>JAJKFI010000003.1:29718928-29729053 GCA_029204185.1 Lerista edwardsae
ATAGATAGATAGATAGATAGATAGATAGATAGATAGATAGATAGATACCCCTGGCACCATTTATTACCCCTGCTAACTGGGCAAGAGGCACTTTTTCAAGTGGTGTCCTCTTATATTTAGCAGGGGGAGAGCAATTGTCCCTCTTCACCCCAGCACAGTGTCTTTCTCATGGCTGTTCCTGGTGGTGTTCTCTATTTTTTCAGATTGTGAGCCCTTTCAGGACAGGGAGCCATTTAACTTTAATGTTATTATTTACTTGTAAACCACTTTGTGAACTTTGTGTTGAAAAACGGTATATAAATACTAGTGATTGATTCATAGCATAGCATAGCATAGAAGTTCATCAGCATTTTCAGTTCCTCTCAGTCAACACTTTCACATCCTTAATGTCATTAACTATTTTTTTGGTAGCATGTGAGCACTTTTTTTTTTTTAATCCCATTATAGAACCTGTGCTGTTGGGGTAATTTCAGGTTATGTGCCATCTGTGACACAGCACAGAGATTAACACACAACAGAGTTGTCCCCTTATGGTTGAAGCACCACAATACTTCAACACATGTTCAGTACCAACAAGCCAGTGACTGCAGAAAACAGAAGTCTGATTATTACTCTGTGTTCCTAGTTCACTAAAAGCGAGACTGGCCACCCCCACAGTAGGATATTTATGCCAAATCTTTTTTTTTTCCTCTTCAGATTTTAGGAATTCATTTTAACTCTTTTTGACATACTGATATAACTTTCAATATTCACATGTCAATTCTGCAGACAGGTGCATCTAATGATGTAATGCACAAGAAAAATATAATAGTAATATAGTCCCTCAGTTACTTGTTGCTATTAAGTGATAATATGTTTAGAAGGGGGATGCGGTGCTAAAAGGAATCTAAAATCTTGCTTCAGTTGTGTGGATTAGTTGAAATTAGTAGCTCCAATGGGAACCAGTAAAGTCTGAAGCATACAGAGATCACTGGGGAAAGAAGTGCACTAAATGGGCAAAAGATGTATAGAGTCTGGAGATGTTTGCCTTACTGGTGCATATACCATGGTGTGGCATGGCAAGATGATCAGGATGTTTCCCTTGTAAAGTCGTATGCATTTGCACCACTACATTAGCAAGTAGGTCTTTAGTATAGTAGCAAGTACATTAGCAAGTAGCAAGTAGCATATCATGGTGATGCTCACCACTATCAACAAGAAAAAAAAATGGACAGGGAAGAGGACTACTACATTTTTGGCGCCTGAAGCAAAGCACAAAATGTGTGTGTGTGTGTGTGTGTGCGCGCACACACACGCATGCGCACGCGCACACACACCAGAAATGATCTGCAGAGGATGAAAGGCAAAATGGCATCACACTGCTTGTTCTCTTTACTTTTTAATTGAAAAGTGGGCAGGGCTTGAAAGAAAAGAAGAAATTGGGAGTGTGATTTTACAGGGAAAGGGGCACCGTTTTTTGCTTTGCTTCAGATGCCAAAATAGGCCAACTCCTGGGACTCCAGCTCAGTAGCTGCACGCATGCGTTGTATGCAGAAGGCCCCATGTTCAATCCCTGATATTTCCGAGTAGGGTTGGGAAACATATAACCAATATTTCTCAACTAACGGAAGTGCAATTCACTGCACAATTCTAACCCCTGCCTGAGCTGGCCCAGCCATCAGAGTGTTGCAGACGTGCCTTATGGCATGATTATGCGATAATTCGCGAGCTGGTAGTGCCAGCTCAATGGTCTGCGCCAGTCTGCTACACTGCATGCCGAGCCCCAGCTGCCTGCACAAGTGCCAAGCAGTGCAAGGGTTTGGGGAGGTGGGAGAATTTCTGGGCAGTGGGAGAGTGGAACAGGGATCAGGACCAGGAGGTGGGATGGATCAGCAGAGGTCTCCTCAGCTGTATCCTAACCATCTTCCCAGCTGGCCTGGTGTTACACAAGGCTTCCCGTATTTCGGATCAAGAAACCCCATAGGGCATACTGGGGCTCAACATGGGATAAGGAAAAAATATCCTTATCCGAGGAGACCTCCAGCCACTTCCTAACCTGCATTGGATACAGCACCAGAGGCGGATCTAAGGGGGGGGGAATCTGTAAGTTTTGCAAGAAGCCGTACCTTGCAGTGGAAAACACTCCTCTCCTGCACTGTTCTAGCCAATCCTCACAGGGAACAGCAACATCTTGGCGTTGCTTACTGGCTACAGCAGCAAGGGAGAGGAGGGATTTACATGACAGGGTAAGGCTTCTTGCAAAACTTACAGATTTGCCCACCCTTAGATCCGCCTCTGTACAGCACAGGCCATGCGGCCTGGCTGTGCCATTGCAGATTAGGACTGGGCTATCCGTATTGTTGCAGCAGCACCAAGTTATAGGATCTGCATGCTGAACATAATGTAGGAGAAACTTCTCATAACAGCAGTGACTGCAAATGCTCAGGAAAAGAGCAATTGATTAAGGAAATGTTTCTCCTCCTTCGCTCTGTAACTCAACGTTTTCAAAGCTATAGGGAGCTAAACATTGATTTTCCCAAGAGCAATAATCAGCAAAGAAACTCCTGACTTCAAAGCTACAAAAGAAACAAAGATTTACTAGTAGCTGAAATGATACGTTATTTTGAAGAACAAGGGTATAATCTACCAAGTTCTGTACTTGTGTAGCTCTGATTCTTTCAACACTATTGACCTCGGAAGCTAGTGTAGCATAGTTGCCAAGATAATGAGTTGTGACTCAGGAAATCTCTAGCTTGAATATCACTTTTTTGCCATGGACTCACAGGGTGACCTATACAACCAATTCTTTTCCAGCTTCAGCACCCTTATCTGAGGTAAGGATTACTAAAATGAGGTGCCTGAAGCACAATCTGAATGTTCTAAAGTACTGTAAAAATGCTAAGCATGATTGCCTTTTGATCAGAGGAAAAGAAGCATAGCAGAAAAATGAGAGTTATACAACCAACTAACCAAAAAACACATAAATAATTCAAATTCAAAAATAACAAAAAAAATACAAGTTACAAAGCCAAAAAAAAAAAAAAAACCCAAACAGAAATTCATAAAGGTAAAACTAAATTGTAAGGTTAAGTAGCTCACTGGAAAGCTTGATTTGACATTTGGAAGAAACTTTTTTTTTTCTTTTTTCTTTTTACAAATTCGTCAATGGTTTCACAACTCATTATCTTGTTTTTAAATCTGCAGTGTGAATCCAGAGTGAATGAAGTGAGTTTAGACAATGATTTCATAGAACATTATCAGGTCTTAATACATTTTTCATACTTTTTGAATCACCACCTATTATTATGGCAATGTGTGGCAATGCATCAAGCAAAACAGTTGTATAAGTTACACTATAAAATGTCAGCCGCAGAGCTCTTTCTAAAAAGGTAGCAATACATTAGGCTGAAATATTTTCCAACTCTGACTAAATGCACCATAAAGTACTCCCTAGGTGAATGGCATCATTTTTTCATATGCTCTAAATGAGTGCTGGTGAGGTCATTCTGTAAATGCAGAGGCTGCAATGATGCAAGGAAATCAACTGATTATTCTGATGGACTGAAAAAAAAACCCAGCCCAGCGATGGAATGCCAGTTATATATTTATCATCAGCTGGCAGGACTTAATTTGAAGCGGGGGACTTGCTAAGGCTCAGGCCTATAACCTGTTGTTCAGAGTAGTGGCAGGACCAAGTTCTGGAACATGTGAAGTATAATGTAAGATAAGTGTTCTTAAGAGCATGTGCATTTCCCTGTTAAAGCCCCCCCTCCGCTTGAAAAAGTATGATGCATTGCCACCCCAATCGTATTGGTCAAATGCCCCCACCCCAAATTATTTCCTCCAGCAGAAGTTAGTGCTTATCCTACAACTGCCGGCTGCCACAATTTTAAAATGGCGGAGAGGAGCAGAAACGAAAGTGTGTAGAGGAGCAGAGAGAGGGGGATAGAAGAGTTGTGGCCTAGAGTCTCCCAGGAACACTGGGAGTCAAAGAAGTTAAGGTTCAAAGAAGGGCAACAGAGTTCTGGGTACGACCTCTGCCAGGAACAAAAGCAGTAAAGCTAGAAAGTGTGTGTGCTCTCCTCTTGGACTGATTTAGCCTTTCATTGCTCAGGGCAACCCATCCTTTTCTCTCTCGAACATTGTAAGGTCACAATTTCAAAACACAGCTCAGGAAGACGAGATTCTGACAAGGGAGGGTGGGGGGGGCAGGGAAGATGCATGAAGCCTGCAAGCTGAACAGAAGGCAGTGATGTAGAATATAAAACTGGAAAAGAGCATTTTTTGTACCTAGCAGAGCAGATGCTGTTGAAATCCTGAGGCTCAGGAGGTGGCAGCAGCTGGTATATTGGTAACATTATTCGATTTTCAGATAATCAGGCTCACGTAGCTACACTTTTGTGGAGGCAGACCTGCCTGGCAGTTAAAAAGGATGTCTGCTTGCCTTGCTTACTGAGCAAACTCTCTCGCTCTGCTGAAAAGAATAAGAAACTCTATGAAAAATGCACAGCACTCACTGAACACAAAGAATAGAGAGATGGGATTTGTGTGTGTGCGTGCAGGGCTCTCTGCAGTTCCAACCCAAGGCAGGTTTCTAGTTTGAGTTTGGTTCACAAAGCATCAATATTATTCCTCAGATAAATAATGGAGCCTGCCCAGTTGTTTATTGAATGGCTCTTCCCCCCATCTCCCATCCATTAAGAATGTGTTACTCTCTTTTATTTTTTATGCTTGGATCTACGATGAATGTGGAAAGGGCCCATCTGAGTGGACATTTGAATATAGTACTTGCATCTGGATGGACAGAAAACAAGCTGTTATAACATGGATCAACACTTTCAGGGATGAGGAGTAATTTCTGTTGTAGACAAGCAGAGTCCTCAATGATTAGGCAAGCAACCCAAGTGGTTGCTGAGGAAACCATATTTTGTAGGATGTAAGTCCCAGACTGCACTCAGGAATTCTTTCCTGGGCTGTGATGGCTGGTAAGGTTCCGTTTATATTTCAAATATGGCATTGCAAAGGATTCTGGGATTCATCTCCCAATGCGATCCACTTTTCCAGCACCAATGTAGCCATGCCAAAGGGTCTGCATCCTGTGGTGGTGGTGGTGGGACAGTCATGGAATCCTCCTCAAGGTGTGGGAACATTTGTTCTTTTACCTTGGGGCTGCATTGCAGCTGCTTTGGCACTGGAAAGATGGATAGGACTGGGCCCTAATTCCAGAGAGCAAGAAATGCCTGTTAACAGAATCTATTCTGTTATCGATTATTCTACTTGTTCTGCATGTGTGTGCGTGCACGCACGCGCACGCACACACACACACACACACTCCAAAATCCTGTTCAGTGTTTTCCCCCAGCCTTCTGCTTCTCCCCCTGTCCTTTCTGGGTTTTGCTTCTTTAAAATATGCTATTTTACATGCCTTAAACTTCACAGAGATGAAGTGCTGGAAGTCCCTTTTTTCAAAACACAAAACGACACCTTTTTCTGTGAGATTCACAATAGACTAATGAGAGATGGCAACTGAGGATACCTCTTGGATCTAATTGTGCTGCCAGGTTAAAGGCATTGCAAACTCAGCGATGACAACAACATCGCATGGAGATAACTGAGGGCATTATTTGCACCAGGGTACTTAAATAGAAAGGAGACATGATAACAGGTGTTTTAAGCAACACCTTCATAATAATAAGTGGCACTCACAGAGAAATAAAAAAAATGCACAATGCATCATAAAATAAAATAGGCAGGAAAAAAGTGTGATGGAGAGTTTTGGTTTGTGTCCAAATCAAAATGTCAGGCTTCCCCCCTCCCCCACCAGATGTGATCTGTGGACCAACAAGCCTGTTATCTAACATGCTCCATTTTGATTGGGGGAATTTTTAAACTCTCTACTAACTTTTTCCATGCAGACTAGTATACATTGTTAGTTGACTATGACAGTGAGAGACTGTTTACACTGGCTAAGCTAGATGAGACAGCTGGTCCATCATGGTAAACAGCCTTGCCCATTCTGCGAATGTCCTCAATTGCCATGTAAATTCATCAGTGTCTAAAAATATGTCTCCACAGACTATTATCAGGGTGTG
This sequence comes from Lerista edwardsae, assembly GCA_029204185.1. Classification (NCBI taxonomy): domain Eukaryota; kingdom Metazoa; phylum Chordata; class Lepidosauria; order Squamata; family Scincidae; genus Lerista; species Lerista edwardsae. The sequence continues at coordinate 29,725,000 of JAJKFI010000003.1, forward strand.
TAAACCAATTACCCATGATTTATAGGAGGAACCAAAATTTCGGCATCATGTCAAAAGTTTCACTTGGAAATATTTGGCCATACCAACTATCAGTGGTAATTCGGTTACAAGATATTTGTGCAGGAGATTTGCAACATTTTTTCCAGCTTTGTTTAATGACTTCTCCAGCAATTGTTGCTCAGAACAAGGTGGTGCAACACCTGTGAGTGTATATGAATGTAAACACCCATCTGTCTTGAGCCCCCTTTGGGACAGAGAACCATCCTCTCGTTTTTTCTTTGTAAATCTCTTTGGGAACATACATTGAAATATAAAAATATTCTTAACCATTACCAGAGCCTTAGCTAAAGAAGTGCAGGGGGTGCAATTGCTTTAAGGGGGCAATAAGCTTTAAGGGGGCAACAAGCTGAGCTTGATGCTAATGGACAAAATTGTGAAAACATTGATAATTATTAATAATACCAACATTTTATATATCATTGGAAAGGTAATTTAATGCAAAATGCAATAAAACAAATCAGAGTGTAATATTTTTATTCTTTCAAAACTTCTAGTCGAAACCCCAGAAAACAAAAATACATGTAAAAATTGTGAATTTTAGGAATAATACTGTCATGTTATATATCATTCAATGTGGATTCCCTCCATTTTTACCCTTTTTAAAAAAAAGCCCAGATGTGCTGTCACTTCCAGAAATGACATAACTTCCTGTTGTGATGTCACTTCTGGGGCATCATTTTGCCCTTAGCACTGGGCTACACTTTCATTATCTACGCCACTGATAATCACAATCATTATCACAATCATTATCATCATCTATATCTGTCCTGCATTATGACACCACACTGACGAATCCACATCTTTATGCATGCATGCTATCAGATGACCCACACTTGCCTTATTTGTGCATGTGCATCTGCAGTGACATGAAATGCTAATCTATGGTCACACAAAGGCTGTTCTTTGAATCTTTCCTTTATGCCCCATGAAGCACATCTAGCTTGGGTGTGTGTGCATGCAGAATAGATGTTCTGCATGGGCAAACCAAGGCCTGAATCAGGTCATTGGTTTTTGAATATGGTACGTGATCACACAGATCACCGATGTGCACATATTTGGCGCAGTGCATGTTTCACATTCCAGTCTCCGTCAGCAAAAACACATGACTAGAAACCGTACTGTAATCTCTTCACAGCATACCTCATAGCAATTAAAATCACTGTGGTTTAACAAACTTTTTCTTTTATTTCTTTTATGTGGATATGTGATGCGAGACTCACTTGATTATATGTACGCATGCCTGCCAGGAGAGCGTGACCTCAGCCAGCAATATACTTTGCAATTGGACTGATGGGAAAAGGCCTCAAATCCCACAGGCTGCAAGGAAGGCCACATGTTTAATTTGTCAGAGCATTACGCCATGCCCCACTGCAGTTGGTTGGCTTGTGATAAGCTTTGCCCAGCTTTTGTTTCATTGATCTGTGCAGGTGGATCAGGCCCAGGAAGGGGGTTTGGATACAGTTTGCACCAACCCTATCTGCCTACCCCACCAAGTTCTCATAATAACCACACAGAACGCTGGCTAAATGATTGGATTGGGCTATTTCAATGGGAGAGGAAGAACAAAGCCAAGCTGCAGTTTTGCCAGATATAGGAGACAAGGCTGACTTCGTGGAACCCACCATCTGTCTGGCTTAGTGCAAGACAGCTTCACATATCCGCCACAAAACTGTCTCAAGCCTTTCAAACGCGGCCTATACGTGTCTCCATTTGGGCACATTATGTAAATATGATCAAGTATAACTAAAGGAGATGTATTACTGTTTCTTCTCTTATATACAGCACTAGAGAAAGACATTTGGAATGTACATATCCTTCATACTTGTATGTAAATTCTTTGTATTAGTATTCATGATGTGCAGGTATGAAGTAGGGGAATACTGTTGCTTTTTGATTTCCCCTTCAGACAATATCTATATGCAAAGGCCATCCATTTTTATTACACTAATGCAAATGTGTAGATTCTTGCAAGTTCAAAGCTATCACTTTGCACTGTGGGATATGCTTCATGTAACAGTTTCTAAACGTGACAGAAAATAATCTGCTCCATTTATACAAGCAATGCATAATATATTATTTAGCCATTACTTGGCCCTGAACTGTTTATACATCTTCTCAGGAGTTACATATGCCATAAACAGGGAAATGCTTCCACTTATGAAGTGCGGAAATGAATGGAAAAACTTTCTATATGCCAACCCGTCAGACACAGTGAGAACCACTTAGAACTGACCGTATCTCTACAGCCCAGTCCTCCTTTCCCTGCCCAATTGGTGCAGCAATGCCAAGATGGCTACTGCTGCATCCCACAGGGGTGGGGAGCAGTTGGGGAGGTCTCCCCTGGGTAAGGTAAACCTTCACTGCACAGGGATCTACTCAGGCCTGCACTAGCAAATTTGCTGGTGCAGATCCATGTGGATCTGCACCACAGGATTGTGTCCAGAAAAGGGGCTAGAATTTGCCATAGAACCCATCCCCTTTCCGGACTCAATCCACCCTTCTCCCTTACCTGTCATCTCCCATCCTATTCTGCCCCCATTTCTCCCACCTCATCCCACCTCTCCCACCAACCTCAGCAGGTGACTGGTTATCCTCTAGCATGTGGGGAAAGGCTCTGGCCTTCTCGCTAGCGCTCCAGCAGTGCATAAGTTTGGGCATTGCTGGTATGGTTCTTACGCCTGCCCGAAGGCACTCACTGCCAACGGAACGTGTGTTCCACTGGCGGCAGGCCCTCATAGAATTTGGCCACTAGTTACATAGCCTCTTTCTTCTCAGTGGTAGACAGATGAACATTTAATGGTTTCTGAATTCAGCTGCAGCCAGCCTTCCTTGATAGGTGCCACCATCACATTTCTAGATGGGGTCATGGCTGGCCCACTACGGAGATGTGGTGAAGCAGGCACCTCTGGCAACAGTTTGGCAGGAAGTGGCAGATCAGTAGGGGCCTGCTGGTCATTGCCATTCCACAGCTGATGTCCCTCCTAATCTTCCTACTCTCATGATGTTAAAGGGGCAAATGGTAACAAAAGGAGTTGATGCAGAGGCCAGAAGGCTTTGTACTGCTGGCAAGCAGCTGCTGGGGGAATGGGTTGGGGGTGGGTTGGGGTGGGATAGGGTGGGATCATGGTTTAGTGGTGCCCACCATGTCCTGAACCCCTGTCTAGCCCTGATTTGTCCCCAGCAGAGCTATGTCAACAAAATAGCTGGCATAGATCTGAGGACTCCCATTGGGGATCCTTACACAGCTGACACAGAAATAAGTATTTTCCATCCTTACCTCTCCTAGACAGCCTCATCCCTAAGCAACACACATGATGTGGTGGATACTGCACCATCATGCAGTGATACATCATGCATGACAGGCTAGGTTAGGACTGGGCTGTTAAGTCAAATTTTTATTGTTGTTGTTGGTCAGTCACTAAGTCATGTCCGACTCTTCGCGACCCTATTAGGAGAGACCAAAACCAGCTGCTGGCCACCACGTGACTCCACTTAACCAATCCATCACAAACTCCAATTTGTGGAGTAGCAGGAGACTGCGCGCACACACGTCCACAACTTCAGAGGCATGGGGCACCCTTTAAGAGGCTAAGAGTCATGGGAGATGCATGCTCCTCCCATTACTCCTCCCATTGCAAGTGATTTCACTGCCTGCTAAGAGACTCACTCCTTGCCTATAGCTCTGGTTCAGGATACCGAGAATGGCAGCTCCATCACTGTTTTTTGCCACTGCTTGAACTTCCTTCCCCTATTTCCCTGGTTTCTCTCCTCCCCCTCCCGTTACTGCAAAATATCATTTTCAAGCCTCAGTTCCTCTGGGTTACACTCCTGCCTTTTCCATGCCTTGCTCCTTCTTCTTTCTCCCTCCTTGCTTCCACCATTACATACTCTGCTTTTCCCCTTACATTTCCTCTTCCTTCCTTCCTTCCTTCCTTCCTTCCTTCCTTCCTTCCTTCCTTCCTTCCTTCCTTCCTTCCTTCCTTCCTTCCTTCCT
>JAJKFI010000003.1:29729063-29747653 GCA_029204185.1 Lerista edwardsae
CCTTCCTTCCTTCCTTCCTTCCTTCCTTCCTTCCTTCCTTCCTTCCTAAAAAAGGTTCATTGAAAGGTGAGTGATTGGAAACACTGCATTGCATTTGTTTATTCCCCACCCAGTTGTATTATCCCTTGTGATAAAAGTTATCCATCGCTGCACTGTTAGCCTTGTCTCCCTCCTTCTCCCCATTCCACTGAGTTGTGCTCTGCACTCAGTCCCTGCACACAGAATAGATTGCCCCCCTGGGCACATGGTCCATCTCTCTTCCAAGGCACACTCGGTGACAGCAGTGGCCCCGCCTTGGCTTAAGTCCTGTCTACATAATTTACCTGGTGCCCACAGTTACATAATGGTACTCATCTATCACTCTTACAGTTTTCAAAACCATGTTTTGTAACTCTTACAACAAACGTGTAGAGTAAGGTAAGTCCGGGTTATTGTCCTATATTGAGGATGGGGCTTAAATCTGAGAGGGAGTGGCATTGTGAAAACCACCTACTCCGTTCTTAGCACAGGAAAAATTCAAACCAAGGACTTCCTGATTTCTACTTTCTACACTGCAGGGGGCTCCACGGGGCTTGGAGGCAAAACCATGTGGTTCACTTTGCCCCTTCAGGGCTCAATTTGCCCCACTTCCCTGGGGAAACAATAAGGGAAATATGAAATGGTGGGTAGAGGGGAGCAGTTCTCCAGATTTTCTACCTGCCTGGCTTCTTGGAAAGGAGAGCTGAAAGGAGGACCACAGAGCTGGGGCTGGAAGAGGTGTGTGTGTGTGGGGGGGGGAGGTTGGTTGGTCGGTTGGTGAAGGGAATGCATACACTAATGCATGTGCACCCAAAAAAAGTCTGATATAAAACCTTTTCATTCCAGTCCAGGCACAACAGAGACTTGTGCCAGGCCTAATTTTGCCTATCCATGAGTCTCCCGATAGTGCTAGTTGCAGGAAACTTCCCAGTGCTGAAGACTCCAGTGGCTCCTGAAAAAACTCTTTCTGCAGAGTTACACTGACCTATGGATTACTTCGTCTCATTGTGAGTCCACTCCTAACTTTCCCAGTGCTGATGCAGTTGTGTCAACAGGGAGTGCACTGCTAGTGGTGCACCCAGCCCATGCTCCACCCAGGGGCTGAGTCAACGCTCTGCGCCCCGAGCGTCAGCTCTCCGCCCCTTCCCGCCCATTGACACGCCCTCCCAGCATGCCAGTCTCCATTTCAGAGCCATACGACAGCAAAGGAAGGCAGGTGGTCTGAAACTGTGTGCCTCTTTGAGAGGTGAAGCACCTCTTAGCTGCCTTCTGCTCACTCCAGGAGCTCTGTGCCTAGGGACCCTCCCCCCCCACCGCCGAATGGCAGATCAGCAACTGTGCACAGCATCCTGTGGTGGTTGTGGTGGGGAATCACGGAGGCCTCCTCAAGGTAAGGGAACCCTCCCTGCCCTGTTCCTCCCCTCGTGCCAGCTCACCAGCACTCCTGTAGGTAGCCAGTAGTGGCAGCAGGTTGCCGACACCATCACTGTTTGTGGCAATGGTTCCAAAATGGCTGCCAGAGGTGTTCACAGAGCACCACAGTATGACTATTTATGCAGAGGTGTACCTAGAAGGAGATCACAGCATAAAGTTTTGCAACAGCTGCTCCCCCTCCTCTTTGGAGATTTCTCAGCAGCTAGAGCAAAATGGATGCTAAGTTGGTTGCAAAACTTAGTACTGGGATCCCCCTCTAGGTATGTTACTGCATTTATGACTGTGGAACCTCTGTTCCATTGTTGTAAATGTTAGTTTGGATTGGCCTGTGCCACTATTCTGCTCAAAGTCCTGGCTGTGTCCTTTCCCCAAGCACTGTACAAATCCAGATGGTGTGTCTTTTCAAAAAATGCGTCCTCCTGGTTCCTGTTTTGCCTGTTTTTTTGCTAGCTATATTAATTATATTATGAATGGCCTTGCATGTTTTTTAGTTAATAACACCATATGAGCAATGCTAATTTAGTTCTCCCTGCTTTGTTTTCAAGCTTTGTGCACCACATTCTGAACTGTTTTACATACCGGATTAATTTTTGGTTAATAACACCATAAGAGGGCTGTTGTATTGCTTAGTTAAATGTTGCTTCAGACCTTAGCAACAGAGAGGCAGAAATGCTATCGTTTGTTGTGTAACCTGTGTAAAAGCAGCGGCAGTAAAGGCAGGCATGTAACATTTTCTCAAAACTGTGGGCTTGTGTTTGCTTAGATGACAAGGGTAGGTGCAAGCAACACATTATTCTGGGAGGAGCTGTGCCAGGAAGCCTATGCACGTTTAGAGAGAGGAGTTTGGAGCAAACGAATATACATTGAAATATAGACTTGGGCTGGAAGTTATTCAGAGGTGCTGTACTCTCCTGAATGCAGTCTTCACAACAAGACACAAACTGCAGCCATTCTCGTTTCAGCAGCTATGCAGTTTGGCAGTTGTGATGTTGTTTGCTTGACAAGCCAAGTAGTTCAGAAAGCAAGAGGAAAAAAGGGTGTGTGCGCACATGTGCATGCCAATCCTTCTCAACTTTCCTGTACATATGGTATGAAACTGTCAGCGCAATCCTATGCCCCCCTTGCGTTGGCGCTAAGCTCTTCCGCCGGCTGAATGCTGTTGCAAATGTGCTGTCAAGCGCATCTGCGTCGTCACTGTGGCTCTGGACCGGCATAAGCAGCAGTGCCAGTGCTTGGGCGCCGCCACAACCATCGGCAACACCGGCCATGCGCCAGTCAAGCGTCGGCATCGCTCGGTTGATGCAGGGCATCCACGAGGGCATTCCAGAGGCGTTCCGGGGATGTACTGGGTGGCGCAGTGGGCAGAGACGGCGGTTGTGATGCAGGAAGACCATAGTGCCATATCCTAAAGCCCATCCCCTGCCAGGGCAGCCCCAATTCGCAGGCGCAGATCCAAGCAGCCCATAGGGGCGACTGGGGCTTATGCGGGTGCAAGAGGAAAACCTCCCCTTGTCCTGGACGTTGCTGCTGCTGCTGCCTCCTGATGGGCTTTAGGATACAGCCCTGCTATGTCAGCCTTACTAGGCCGGCATAGTATATATAATAGGATTGTGCTCTGTAATGCGGTAAGGGAATAAATGTTCCATTACCTTGAGGAGGCCTCTGTGACTGTCCCCCCACTACAGGATACAGCACATTCCCCATTGTAGTGGTTGCATCAGTGCTGGAAAATTGGATAGGCTTGGGCCCTTAGTGTGTGCATGCGCATGTGATGGCTGTGATCACCCCAATGCAGTTTAAAATATACATACAATAAGCAGGTTGGCTGCAGGGACTTGAAGGTACGCTTTGTATTTTTCAGGCAATACATTTTCAAATAGGCAATAGTGGCACGCAAGTGATTTCAGCCAAGCCAAGCAGCCTGGCTCAGCACAGACCACACACATTCAGCAGCCCGGTAACTATTCCAGGCTGTTGGAAGATTCCTGGGGGAATCAGCACCCAGTTCCTAAAAATCAAGCACAGACTGCAAAGGGCACAAATCTGTATTCCAGATCAGGAAACAGAGGGATTCAATGCTCTCTCATGTCTTCATCCTACAGAGCACATGCCTGCCCTTGAACATGTCCTGAGGAATTATGCACCAGTCTCAAGGAAAGAGTTTTTTCCTTGTGCACTGTTTCTGAAAACAATGTTTTTCTTTCTTGAGCAGGGAAATTGTGAGCAAATGTTTTCCCAGATTTTGTTTGCCTGACAAGCAAAGAAGCTCAGAAAGTGTGTGTGTGTGTGTGTGTGTGTGTGTGTGTGTGTGTGTGTGTGCGTGTGTGTGTCTCGGGGGTGGGGAGGTTCCAGATGCAATTGTTCCACCAGGCATTGGCTGACTGTTTTTGATGGGAAAATGCAAAATGAAATGTAAACCAAGTCTACATGTTGTAGGTTTGCCTCAGTGTAGCAAACTCCCTCATGCTTCACACACTCCCAAAGCATAATGGTAATGGGAATATGACCAAATTCAGATTGTGTTGAAGATGATGAGCAGATCATTCATAGTTCTACTTCCATATTTGTGTCGTTACCTCTAGATAATTGCTGTCCACTTCGCAGTTTGCCTTGGGCAGTAAGAGACTAGAAAGCACCAAGACGGCTGGGTTTCCATCTTTTCTTCTCCTAACCCAAAGGCAAATCTGAAATGATCCTGGCTGCTCTACATGCTGCCACATGATGTAAATTATAAAGCCACAAATGGCAAAATCCTCAGAATGAGAGAAGTTTGAGATGCGGTTGGCCGTTTTTTGTCCTGTAGAATTTGTGATTCCAAAAAGGGTTTTGTGGGTTCAGCTTTGCTTTTGTGTGCCCCAGCTTTCCATTTGGCAATAAAATTTCCATTCAGTGTGATCCGTTGGCTTCTAAGGCTATTTCAATGGAATCATTTTTTAAAAAAAGGTTTCATTCAGCTTGTTATTCAAATAATATAATGATGGCCTCAGGTTATCAAGAACTGGATGCAGATCCACCTCCCTGCCAAATAAGAGAATACATCATTGTTCTAGCTGGATGCGGAACCATGTGAGCAATGGGGCACTGCTTGTGCAGCCCCCTTTCCATATAAGTACTGGAGATGTTTCCACTGAGCTCTCTTAGCAATAAACTGGATGTGATACTTGTCTTCAGCCAAATGCAGTCATAGGTCATTTATCCAGATGGCGCAAGACCTTGGTCAGAGGGAGGCAGGTTTAACCCTTCCTCAACACCATTTTCCCCCATGAAAATTGCCCACCCAAATGTGCTATTTGTCGCAACAGCTACTATGTCCCTTAAATTGCATTATTATATTCCTTTTCTAACAGCCCGATCCTATCCTGGGCTGGCCCAGAGTGTGCCATGGTCCTGGTGTAGCATCTGCTGAATGCTAAGGGGTGGCTGGGGACCAGGCAGTGATGGATAGGTATGCAAACACACAACACAACAACACTTTAAAAACTCTTTTTACTTACCTACTCTGTCCACAATGGGTCTACTCAGATCTGTACAAGGGTCCAAGGGGGCTTGTTGAACAAAGGCTGGGAGCAGAACATAACCACTCCAGTCTGCCCTCAACACACCCCAGCCAGTCCAATCCCCATCCTGATCCTCCCCTGGAGTGCCCCAGAATGTCCCTCCACCAAGTTACCTGCTCCAGCTGGGACTCTGGAGGTCATTGGCACACACCCACAGCCGACAGCCAATTGCACAGCCCCTGTGCCATTGCAGTGGCTGATGCACTAGCAGCCCAGACATTGCGCTGATTAAATGCAAGTTCTGTCAGTGCAAGGCCTGAATAGGATTGGGTCATAAGACGGTTCTACGGAAGTTACTGGAACCTCAGTTCTACAACACTCCTACGTAGATATGCTCATCAAACTGGAGTGTTATACTGTAAATGTAGCTGTGTAGTTGTCAAAGATGCCAGTGCCAGATTACTGGTTGCCCTTAGGCAAAACCCTGCCACTGGCCCTCAGCTCCCCTACCCTCTGATGGCGCAATACAAACTACCACTGCTGCTAAAGGTTCAGGGGTTGACTCTGCCTGGTGGGTACTCTGATGGACGTTGGCCCTCAGCCAGAGCCCACTCTGGCTGATCTCAGATGCCACCCCTGCCTGAAGAGGTTGTGTGTTTGCTTTGGAAATCTTTAGCGTATTACCAATTCACCACTCAGTTCTGTGTGTGTTTGTACTCAGGGCAAAATTGGCTCCCAGGTACACCACATCAGCTCCCAATTACAAGCCTAAGGAGTTTGCTAGTTCTGTAACATGTTTTAAGATCTGCAGAAAAGTAGGAAATACAATAAAGTATTTCAGTACAGCTCTGAGCCTCAGAAGAGGGGCATTGGTCTCTTACTGAGGTTAGATAAAATTATAACTTGGGCTGACAGAAACCACTGTGATTTCTCGTATTTTAAATTCACAACGTTTTCTGATACTGAAGTGAGATGGAGCATGCTGTTACAAAAATAGATCATTATGAAGAAGGTTGGGATCGGGAAAGAAAACCAACGAAGCCATAAAGCCCTTTCGCTCCCAGTTTTGGGTCATGCCGCCTTCATTTCAAATCGTACAATTTACAGTTTAGGCCCAATGTACATTGCTAGAATCCTATCGGTAGGAGGCGCAGACAGCAGAGGAGAAAGCTTCGAGGAGATCCGTGTTCCTTTCTTGCAGATGTTGTTTTGCCTTCCAGTCCATGCAGACCACATGACTGCCTACCACTGTGCTGTTGCCTACCACAAATGGAGGAACTGGTAGTGATTTCTACTTGATCCTTTTCGAGGCTTCCACACATTATACTATGCTCCAATATACTATACTCATTTAAAATATTATGATGTTCTGGTTTTGACATGACTTCTTTACTTGTTCAGAAATTGGTCTTTTTGTTTTGATAAAAGAATTCTTTTTAAGAAAATATGAAATCATGACTGTTCTGTACCGACTGAGTATTTTTATACCACCTTTCTCATACCACCTTTTCTCTATCTAAGGCAATTGGCATAGGCAGGCTGACAATAAACCCTGTTTTCAATGAGGTTTTTATAAGTAGTGTTCCATGGAGAGGCTCAGAGAACCCTCCATTTCTCCAGACGTTTCCATCATCCTGGCTTGCCAGCTCTTGCACTTCCAAGCTTTCTCAGAGCGCAATCCTATCCTTTGTTGTATTGGCAAGGCTGGCCGGCCAGCGCCAAATCCAAGGCTGGGTCGGGGAGGCTGGAGCCTCCCCGCGGCAAGAGCACGTTCACGCCCTTACCATAGGGGAGGCTCCAGCCTCCCCTATGTGCTCCTTGGATCTGCGCCTGCTAAACAACAGGCGCAGAGATCGTGCAGCTTGAATCAGGGCCACGCAGCCTCCTGGACAGGTTTAGGATTTGGCCTTATGGCCAAATCCAGAGCCTGCGCACATCCTGCCCTCCCCCCCCCCCCATTCCTGTTCCAGCCCAACACAGAGGCCCCCTCGCGCTGGCCGGCTTCAGCGAGGGAGGCTCGGCTCGACGCAGGCGTAATGGGACCGGTGCTGCCTGCAGTGCAGGTCCTGTTGCTCGAGCGCGACATGGGGGTGCCAGTCGGCGCCTCCACGTCGGCGCTAACTATGTCATGTTGATGCTATGACGTAGCATTGACACAATGGGCAACTTTGGATTGTGCTGCCCCGCAGCTGCAAATCAAGCCTTAGACCAGTTTTCAAGAGGTTATCCATTTGTTGCCAGCTGACTATTCCACATTCCTTCACACTCCTCCATAGAGATCCCTCACAGCTTCAATCCCCCAGAACTGGAACTGGGTGAAGGAGGGGAGGATTAGGCCTGGGCAGGAGGTGGGACTTGTGGATGCCGTAACCTATCTTCCATGTTGCCAAACATAGAGGTTCGCAAATAAAATAGCCAGTGCAGACTTGCGGAGATCCACTGCAGGGCCAGCATACTTACCTGGGGGAAGCGCCTTACCCAGGGACCCAGCATCCTTGCCTGGGGGACAAATTTCCCCTTCCCCTGAGGAGCCTCTGCCGGTTGCCGTGGTTCCTTTTGGATGCAACGGCAGCCATTTTGGAACCGTTGCTCCTACAGGAGCCAGACAGTTTAAGATTGGGCTGTAATTCCTAGAACCCTTCAAGGCTTATTGCATTATTTGGAAATGATGGTTAAGGGAAAAATTGTGAATGGAGTTAAAGGGCATGCTTGTGGCATGCAAAAGTTAAAAAAAAAAAATCAAACAAGCAAAAATAAGATCAAGTTATCCTGCAACTGCACAAAGCAAAATGAAGAGAATGATATATATTTTTTAATGGATGCTTCAAAATCTGGGCTACAAAGGTAAGGAGGTAATTGAATATGGTGGCTGTTCAGAAATGGAAATGAAAATAATGGATTGTTATGAAGAGAACTAGAAAGAATTAGTATGCAGAGGGGGAGGAAACTATGAATTTAAATAGCCTTTAAGTGGTTTTCAGACATCAAAAACAGAAAAAAAAACTTTGCCAACATCAGCATATCCTACACGTTGGGGATTGTCTGTAAACGAAGTATGGTAAAAGACAAACAAGAGACAAAGAAAACTGGAATTTTAAAAAAGGGTAGAAGTGTGATTGTGAACAGTAACAAAAATACTACTAATGGATTGCTACAAGGATAAGTAAGAAGAGTTATTGTGTTCAGGCTATACATCAGTGACCTAGGAGAGGGAAAAAATGCCGGGAGATAAGGCAATTTGTTGACGGAGAAAGAGGTAGGTGACAGAAATTCAGTTAAGTACAAAAGAAAAGAACCCTGAAGTTTTAGGCAGAGTTGAAACCATGCATTTATTAGAGAGTTAAAATAGTTTCAATTTTTTCCCTACACTGTTATGTAGAAAAATATGCATGTACTAGGATTTTGAAGCCTATTCACCAAGAATACATACATCACTACATAACAGGTTGGCTATAGGGTAGGGCAGCGGTCTTCAAATTCCTACTTGGACATTGAAGATGCAGTAAGTGCCTGTGGGGATGGGGTGGGGAGAGGACCTGATGGTGCTACAACTATTGCAGCGCTATAGGCATTTAGTGGCTTGTGCCCTTTCTGGGGGGCCAAGGGAGTATCCAAAAGGGTTGGGGAGGCCTGCTACCACCTCTCTGGGCTTCTCCAATGCTTAAAGTAGCTCCATAGCCAGATTGGCGCTTACTTCCGGTTTTTGCACAAAACAGGAAGTAAGCTCCAAACTGGCCACGACCCAATTTTAAGCATGGGGGGGGGGGGCACAGATGTGGTAGCAGGTCCACCATTCTAAGAGCACTGGGTTAGGGGAAACATGCAGAAAAAGGACTATATCATGTGCCCACAGACCATAGCCAGGAACAGAAAGACTAATAATAATTACTGTAAAGAAGTTTATTCTAGCAATTTTAAACTCTGTATAACACACCAAAATGGCAATAAAACACAACAAAATTGTAATTAATTCTGCATACAGGCATGCCCCAGTATTTACTGGGGATCAGTTCCAGATCCCACCGTGGATACCTGAAGTCATGGATACTGGTGATACCTTTTTTTAAAGACAGGGACACATCAGTGGGTTTGCTGCAACAAGGTTAAAAAAAAGAAATTTGTTTAATGTTCCCAAAGGAGTCCCAATGTCCATGGTATCCGTGGATAACTGAAAACGTGGATACTGAATCAGTGGATACCAGGGCATGCCTGTACATACACAGAGATTTTTTATTTTTTAAATATAGGCCTTGAGGAAAAACGCTAACAATGAAACATTAACACAAACCCAAGCCACGCATATTTTATTTATTTTTATTTTTATTTTGAAGAATTTATAACCCGCCTTTCCCATGCTGAAGCAAATGCCCAAGGTGGCTTACATGAGCAGGCTAGTCTATACCACCATTTTTTTCAATGGGGTTTTTACAAGTATATGGTATTCTTGTGATCTGCCAATCCTCAGTCCCAGATGTAGCCTTCACACTCTGGTTCTCTCCTTTAGCTGTGTGCCATCAAGTCTCAGCAGGCAATCGCAAGTCAGGCCTCAAGGTCATATTCCGTTGTTTCGCCGCATACAGCAACATACTCAAAATAATGCTACCCAGATTGCAAAATGATGTGATCTAAGCGTAAACATGCCAACTTTAATTCAGGCTGATTTATGAGGACTTAACTTCCATGCTAACCAGAAGATTTAAGGTAGTTTCTGTGCCCATTTGGCTTTGCCAATCTTATAATTCTTTGTGAGTGCCAGAGAGCTCTTATGAACACATGGGGCTCCCGCACTCAGAAGAAGGTGCTCATCCCTGCAATGGAAAGGTCAGCCTCACATTGGACTACACATTAGAAGTGACTGTATAGCCATGGTGCAAGAGCCTTCTGACTGTACTGTACATTGTAAGATAGGTTACTTTAACAACATGATTTCATGTGGGGTTCCCCCCCCCCCCAAGAATTGCTTTTTATGAATTCTGAAAAAGTCAATCCATTTTGCAGCTTCACATTATTATAGAGTGTATTTATTTAGGAATACATTTCAGCTAGTTGCAGTCTGAAATAATGACAGTTCCCAAAAATAAGAGAAATTGTTCCTAACTCTGTTGGAAACACCGGGTTATCATAACCTACAATTTGGTTAATTGGGCCATCAAGAACAAATATACTGTATAAGTTATGTTAAGTGTTCTTTACAGACTTGTGTCTGTCAAAGGCATTTTCCCTTCATTAATATATAGGAAAAAAGATTACTTCTGTCTCTTGCATAGATGTGACAATCCCTATAGCCTGAATCCAATTAAAAAGGATGTTTTCTAAAAACTTGGAAACTGGGTTTATTATGGAAATTAAACTGGAGGCCTCTCTACAGCTCCATGGCTGCGGGATGTCAGCCTGAATAGATGGCTAGCACTAAAAGATGGAAAGCGTTAATATATGAAGAGCCATTTGAGATTACAGATCCCAAATAACAGTGTAAGGGCCCAATCCTGAACCGCACAGTGCCTCAGTACAAGCGTAGCATGGGCACTGGTGTTGCAAATGGGCCACAGGGCATTTTCAGCGTGGGCGGTAAGGCTTTACTGCCCACGCTGGCCCAGCGCCTGAGCCAAGCACCAGGAAGTGGCAACAGAGGGCTGGCGCATGATACGTTTGCCAGACCCAGGCATTGCTCGCTGTCTGGGAGGCCGCGGGGAGCGTTCCTAGGCAGGGAGAGGTGTGGGACTGGCAGTTAAGTTCGCTGCTGGATCCTATCCTCTGTGCTGGTCTTGTCTGGGCAGCAGAACAGCTGGTGCAAACGAGAGGAGACCCACTGGTGGGTCTCTCCTGGGAGGAGGAGGAACGTCCCCTTCTCCAGAGGTGCCTCCAGCCTGGCTACCCGCCACATCCTCAGCAGTCAGGCAGCTCAGGATTGGGCTGCCTGTATTAAACAAGTAAGAACTGAACACTCCTTTTGAAACCGTTCCTCTCAATGTGATCTTGGGTCCCGTTTTCTTCCATGATAAGCTCCAGAAAAATATTAGAAAAAAATATAAGAGAGAACTGCCTAAGAGAACTAGAGAGCTCTCTCTAATATCATACAGAGCTGATTTTTAGAGAGCCATGTGGTGGCAAGAGGGGAAGTGTTTAAATCAGAAGCTAGCTGTCAAAAAACAATTCATCATTCCCATCTATTCTCATCCTGCTCTTTATTATTGCATATCTGGGAGTGCACCACATGATGATAGCAAGATAAAATTAGATATGGCTGTGTTTGACTTTGCCACTATTCACTCCAGTCTACTTTTATAGCTTTAATCATTAACATTTGCACTTTCATTTCACAGTGTATGGAAGCTGGTGTTAGGACAGCAACCCCTTTGGAAGCTGCTGGGCCTTTTAAAAATGAAGTGATTAACTAGAACATAAAAAGGAATGAATGCAATTGGTTCCTTGGCTGCTGTAAGTGTATTCTTCACCTTTCCCCCTTTCTTTTTTAAAAGATGAGTGCTGCATACTGTGATTGCTGTCAAAAACATCAACAGATGAAAGTGATGCCAGCGAATTTCAGAACTGGGAGGAGCCCAGAAACAAAATTCTCCTAGTTAAGAAATCCAGGCCCCAGCGCTGAAATCTCAGCTGAAGTTCTGGTGGGGCTCCTAACTGCTTTGCACCAACCAGTCTTTATAGTCACTCCCTTTCACCTTCCCAAACAATCTCAAGCACGTGAAGAGGGAAACTGAGTTGGGAATGTTGATGGGTAGCAGGAGGGGTTTGGAAGACCATCTTAAGAACCAACCATTACTGATAATGCTCAGAAGGTCCTTTCTAGCTGAGGTTTAAGGAAGTTGGGGTTTTCAATATTTTTCAGCCCAATTTATTGAATGACTCTGAAACTATGACTTCAATCTACCCTTGCAGGAAAGATTTTTCTTAAGCAAGCTCATCTGCTTTTAGATCAGGACAGTGGCGGCATTCAGCCGGTACGCTGGGCGGGACTTACCTTTGACCGGCAGTCCACCCATTGCGTAACAGCGCGTTCCGTCGCTTTCCTGCCCGCCCCGGGATAGCGGCAGGCGGGAAAGCGGTGGAACGCGCTGTTACGCAACGGGCGGACTGCCAGTCAAAGGTAAGTCCCGCCCAGCGTACCGGCTGAATGCCACCGCTGGATCAGGGGTAGCCAAATTTTCAATTTCAGGGCTCCTGGACTTTTAACAATGGTGTAGAGGAGGGAATTTTAGCAGGTGCAACTTGTCATCTAAAAAAGGTCTAGAAGCCTGAAAGGTTGGCCACCTCTGATTTAGATCAAGGATGAGGCCTGCAAGGCCTTTCTATTTCTGGCTAGCATTACATAAGAAGAGCCCAGCTGGATCACACCCAAGGCCCATTGAATCTAGATTTTCATTTCTCACAGTGAATCACCAGATGCCTCAGGGAGCCTTCTGGAGCACCAATTCTCCTCCTGCACAACTATGTTGGGCTGGACAAAAAAAAAAAAATGGGGAGGGGGACTGGCAGAGAGGGCTGAGAGCTTCCCTGAATTAGCTTTTACATACTTCCATGGAAGACTCTTAGAAAGATGATGACAGTTTTCTGCGACAAATAAGAAAATCTGACTAAGGGCTCATTCCTATCCAGGCCAGGAGTGACAGCTCCAAATGGCCACCATTGGATACTGGATCTGTTCTGGATCTGAACAGGCTGAAAGTCTGCTTTGGGAATGGGTATATTTGTCCCCTTGCCCCAGGAAAAGCTCCAGCCTGCTCAGTGGGGCTTTTTGAGCCTATGACTGCTAAATCTCGGGCACAGACTTGAGAAGCCCTTGTTGGGTTTTCAAGCCTGACCCGGGGATAGGATTCTGTGAGAGACATCCCCACCAATTCCACCCTTCTTGTCCAGTAGCTCCCCCATTCTACCCCCCCACTCAGAAACACCTTCTCCTCGTCCTCCCACAACCCTTCCCTTTGTGCCACTTAGAGTTTACCTCTGCTCTGCTGGCAGCCGATGGCTGACCTGCCGCATCAACAGGGTAGTGCATGCATCTCTGCTGAAACTACTTCCTCTCTGGGCTGCATAAATGTGCCTTTACCTTACAGCACATTTGTGTTACCCACTGCTGGTGCTGGGGATGTAGTGCCGACAATAGGGCAGCTCAGGAAAGGAGGGAAGCCCTCACCCACCACTGAAAAATGGAAGGCCATAATGTAGATTAGCAACTGTGCTGCTACAGGCCCCATAGCCCACACAACTTCATGAATTACTGATCAAGGAAAAGTACTGACAGCATGCCATTGTTGTACCTGTCCCAGGTTCCTGCCTGTAATTGTCCAAAGGTCAATTGCAACAAACTGCTGCCACTTAAAAAGTCGAGTCTTCCAATATCCCAGTTTTCTATTCTGAGAAATAATCTGCATCCTCCAACTTCCTAGCTCTCAGGCACCAAAAATGGAGCTGAAAAACCCCTTCACATGTGCACTAAGCTATGCTAAATTCTGACTTTTTCTGCATCTATATTTGACAAGTAACATGGGCATTTTATGTCTCCACCCTGACAATTAGATTTTACAGACCATGAATTAGCATTGATCAATACAGTTAGGCTGATCAGATTTTGTGGTCTGCGGTGGGAAAAATGTCATTAATGGGCAAGACAGAAGGACAAAAGAAAATTTTTATTTAGCAATTAGATTCGACAACTGTGACTCAGATGCAGTTGTTTTCTAAGAACCTGGCTTTATTATGACATCCTTCCACCGCACAAAAGTAATTAATTCTGGGATTTTATTGTACTCCAATGTAATATCTTATCATTTATTTTCCTGATTCTGTAGGTCTCTGAGGGCATTTTCTCACTTTATCAGGAAGTATTGAGACCAAGTGTTTCTCACTTCTTTTATTTCACTTTCAGGGGAAGTTGTAAAGGGAGAGTTTACACATCTTTCAGCAGAAAATATGTGTGTCAGTGAGTTCCCCTTTGCACAGAAGGACAAAATGGGGGATGCCTGTGTGTCTCTCATTCAGGGTTCCCCATTAGCATTAGCAGTCAGTTAGAATGTTAGTAGAAATTCCGTAACCTGTGAGTGTAGGTTGGCCTACACCTGGGGTCAGCAACCCACAGATTCGGAGCCGCATGCAGCTCTTTCAACCGTCTGCCACGGTTCCGGAGTCTGGGTGAACATGGCGGCATGCTCAGAAGGAGTCGCAAGACACATGGAAAGCGGGAGCCGCAGGGAAAGCAGCGCTAACGCCCCGCCACATCGCGGTCATGTGGAGCTTCGGCAGACGCGCAGAGGCACTAGAAAAGCCTCTCCCATCGACGCCCCCGGCGGTGAGCAGAAACCTGCAGGAGCAGCCATTAATAGCCAAACTTAAAGATCTAGATTTTCCAGATTCTATCTGTTTATGGATATGGGATTTTTTAACAAATCGTCCACAAAGAGTTAAACTGAATGATTACATCTCTACTGACAAGATACTCAGCACTGGCACTCCACAAGGTTGTGTCCTTAGTCCACTACTGTTCTCCATTTATTCATCGGATTGCACCAATAACCATCCCAATAATAGGATTATCAAATTTGCGGACGATACTACATTAGTAGGACTTATTTCCGGGGATGATGAGTCTGCGTATCGGGATGAGGTATTACAGCTATCCCGCTGGTGCAAAGAAAATAATCTTCTATTTAATATCCGAAAAACCAAGGAGTTTATAGTGGACTATAGGAAAAAAAGAGCAGACATTCAGCCACTGTATATAGATGGAGTTTGTGTGGAACAGGTGGTTGAATGTAAGTTTCTTGGGACCATCATAACTAATGACCTGACTTGGAGTGCGAACACCACTGCTTTAATTAGGAAGGCACAACAACGGTTGTATTTTCTAAGGATTCTTAGAAAGCAACAATTGGCTGAGAGTTTGCTAATCACCTTCTATCGGAGTTCAATTGAGAGCATATTATCCTACTGTCTCTGTGTATGGTACACGAGCTGCACAGTGGCAGAGAAAAAGGCAATTCAAAGGGTGATCAAGACGGCCCAAAACATCATTGGCTGTTTACTCCCCTCTTTGGAAGAACTGTATAAAAATAGATGCAAGAGGAAGATATCTAATATATTGAAAGACTCCTCTCATCCGGGACATCAGCTCTTTGAACTATTACCATCGAGAAGGAGATTTAGGGTATTGAAAGCAAGGACGAGCAGATTCAGAAACAGTTTTTACCCAAGTGCAGTATTGAGTTTAAATGCGGGGTCATAAGTTTTTGTGGAATTTAAATTGCTGGGAGCAATGGGGTATTTATATTTGTATAAGTGATTGTTGTATGGTTGATTGTGCATATTTTAGTTTTGGTGTTGTCCAGTTTTACCTTGGGGAAGAGCACCTCATTTCGTTGCACCCAGTTGTGAGTGTAATGACAAATAAATTTCTTATGTCTTATGTCTTATGTCTTATGTCTTATGTCCCACCGCCTCTCGCGTTGACAGGATGCAGCTGCTCTTTGCGTGCTGGATCCGGTCCGCGCGCCACGCTCTCATCGCTCTTGAGATGACTTTCCGGGTGGGGGGGGGCGCCTCATGTGGCGTTAAAGGCGCAAGTTCTCGCCCAGCAGGTGCAGCCACACTGAGGGAGGTCTGGCTGGAGAAAGAGGGCCTTTCGCGCAGACGGGAGGCCACGCGAGCTAATGGAGGCCTTTGGGGAGAGTCAGAGGGCTGCTTGTGTCTGCGCGCGCTAACGTGGATCTGAGTCGCAGGCTGCAATCCTATACTCACTTTCATGGGAGTAAGCTGCATTGAACACAATGAGACTTACTTCTGAGTAGACGTGCATAGAATTGCGCTGTCAGTGAGTTTGATGCAACTTGCTCCCAATGAGTGTCCTAAGGCAGCTGGCTTCTAGCATGAGGCGATCCTTTCCTACACAGAAGTCAGCTTGCACTGGGATTTATTCTGAAAGTCAATGTTTCCTCAGAAAGTCCACTTTCCATTAAATGCGTGCTTGCTTCCCCCATTTCCTTTCTTGCCTTTTCCTTCTTTCATCAGATGCTAGAGTTTTAGTGGCACTGCGTTCCATATTCTGTTCCAGTCCTGCAGACTGACCAGTCACAGACAGTCGATCAGCTAAATTAACATGGAGCTACAGAGAATTTTTGAAATATAAATGGAATGCAATGATTGTTGGCACTGCATACCTGCAGAAGGTGCCTCTGTGGACCAACCCAACATGGGTACGAAGGGCCACCCCACTCCTCTTTTTATGATCAGTAAATCAAAATACATTCCAGGGCCAAACCCCAGCTTTAAATATACTTGCTGCTTATATAATTAGCAAAAGGCAGGACTCTTTTAAAAAATGCTATCTTGGGGCCTTTAGCTTGCCCTAAAGGGCACATAGCTTGCCCTGAAATTATATAACACATTTCAAGCTGCAATCAAGTACCACCTCCTTGCATACATTGTAAGGTTCCATTTCAAATGGGACGCTGCTGTGGTGAGCAGCGCAGGTTCAACTGACATCTGCCTGAAGAAGTGCCTTCTCTGCCATGGCATCAGAGTGGCCTAATGGATATTTAAGTGGCACAGAAAAAGGGAATCAACAGTAGCTGTACATCTGCACTGACAAAAAAGAAGAAGAAGAAGAACTGATGGGATCAGGATTAACTTTAATCCCTGGCATGTGAGGTTTAGGAGACCTTCCCTTTATAGCTGATTTGCCCACACTAGCACCTTGCTGGTAATATCTTTTGAGAAATAGGCCTCCTGGTAGATTAAAAACAGTACATAGGCGCACCCTGTACTTCCAGAAACTCAGGAGTTCAGAAATCAAAGGTTGTAAAAAAAAAATGTTGGTGGGAGCATGAAAACTTTATAAGGTCCCAAGACATTTCAGGCTGGATTCACTCTTTATCAGAGGAATATTTTTGTAACTTAATTTTTTTATGTGCTGTTGGAGGGGTTTAATACATAACATCCTTGATCTGCATGGAAGGTATGCAAAATTAAGCAGAGGAAATATTAGATATGCTTTTGCTGTAACACATAAAAGCAACTACCACTTACTCCCACACAGGCCTCCTCCTCCCCTCCCGATTACCAAGCTTGTGAAAGCTTCTCTCATTTCTCCTTTTTAAAGCAGTGGCTTATATGGACAACTTTAACAGCTTGAGCCAAGGGATCATATAGTTTGACTAGGCATTCATTTCAAAAATGTAACACACTATAGTTTTTTATACATAGCATAAAGGTAAAAAAAAAACCTATATATGCAATGTTATCTTCATTTTAGATGTCAAAAGGGTTTTGTGGCTCCGGAGGTTTTCTTTTCTCCGGAAAACGGGTCCAAATGGCTCTTGGAGTGTTTAAGGTTGCCTACCCCTGGCCTACACCAATCGGCGGAACCGGTATCTATGGTTTCAATCATCTACGAATCCGGAGGATACTGGGGATGCTCTTTAAAGGTAGAGGAAGTGAAGGAGAATGATAAAAATAGCTTTTCCTTCCATCGTGCAGCAAAACTGCTGCATTTTCAGGGCTGTGGACAGACTTTTAAGGTGCATACAGCCTCTTCCTGGTCACTCTGAAGTTCCTCCCTTTCCCCAGTGTTGCCTCAG
Source organism: Lerista edwardsae (assembly GCA_029204185.1). NCBI lineage: Eukaryota > Metazoa > Chordata > Lepidosauria > Squamata > Scincidae > Lerista > Lerista edwardsae. Next base: position 29,746,600 of record JAJKFI010000003.1, read on the forward strand.
AATGCATTGCAATGCATTTTCTTCCTGGTTATGATGCATTCTGGGGCATCGGGGTAAAATTGAGAGTGGTGAATATTGGGTTATTTCATTTTTAGTACAGGCATGCCCCAGTATCCGCTGGTGTTGCATTCTGGACCCCACCATGGATACCTGAAATTATGGATAATGGGGAAGTCTTTTTAAAGATAGGGGAACATCAGCGGTTTTGCTGCAACAGTGTAAAAAAAAGATATTTGTTTATTGTTCCCCTATCTTTTTAATCTAAAGGACGTGGTGACACTGCGAGTTAAACTGCTGCTGCTGGGCTTTCTGACCGGAACGTAGGGAGTTCAAGACCATGCAACGGAGTGAGTTCTTGTTGCTTGTCCCAACTCCTGCCAACCTAGCCATTCGAAAGCAGCTAAAAATGCAAGTAGATAAATAGGGACCACTTCCGTGGGAAGGTAACGGCGTTCCATGTGCTACGGCGTATAGTCATGCCGTCCACGTGACCACGGAAGCTTGTTCTCAGACAAACACCGGCTCTACAGGCTTAGAAACGGAGATGAGCACTGCCCCCTGCAGTCGGTCACGACTTGACCGTTCGGTCATGGGGAAACCTTTACCTTTATCTTTTTAATAGGCATCCCATCATCCATGGTATCGATGGATAACTGAAATCATGGAAACAGAATCAGTGGATACCAGGGCACATTTGTATTAGTAAAAATAGAATTGAGAACTGCTCCCTCTTTGTTTACATTTCAGCGGGGGCTGAAGACCTTTTTATTCCAAAAAGCTTTTAACTGTTGACAGGCTGGCTGGCTGGCTGGTTGGCTTGTTATATTTTTTATGATCCACTGGGCTTGTTGTTTTTAAATTGTATTGTTTTGTTTTTAATTTTGTTTTATTGTATGGTTTTAATATTGTTTTTAAATTGTTTTTTGATGTTAACTTTTATATTGTGTTTTTGTGTTGTAGTGCCGCCTTGTGTGCCTCTGGGCTAAAAGGCGGGGTAGAAATTTAATAATAAATAAATAAATAAATAAATAAATAAATAAATAAATAAATAAAT
>JAJKFI010000003.1:29747663-29779994 GCA_029204185.1 Lerista edwardsae
AATAAATAAATAAATAAATAAATAAATAAATAAATAAATAAATAAATAGTTTTATTTTGTTTTTGTGTTGTGAATTTTGCATTATTTCACATTGACTAAAAAAGCACTCTACTATAGGACAACAGGTAAGCAGGATGCAATGAAATAAGGAAGAACAAAGAACATAAGGGTGTAGGCCTAGAGTTTGTTTAAAAAAAATACCTCCCCCCCATAGAATCCTATGGGATCATTTGTGGGATGAGCTAATCAAGGGGCCCTATGGATGATTCTAGGTTCTGTGGACCCCTGCTGGGTTCTGTCTTTGCCTCATACACTCAGTTGAAGGTATGGTAGGTAGTTTGGAAGTCTGTTGGCTCATAAATAAGTCTTCTTGACTGATTTTTAGGCATGAGGGCCATTGGAATCAGGGATCCTTCTTTTACTTTTACTGTTTTTTTTCCTAAAGCTAGGAGCTCTAAGAAAGATAGCTGTGGTCACAATTTTGCTGTTCCAGGAGGATTTGGAGCTAGTCAGTTCCATTTGAATTTTGGACCTTTGAAAATTCCATTTGAATTTGGAGTGTGTAGAGCTCAGCATGATCAATTGTGTGTGTGTGCAAGGGTGGTTACTGGTTCATCAAAAGTGTGGCTTTTCTGGCCTGTGGACCTGAGGCCTCTTGCCATCAGTCCATGCAAGGCCACATTAGGGGCCTGGCCTATGCTCTTCTGACAGGCGCTCAGCACCATGTGTATAGATGTCCCCTGCTTTGAAATAAAGGAAGATAAAATATTGACCATGTAACAACTAGACAAAAAAGAAGACTCATGAAACTATAGGTGCTTTCATTGCCAGTCCTCAGTATGCTTTGTAAACAGAAATCTTATACCCTTTGGTGGATCACTTTTGAGAATCAGCCTGTATCAATGAAACATAATCAAAGGACTTTTCCACATTTGTTATTTCCTGGACAGTTTAAAAATTGGTTATAATGAATTTGGAACATGGCCTATATGTGATGATCTTGCTATACACTGTAGAACACATTGATCACATGTCACAGTCCATATGAATATGGGTAACCTTCATAGCAACATCTCTGCCACACTGCTAATATTTTCCCCTAGTATAGCAATATGTGAGGTCTTTTGGTTAACTTTATAGCACAAATTGTTTCTGCTTCCAGTACTAAGAAGCCTGTTAACCTGATAACCATGTGTTTCCTCTTCTCATTGTCACTGAGGCATACTGGAAAACTCTAAAATACGACAGATTGTCTCAATCTGTGAACCAAAAGCTGCAGGATATATGGTGAGATGAGAAAAAAGGTTGTCCAATACAGTATAATAGGTATAAATCTGCACATACTGTATATAGATTTACAGTTTGGTCCAATGTAATGTCCCTGCTGATGCAGCAGGGTGTGTATTGCATCCTAGGGGGAGTTTGGGGTCCTGGAGGACTCCCTGAGGCATGGGAATATTTCCCTGCCCTGAGGCAAGCCTCCAGTGCCCCCATAGGTCTATTTAGTAGACCAGTTACTTTCCTGGTGCAATTCTGACTGGACCCAAGAAGGCAGATTAAGGTCAGGGATAGAACATCAGCCACATTTCTGTAGCCACAACTGCCCCTTTTCCTGAGGGTGCAATCCTAACCTAGAGTAGTCCAGCACAGTTAGGCCAGCAAAGTTTGGCCGGCACAAGGGACACCATCAAGTATGTCTGGACCACTCTCAGAGTCCGAGAGGCCAGCACACAGACGTGCACCATCCTCCCTGACTCAGAGAGTGGTCCAAATGTGCTTTATGGTGGCCCTTGTGCTGGCCAAACTTTGCTGGACTAACTATGCCAGCCTAACTCCCAGTTAGGATTGCACCCTGGAGGTTGACATAGCTATCAATATTTCATCCACTGATGCTGACAGGGAGGGCACCTCGGGCCAATGCCAAGACAGCCAACCCCTGTGGAGGTGGGGAAGTCTAGCAGCAACACTTAACAATTATGTGGTGCTTTTGGGGGAGTCCAAAAGATTTCACATGTATTATCCTGACGTAATCCTTAAAACAACACTGTTAATATGACTATCCCCAAATTACATCGGCAGCTGAGAGGGTGTTGCATGCCTCAGGGTACCTAGTGAGTTTACGGCAGAGGCAAGATTTTACCTGGGCTTGTTCTGTTTAGCAGCTCAGACTCTTAGCCACTGTGCTACACCAGGATAAGCCTACATGTACTCAGAAGGCACTAGAACTTAGACAGGCCTGAGCCAAGATTGCAACTAATAATGGTAAAGAAAAAAGGAGGACCCGGTCAAAAGGAAATTAAGTTAGAGCCCGTAATTTATCAGTTTGAACTACACGTTGGAGCATTTATATAGGATTACGACCTCGCAAATCAAGCAATGGCAAAATATGTCTAATTTTTTGGCTCCCAATGCTGTGTTACTCCATTAGGTAATGTTTAAATATATAGCCTCTTAATCATGGATGTTCATAAATGAAAAATGCACACTCCCCATAAAAAGTTTATCATACAGCTGTGCCTACCTATATATAGCACCGAATTTTATTAGTTCATATAGTCATGAAACTACCCAACTGCCCTTGAGTGTCCTTCCAGAGAGTCCAGATAATTAAGCTAAGGGAAAGAATTTCATACCTTAATTTCTGTTATTTCTCCATCTCTTTTTTAAGTAGAGCAAGACTGTTAGAGAGCAAGACTCTCCAGAAACATTTGTGTTCAATATCAGTATAAGGGAAACCACGTAGATTTCTAAAACTCTTGACAGAATGGAATCACAAAATCACGTTGGCTTCAGCTCATTTCAGCTCGCAGCCTGAGTATCACAGGACCAATTAAACAGGCTGCTATAGTGTTAAAGATTTATAGTGTTAAAGATTTAGTCAGGTAGGTGTATTCACTAAGCACTGAGAGGATATAATACTGTAGCATAAAAGATAAGCTTAAAAGATAAAATAATAGTGCCATTAATTTGGAGATGACCTAATTATGAGCAAAGAGGAGGTGATGTAAGGGCTCTCTCTCTCTCTCTCTCTCTCTCTCTCTCTCTCTCTCTCTCTCTGTGTGTGTGTGTGTGTGTGTGTGTGTGTAGGAACAACATTTTTGAAGTTTGGATGTTCAGAAAGCATGGATACAGAAGCAGAGAGAAAGGGAGAGAATAACCTGAACCTGAGGTGCAGGTATCTCTGTCTGGGAATCTGATGTACAGTTGTGGATCTACTGCATAATGGGGGAGATGCTGCTTACTTTATAATCTGGTTGTATCTTTGCAAATAAATCAAACACTATACTACAAAACTACCATAAGTCTCAAGTGTGCTTGCCTTTAAAGGAAATGAAAACTCAGGGACGGTATTCCTTGTAACCTCCCCTCCCCTTGACCTATGCAGTAGGTATGCCCTGGTATCCACTGGGATTCCACTCTGGACCCCGCCCCCTCCATGGATGCCTGAAATTGTGGAATCTGGAGGCGCCTTTTTAAAGATAGGGGATCAGTGTTTTTGCTGCAACAAGGTAAAAAGCAGAGATTTGTTTAATGTTCCCCTATCTTTTTAATAGGCGTCCCAGTATCTATGGTATCTGTGGGTAACTGAAACCATGGATACTGACTCAGTGGATACTGGGGCAAACCTGTACACATCCTCTTGTGTCCTTTAAGGAGAGCATGCAGCAAGGTACTTATTCAGATAGGAAAGGAGGGTGTGGAGTAGAATCACTGCAACAGGAAGGGCAAAATTGTCTCCCACGTGCCAGAATGTTTGTCATTACTTCACAGCTCTAACAATACCTGTACATCAATGCCACACTTTTAAGGACTCTGATAAGGCCCCTTCCCAAGTCTGTGTATTGCAGCACATTCAGGGGAAACAATATCAGATATTTTGCATAGGTGGCAAATCTTTTTTAGTCCCATTTGAATGCTGTTCTTACGCGACCACTTTGATGGAAAGATTGGTATGAAAGATACTGAAAAGGCATTTTGTATCAAGTTTCTGTGCATCACCAACAGGGGTCACCATCAATTCCTGCACTCATGGACTGAACTGTAAATGCATCTCCTTTATTACAGTACTGATTTTCATCTCATCCCTGCCAACAAAGTGATGTACTGCAAACAGAACATTCTTGGCCAGCAGACTTTCTTCTGTTTACATACTAAACTTGCAAGCTATGCCATTGGCCCACTCATAACATAAATACAAAATGACTCCATTAAATAATGTTAAAGGTCAGAATAGCATATACAGAAAGTGGCTTTCAGTTAAGATAAGCAGCTTATGTCTACTGCCTCCTAACTCCCTTCTGTTTACAGCTCACCTTTTACAGTCTGGAGGGTCCAAGTCCAGGTATGGGGCCCTTTATTTGCATATTGTGATGGAGATCTTGCTTCTTAATTGGAAGGGTGAACTATGCCAGATACACTCTCACATGAAAGCTTTGATACCAGACCCCTTACTTATATATATATTGAGTGAAATACCCTTCTGTAGCATGTTCCCATTGCAGGCACATTGCTCATTCAGTGCTCTTCATTCCATGGCAATGAATTGCTGCTCTGGGGACATTGTAACAAAGTTAGCACACAATAAAGACTTCCACTTTGTATGGGAAAAGTCCTTCTTCCTAGACCAATGGCCACAGAATTGTTATACTCCCCTTTGTGGACCATGAAGTTGAGCAGGTAGTTTTTAACTACACATGTCTGTTTTTGTTTTTAAAACAGGCTGCAGCAGACTGGTTGGAATTAAAGGCATTGTGGCTGTAATCCTATGCACACTTTCCTGGGAGTAAGGCCCGTTGAGCCAGTCGCGTATTTACTGTATAGCCAGGGGTGTGGAATGCATGGGTGCAGGCAGCAGGGGGGTGGCGCCGGCAACGTGGAGGCAGCATAACGAGGAGGAACTGGTGTGTTGTGTGGCTCTCCTGCCCTCCCTTGCCCCCGTAACGCTCCAAAATGGAGCGTTTCCGGGCTAAGGGAGGCATGTCGGAGCGACATGAAGGGGTGGGGCAATGTCCTGGGGGCGTGGTTTCGGCACCAGCCATGGGGCGCACTCGGGCCTCCGTGCGCGCCTGCAATGAGCACATCAGTACCTACTTCAGAGTAAACATGCATAGGTTTGTCCTCTGCAGGGGCGTAGCTAAAGCACTGCAGTGGGGTAGAATTGCACAGATCAGAATCGTTTATTGTATTGGCTAAAAGCCATCACAATCAAATATAAAACAAAATCCAAATACAGAATACAGAAACATTAAGGTTTAAAAACAAATAAAATTAAGATCAATCACAACCAACATACACCCTTCAGATTAGGGAGTCTCCTTTACAATCTATAGCAATTTCTCCCAGATAGCTAGCACGGATAGTTCTGGCAGCTTTGGCATATAACGCTGTTCTATATGTGACATATGAGTCACAGTCGGAAAGCAGCCAAGGTAGAATTGCACTGGGCAACAAGCTTTAGGGGGGCAACAAGTTGAGCTTGACACTAGTGGCCAAAATTGATTGTATGTATGACTAATACCATCATGTTATACATCACTGGAAAGGTAATTTACAGTGCAATCCTATTCATGTCTACTCAGTAGTAAATCCCATTATGTTTAATGGGAATTAATCCCAGGAAAGTGGGTACAGGATTGCAGCCTTAATGCAGAATGCAATGAAACAAACCAAGAGTGTAATAGCTTTACTCTATCAAAAGTTATGGCCACAAAACCCAAGAAAACCAAAGTACAACAGTGACATCACTTCCTGGGCAACATTTTTCCCTCTGCACTGGGCTACACTTTCATTAGCTACTCCCCTGGTCCTTTGTACCTATTCATGTCAACAATAGGTGTATATTCTGCATGGATTCTGCCTCTATGGTTAATAAACATATTGATAAATACATCTTACAAAATGTGTCCTAATTCTAGGATATTTGCCAGTGTATATTTTTGCTCTGCATTGCTTTTCCTTAGTTTGTGCTTTTCTGCTCTCTCTTCCCTGTCATAATTTGTTGTGTTGTGTTCATGCTCCCTGTCTGTCAGTATATCCCAATGTCCTCCCTCTGGCTCTTTGTGTCTGCAAAGTCCAGTTAAGGTCTTACTGGAAGAATGGTGGTTGGTGTGTTTCTGTCATTCTGCAACCATTCCACTGGGTTACAGGCAAGTAACTTTAATGTTTGTGTTGTGCAATTCATTAATGCAGCTATTTTCAACCACTGTCCATTGGTATGCATCAGGAGTTTGGGAGAAGGGATGTTTATTAGTAGGGATGTTGGGGGATGTGCGCCAGTGTGCCTTCACAATTGTCCAAAATGTAGAGGCGTGTCTTGACCATGTTAGTGCCTTATCAGTGTGCTATGAGATGAAAAATATTGAAAATCACTCCATTAATTATTACCCAATAAAGTGCATTTCATTTTAAAACCAATGTTTGTCCTATTTGTTCATGGAGTGATAGGGTTTTCTCATACTCAGTGATGTCATGCAGGGGGAATGCAGGGGAACTCAGTTCCACTAGTTAAAATTAGGGCTGACTCCGCCCACTTCACTCTCCCCCCCCCTCTCCCCTCCTAATTCCTCTGCAAAGAGCTTTTCTTCTTGTATTGGTTGGCCGGCACACAGAGGGTTAAAGAGAGTGACTCCGGATTCCTAGGGGGGCGAAGGCAGTGATGTCATTCAGGGGGAACGGACCAGAATGGGCATTCCCGATCCTAACGGGCTCCGTGGCTGGTTCCGGGTTCCCGACAAGTGCCAATCAAAAGTAAGTTCCTGTTCCTAAATCATTTGAATGACACCACTGCTCATACTCCCATAAGGAAATAAGGGCCCAATGCTAAGGCCCATGTTGCCAGCGGTGCATGTGTACTGCCAGCTAAAATTGTTGAGAATGTGCCATAAAGCACTTCACAACACTGTTGGAGGAGGATGCACTGACGCTGGACTAGCACTAGTTAGCTAGTTAATGGTGGATTCTTCCTCCCTGGCAGACGCTTGACAGGGATTTTCTGGAGATATTCTAGTCTAGATTTCATGCTACAGGCAAGGGGCGGACTAGATGACCTTCTGGGTCACTGCCAACTCTATATGATATCAGTGTCACCTATATAAGTGACACTCCAGATTCCCTACAGGAGTGATAAATGGTCAATTCCACCTCTAGATATTTGCAATCTTTATTCACAATTCTTCATCTTAAGAGTTCACACAATGTTTTGCATATTCAAAAAGGCTGCAAAGAGGGCTTGAAATTAACAAGGGGTTTTATCTTTTGGTTTATTTTCTCCCATAGAAGAATCTTCCTTGTGCAGAAGGAATCCTCTATGAATCTATTCTAGCCAGAGACCATGATGAAGTTGATCACCGTAACACGACCCACATGTGGAAAAACATTTTTGCCATGAAAATAAACCATGTGATGTCTTGGCTCTAAAGATGTGCTTGCCCCCCCCCAGCAACATCTTTATTGCCTTCTTCTTGAGTGAGAGATCCTCATGTCATATCATAAGCTACTTTCACACTTCCTTTGAAGTTTGAAAAGCAGTTTGTGAAACGACATGGGATGTGTCACTCCAAAGGCAGAAGTCAAAGATTCCCCTGAGCATGCCTGAGCGCATCTTTCAATCCAATCAACAGTCTGGTTTCAACTCCTCATGTGCAAAGCTACTAGTCCAGTTTTACAGGGATAATCTACAACACATATTTAGGTAACTGTATAAAACCATCATTTTGTTGTCTACTTTCTTGTTGGAGCATTTTGCTGTGAGTTTCATGAAGGCTGTGACAGCTTGGGGGGGGAGGGGAATGCAACCAGACACACAAACTATTTCCTGGTTGCTTCTTCTGCAAAAAAGAAAGAAAAGTATGTAGAACCTACCCCTGCCAACCTTGGGAGCCTAAGGGCAGATTAATTTACTATGCCATGCTATGATGAAAATATTGTGCCTCCCATTTCAATGCTTTTATTTTTGACAGATTGTCAATGATTTAAGCCAAAGGAGTCAACACAATCTGCACAGGAGAGTCAGTATTAGACTTATAGTTTTTAAGCTTGTACAATGGGCTTGCCAAACTTCCTCAATTAAAAAGCAGCCGTGAAGGGAAATGTCTTCAGTATTTGTCCGTTATAACTCTGACCACTCAGAGCGCAATCCTACCTTATACCGGCCTAGTAAGGCCGACATAGCAGGGCCATATCCACAGCCCCTTCGGAGGGAGCAGCAGCAATGTGCAGGACAAGGGGAGGTTTTCCCCTTGCACCCGCGTAAGCCCCAGTCACCCCTATGGGCCTGCTCGGATCTGCGCCAGCAAAATAGCAGGCACAGAGGAACGTGCATGGGAGCGGCCCGAATCGGGGCCGCCATGGCTGGGAACTGGCATTAGGATATGGCACTACGGCTGTCCTGCATCACAACCGCGTCATAACAGCTGTCTCCGCCCGTACGCCACCCAGTTATGGCCCCGGAACGCCTCCGGAACGCTCTCGCAGAGGCCCTGGGCTGACCGAGAAATGCCAGCGCTCAACTGGTGTATGGCCGGCTCTGCCGATGGTGTTGCGAACGTGCCATAAAGCGCGTCCATGTCGGCACTATGGCATTCACCTGGCACAAGAGCGCAGCTCCAGCGCTAAGGGGGGAATGGAGCAGGATGGGGCAAAACAGCAGGGAAGGTGAAGAATGGGACAGGGATACTGTGGAAGAGAGGGACATGGTGGCAATAGTATGCGTCAGATCCCTCACTTCGTAGCCTCCCCACCCCCTTTCCCTCCTTAGGCTTGTGCCAACTGCAGAAACCCATTGGAGAACAGGAGTTTTATGGAGGGGCAAAGGGATTTAAACCCCCTTTCCCCACTGAAACATCCTGATATCCTTCCCTCCCACTGGATACAGCGTGCTCCTTTTCATCGCAGCTTTACCAGTGGCAGGGCAGGGGGACGGATAGGATTGGGCCCTAAGCCTTGTTAGTGTTCCCCGGCAATGTATCCAAGCAAGGAGTGGGCACCAGGAAGTGACCTCTTTCTGCCCCTGTTTATCTCATCTTGGAAAGCACACAAAATTGTTGCAAGGTTCAACACCTGCAACCAATGGGCCCAGTGGATATGGTGCTCCAAGCAGAATGGGTGTCCCATTATCAGGCAACATTGGTGTAGGCCTCTTGTGGAGGTGCTACACACACTGCCCACTGCAATTCATCTGCTGTTGACTTGGTGCTGCCAATGGCAGAAGCAATGAAATCTACCTGTATTCATCTGGTTGCATAGAAATCCTGCTTGTATGTTAATTAGACTAATAAATCCCATTTCCTTCATCCATTGGCGTGTTCATTGCTGCTGTATCCAAAAAGAATATCCACTGGATACACTGCCTCTGGCAATACGCTTGGAAATCATGCAAGCTGATTTCTGAATTTGGGGAAATATAATTAGCTTTAGCCAAGTATATTCTGAATCAATATAGGACGGTGTTGCCCAGAACTAGTTATTTCTACCTGCTAAGAAAATGTTATGAATTAAATTTGTATTGTAAGGCATGTCCAAACTCACTAAAACAGGAGGAGAGTTTTTAAGAGAACAAGTCTCCATTTTATACAATAAGTTCAAAGTTTAGCAAGACCTATTCAAATTAGAGCTAATCTAGTCTAAATGGGTAGGAAATCAGTTCCACTCTTTTCATTTGCAAAATGGAAATGAGTTGTTGCAAGGGGCTGGGGTGGGGGAAGTAGTGTAGCTTAAAAAAATTATTAGGTTCAATATCATTATGCTCTTTAATAGCAAAAATTGGCCATAATTCATAGTTAGAAAGGGATGCCATTGGGTTACTCTATTATTCACTCCGATAATAACATTAATCAAGATGACCTCTCTACTTATTCATGTAGATGAAATCCCCAATTCCATGGGTACTCAATTGCAATTTAGTATGAATTAATGTCCTTTGACTGGAAAGCCTTTACAAGAAACAGTATATAGTGATTTTATATAGAGCTGTATTCTTTAACTGCAAATGAAATTGAACAGATGAAACAGGATGCTGAGCAGAATTCTTCAAAATGCACATGAATGAAGGTTGTCTTTATTAGTCTGATGGAGAAGGCAGTTCAGTAGCATAATCCAAAGGAGGTGGCATGCTATTACAGGCGTCGCAATGCACTGTGTAAACAGCCCCTCCCCATCACTTTTGGACCACTTGGGGCAGAACTGGCAATTCACAGGCACCAATTGGTGAGCACCTGAGCATTGCCATCACTATCCCAATAGCTCTGATGGGGAGAGGGAGGGGTCACTTACATGGCACCTTGCAGCACTTGTAATACCATGTCACTACCACCTCTGGCTATGCCACTGAGACAGCTGATTATGGGAAGTGGTCTTCTCTGTCTACCTACTTGCCTACATTGCTCCTCCTTCCACTTCCTGGATTGGTAAAAGCAAAATGGGACAGAGAGGCGGAGGAAATGTGAGAGGGTGTTGAGTGTTGTGCTACAGCATTGGAGAGCAGGAGGCAAGAGGTTGGCACAGAATCCGTTAAGGGGACCAAATTTGGCATGTCGCCTCGAATCTCAGGAGGTCTTGGGCTAATGTTCTCTATAATAGGATATATAATGTACCATATACTGTACATGAGATTGTTTTACTGAGAATGAAATGTGATACAGACTTGGGAGTAAGTCCCACTGAACACCATGAGAAATACTTCTGAATAGACGTGCATAGGATTGTGCTGTTTCATACAATCAATTTTTTTGTCCACACAAGAAGTCCTGGGCTTCCTTGTTTATATGTTCACATGGACAAACACATATGATGCAGATTATCATGAATATGGGCATTTCCTATAGCTATTTTGCCTAATAGTCATTTGATTGAGGTGATGTTCTAGCATAGTGGTAGGTGCATCCTACTGTACATACAATACTAATGGAAGCATTCAGTAAGTATTGAGATGTAAATGGGCTTTATTATTCTGCTGTCAGTGTAGTTCTCTTTTGGTGTCAGGCCACTTCTCAAGAACAAGACAGTGCAAGAGAAAAAGGAAAAACAATGAGTCATGATTTCAATAACTGGGGGTAGAAAGAGAAGAAATCTCTATACTTTTATATTTCTTCATTGGCTAAATATTTACATATTATAGACATGGGAAATGGAACTCCCCATTTATCACAGGAAAGTTTGCAATGAAGGGGTGGAGTTATGGAGCCAGGATAGGATAGTAGTTGTGAAGTTGGAATCAGACCTGGAAATATCCAGGTTCAAATCCCCACTCGCTAACTATCTCTTACCCTCACCTATCTCAATGGGTTATTCTCACACTGGTTCTCATATCTCCTGTGTTGTAATTAGGGCAGGTGGACAGTGCAACCCACCTGCTAGTGCATTTTTGGAATAACCCTTATTGAGCTGCAGTTGATCGCTCTTCATGGGGTCTGAGAAACAATATGTATTCTGATAAGCCACAATGCATGATTTGTGCCTTCTTTGGGGTCCTCTTATCTCCTAGGTGGGACCAGTGTGGATACAGACCTATGAGAAAGGGATGGGAAAACCATCTTGGCTGCAATAGGGAATGGTGGGATACTAAAAACTTGTGAGGGGATGCTATCTATGGTAATAAAGGAATCGTTCAAGAAACTATGGTTAGAAACACCTCAAATGGGGATCTATTTTATACCTTCTTTTCCCCGCAATGGAACATAACTCAAGAGTGCAATCCCGAGGGCATATTGGGCGGACACAGGTGCTTGAAAGGCACATTTGCACCAACTTGGAAGGGTAGGCAATCACACAGACATGTGCTGGCCTCTCTGCACTGCTTCCGGACCAGCACCGGTAACTTTGCTCTGACCGAGGACAGACAGTGTGGGGTGGGGGTGGAGCGAGGAGGGCAGGGGGTGAATTGGATTGGGTGGAGAAAAGGTGGGGGGACTGTGGGGGGGGACCTGTGATGGACCTGGGTGGGGAAGGGATGGGACTTAATTCCCCTTACCCAGGATTGCACTGAAGCCAGCCCCAATCCCATGCTGGATATGGGGCAGGCCAACTGGCCTACCTATTCCAGTGTGGGTTAGGATTGGGCTGTCATTGAGGTAAGCTGGTTTGTGCCAAAGGGACATCTCAGCTGGTATGTTCATGCCAGTCTCCTTGGTAATGTAACAAACATGACTTATTCCCACATTGGCCTTAATATCTATTGTTATGGCATGTTCCTTTAATGTTTAATGCCAGCTATTGGTGACTCTTATTTTACTTCCTTCCCAAGGAGCTGTGTTGCGAAGACACAAGCCTGCAATGTTCGTCCATATTTTGTTTCCCACCAACCAACAACAGTCCTAGTTGTCCCCACTAACCACAACACCTACAGTGTTTTCACACACAGCCAATACTGCCCAGAATCCCATCAACTCATCCACTAACAAATATCCTTTTCCCCATATCAAGTTTCTTCATCCTCTTTTTTGTTCCTCTGTGGAGGCACTTAGGTATTGAATTCATAATAAGATAGTTTAGTACAGCCCAATGGCTATTTTGCTCTTAATAAATCAATCAATTCATTTCATCTAGAAAGGCTCTTCATCTTTACAATCTTAAAAATGATTTGTGCAGAAACTATTGCTGAAAAAAGTAATTTTTGAAGAAAAAGGCAGGCACTTAATTTTCTGCCATTCCTTTTGAGGAGCACTGCTCAAAACGTTTATTTATTTAGATGTTTAAATAAATCAGCATTAAAAAATCAAATGTATATGATAAATAATAGTCAATGGAACAATAATATATCAAATTTCCATACTGTGTGCTACAATTTAGAATGTCTCATTCTGCCATTATAGAATGTGCTGCTGAATTCACAATAAATCTCTTACATTCTATTCCTTAACCACAGTATCTCCCTGGTAGCACACTCCCCTCCCCAGTGTTTTCAAATATTAATCTTCCTGTAACCAAGATATAGAATATTAGATTATCTAGTTATGTCAGGGAAGCTATTTTACATCGTTCAACAATAATTGCAAACAGAATCAAAAATAGATTACAAAATCCACATGCGCTGACAATTTCCGCTTCCACATTTCACAGCGCAATCCTATTTGAGGTCGTCCACTGGCACTGCGGTCCCTGCTCTGGCACTAGACGTTGCAAATGTGCCGTAAAGCAGCATTCAACCTTGGGGCGGGACCCAATGGGGTCATGAAGCTTCAGTTGTGGAGTCGAAAAACGTAGAGGAATGAACAAGGTTGAAGATCACTGGACTAGAGCACCACCATGTAAAGAGAGAAGCATCTCGTGTTCCCCTTCAGGTACCAGGAGATTGTGCCCCAGTGCTGCTCAGATTTGTAGCAACTGTGCTAAAATAGCTTTCAGTAGTGCCAGGTTTCATGGTAATATTTTCTGCCTCCTCTAACAAGAATATTTGGCAACAATGAACAGTGCTGGGAGGGCACTACAGAGGCAAAAGTGGGCAGCAATGAGGCTGGGCGGATAGGGTCCGGGAAGGTGAGTGGGATAGACAGTGGGGTCCCCAGTCTCATACTTTATTGGCGTTGTGGCACGAAAAAGGTTGAAGACCACTGCCGTAAAGGATGTTTGCAGCACCATGCATGTAGACAGTGCCGGGGAGACCTTCACAGCCCTGCTGATCTAAGACGACAGCTGCTGGCAGAGGTAAGAGTCACATCCCCCCTCTACCAATGCTAGTTAGTATTTGGCTGCCAATGTTTTAATTCTATCTCAACTACATATAATGTCCATGGTGTTAAGTGCCAATGAATGGCTGCCTTAGTTCTCATTAATATTGAAACAAACTTAAGACGCAGGCCAATTGGGCCCTAGGGCAAATGCATCTCACGTGTATCTGCTTAGGGCTATTGCAGATATGCTGTAAGGCACAGATCAGGGAGTATCAAGGGGTAAAATTCCTCTAAGGAAAAATTTATCTTTTGGGCCCCATTTGGGGTACAAAGTTTCTTTTGGGCCCTTTTTCTTCCCCACTGGATCATAATTTATACAAATTTCAATATATAAAACTACGTTGTTGTTGTTGTTGTTGTTCAGTCGCTAAGTCGTGTCTGACTCTTCGCAACCCCATGGACCACAGCACACCAGGCCTCCCTGTCCTCCACTAGCTTCCGGAGTTAGCCCAATTTCATGTTCATCGCTTCGGTGACACTGTCTAACCATCTCATCCTCTGCTGCCCCCTTCTCCTTTTGCCTTCGGTCTTTCCCAGCATGAGGGTCTTTTCTAAAGAGTCCTCTCTTCTCATGAGGTGGCCAAAGTACTTGAGCTTCAGCTTCAGGATTTGTCCTTCCAGGGAGCAATCAGGCTTGACTTCCTGGAGGATTGACCGATTGGATCTCCTTGCAGTCTAGGGGACTCTCAAGAGTCTTTTCCAACACCGTAATTCAAAAATAAAACTACGTAGGCTTCCCCAAATGTGAGTGGTAGTTTTCACACAATATACTGTATGCAAACATTTTCTGAAATTCCAGGAAATGTCCACCTTCCCTCCTTTAGCTCCTGGGCCCCCTTTTTGACCCCAGACCCAGGTACTATGTCCCTCTTCAACCCCCTCTCACAGGCATTGATCAAATAGGAAAATGTACGATTCCAGGAAATTTCTGGACCCCCTTCTTTGGCTTCTGGGTTCCCTTTTTGACCCTGGGCCCAGGAACAATTTACCTCCAGTAACCCCCTCTCATGGACCCTGGTGTTGATGTAGCTTAGCATGCAACATTATTACACTGACCTTATCTTTATTGGGCCTCAAATAAGGCCATATTAAAATCTTATTACATCTAATCACATTATTCACAAATAAGACATTGCATTGCATTCAATATCTTGTTTAACTGAAAATTATTTAGAAGAATAAAAACCAAATTCTATTCTGAACTAATCCTTGATTTGCTTAGAACAGTTTCAACTAGTTCCTTGCCTTGAGCCAGTGACCACATTATCCTTTATGCTTGCTTTGGAAGCTTCTATCTAGGATGGTTGTCTTTGTACCGTCTCAGATTCAATAAGCTGGGGAGTAGTTATTCATATAAATCTGAGTAAGTAAATAACTCCTTTGAAAATTTGACTAGATTACCTTCTGCTATCTTTTCTTTATGACTCTTATTTTTTGTATTTTCTGGTTGTTGTTATCCAGATCTCCAGATTTTCTCTTCTTTTTTGTGCTGTTTATTAAGAATAGATATGCCACCATTCTTTACTCTTATCTCTCCTTTTTCTTGGTTTCCTTTTAACCCTCCATGATCATTTTCAAGTATTTTTAATTCATTGGTTGCCTGTACAAACCATCCATATTTTTCTTCTGACAATTTTAGCTTTGGTCCTTTATTTCTAATATAGTACTTATATCTAATTCAGATGTAGCCCCACTCTAGCACAAAACTCTTTTTTTATATCATTCAACATTGAAAATCCAACTGTTCTTTTCCTTTTGAGTTACTGTGCTTCATTCTAACTTGGTTTTCATTTTGCTGATTCACAGTCTCAAAAATCTAATTATAACTTAGATTTGTAAGAGGTGATTCAATTAACTCTAAATCTAATTATGTAACCCACTTCTTTAACATCCAGAAGATAACTGAAGCATTCAGACCCATTTCAAATGAAAAATAAATGAAAGTGATGTCCTGTTGTTGAGCCTTTTGAATAGGGGGCAAATCACTCGGAAAATTGCAATGAATTGTTAACATTTCTTCCCTTTAAGAAGCATTTTCATACAAGTTTTTTCATGACCACAATGTATAGTTCATCAAATTTCAGAATCAGCCTTTGAAGCACCTGGCTTTATAAAGAAAGCAGAAGGTAGGCTCTAACTTGAATGACCAAACTCTCGATCTCACCATCTCTCAAGGATGGGGGATATCTGTAGTCATTGAATGGGAAGGAGTTGACACTCAGGTCCTCTAAAGTACTGCCGTGTGCTGAGTACTGTACTGTCAAGTGCTATCGCCAGCAAGTAGGAAGTTCAATTTAAAGAGGTTCCAGGGGGTATCAGCTTTTGAATCCCAAACCATGAAATGAGCCTGACTCCAGGTTAGGATTGTGTTCTGGGAAATATTCTTACATCTCCTTCTGTTAGAACAAGCTGGAAACAGAAAACACACTACATGTGCTTAGAGCTAGCCATTGGGTAGGGCAACTGGGGCAGTTGCCCTGTGCCCCACATTTCATGACCAATATATGGCCATAATAGGGGGTCCCACACTGGTTGAGGTGCCCAGATCATGCACGCTGCCTCAGGAACACTCTGCACATGCATGTCTCATAGGCAGGAATAGAAATACTGCTCTTAGAGAGGTCATAAGAATCCAGTTTCCTTTAGGTACAGTAAGGATGGCAAATGTACCTAAAGGTACATGTATATGAAAGGATGGATGGACATTTTTGTGAGCTTGAATTTTTAAAGGAAGTGAAAATGCAACTGATTTGGTCAATACATTCTATTGCAATTAAAAGGCTCTGGTATATAATATACTTTGAACACGTATGAGTTTGTCTCTCATTATTGTTGTTTTTCTTCTCTTTTTTGATGAATTTTTTTCCCATATATATACTCTAAGAACACAAGAACACAAAAACTTAAGAAGAGCCCCGCTGGATCAATCCAAAGGCCCATCTAATCCAGCTTCCTGTATCTCACAGTGGCCCACCAGATGCTTCAAGGAGCACAGAAGACAACAGATGCATGCATCCTGTTGCTACTCACTTCTGAGGCAGCGTAATTCTACATATTGAAAGGGTTTTGCTCTCTAATCTCTCCATGTTTAGTGCTTTAGCCATCCAGTTTATTAAAGCTGCACAGATGTGCTTAGTGGTGATGTTGCCAAAGTTCATAATTCAACAGGTTCCCAGTGCTAAGTATGGCTTGCTCTGCTAAGGGCCCAATCCTACCCAATTTTCTAGTGCCGATACTGTTCAGCCACAATGCAGCCCAAAAGTAACGGAATGAATGTTATCTTGAGGTTCCCTCCATGACTAGCCCCCCAGCCACAGGATGCGCAGCACACCTGTTTGTTTAGTTTCATCTGTGCTGAAAAGTTTGAGAGGATTGGGCTCTAAGTCATGCAACTTTTTTTATCATTACTGTCCTCATTCAGAATGGGCAGACCAATCCTGAGTTGCCTGGCCACCACGGGCGCAATGGCAAGCTCCACAGGGGAAGGGGACGACTTGGTGCAACCTGGTGATGACAGTCACAAGCTCTGTTGAAGCTATCACCTCAAAGAGTTCTTACAAGACAAAATGGGGAAAACAATTAGATACACTGCCCCTAAGTCTTTGGAGGACAACAAGGATATAAACAAAGTAATCCAGTGCTGGAAGTCAGGAATCTCACCACGTGGTAGATGTACTAGTTCAGTGGTTCTCAAACCTTTTAGCACCGGGACCCACTTTTTAGAATGACAATCGGTTTGGAACCCACTGGAAGTGATGTCATGACTGGAAGGGGCATCATTGTGACACCAGAGCCTGCTGCTTTCCTGAGAATGCAGCTATAAGTTGGTCTATTTCTCATTATATAAGCCATTTACAACAGCAAATGAATCAAAAGGAGAAAAATCCTCTTTAAAACCTTGACCCAAGCAAAATAACCACATGGCCTTCCCCCTTTCCGGTATCTCATCTTCCCATATTTTCAATGATGGCTTTGCTAGTGATATGTGATCCACCTGAAATTGGCTCCTGACCAACAGTTTGAGAAACACTGCACTAGTTGCCACTAGACATTTCCACATAAGAAAAATTCCACAATTTCCTTCGAATTGAGAACTGCCCCCTCTTTGTTGACATTTCGGCGGGGGCTGAAGACCTTTTTATTTCAAAAAGCTTTTTGTTGACAGGCTACATCTTTTTACTCTTATTAATTTTATGATCCACGGGGTTTGTTGTTCATTTTTTTTTAATGTTTAATTGTATTTTAATATTGTTTTTAACTGTTTTTAATGTTAAATTTTGCTTTTATTGTTATTGTAAAGCCGCCTTGAGTGCCTTTGGGCATAAAGGCGGGGTATAAATTTAATAAATAAATAAATAAAATAAATAAGCACAGGAAACATTGCAAAACCCAACACACTCTTCTCTCAGTTCGTCCTTGGAATGTCCAGTCATCTTTTTTCTACAGGTGCTTTCTGTTGGATATCCACATGCCTGGCACCTGCACTCCTGTCTGGACTGTGCAGAAATGCATCCTAGTTCATCAGGACTGGCCTTAGGACCCACAGGGCTCATTTTTGCAGGTCCCTATTCATCAGGATGAGTGGCAGTGGCAAGGCAGCCAGCAGGGGCATTACCAATTGCTTCCAGGGGCCGATTTCAAGCCAATCAAACCCAGGGGTTGGCAGGTGGGTCCAGCATCAATGCTCCGCTCACTGTACTCTCTTCATAACACCTCAGCATGGAAGATTCCAGGCCAGTGTGTCAACTACAGGCCCTCAACTCATCACCCCAGTGTGGGGACCTTCCAGGCACGAGGCCAAAATTTGTCAAATTGCCCTACAGCTGGCCCTGCAGTTCACCAGGCAGGCACAACCATAGAAACACCTTGTGACCACTGGAACGGGGGGGGGGCTGGCTACTGGGTGCAGGGTGCGCGGGTACACGAGTACAGCAGGCCTGGGTGACCTCTCGGCACAGGGACACACTGGCCAGACACCAATAGCTTTGCCGTTACTTATTTAATTTGGTTAGAGTCTTTACATTCGGGGGGGGGCGTTACCTCATAGAGACCCCACGGGGCTTTCCCCTCTCTAGCACAAATGCCTTCGTTGTCTGCCGCCTCACCCCACCCGGCCACGGTCCAGGGGAGCATCAGGTGGGTCGCTTACTCCTTCTGAGGCAGTTGGTCTCCCCAATGCAGCTCTCTGGGGTCTCTCTTGGGTGGTTGTTGGCCCCCTGGATGCTGGGGGTCAGATCCCCAGGTGCTCCGATCTCCAGTGGCTGGTCAGCATGCGTTCCCTCGCCAGCGAGGATAGCTCCTTGTCCGGGGTGTGTGTGTCAGTCATCAGCCCAAGGGGTGCCCTCCACGGAGGATCACCCCACACCTCTCGGCCAGGTGGGGTCTCTTCCGCCCCTCAGCAAGGAGCCTCCTGTGCTCCCTTACAGGTCCAGGCAAAGGAAGGAGGGTGGCCAACCCCTGGGATCACTCTCCTTGCTCCACATCCAGAGGGCTGCAGAGAGAAACCTCTCTCTCTGCTGTCCAGGTTCCTTAGTAACCTCTCCCCAGCCTCCCTGGACTCCACCCCTTCCTGGCCACCCCTTCCCGTGGGCTGGCCAAGCTCTCATAAGACTGAGACTGGCCTTTGCAGGATCCTCTACCTTAAAGCCCCAGAATCCTGCCTGGTAAGTGTCTCCTCCCTCTGGGGTTATTGCCGGGTGGAGGCTGGGGTGACACACCTATACAGCAGGCAGGCTAGTTGCTACGTTGAGGCAGCTATATGAGTTGGTACGAATTGCTTCTCTTCCCCCTCCAGTTCCTGCTTAGCGCTATTGAAATCAGCAGCACATGCTTTCGCTATCCAGAATCCTATCCTTCAAGCCAGAAGAGTAAATAAAAAGGGAATGATGAACTCCTTTGAACATATGGTTTGCATATGAATTACATTCGTAATATGCAAATGTTTATAAGCCATTGATGGACCATAAGAACTTCCCGATGGTCGTTTTGTGCTTACTTACAAAATGCCTTTGTAGGCTGGTTTACTCTTTTCGCTGCTGTAAATGCTGGTTGTTCCAAATCCCCTCATGAATGCTTTATGAAAAACTGGGGCAGGGTTCTTCACTTGTTAGCCAAGTGCATGCCTGCTGGGACTTTATACTGGGAAACAGTGGGGTGTTTTTAAAGCAAGTGTACACTAGAAACCGGCTTTAAAAACCTAAGCATCTGGCACAAAAAGTAGTGTTCATTAAAAATGCCCCATGGTTTTGTGAAATATGTATTGCTTTGCAATGCAAAACGTATTTGTCAGGAGTTTTGTATAAATTTATTTATTTTCCTACTGCAAGCCGCCTTCTGGAGTCCTGAAAATAATTTTAACAGTCTATTTTTTTTGTGTGTGTGCTGAGAATTCATGTAAAAATGGTTTTGTTGTATTGTTCTCCGTGGTCTGGTGCACAGCACACACATTCCTGAAACAGCGTACCATTTGGTGTGCCGTGTAATTGGCTCGTTTCAATCAGCTCCATTAGCACAAGAAATTCGGCTGCAACAGATGCCCAAAGATGGGACCAGGTTGGGAGCTCCACTCCCCCTCCCTGTGGGTTAGTTACCATGTGATTTAATTAGCCAATGAGCTACTTTGTTCATAGGAGAAACATTGGTCTCTGAGCAACTTCTTAGTACCGAGCTATTATCCTGTGATCATTGCCACAATCACATGAGCCTTTACCATATAAAATGCTTCTTTGCTTTGCTTTCATATGGCGGAAGCTCATGTGATCATGGTAACAGTAACTCTGTACTATGAAATTCCTATCAGGGACAATTCCTTATCCTCCTATGAATGCAAAGCAAAGAAATGCAGGCTCACTGGTGGGAGATATCATATGGCAACTAACCCATGAGGTTAGAAACCCACAACATGGATGCATCCTTGGGCATCTGTTACAGCAGAATTTCTTGTGCTAATGAAGATGCTTACATTGTGTACCAGATGGTATACTGTTTGATGAATGTGTTTGCTGTGCACCAAACTGCAGGTAGGTAGGGGCTTCTACCTCAGAATGCTGGGTGCAAGGGAGTAGCAACAGGAAGCAGGCATCTTGGTGTCTTGTGTGCTCCCTGAGGCATCTGGTGGGCCACTGTGAAATACAGGGAGCTGGACTAGATGGGCCTTTGGCCTGATCCAGCAGGGCTCTTCTTATATTCTTATCTTAGAATACCTCTCCCTACTGAAAACATTCACTGTATACAGTAAATGAACACATTGGGAAAATGGCTTAAGCATAAACTTTTCTCTGATTTGCTGATTTATTACATACAGGATTTTAAAAAAACAAAACAGGGAGAAAGAATCTATAATTTGACCTCCGCCTGCAAATTTAAGCCCATAATTCAATCATGTTGATTTATCATTTCACTCTATGGAATTGTGTGTCAGCTAAAGTGGGTATTAATTTTTCCAACCCAAAGTTGTTGGTGAATATTTCTTCATATACTTATACTTCTTATTCCTTTACTGCTATTTAAAAATTTGCATAAAGGAGAAGTTATAGTATAACAAAGATGGCCACAGACCACACTATAAAAATCTAGTCCAATAAGTACATTTATAAGGAGAGAGCCTTATCACATTGTGACTAACTTTATTTGGGGTACTGCTGTCAAAATAGGATCTGCTGGAGGGCATCAAGTAATCTCTAGTGTGGTCTCAGGGGACCTCTATCTTACTTCACACAAGTTGATTTCATCTTCAGAACTAGGAAGCCAATTGCATTGGGAAACGAAAGAGGTACATTGGTAGAGGTTATTGTGTTCTTGCAATAAATGTTTAAGGACTGGTGTGCAGCCACAGGTATAGAAATACAGCTTTGGAGAAAGCCTTGTAAGTGCTGTTCAACCCCCTTGATGCAAGAAAGCCAAAGCTCATGGTTCCCCAGCAGATGGGGATGGACTTGATTGAACAGGTGGCGTGATATATTGGTTTTGACATGTCTAATTTTTTTTCCAGTGTAATGCCTTATACACATGAAACTAGTAGTTTGGTATGACATCTGGATGGAAGTGACTGATGAATTGTGAAATTTGGCCCTCCAGTCAGTGGCATAGTTACAGAGGTGGCGGCGAAGTAAGTACTGCAGGCACCACAACATGCCATGTAATCAGCTCCTCCCACTCATCATTGGGCCTTCCCATAGCATTGCTATCACTGCCTGGAATGGCTCTGATGGTGAGTGAGAGGGGCTGCTTACACAGTGCATTGTGGCACCTGTAATATTTACCATGCTGCCCCAACTGTAGCTATGCCACTGCCTCCAATCTGTCTGCATTTGGTAAAACCTGATTTGAGAAATACTAGCTATAAAGATAGAATGAGGTTCAACTGCAGTTCAATGGAAGGATTTGCTGATTTGTATCTTTATTGTGTCATGCCTGTGAAAACTTGATATAGAAAAGGAAAAAGTAATAATTGTTTTCTTGTGGAAATACATATAGGGTGCAATTCTAACCTGGAGTTAGGCCAGCCCAGTTAGGCTAGCAAAGTTTGACCGGCACAAGGGACACTGTAAAGTATGTTTGGACCACTCTTGGAGTCAGAGATACCAGCACACAGACATGAGCCATCCTCCCTGACTCTGAGAGTAGTCTAAACACACTTTACGGTGTCCCTTGTGCCGGCCAAACTTTCCTGGCCTAACTGTGCCAGCCTAACTTCAGGTTAGGATTGTGCCCATAGTGATTCCAGAATTTCTGATGTTGAACAGAAGGATTTAAAGTAAGTTTTTTAGTTTTGCGTTCAATTTGTAGGTTTGATGCTTTCTGCTCCAGACTGTGTGATAGTCATAACAATTTAATTATCAAGAATTTTCCAAAATGTAGTTAATTTCATTATATATTTCTTCAGCGTTCTAGTGTAAGTGAAATTGCTCCTTAATTAAAAAAAACTGAATCAACAAATGCAAAGAACAGATGCAAAGAATATTATTGTCCTATATTTAAACAATTAAAGTTATGCATCTTTCCTACTGAACTTAGCATAAATAACTGATTAATTTTCTGTAAGCCAATTTCATGTGCTGGGACAGGGAGTTGGTGCGGCTACCAAAAATGAGAACCAGAGGCTCAAGAAAACATATTAACCTATTTGGGTTTTTTCTCTCTGAAGTAGATCATTTCCTTATCAATACATTGAAATGTGATGGAAACAAAGAGGCTTACACTTTGAAAATATGTTGATTCCTGAAAGTGATATCAGCCCTGTTTAGCTTGTGGTGCTATCTGCATATGAAAGGCAACAATCTGTTAGTGTTCACTTTCTGTGTTAGAGCTATTCGCAGCCCAATCCTATCCAGCATAGGAACAATGGTGGAGGTCTCCTTGGAGGAAGAGGACATTCGTCCCCTTGCACTGAGTAAAACCCTAGCCTGCTCAGTGGGGCTTCCCGAGGCTGAGCCAGCTATTTTGTTGGCACAGACACTTCCAGAACCCCTATGTCAAGCTTCCAAACCTGAGTAGGGGGATAGGATTCACCAGTTCCACCCCTTCCAGGGCCTGTTCCACCACTGTTCTACCTGTCTCCACCCTCCCTCCACCCAGGAAGGCCTCCCTACTCCCTCCAACCACCCTTCCCCCACGCCTGCACTGCTTGCAGTGGCATCTCTACAGGGATGGCAAAGCTCTAAGTTTTGCAAGGAGCCTTACCCTGTCATGTAAATCCCTCCTCTCCCTTGTTGCTGTAGCCAGTAAGCAATGCCAAGATGTTGCTTTTCCCTGTGAGGATTGGCTAAAACGGTGCAGGAGAGGAGTGATTTCCACTGCAAGGTAAGGCTTCCTGCAAAACTTAGAGCTCTGCCCTCCCTGTAGAGACGCCACTGCCTGCTCAGCGTTCACTCTCAGCTGGCTGCCAGGGCTTCCACTGCAGCGTTGATGGTGTGGCGTGCTTTTCTTTATTACTGCTTTGAAATAAGCATTAAATGGGAATAATGCAAGAGAAAACTATAGAAAGGATTATCTGATTAAATATTGAAGGTTTCTTGGTACTACAGCAAGACCTAGTGGCATATACACAGATAAATATTCTGAGGATGCTCCTATACTTGGATTTTTTTTACCTCATTATACCTTTAAGCAGAACGTTTCATAATATTTGTACTAACAAGCCTGTGAATAAGCAGATTTGAATCATGACCACGGGCTGCTTGTTAGTGCATTTGGCTTGTCACCCAGGGCATTTCTGAGGTGAAATGAGATTTGAACTTCTTAAACAAATAACTGTAATTTCCATTTAATTGATTTTTGACCTTGAACTGCAATTATGCAGTTATAATTTACTTCAGGACAGATGATGCCTGGGTTGGCAACTGCACAGAAACTGGTAAAAACATGCTGCAAAAGGGTGTGTGGTGAAGAAAGATTCCCATCTACAGTATGTTCACGTATACGTGCTCTCAGCACACTGTATTCAGGCCTACATAGTGTCTTTGACCTGCCTTGTAATGATCAAAGAGAATGTTACTCACAAGGGAAACACATGGTAGCTTCTGACACATGGACAGGTGTTCCTCAAACTGTGGGTCGGGACCCACTAGCTACCCAACTGATGGGTCATGAGCCAACTTCAGGTGGATTGCATAGTGCCTAGGATGGCCATAATTGAAAATATGGGTAGATGGGAAACTGGAAAGGGGGAGAACTGTGTGGTTATTTTACTTATCTCAAGGTTGTAGATAGGCTTTTTTCCTTTCGGATTCACTTTGCTATTGGAAAATGGCTGAGAAATCACCCAACTTATTGCTGCATTCTCAGAAAAGCAGCAGGCTCTGGTGTCCCAACGATGGCATTTTTGGCCGTGACATCACTTCCAGTGACACTTTAGATTGTCATTCTAAAAAGTGGGTCCCAGTACTAAAATGTTTGAGAACCACTGACAGAGACAATGAGGATCCTCTGTCTTGTTAATAGCATTGCACTTATTCTGTTTATATTGTCCATAACTGTCTCTAGGACAGTGTTTTTCAATCTTTTTCATCTCATGGCACACCGTAAAGGAGCTAAAATTGTCAAGACACACCATCTTTTTTTGAGGCACTGTCAGCAGGAGGCTCACATACCGCAAAGGCCCTACTAATAAATGACCCTCTCTCAAACTCTCACTAGCAAACCTGTGGACCATTCACGACACACCAATTTGCCACAGCACAGTTGTTGAAAATTATTGCTCCTGGATCTTGCAGAATAAGCATGCTCCTTGGGTTGAAGAGCATATAATCTCTTCTTTATCAAGACACAAGATGGTTTAAAAGTACATATTCTTTTCGATTTAGATTTAGATAGATTCCTGCCAACCTAGCACACAGACGTGCACCATCCTCCCTGACTCCGAGAGTGGACCAAACGTGCTTTACTGTGGCCCTTGTGCCGGCCAACCTTTGCTGGCCTACTGTGCTGGCCTAACTCCAGGTTAGGATTGCGCCCTAAACTTTTGAACAGTCAGTTCTTCAGAAAACAATGGGGCTGTGAAGGCATTCCGCTCGAACAAGACCTCATTTGATTTACCTTCTCTCAGGGCTTGCACTTAAACTCCTTACACTTGCAACTCGGAAGAAATGCATTGAAATTCATCAACAGATTTCACTGGAGTGTGTTCGCCCTGTAGAATGCAATATTTCTTTTTGATCAGATGCTTCTATATTATGTTTGCTTGCTTTGTGTTCATAGCTTAACCTTTACCCTTCTGGCTGCAGTTCTCTTATTGAAAACATTAATTCCTCAAGATTATCTTATCTGATAAAAACCTCAATGGTATGTGTAAATCACAAGTGTCTAAACCTTTGTCATTTTTATTCCATTTGTGGAAAGCTGCTTTCAGATCAGCTGTAAACAACATAGGTGACATTGGGATTTTCCTCTACTTAACTTTTCTGCTTACATTTATCATGTTATTCTTACTTTCCATCAGGTTGGTGCTATTTAGATTAAATGTATCAGTGACAACTTTAGTAATTTTCCATCCAAAATGTAGTCTTTTTTTTTAAGTATACCAATTAAAAAGAAACAGCAACAAGGTAAGACACCATTTGGAAATAAAAAGGAAAAAAACCAAAAGGAAAAAAACCAAGAGTGAAGTGACCAAATTAAGTTTGTAACCATAAACAAAGAGGTAAAATATTTCATAAAAGAATGAAGATGGGATGATGGGAAAGACTGGGATGAGGAAGCAATTGTGAAAAGAAACAACTCCGAACCCAATCCTATGGAGTTGAGTGGTACAGTGGTGCCAAAATGGCCACTACTGTTTCCTATGGGGTCAGAGAAGCAGCTGGAAGTCTCCTCAGAGTAAGGAAACATTGGTTCCCTTGGAACACTGGAACAGCTATTTAGCTGCTGCAGAACTGAGGAGACCCAACTCAGACTGCGTGTCGGGTGGATAGGATTTGGCAGTGGCTTCTGCCACTGTCCCTGCCCCCTCCCAGGCCTGACCTACCCTCTGGCCCACTCCACCCACTTTCTCACCCTTCCAGCCTTCCGCCACCCTTGTCCACCGCAAAATACCTTCCTATAGAGTGGTACTGATGCTCCTTCAGCTGATGCAGAGGAACAGCACCAACGGTACATTTGCAATTGCTGTTTCCAGGGCTCCCATGCTGACCCAGTTTAGGATTAAGCTGCCCAGCCTTGGGACATGAGGTCTCAGGGCAGCGCCACTCCTTTTTTATTTTGTAACTTGCTAAAACATAGCAAGTGTCATATCAACCCAATCTTTGTCCTTCCTGGCAATCTTTCATAAAGGCTTTGCATCTCTCCACTTTCTCTGTCACCATTTGGGACACAGTAGGCCTATAAAACCAGAGAGTTGATCATGTTCAGCTCAGGGTTTTCAAGGATTGGCCCAGAATCTTCAGGAATCACCATTGATCTCCAGCTGACAACTGAATCTTGGAGATTTTAACAGTGCCTCCAGGAATTTCCAAGATAACATTATGTGGTGGGCGGGGGAGGAGGGAAATCTCCAGAATAGCTTCACACAGAATTTGCAATCCTAGCTGAGATGGTGCTAAGTTTCAGACTCACATATCTTTCTACTCTGCTTCCCAATAAGGTAAGACACAGTAAACCATAAACACATAATCATAAGAATATAAAAAGAGCCCCGTAGAATGCCACAGCCCATCAAGTATAGAATACTGTTTCTCACAGTTGCCAACCAGATATTGCTGTGATGCCCACAAGCAGGAGAGAAAGGCATCTCTCCCACCATTGTTCCCTTACAGGTGGTTCAGGGACATGTTGCTGCTAAACGTGGAGATAGCCGATAGTCATATATGGTAGCCATATAATTGATGGAATTGTCCTTTTTATTCCTCTTTGTCCTCTTTATTAACAAGCACTCAAACAGAAACTCAAATTCCTGTTTTCAGCAGGTTCATTCTGAATCCAGGCTCTTTTTGGCAATATCCAGTATCCTGAAAGTTTCAACTAATGTGCTTTGGCTGTATTGAAAATCAAAGTCTTTTCAAAACCTGATGCCACATTGTTTCAGTAGCATTTGCAGGCATTAGCTTCGTGGTGAGATCTTCTGTTGAGTTCAAACTGTGCTCTTTCAAGTCTGCCTGCAGAAAGCTACAGTAAGGAAGTGACTCCACCCTAAAACTTCCTGTTCCCTTATTTCACTTCCAACAATGTCTGCAAGTGTGTTATGCTAATAAAACTCAGAGAAATTCTTAGAACACCCTGATTCTGGAAGAGGCCTGTGACAAACTTGGTATAAGGAAATGACAGGCTGTCAAGTCACTGGAACACAATAATGTTGGAAAAGTCAGAAGTGGTAATCACACAGCTATGCAGGTTTGCAATTTATTTGAGACCCTGAGTGTCGCTGCTACAATCAGAGGAATATACTGCATTGATTATGGGTTTGTGACAGTATAACAAGGCCCGTGTGGGACGTGGAACCTACACTTTCAAGAGTTCATCAGGACATGAGAAGCAATCATTGGATCAGGGTCAGGAAGGCAGGTTTTTAAAAAAATTGGTTCTAAGGAAGAGAGTACCTGACAAAGGACTACTTGAACACTTGACATCAGGAAAGAGAAAACGACAAAATTCAAGGAAGAATATTGGCACCTTGAGACAGTGGCAAGACATTCAGCTGAGGGTCATGCTACAAATGGTCCTCACAGTTGTACCCAGGGATTGTGATGGTGGATCTCATGAGCCATCACCAGAAGCCCTGGACAAGCAGCACATAATTTATGCTGTCATTGTTCACTTCTGGGCCACTGGCACAAATGGCAGGAGGCCCTGTGTACACGACTAGAGCAGGTAGTTCACCAGTGGGAAAAGTTCTGGGGAGGCTCATGCAGTGGTAGGATTCAGGGGGTTCGCCCAGGTTCTATAGAACCAGTTGTTAAATGGCCGGGCCCCGCCCACTTGCTTACCTCAGCTGGCTTTGGGGTTTTTTTGGCTCCATCTATGATGTCATAGAACCGGCTGTTAATTTATTTGAATCCCACCACTGGGCTCATGGGTAGGTCGGGGTGGGGAGTGGGCCAGTCAGAGAGCGGGAGGGGAAGAATCTCATCAGCAGGGCACAAAGTGAGAACATATCCCCCTTTCCCCATCCCGAACTGCCCTTTCAATCTCGTTCCGCCAGCAAAACAGCAAAATATTTGTACTTACCTCTCCTGGGCAGTTTGTCTCTCTGCCCCCACCCCAGCATGCAGCACGTGCTCCATCAATGCTGCTGAATGCTATGGGCTGGCGGCAGTGGTGTCATCTAAATGATTTAACAACAGGTACTCACTTTTGATTGGCAAGTGTCGGGACCCGCCCACCGGAGAGAAGTGACATCATAAGCCGGAAGTGATGTCGTGGCAGGAAGGGACATGAAAAAAGCCCTTTTTGAGGCCTCAGACAATTTTAAACTGACCCAACAGTTGCAACAGTATTCCACAGCACCCCCAGAACATGTTAAGGAGGCCTGGCATCATGTTAAAGTGACCCAACAGTTCCAAAACCCCAGAGCAGCTCATTTTTCAGTGGCAAGGCAAGGCAAGGCTCCGCTCACTGCCTTCCTGGCTCTAAGAACGTGCAGGCAACTCAAACGTGCAGGAAATTCAAACATTGCAGGGGCGGAGTCGATGAGTGGGCGGGCAAATGGGCGGGGCCAGCTGTAATCCTAGAAACCGGTACTCGTGTACCCCCGCGTACCCCCTGCATGACATCACTGGCTGGCGGGGGCCTGGGCTGCCCACGAATCATTTTTTGAGCAATTCTATCCCAGAGACTTTTTCATCAACATTCTTTTGCCCTCCTTTTGCCAGTTCCTTCAGAGAGCTAGCCATCTATATATCAAATGCACATTATTTATTCCATTGTAGAATAAGAAGGATGTTCTTTTTATTGGGTTCTGCTGTGAGATTATGTTTCAAAAAAACTTGCTGAATCTGTCAAAGGGGAGGAAAAAGGCATTGTGACAAAGATTATTTTTGTAAAATGATTCCACAAATGTGAATTATTTTGTATCTGTCTCGCATTTCTACATTATAGAGTAGATGTAGTGAAACAAGTGTAGGCAAACAGGTCAGAGAATATGAGTTGGAGGAATTTGTTTGTAAGCAAAAAAATGCCTGGCTGCTCAGCATGAATCGGATGTGATATGACTGAGAGACTAATTCAGTATGGTTGTACATGGATAAAATAGCATGCTGATTTCAAATGATTATAATAAAGAGAAAGAGCATGCGTATTTGTAATAATCAGAGAGGATGTGCAAAAAGGAAGAGAACCCAAAATGGTGTGATCCATAAAAGAGAAAAAATGAGCATCTTGATAATCTGATAAAGATGTAGGTAAAAGGTTTGTCCTTCCTAAGAGACCGTCCAAATTGTCAATCTTTCTGATATAAAATTCTTACTGAGTAGTAGAGCATGAGACAAAAATTCAGGAAATACCACATCGCGGACCATTTTATGTTGGGGAAACAAAACACTCATTTCACCACTCAACTCACCATGTTGAGATGAAATTCTTCTGAAGTTTAACAGCAGGTTATGCACAGATTATATAAGGGAGTGTACTTTTCCCTTTTTAACCTTGGTTATTTAAATGGTGGACTGGCAGAGAGTGACAAATCTACAATCACATCTAAGTAGCTTTCTCTAGCTTTATGAAATGTCTGTCTCTAGTTTTATGAAATATTTATTTATTGGAATATGCAATCATTTTTATCATGGGCAAATTTGATGGTATCAGCAATACCGAAACATGGGTGGAACCTGACAGGCACCTGCTCCAGGCGCTGAGACAATGGGGGTGCAGGATTGGCCCCAGGCTCTGCCCTCATTATGGAGGTGACTGCCTTCACACCGCAAGCGGCAGAAAGGCAGGCACCTTTGGGCTGTCCCCGAAGGAGGAGGCAATGGTGATTGCGTGTACCCTCTCCTCTGGGGAGATGCCAGGGGAGACTGCTTTTGCATGTGGAGTGCAGAAGCAGTCTCCTCCATGTTCTCCCTGAGGAAGGAGGCGCTGCCCCCCCCTCCTTGAGGAGAACCTGTGATGTCACTGCCTTGGGGGTGCAAATGGGCAGAGTCGTGACATCACTGCCCCAGGTGCTGGGGGGTAGAGGTATTGCTATCTCTCAGGGCATAATCCAATCCAGCATCGGAATGGCAAGGCCAGCCAGCCAGCGCCATATCCGACGCCAGGTTGGGGAGGCAGGAGCCTCCCCGCGGCAAGGGAACATTCATTCCCTCACCATAGGGGAGGCTCTAGCCTCCCCTATGCACTCCTTGGATCTGCACCTGCTAAAGTCCTCTCCAACAGGTCTAGGATTCGGCCTTATGGCCGAATCCAAGGCCCACCCATGTCCCGCCCAAATCCCGCTCCCCGCCTCTCTGGGGCGCGCTGTCAGCACGCCTCCCTTGCACTGGCCGGCACTGGCCGACACAAGGGAGTGCTGCATGGGTGCTATAGGCGCTGCTAGACACCCCCGCATCGGCGCTAAGGCCTTTAGCGCTGACACAATGACATTGCGTCAGTGCTAAGCGCCAGATAGGATAGCACTGCCCGTCTCACTTAAATCACAGGGTTGTTGTGAGGACAAAAGAAGTGGAGGAAACATACACACCACCCTGAGTTCCTTGCAGGAAGGTTGTATAAAATGTGGAAAATATAAATAAATTTGTTGTTTGGGGTGTCAAAAATGTATGGGCCTTGGGTGTCAATGATCTAGCTATGCCACTGCATGCCAGTGAGAATTGCACATTAAAATTTAAATTTAAATTAAAAAAAAAGAGTTTTAAAATTCCATTCCCATATATGGACCTAATAGACGGGCTGCCCAATCTTAAGCCGCCCAATTGCCCAGGAGTGCAGAAGTAGCCAGGCGGCTACCACTGCATCCTGTGGCAGCTAGGCAGACACGGGAGGCTCTGTGGCAGAAGGGAATGCTCATACCCTTTCTCTACAGTAAGGGTGCTATTTAGCTGGTGCAGAGGCAAGACCCTCCATGTAAGGCTGCAGGGCCCTACATGAAGGTTGGGATCTGGCAGAAAGAGTTGCCGCCAGTTCCATCCTTTCTCCTCCCCTCCTCCCACCCCGGAACACCCTCCCCCTACCTGGAAAGGCTTCAACGCTGGCGACCAGTGGACTTACTGCTTTTCAACTTGTGAACCTTCCTCTGAGTTGCATGGGGACAGCGCCACCATGGTATCACTCCAGCGACGGCGGTTACGGCTTACCACTGGCCCTGACGGTACTTTATGGCACCTTGTGTGACAGTTGCATGGGTGGTACGCTTGTACTGCCCACCATGCTATGCCTGATAGGATTGGGCCTTCAGGCTATAATCGTACACAGACTTACCTGGAAGTAGCTTCTGCTGACTTCAGTACTTCTGAATAGATGTACATAGGTTGGGTATCAGTTTAATATACAGTATATCTTTTTTGTTTGCTTGCTTGCTTTTTGTTGTTGCTTTGTTTCGATTTAAAAGAAGTTTCTTCCGAGCGGCAGCAGACAGCTTGCAACCACCCCCCCCTTGCCTCAGGAGGCAGATGCTGCCCTGATTGGGCATTTTGGCCTGGGGGGGGGGCGTCGCCAGGAACTCTCCTGGTGGCGAGGTAGCTTCCTGGAATCCATTCTGACTTGGATCTCAAGGGAAGTGGATGGGCACCCACCCTCCCTCTTTTGCAGTCCAAGATTGGCTGGTCGCCGTATCTGGGGCCGGGTAGGAATTTTTTCTGTCCACCTGATTGGCCTTTGGTGGCAGTTTTTTCCGCCTACCCTGGACTGCTTCTGGGGATTATAGGGGTTTTGTTTCGCTACACTGACAGCAAACTTGGTCGCTTTATTGCAGGTTACGCGGGCACAAAGGCTGGAAGGAGGCTTTTGACCCCTGCTAACTGGGCAAGAGGCACTTTTTCAAGTGGTGTCCTCTTATATTTAGCAGGGGGAGAGCAATTGTCCCTCTGCACCCCAGCACAGTGTCTTTCTCGTGGCTGTTGCTGGTGGTGTTCTCCATTCTTTTAGATTGTGAGCCCTTTTGGGACAGGGAGCCATTTAGCTTTATTATTACTATTTGCCTGTAAACCGCTTTGTGAACGTGTTGAAAAGCAGTATATAAATACTAGTGATTGATTGATTGATTGATTGATTGATTGATTGATTGATTGATTGATTGATTGAT
>JAJKFI010000003.1:29815646-29832087 GCA_029204185.1 Lerista edwardsae
CTCTCTCTCTCTCTCTCTCTCTCTCTCTCTCTCTCTCTCTCTCTCTCATCAGGACAAGCTTTGTGATAAAAACGGAAAACCTCTGAGATTAAAGTGAACAAAAGGTAGATATTCTGAAGATATTTTTCGGGCTTCTGCCAACATGTTCAACACATAGATCAATCTGTGTGAGACTATACAGAGACATGGAGTGAGATGTCATTACAACAGGAATACCGCCCAGCTCTATAAATCCTTTTTATCTTTGCCAGGCCTGCTGTCAAGGGTGTAGTTGAGGCGGGGGCTGAGAGGAGCAGAGCACCAGGACTTCTCCTACAGCAGGAGTGATGCCAGCAGCCACAGGAACTCTCTGGTTCTGTCTTTGAAACATTTTACAAAGGATCTGACCAGAGAAGAAGCATGAGGCTGATTAAAGGGCAAAAATAAATTTGCCTACAAGCATATTCTAGGTCAGGGGTGTCAAACTCTTTTCATACTGAGGGCTAAGTGGCATTTATGATGCCTGTTGAGGACCAGAAGTGATGTAATTAAGCAGGAAGTGATCTCATTAAGCAGCCCATGACAAGAAATAAGCACTTTTTCTCACTTAGGAACTCATTAGCTTCAAATAGAAGAGAAAATATGCAAATCTTGATGACAGTGTTACAATGTGGGAGAGCCCAATTATCATGCAGGCCGACCTTTCAAGTGTAACACCTCAGCACAGCTCAGCAATTGAGAGCAGCTGATGAGGGGTAGAGAAAGAGCTTCCATGGGCCGCATTTAGCCCCTGGGCCTTATATTTGGCACCCCTGGTCTAGGTCATTTTCGTATGGGCTACCTGAGAGAGAGTATATAACTCATGCTATATTAACAGGGCAATCCTATGCATGCCTCCTGAGAAGAAAGTCCCACTGATTTCAATGGGGCCTACTCTCAGGTAAATGTGCACAGCTGTGGTTCCCACTTGGGCTTGTAGAGGGTGGGGGAGGGTGGAATGGGGATGTTTTGGAACAGGGAAAGGTAGCGGGAGGAGAGGTGAGACGGTGGACCTGGCCCAGAAGGGGGTAGAATGGGTCTGGGCAATTTAGCCAGGTCCTAACCCAGTGGTGTCATCTAAATGATTTAAGAACCGGTACTCACTTTTGATTGGCACGTGTTGGACCCGCCCACCGGAAGTGACGTCATAAGCCGGAAGTGACGTCGTGGCAGGAAGTGACATGAAAAAAGCCCTTTTTGAGGCCTCAGATGATTTTAAACTGACCCAACAGTTGCAACAGTATTCCACAGCACCCCCAGAACATGTTAAGGAGGCCTGGCATCATGTTAAAACCCCAGAGCAACTCATTTTTCAGTGGCAAGGCAAGGCAAGGCTCTGCTCGTTGCCTGCTTGCCTGCCTGGCTCTGAGAACGTGCAGGCAACTCAAACATGCAGGAAATTCAAACGTTGCAGGGGGCAGAGTCGACGAGTGGGCGGGCGAATGGGCGGGGCCAGCCATAATCCTAGAAACCGGTACTCGCGTACCCCCGTGTACCCCCTGCATGACATCACTGTCCTAACCCCTCTCCTGGCCACCCTGGTGTTACACCTGGCACAGTGGTGCAGATCCCAGGAGCCCCATGGGCAGTGGTGTCATTCAAATGATTTAGGAACAGGAACTCACTTTTGATTGGCACTTGTCGGGAACCCGGAACCAGCCACGGAGCCCGTTAGGATCCGGAATGCCCGTTCTGGTCCGTTCCCCCTGAATGGCATCACTGCCCATGGGGTGGCTGCTGTGCAACGAGGGGTAAGTGGAAATGTATCCCCTTACTCTGAGTTGCGCAGCAGCCACCTCCTACCCTGAACTGGATATGGCACATGCCAGTTGGCCTGCCTATTCTAGCATGGGTTAGGATTGGGCTGCCCGTTGCTTGCATTCCAGTTGAGGGTTCTATAATAATGTATAGACAAAAGCTTTAAACAAGGAGAGCACAAATTGCTGGGTAGCATGTGTTAAATTTACCAGGGCAGTCACAAAGCCAGTAACAGCAGCCTGAATCTGATCTTGCGGAGCTCCTCTCAGCTACACAAACACCTCGTACAGGTTCCTGATACGGAGCCAAATGTGTCAATACGCGTCTTTTTTACACAGATGATACCACCCTTTGCATTTCATAACAACAAACTCTAAAGGCCAAATTCCTCAGCGGCAGACATGCAGCTTCCTTGACCCAGAAAACTGTGCAAAAGATGCTGCTGACAGGAATTCCTGTACAAATATACACATGGCCTTAATAAAGCCTCTGTGCACAGGGAAGGCAGAGTAATAGGAGTGACACAGAAGTGTGTTCTGCAGCTTGGGAATGGTTGGTTCACATTTGACCTCTTCTTGGACAGTGATGCCCATGAATTTGGATTGTGGGTGGGGGAATTTGGAAACTGAACTGCCGTATTTTGGAAATGTTCCTCCAGTATGAAAGAAGCCCCAAACCCACTCAGTTATTATTGGTATTGAGTTTGCCACCAGCTTTCCTCCTGCCACTACCCCCAGGGGCTCTCCAGCATCATGGGTTAATCAGACTGACACTAGCTGAGAATCCACAGATATCAGAGGATGGGCTGGGTCCACCCCTGAACCCACGTAGAAGTAATAGAAGTGGTGGTACTCAGTGGGCCATTAAGGGATGGATGGAGGCACATCCTTTGATAGCCCAGTGCAGAGCGGTGGCACTGTCCAAACTTGGCATTGGCACTGTCCCTTTCCAAGCAGTCTTCTTCTGCAAGGAGGGGGTGCTTGTTCTGAAGACCGAGCCTGCTCATTCATATTCAGTTCCATTTGTTGCAAGACTAATGTGCCATGGTTTGATTTGGGGAGGAGCGCCATTTTCAAAAACTCAGGGCACAATCAAGAGGGCGCTCTTGGGCCAACGTCCCTAGCACCGATGTGGGGGCACTGACCGGAACCTCCTTTGCTGCCTTTCTGCTACTGTATCAATGAATTATTATTCAAATCTACTTATAGAAACTGCAGAAAATTATCGTGTTGTCAGGCTGGCTCACCTGCGCAGCATCCTAACAATGTTAAGAGGCAGCAGCAGCTCAGCGCAGGGCAAGGGAT
Organism: Lerista edwardsae; assembly: GCA_029204185.1. Lineage (NCBI taxonomy): Eukaryota > Metazoa > Chordata > Lepidosauria > Squamata > Scincidae > Lerista > Lerista edwardsae. The sequence continues at coordinate 29,818,727 of JAJKFI010000003.1, forward strand.
TTAGCCCTTGCCCCAGGGCAAGCCCCAGCCAGCCCTATGGGCTGCTCAGATCTGTGCCCACAAAAGAGCAGGCACGTCCATGATTGTCCAAGCCTGAATCAGGGCTGCCCAGCCCAGGGACAGGGGTTTTGATATGGCCCAATGGTCGTATCCTATTTCTGCCCTTGGCACTGCCCCGTTACATTTCCCCCCCACCTCTGGCACAGCCCTGAACCAGCAGAGTTAAGCTACACTCGACCGGCACAGCTGACGGATGCGGCGGTGCCCGTAAGCTCGCGTTGCTGTTTGCGCCAGCCCAGCGACCGAATCCACAACACAGATGCGCCTTACAGCACGTTCGCTACAACACTGGACCGGTACAACAACAGGTTAGGATTGTGTCCTTAGTTACGTCTACCGAATCTGAACAATCTCGTTTCAGATTTAGCAGTATCGCACCAGTGCTGTAGCATTTGTTCGTTTTAAAAAGCAGAATATTATACTAAAGCTACCGAATTTCCCAGATGAAATTTAAAAAAAGCTAGTGTATAATGCTCACTGTCCTAATCTAAAATGGAAGAAAATGAGTCTAAATTAGCTCCAATTACCCTTATAAGCTATCGGGACTTCAGTAATGTCCAAGCTACACTTTCTATTAAGCACATCATAAGCTTTTGCATGCATGAGTTTCCAAAGAAGTAGCCATGGAGTGGGAAATCAAGAACAGGATTGTGCTATGGGGAGAGAAGAGACTAGGGGCCCAAACCTACCCCCTGCCAGCCTATAACGCACAGTGCATGCCATGGGGGGTATTATCAGATGGTCCTGGTAAATAAAAAAATTTCTTACATACCTCTGCATTGGCTGCCTGGCCTCTAATAGGCCTCCCCAAACCTTTCAACTGTTTTGCTGGCTCAAGCCAAAAAAGAGACAAGAAAAGGATCTCAGTATGTACTGCTACATCCTAAATCCTTCCCCCCCCCCCGGAACCCTCCTATCTGGCCCACTTCCCACTCTCCACCAGGAAGCACTCATAATCCTCCCATGAACCACCGCTGTCATCAACCTTACCTGTTCCGGCAGGGCGTCTGGGAGCGGCTGTTGCACTTGCAGGATCTTTGGCCAATTGCACCAGTGCCCCCAAAGGACATGACTGAAGCACAGCTTTCACACCGCATCATAGTGGTGGATAACAAAGTCTGCTACTATAAAACCTGGATAGAATTGGGCTCTTAATCCATTTTGCTCCATTGACACCAATGGCAGCATCCCACCTGGGGCAAATAATAGCTGCAAGGGGTCAATCCAGATTGGGACCCAAGGAAAGGCAAAGGATTAAGGGCACAATTCTAGCCTGAAGTTAGGCTGGTACAGTTAGGCCAGCAAAGTTTGTCCAAAACAAGGGACACCGTAAAGTATGTTTGGACCACTCTCAGAGTCAGAGAGCCAGCACACAGATGTGCGCCATCCTCCCTGATTCCGAGAGTGTCCCTTTTGCCGGCCAAATGTGCTGGCCTAACTGTGCCAGCCTAACTCTAGGTTAGGATTGTGCCCTAAATCACCTCAGTGCTGTGGCTCTAATCCTGCTCTGGGCACCACAGCTGCCATTTAGAAAACAAAATGAAAAGAATACAAGGAATGCTTTATGGAATGTATTGTTTTTTTCTTGATTGCCTCTTCTATGATTTCTTTGTGGTCTATCAATTAGTCAAGTATCATGTATCTAGATCAGGGAGTTGACAGCAGGGCCGGCTGTAGGAGGGACATAAAGTAGAACATGCCTTTTGGCAGTGTTATTCAAACTATGGGTCGGGACCCACTTGGTGGGTCAGGTGATGTCAGGTGGATCATGGAAAGCTGGGAACAGCAATCTTGGAAACTGCAGACCTTATCCTTGTTGTATTCCTTTTGTGAGTGATAACAGTTTGAATTTTCAAATTTTGTTTTTACTTCAGTGCTTTTACATAGTATTTTGTCCTAATCTTGCTTTCATGGTTGTGCAATTGCTACTGTCCAGGAATGCCAATTTGCCTTTCAGGAGTGTCATTTTATTATGTTACAATGACAGCACTTCCTGCTTGATGATGTCATTTCCTGCCACAACATCACTTCCAGGTTTATGACGTCACTCCCAGTAGGTCCCAAAATGAGTGCCATTCTAAACAGTGGGTCCCGGTCTAAAAATTTTGAATACCATGCTTTATGGTGTTGCAAACGCCAGTGTGTTGACATTGTAGAACACTTCCAATTTTCTGCCAGGGATGCTGAGTGGCACACCGCATGCCAGGAGAGACTCCATTGGTCCCAGTATGTTGGCAAAGGACAGCAAGGGACAGTGGGTGAATGAGGGCGTTCCTGGGCAAATCAGTGGAGAGGTGGATGCCAAAGGTGGCAGGGGGTGTATTCCAGAGCAAATAACATATGCCAGTATGCTTTCCCCTCCGAAGCTTCCCAATACACGCTCCTTGGAGTTGCACCAGTTATGTATGTTTGGACCATTCTTTGAGTCAGAGAGGCCAGCCAGAGAGGCCAAGATGACATGCGCCATCCTCCCTGCCTCCAAGAGTGGCCCAAACATGCTTTATGGTGTCCCTTGTGCTGGCCAAATTTTGCTGGCCTAACTGTGCTAGCCTAACTCCAGGTTAGGATTGTGCCCTGAGTAATATTACATCATGTGTATTGCAGCCCATGAGTGCTACAGCTTCTCTTGAGTGCTGTGTGCTGATCATCACCCAGCTTCAAGCCATTTCAAGTACAAGTGAATGGGAGCCAGTTGTCATATACAGTAGATCAAAGCCACATCTGGTTACAAGATGCCCCAAACACTTGCCAAGATCATGCTAGTTGTTCCTGCTGACCGCATCAGGAGAAATTAGGCACAGTGACTAGAGAAGCCGACATACAAGGAATCAGTGAATGGGTGTTTTGGGGCCATAATGGACTGAACAACCTCAAACTCCTATTTAGTTAGGCCACCAATTCAGAGTTTCCAAAAGAAAGTAGGTTTTCTTAAAGCATACCACTGAAGTAGTACATGTCAAGAAGAGATGACATAAGAACGTAAGAAGCGCCCCGCTGGATCAGGCCAAAGTCCCATCTAGTCCAGCTTCCTGTATCTCATAGTGGCCCACCAGGTGCCCCAGGGAGGCACAAGACAACAAGATGTTTGCATCATGTTGCCACTCCCTTGCACCCAGTACTCTGAAGTAGCCTACTACTAATGTAAGGAGGTTGCACAATCCATCATGGCCACGATGCCCACGATGGACTTTTCTTCCAGAAATCTGTTCAATCCCCTCTTAAAGGCCTCTAGACCAGATCCCATCACCACCTCCTGTGGCAAAGAGTTCCACAGATTAACTACCCGCTGGGTTAAAAAGTACTTCCTTTTATCTGTTTTAACTCTCCCAACCCTCAGTTTTAGCAGATGCCCCCTGGTTCTGGTGTTTTGAGAGAGGGAAAAGAACATCCCTCTATCGACTCTATCCCTTCCATGCATAATTTTGTATGTCTCGATCATGTTCCCCCTCAGGTGCCTCTTTTCTAGGCTGAAGAGCCCCAAACGCTGCAGTCTTTCTTCCTAAGGGGGGTGCCCCAGCCCTATAATCATTTTTGTCACTCTCTTCTGCATCTTTTCCAACTCCACTATGTCCTTTTTGAGGTCCGGCAACCAGAACTATACACAATATTCCAGGTGTGGCCTTACCATCAATTTGTACAATGGCATGATAATACTGGCTGTTTTATTCTCAACCCCCCTTTTAATTAAGGGGTTGAATATTGAATCCTTGCTTTTGAGTCTTTACAGAAGAATCTGGGGTTACACTTTCAAGATTTCCTCTCGAATTATGGAAAGCAGAATATTTATTTTTCTTCAAATCAAATCTGAAATTCTGATCTGTGCTGATTCTGTGCAAACTTCTCTCCTTGGGCGCAATCCTAACCTGGCCTGGAACAGGGAGGACGGCTGGCCTGCGCTGTATCCAATGCAGGTTGGGAGCAGGCTGAAGCCTCCATAGGTCAAGGGCACATTTGTCCTCTTACCCTGGTGAAGGTGCCAGCTGCCCCAAGGGGGCGGCTCGGATCTGCACCTGTTTAGCAGGCGCAAGTCCGAGCATGCTGCGGTGGCCCAAACTGGCATAATGGCCAAGGTCATTCCCTCTCCCCAGGCAGCCCCGCCCACCAGAATGCTTTTCTCCTGCCTTTCCCCCTCCCAGAAAAGCCCCTGTACTGACTAAACTCAGCCAGCGAAGGGCCAACTTACTGGCCATCGTCTTCAGTGTAGCTGTGTAGCAACGCGCCTTGTGTCAATCCATACGTGTTTTATAGCACATTCGCGACAGTGCTCGGATGATGCAAGTGGGTTGCATCGACCGAAGAAGGGGTTGGGATTGCGCTGCCCATCTCCAGGTTATAAAATACTTTTTAAAAAGGCGGGGATCTTCAACAGCTGGAACAAATGAAGATACGTCATTCGAGGACCATTTATGTGCAGGAGAAACCCGATCCAACCACTTCCAAATAAGAACATGCTCCTTAAATCAAGGCAAAGCTTCAAGACAATGTTGCTTGAACTGCAATTTCAAAACGACAACTCTAGCTGTAATTGTTCTGTGCTTGGAAAGAGTAAATGGAACTCTTTTCTTAATTTGCTCACATTAACAATATGACTTTTGTTTGAAAAATGTTTTGGACATTTTTCTAAATGGGCAGCTCTAATAGAGTATACATCTCATATCGGCATCTTCATATGTATTATGTGAAATAATACTATCCCAAATTAAGAAAGAAAAGAAAAACAGCCATCGCTTTTTTACATTCACAGCATTTCCCAAACCGTGATTAATTAAGCTATTTATAACATGGAGTCTTGTATGTCCCATAAGAAACACTATTATATTCTACTAACAAAGATCCAGAACAAAAGAACGAGAAGAGAAGCAGGGGGGAAAAAAATCAATGCATTTTGGGCACATAATGAGAAATAATTCTAGGGAGGATTTGTGGGCTATAATGGATTTTGTTGCCAATTAAAGGCTTGCTTGAAAATGTACTAAATACTTCTGGGTTATTAACTTTAATAATTTACCTCTACAAATTCTGGAAGAGCTGTTCAGCTTTGCAAGGCTTAACTTACTTTAGAAAATTCATCATCTGAAATAGATGGTGCTGTAATCACTAAGGGTAAAAGCCTGGTCTTCAGAGATACACCCCTAGACAGTTAGACTCTAAGCAAATCAGCTGGCTTTTTAAAATTGCCAGGAGAAAGATAGCTTTAATGTGGAACAGAATATCAAAATTAGCTTTTTGCCATGATTGCTTTTTTTGTGTGTTTTCTTCTCTTTGTCTTCTTTCACTTTGCTGATCCCATCAAGGCATACATAACCCTTAAAAACAAATTTTACATTAAAAGTAGATATATTTTCTGGGGACGTGGTGGTGCTGTGAGTTAAACCGCTGCTGCTGGGCTTTCTGACCAGAAGGTTGGGCGTTCAAGACCACGCAACAGAGTAAGTTCCCATTGCTTATCCCAGCTCCTGCCAACCTAGCAGTTCGAAAGCACCTAAAAATGCAAATAGATAAATAGGTACCACTTCGGTGGGAAGGTAATGGCGTTCCGTGTGTTACAGTGTATAGTCATGCCGGCCACATGACCACGGAAGCTTGTCCTCGGACAAATGCCAGCTCAACAGGCTTAGAAACTGAGATGAGCGCCGCCCCCTACAGTCGGTCACGACTAGACCATTCGGTCGTGGGGAAACCTTTACCTTTAGATATATTTTCTACCAGTCCCAAATTCAGTAGTTACAAGAAATTCTATCCAGGGGACAATGACTCCATATGAGAGGAGAGTCAATGCTTTTGTTTTGACTTTAGAACAAATCAGTTTCACAGTATGAAATCAGGAGAATTTCACACTTCGTTAAGTAACCAGTTAGAAATACAGTCTGACCCTTGCATCCACAGATCCAACAGCTATGGATTTGACTCAGCACGGATGCTGGGGTCCCAGTTTAAATACCTTTAAATAAAAACAAAGCATGTGAAAATCAGGTTTCCTACCTTCGTTTGGCAAAGCCATGATGTTTCCAACCCTATTATATCGAGACTACAAATAGCTCTAGACCAGTATTTCTTAACCTGGGTTCGATCGAACCCCAGGGGTTCGGTGAGTCAGTCTCAGGGGTTCGGCGGAGGTTTGTGTGTGTCCATTCCAGTCGCTGGCCTTGATATCTGTGCTGCAGGGAACTTGGTGCACTCAGTAGTTGTTGGGATATTAAAGTAAGGCCTGGGAATTTGCAGGCCTGAATGGTAAGGCTGATCACTGAGGCCTAGCAGACCAGCAGAGCGTGCAGGTAGTTCTGACTTAGGTTCTGCCCAGTAATAAGACCATGTGATCTCTGGGTAAATGTTGCAAGTTATTTAGCCAATCCCAGGAACACTGGTTGCTTGTCTGTTCAGCTCAGTGAGTGCGTGTGTGTTCAGTCCTGTCCTGATCAGAGAGCTCTTCTGTTCTACTTTCTGTTTCTCTCTGAGTATTGCAGCTGCTGGATTTACAGATTTACTATGTCAAGCAAAAGAAGAAAGTGGTTGGACGAATACACACAATTGATTTGCAGTAAATGTTCATTGAGTTATGTTTTTGGTTTTGTGTGACATTCATGTTTTGTTTGTTTTGTTCTTTGAACACAGTGATTTTATGTGCAACTGATGCATGGTTCACTTTGTGCACTAATAAAAAATATATATCTATGTTTTGAATTTGGAAAAAAAAACATTTTATTTTTCCAACTATGAAGGGTTCGGTGAATGCACGTATGAAACTTGCGGGGTTCGGTACAGTGGTGTCATTCAAATGATTTAGGAACAGGAACTCACTTTTTGGTTCAAATTCAAATGTTAAAAAAAAAACAAAAAACAAACAAACCCGGAAGCAGCCACGGAGCCCGTTAGGATCTGGAACGCCCGTTCTGGTGCGTTCCCCCTGAATGACATCACTGGTTCGGTACCTCCAAAAAGGTTAAGAACCACTGCTCTAGACACAGCATCAGTTTATACCATATTTAGCCACTAGAGGTGCTGAACTGCATTACATTCAGTATCTCTAGTGGCTGAATGTGGTATATACCAATGCTAGGAGACAGGGAAGTGCATCTTTAGAGCTATTTTTAGGCCTGAGATGCTTGCAAGGGGTGCGGTTTTGCTGCACAAAGGTAGGAAATTGGATTTCCACACACTCTTTAGAGCTATTTTTAGGCCTGAGATGCTTGCAAGGGGTGCGGTTTTGCTGCACAAAGGTAGGAAATTGGATTTCCACACACTCTGTTTCTATTTAAAGACATTTAAACTGGGTCCCAGGTATATGCAGATTTCAGTATCCATGGGGGATTCTGGAATGGAACCGCCTACAGATACCAAGGTCTGACCTGTACCAGCATTTCAAACCATGGTTTGATCCCAATGTGCTATTCTGGTTTGTTCTCTTCATTAACATCCTACAGTCCCCTGAGGTTATTCTGTGCTTATGGCTGGAGAAAGGAGCTCCCAAAACTGCAGCGTCGGTCTAATCCTCAAAATATGTGGACTTATCTCTACATATGCCCCTTCTGTGCCTTGATCCCCAACCCATTTAGCATCAGAGAAGTCAATGGAGACTGCTTGAATTAACAGTGTAATGTATGCCACTGCATTCAGCAGTAATATACATCTGGGACTTGGAAGAATAGCGTGCAAGTCAAGATTATATTAACAGAAGAAAATGAAACAGTTCAGGTTACACTACAGAATTACAAAGAGAAACTTGACAGCCGCCTCAGGTTTTCAGCACACTTCTGAAAAAGTTATGTAGTTCTGTGACATCTTCAGAGAGAGTTGATACTTTTACTTGTTCCTCCCTACCCCCACCCCACCCCACACACACCCCACACACACTGCTAGGATTAAGTTACGAGAAAAAAAGCAAAAATGGATCAAAGGGAAACGTTGACAAATGATCTCATATTCAGAATTATGTAAGCAACAATTACAGACACACCTTGACTTATACTTTGTCTTTCAAGCATTGAGAAACAATGCATTGATACCGAATACAGTTATACTTGCACTACTGAAAACACACCTCATCTGAATGTATATCAAGAGACACTGGACTCCTTGCAAGTCACCGTTTAGGAAGTTACTGCTGGACTGATAGAAGGGATGGCACTACACCAGTCTCCCGAGCTCACTGTGCTAGATAGGCAGGGCCGGCCTTAAGCCAATGTGACCAATGTCATCACAGCGGCTTATTGTTTGCTGCTGCAGTCAGGATTGTAGGTCAGTGGGGCCAGCAGAGCAGCTTTACCTTGGGCCCTCTCACCTGCCCCAGCTTCTGAAGTGCCCAAAATGGGCCTCCCAGAAGCAATTGGCAATCACGTCAACCTGTCACCACCAACTATTTCCAGTTCCACACTTTGTGTGTGGCACCACAAATGCTCTTCTTGGTGAGTGGGGGACCCTGTGGGGAGTCTGGGGGGCCCCACAGGAATGCCCCGCATTGGGCCCCGCCACTCCTAGAGCCGGCCCTGTAGTTAGGTACAGGACCAGAGGCCCCTGTGGATTGTCAAATTCACCTGCTCGTAGCTAAAGGGCTTGGGAAGTTATAGAAAGCTGGATTCCCTCAAGACAGTACAGGAGGTACAGTTATGAAGTGCATGATTGAGGACATAAATTGATCTCTGATATTCCTATTGGGTTCCTATTGGCAATCCTATTGGATTGCACTGGCAGAACAAGTGTTCCACCAATGCTAACTGCGAAAAAGCGTTGGAAAGTTCTTTCCAGCAGTGTATCCAGTAGCATGAGGCCAGGATGCAGATAAAACCTCCCACCCCACTGGATACAGCTGTCTGTTTTTGGTGTGGCTGCACCAGTGGGGGGAAAGGATACTATTGGGCTCAAAGCCAGGTAAAGACTTGGCTCTAAATCAATGGTTCTCAAACCTTTTAGCACCAGGATCCACTTTTTAGAATGAATATCTGTATGGGAGCCACCAGAAGTGGTGTAATTGTTGTTGGGGTCCCTATGGATAACCTCGAGAGGTCCTCCGGCTGAGAGCTCCCACTCACCATGCAACTTGGCGAGAAAAACCTCATGGAAAATTCCTAGCCGAAAGAAGGCTGAAACGACGTCAAAACCCAAAAGATGACAGAGACCAGTGCTGGATTTGATGGAAAAAGGTTCAAAGATCTTTAATATTAAAGAGGCACAAGAGCAATACGCTCCGCAGCAAAGTACGGACTTGTGCAAGGATCTTACATTTGGCATGGCATTTTATATGCTTTTAACAATGTAATCAGTTGATATTAATCCTTCCTCCCAAGGAGGAAGGGGATTACAAAAGCACTTATTGCAGGGTACAGAGGTACAATGGGACAATACAAGATGACCCATCACCCGAATACAAAAGAGTAAATACATGGCATTCATATTCACAAGGGGAAACAGGGACCAGGATACAAAAATGTCAATCACGACAGGAAGAAAACACGTGCATATCTGATGAGCAGGAAACATTTAGCAAGGATAAACTATTTACAAATTCAGTCTCGACTGCATGACAAAATCAGCTGGGTGACAAAAGCCAAGGTAATTGCTATAGTTACTTTTTCCTCAGAGCCCACAATGACCAGAGGACTATCTCTGCACAATGGGCATTTTAATGAGTCCTTTTTCTGATTCATTCACTCCCTGTTCCCCAAATATGTAGTATAGTAGGCAGGGAGGGGACCCAGGGTGTGAAGGATAGAGACAGAGCAGAATCTTGATGACATTGAGTTGCAAAAAGGTGAGAAAGGTCAGAAGGTCTGATACCCAACTTTGGCATCTCCACCCTCACCCCCCTCTTGGAGGGCTTCTGCTGGCCAGGGTGTTCAGTCCCCTGGAATCCATTTTGTTTTCCCTTCCAACCCGAACACATGCTTTATTCTACTACTACAAGACAACAGTGTAAAAAGCAACATTTCATTTCATCCATAAATACGGACTCTCTCCTCCTCGCTTGTTGCCGGCTGCACCCGGGCTGGCTTTTGGTGGTGACAGACAGCTCTTTCTTTAAAGTCTGGCTGTCAGTCCGGTGTTTTCTCACTGTTTCTGGGGTTCTTCCTGCCAGACCTCAGTGTGTGATGTTACTGGGGGCTCTGGGTTTCCTAACCTGTTGACCACCGGTCAAGTAGGGGTTCTGAAGCTGCCCTTTAACTGGATACCACCCACAACATAATGGCCAAAAGTGCCGCCATTGTGACCCCAGAGCCTGCTGCTTTCCTGAGAATGCAGCAATAAGTTGGGTTAGTTCTCAGCCATTTCCAATAGCAAAGTGAATCAGAAAGAAAAAAAGCCTATTTCAACCTTCACAGCAAAATAACCACACACACACACACACACACACACACACACACACACCCCACTTTTCAGCATCCCATCTTCCCATATTTTCAATATGTTTGCTCTAGTTTCTTCACAACCCACCTGAAATTGGCTTGCAACCCACTGCTGGGTCCTGATCGATAGTTTGGGAACCACTTCTCTAAACCTTAGGATATGCTGCATGCATTAAGCAATAATTTTCATAGTATGGTATGAAGAACTTCCAGCAGAGCTGACTTCATATACATACTTTGTAATCTTAAGTGGGATACATGCTTTTGATTATGTCCTGTGTCCTACATTTGCTCACAAAACCTAACTGGTTTTAGACAACTGATTCCTAACTGGTTTTAGACAAGCTCAGCTTTCTATCTCTTTTATGACAAAAATCTGCATGAAGGCTTTTCAGATGTGCTTAAGCCATATCCAGTGGTACATTCCAAATGAATCTTGGCAGGCTTTTCATTCCGAAATTCAAATATTCCAGTCCTCACCCATGGTGTCCCATGGTCTAAGCAAAGAAAAAAATAGGTAGATATATTAATATCTACTGAATATGGTAGTTTTGAAGAAGAAAAAAAACCCTCTTCAAACAAATCCAAGTTTGGCTCTTGATTAGAATATGTTTAAACTTTAGCATTTCTTTAATGCATAAAAAGGCTTTCATGAACTTGGGCCTTTAAAACAAAAAAATTGATGGCTCTTTGTGTATAATACTATACTTAGAAAAAGCTTGCACATCAATCCTCAAGTCACTTTTCAACCAAAGCACAGGTTTTAAGGGTTAATGCTTGCAAGGTGTTAAGGGTTGGGGCAATCTCCATTCAAACGCTTGCAAGTGCATGTAGTCCAACTGACTTATTGAAAGCTTTTGCTTCTTTCCCAGTGGATAGGGATGGTCCCTTTCCCTCATGTGGACATTTCATCAACCCTCAAGACCTTGCAAGAAAATGTGGACTATCAACCCTCCTTTTACCCTTGTGCTATGCAGCAACCTCAATGCCTTGGCACATGTTCCAGGATGCTTGTGCCATAATGTGATGCCTTTCCCAGAGATTACTTTTCCAACTGTACAATCCTAACAGAGGCATAGGGAGGGTGCCATGGGGGGGGGGCGCTGGCTGCAGTTGGGCGCAGCAGTGCAGAAAATCCCAGGTGCTTTTTGGCCCCCACCAAAGCTATTCTGGGCACAGAGGTGTGGCTGGGCAATGCAAGGGGAAGGGGTGACCACACTGGAGGCATGGTGATGTCGTCCTGCCCCAGGCACCCTGCAAGCTGAGTATGGCTCTGAATCCTAAACACGTTTACTGAGAACTAAAAACCAATCCTATTCTTCCCCCTGCTGACCCGGTGAGGGGTGACCCAGGGGTAAGCTTCCACAGCACAGAGGGCTATAATTGGACCTGCACTAGCAAATTCGCTAGTGGGCCCATGCAGCCAGATCAGGTCTGGGAAGATGGCTAGGATTTGATGATCATCACTGTTGCCAAACTGACCCCCTTCCCAGGCCCGATCCATCCAGGGACGTCATCTGAGCGCCGGAACTACCGGAACGCTTGGATGATTGACAGCCCTCCACCCCTATGGCAGAGGGCTGCCACGCCCCCCCCCCACCTCAGCGCGCCGGAATCGCTCCATTTTTGAGCGATTCGGGACGCAAGGGAGGGAGGGAGGGCCCAACAGCAGCTCGCCCGTCCTCCGAAGCAGCGGAGCAGCCCGGGACCTCCGCGGAACAAGCAGAACGGAGTTCCGGGCCGTTCCCCCTGAATGACATCACTGGATCCATCCTTCCTCTGCCCCGTCCCACACCCATCACCACCTCGCTTCACTCTCCCCCACTCAGTTCCGCCCTCCCCCATCCCATCCCTCACTGTCCTACCTGCCTCTGTGGGTAATTGGCAATCTTCTGGCAGGGAAGGCTCTGGCCTTCCTGCCAGCTCTCCTGCAGCATGTAGCTCTGGGAGCTGCCAAAGAGTTTTTTATGACTGTCGTAAGGCAGTCACCTCCAGAGGAATGTGCTTTGGCTGGTTGCTGACCCAGGTAGGATTGAGTCATAAACCATATTTTGTGCAAAGGAGGTTACTCCCTAGTAAGGGTGCAAACCTAACCTGGAGTTAGGCTGGCATAGTTAGGCCAGCAAAGTTTGGCCGCCACAAGGGCTACCATAAAGCACATTTGGACCACCCTTGAAGTCAGGGAGGAGGGCACATGCCTGTGTGCTGGCCTCTCTGATTCCGAGAATGGTCCAAACATACTTTACAGTGTCCCTTGTGCAGGCCAAACTTTGCCGACTTACTTTATGCCGGCCTAACTCAGTTTAGGATTATGCCCTAAGTGTGTTTAAGATTGTGGCCCAAGCCTTATAAAATCCAAAAGAACCAAGCAGGACATGTCTGATAAAGTATCCCATGGTATTTCTGCCATGAAAATCAAATAAGTCTTTGCATTGTCTTGTTGACATGTGGCAAATCTCCGACCTGCTGGATACTAGCAGGCCAACCTGCTCTGGAAGGCTTGATAGGCATCACAGAGTCCCACTTGGCCAACTCTGGCTTATGATAGAAAAAAGCCTTCCTGGTGTGGGTTTCTCTTTGCAATATTTTTCCTTAGGCAGAATTGGGCTGCCTAAGGAACCTTAGAACTACCTGCTGAGTTCATCAGTTCAGTACCTAAAAGGGCTTAGATCCTGATAACTGATCCTCATAAATGAACTTCAGACTTGGCTTTATAGGCTTCAACCATGTGTTCATTGCAGCAGATGAACAGGTGGTCACCACTGTCCTAGGCACTCACTGCCTAAGCAAACTAAATAGAAGTTTCATGCTATGCTAGCTTTGCATTCAGAGAGTCTGTGGGAGCGTTGCTCTCTAACAAGCTTCTTCCATGTAAAATGCAATATACATTTTCAGCACTTTCAGACAGCCAATCATGTCTTCTTCTTCTTCTTCTTCTTCTTCTTCTTCTTCTTCTTCTTCTTC
>JAJKFI010000003.1:29842396-29852396 GCA_029204185.1 Lerista edwardsae
CCATGGGGGATGGGTGGGGGGGGCGCCGGGTGCCTGGGCGAGCAGGCGCCCCCTCCGAGGCGAGGGAAAGCCGCGCGGGGCGCGCAAAGATACCGGAAGTGAAACGACGTGCTGTCAATCACTCCTACTCCCGCCCAGCGAACCGTCTACTGGGGAGTAGGTGACATCTCTGGTCGGGGGCATCTGGCCCCCGGGCCATTATTGGAGACCCCTGTTCTAAACCAATCATGTCTACACAAATTTTTTGGACTCTCAGACAGGGGTCTTTCCCATTACCTGCTGCCTTAAGTGGAGATTGAACCCGAGGTATTCTGCATACGAAGTATGTACTCTACCAGTGTGAAAGCCCCTCTCCTACTGTACAGGAGGTGGAAGTCCTCTTTGCATTGAGTTTCCTTGGTATATGGGTGTATGAAGGACACATAGTGCTTTTTGGTAATCAATGGCTTATACTTTAGCATCTTGCAATGTGTACAAGTGCATATACATGGTGCATGTAGCGCATGCATAATGCCAGAATCACATGTAACATCATTTTTGTTATATAAACCCTGGTATAATTTCTAGTATGCTTTACCTGACGTACTTCTGTGCTGGTGCCGCAGTTCCTTGAAGCAGCCTGTGGAGCCCAAAATGTATAAAAATGATCTGGAAAGACTGATAAAATCGTGATACTGGTTTTCCAATGTAGTTATGAGTCTGTTCATCTGCAACCCTTCTGCCAAAAGCTGAATAATTTGACTTATCTTTTAGAGATGGCTCCCATGAGAATGCAACAACGTACATGGAATTAATGTGTGACTCTGCACACTCCTAGAGAGAGCCACAGTTTCCTGGCAGCAATTCTTACGAGCATATTGGCCTGAGAAAGAACTCTTAGGAGTGTAGAAATTGCCACTGGGAAACTGCCGTTGTAGTGTATTGGGAGGAATACTCTATTGCATGCCCCGTGAAATCTCAAGCATGTGCATGATTAAGTATGGCACAAGCCACTTCTTGTGAAGATGCTTTTGACTGTGCAAGCTTTGCCTAAATCTTTGTATTTCTGCTAACAGTTTCCATGGGAGTCCAGATGCACAGTAATAATGGACCACCAGGGCTTACAATCAAACCATTAAACATGGCTGTCTGGTAACATCAATAGCAATTTGTCCTACTGCATAGTAGTTCCAATCTTTTTTAAAAAAACATCAGAAATATGTATCATACCTGATACACATACTTAGGCAGATTTGCTTAGTGCAGCCTAATAAAATGTTAGGAATCATATTAATATTCTATCATTTGAAAGAGATTGATGTAATTTTCAAGCCAACTACTACAACCCCTTTTGTAAACATAGTGCACAATGTCTTTTTTTCCCTTTTTAAGATGTCTCTCTTGCAAGAAATTACAGTAAGCAATTCCACGTTTTTCAAAGGCAGCTTTTCGGTTTCTATTTGTTAAGGTTCAGGGTTTGCAGTTCACTGATCTGACAAGCATACCCACAGAGAAAATTAGCCTCTTTTGGATGAAGGATGTTCGAGTGAAAGAAGCAAAAAAGGCTGTTGGTTTTTCAAAGCATGACTAAGTGGTGAACATGCCATGAAGAAAGCTACTTTTTATTTCATTTTCGTCTATTTCATAATGGACACAACATTCTTACAGACGAATGAAAGGACTGATAACAACAAAGGGAAGATTTGAAACAGGGAATCCGTCTTGACTGCTAGCTCACCGACTCGCACTCTAAAAGATTTATGGCTCTCTCTCCTTTAATGCATAATTCTCTGTTCCTTTCTCGCAGTACAATCCTATTCATGTCTACTCAGGAGTAAGTCTGATTGTGTTCAATGGGGCTTATTCGCAGGATAGTGTGCATAGGATTACATCTGGGCAGCCCTATCTTCAGGTCCAAGACAGAACTGCCCAACCGCTCGGGAATACAATGGTAGCCAGGCAGCTACCGTTGCATCTCGTGGCAGTCAGATGCAGACCCTGGGAGGCTCTGCGAGGAAAGGGCACAGGGTGGGTGATGGGTCTACTTGCTCCTAGGTTGGCTTTTTAGCCAGCACAGAAGCGAGGGCCTCCGAGTAAGGCTGCATGGCCCACTGTGCCAATGCTAACAGTTGCAAGTAAAGCACATTTGTGATAGAGTAAGGTGCTGACGGGAAGGCCTGCACCAGCCTACCTGCACTGAACTCCGACAGCAGCCCCTCAAAGCAGATGAGAACGATATATTGACAATGCATCGATTAGTGGGCTATGTCAGGTAGCAACAATTAGATAAAACAGTTTTCTTCTTTTAATTTTTTTTAATCAAAATTAGAATCATTTATACAAGATAGTTTTGACTTCATCATAAATACAACTCTCTCTTTTGCTACAATTCTAAACGTACTTATAAGGAAATCCCCGCAACTCTATTGACACTTAAAGTATGATCGAGTTGATGATGATGATGATGATGATGATGATGATGATAATAATAATAATAATAATAATAATAATAATAATAATAATACATTTATTTATATACCGCCTTAGTTAAGATCACTAGATTTCTCTAATGATTGAACTCAAGGCGGTTTACATAGGCAGACTTTCTCACAAACCCGAAGGTTTTTACAATTTACAGAATGTTCTGTCTTCCAAGAACAACACTCATACAGATCTTTCTTTCTGGATTTAGCCTTCTTTCTTTAGCCACCCGTCTGTCGTCTGCTGGCTGATGAGGTTTCCCTGCTGCCACCAGAGATGCAGCTGATTTCAGCATACTCCTCCTCCCACGAGGCAGCTGAAACTCAGCTTTTAATCAGTACAGCCGCAGTTTCCAAGGTCTGCTGCTCGCAGAGACTTCCGGCAGTCCCGAGCTCACGACCTTGAGATCTTCAGGTGTTATCTTTGGGCAAACTGAGGCATTAACCCTTCTCGGCTAAATCTTCAGTTATCTTCTGGATAACTATAGCCGACAACCCTCTTCCTCTAATCCAGTTATGGGCTCCTAATTTGAATTAGTTTTTGGCCATGTGCTCACTTCACACAGTTGGTTAGCATTTGTAGTTCTGAATATTAATGTGGTGTGTATGATATCGACACTGAACCCAATTTAGTAAATGTATATTTGTAATTTTACCAAAGCCCCTCAGCGATAACTATGCAGATTTATTAAGAAATACTACTGAAGTGATTCTTGGCTGTGTTTTCAGTCACTGGGGACTTTATGTACACCTAAAATAATGTTAAATTTATTTATTATTATTGCTTCCAACTTATGAACTTCAGTGTGGTTCTAGCACCACGTTGGAACCAAAAGTCCCTCCTTATCCTTGCCCTTGAGCAAGGAGTCAGCGTCACAACATCGGTAAGTACAGCCAAGCTATGCTCAGCTGCCATAATGCAAGCAATCTGTTCAAATCCTGTTGATGGCAACTTGTAGGATACTGTAGCACAAACATGTACAGACATGCATACACCTATTAGATATGGAGACAAAATGACAAGTGAATTCCGACCCATGTTTATTTCTGCTTATCACCTCTCTTTTATAACCATTTGTTTTCAATAAAACCATTTACAATAAGGAAACAGTAGCCTGAATAATAGCAGAATAAAAAGTGACATTTAATTTTGTTAAGGTGTGTGCATGTGTTGCATATTTATTTTTGTGATGGGGATTCAGCATACCCTTCTGCTGCAATTCAATTCTGTGCTGCATTTACCCCTGCTTCATGGTGAAACTAAAACGTGCCCCAAATGAGCGTGCTGGACTTCCACTTCCAAGCACTGTATTGATTGTTTCTTGGCTTCTCTGCCATTGATTCGAAACCCAAGAAAACTGTATTTTATTGCCATAGCCAATCTTATTCCTGCAGATAAAAATAATTAAGGAAATGAGTCACTGCCTTAATTTGTTGAAGGAATACAGCCAAATCATGAAACATGTGCTCCCATTAAAGTTTAAATCTTTCTTAGGGGATGGTAGTTTTACCTCACAAAGGGCAAGAATGAAGAATGAACGCTTTCAAAAGAATGAAATTTCTGGAACATGTTCACAAAGTTTACAAGACGACAATGAAAGATCAAACCATGATTACCTACCATTGTAACTACAAAGCTCCTCAGTTAAGCGGCTTGGTCTGCATTAGAGTAACATATGTCATGACCACAAAGATCAGGGCCAACTTCTCTACAGCTTTCTATAAATTTAACTAGATTTATATGTAATGGGAGCTGGGGACATATGAAAATGGGTTTGGCCACATGACAATGTCTCCATGGGGGGATTTGGGAGAGTTGGCCAACAGATTATTCTTATAGCTTTGATGTAAATTGGTGCAATGTGGCTCATTTTCAAAATGTTATATGTTTTCAGCACCCATATGTACATCTTGAACATGTTATGGTTTAGTACAGAAGTAGTACAACTTTGGCCTGAGGCCTAAACTCTAGACAGCCCCTTCGTAACTGTTTCATCCCCATTACCTCAAAGTGCCTATGACCTTCCCAAAGTGTTTGGGAAAACTGGCCTATAAGATCAACTGGATGCCACAGAAAAGGAGTAATAGGTGTGAATAACCAATAACCATTTATCATTCAAAATTCTCTTCTGCCCATACTGTTGTAAAACAACAAAAGAAAATTTTGTGAACATACATTTCAAGCAGCATCTTCTGCTGGGATTTTAAGCATCAACCATTAAACCTTCTTCCCAAAACCTTCCATTCAAAGATAGTTTTACCTCTCATTTCTTGTGTATATGTGTGTGGAGGGGGATGTACACACTTGGGCCCCACAGGACATAAGAGAACGTCTTTCTGAATAGACATGAATAGGATTGTGCTGTGGTTTCTTATGCGGCCATGTTTTTCATTTTTGTTCATCCCAATGTGACTGTTGTGTCTTGTGATTTTCTTGTTTTAACCTTCTAAGTCAGTGGTCTGGGAACAGGGGTAAATTACCCCAAATGGGGTAAAAATGAAATTCCTGGGGGTAATGGATGGTCACGCTGCCGAGACACAGCCGGGCATGCATATGGGTCTGTATGCATGCCCGCCTGTGTCTTGGCAGCGCGACCATCCATTACCCCCGTTCCGGTTCCGTCGCTAGCTGGCTGGCTCTGTTTTGTTTTGGTTTTGTTTTTCTCTGCTCACTTTCGCTGGCCGGCAAAACGCGCCCCAGACTGCCCTGTACCTGCTCTGCTTTTCACATCACGGCAGTTTAGAGCACGTGGACACAGCGAGGAGAGCGGCAGAGCAGCGGCGCGTTGGACCTGAGCGGCAGTGGAGCAGAGTGGCAGTGAAGAGGCAAGCCAGGGACGGCCGGGCATCGGAGGTAAGGGAAGGCACGCGTCTTCCCCCCCTCCATTGCCCTGCTGGGGGGAACTGCACACCCCTCACTGTCCAGCGAGAGATGCACGGTTCCTCCCAGCAGGACATCGGAGGTGAGAGAAGGCACACATCTTCCCCCCCTCTGTTGCCCTGCCAGGGGGAACTGCACACCCCTTGCTCAGGCTTCTTGCAGAACACGCAGCCCCATCATTTCGATCACTGCCCAAGGCCAGATGCGGCACTTCTTTAATGTCCCGAAGTGTCCGTGTGTGATGGAAGGTGTCTCCTAAGACTGGGTGCTGTTGCCAGGGGAGGGCTGATTGGAACGAAGGTTTTTTTAAAAATTGATCGCCTAAGAGTGCAAGTCTATGAATGTCTACTCTGAAGTAAGTCCCATTATAGTAAATGGCACTTACTCCCGGGTAAGTATTAATAGGATTGCACCCCATCTTAATTAAAACTGCAGTCCAATGCACACACTGCCCCAGGAGTAAAGCCCATTGAATTCAATCTGACTTACTTCTGAGCAAACAGAAGTTGACAAACGCCGGCTGGCCACTGAATGTAAGGAGTGTGCAGGCTGGGGCAAACGCGACTGGCTGCAGAGTAACAGTCTGAGCCGACACCAGACTGTCCTCCTCCCCCTCAACTTGTAGCCTGGTGCAACGATCCTCCGATCCGGACTGGGGCTCAGCGTGTCATGGGGTGTGTGGGGCGCATGCACAGGACACCAAAGAGGCGCCAGGCAAGCATACAGCGTGAGGCGAGGTGAGAGGGAAAGCGAGCTGCAGGAGACAAAATGTAGGAACGCTTGCTGTGTTTCTGTATTAGTACTATTTGCCTTCTCCAGAATGGAAAAGCAGATACTGTACTGCTAAGTTGCATAGCCCCCTTCGTATTGGCACACATTAGGAATGGCCCTTGCCTTCTCCACAGCTATGTTTCTGTGAAGTGGGGAGGGGAGGGGGGGTCAAACTAATCGGGCAACAGATGTTTTTGTTTTGCTCCCATTCATCCTG
Source organism: Lerista edwardsae (assembly GCA_029204185.1). Classification (NCBI taxonomy): domain Eukaryota; kingdom Metazoa; phylum Chordata; class Lepidosauria; order Squamata; family Scincidae; genus Lerista; species Lerista edwardsae. The sequence continues at coordinate 29,848,725 of JAJKFI010000003.1, forward strand.
TTAATATTTAAAGTGGAGAGGATCTAATTTTTTACATTAAGAGATGTTTGTATGAGGCGAGCTGAATCTCCTTACCTACATGCACACTCCTTGTGATGTAAAAATGAGGTATTCCCTGTTTGACAAGTGCATGAAACAGATATCTACATAAAAAATGGCTACTGCTATCATTTTGTGGTTTGATCCAGAGTTGCAAACACATCTTTTAAATTCTGAAATAAGTCTTTGGAGGCTGCCCCTTTATCTTACTTTCTGACCTTAAAAGTGTTTTTCTTTAATCCAGTACAATGGCTCTCAAACTTTTTATCATCGGGGCCCAAAGGAAGTGATGTCATCAAGCAGGAATATTTTAACATCCCATATGACAAAATCAAATCTAACTAAGCAGGTTAGATATTTACAATAAGAGTAAGATTAAAAAATATTGAAAGAACTTTCCTAACTCTCCCAAACCCGTTACAACTTCATATTTACATAGCTCATTACATAGCTTCATATTTATTAAGCTCATTAATTAATCAGATAAAAAGCAATGGGTTCCAATATGTAATTTTTTTCCCTTTTGTTCTGGCAGGGGGGAGGGGTAACGTCGGCGTATCTAAATATATTTCGGGGTAAAAGGTAAAAAAGTTCCCTGACCCCTGTTCTACGTCATAGATAAAAATTAAAGGAAATAAGACTTAGCAGGGGCCTTTTCCCAGTATGTCATGTTTTTAGATCTGTCAAAGAGCATATCCAACTCCATGAGGAATAAACGTGTTGATTAATGATTCTATATTGTACAAAGTTTGTGCAGAAGTCCATACTTTTTTATTAGTACTGTACCCAGGGGTGGCATCAGCATTCAACAATTTATATCCAAGATTTTGTCTTTTGCAAAGGTCTGCATACATTTTCGTAGTGTCACATACTTCCTCTATACAATCACTTTTCTATCATGTTCATGTGCATTTTGGATTATTCTCATATATGTTTATACAGTATCGTTTGACATAAGAAAAAGCTAAAATGGAGATCTTGAGAGCTGGTCTGGAGTGCCTCCATCTTATATGTTATCTGCTTAGGTCCTAGAAGCAGCGCATCACCATACTGAATGTTATGCAAGGGATGTAATTTTTTTTCATTTTTAGGCTTAGGCTATTGCCAGACTCTGACGAGACATTCCCACTAACCATCTGGTGTCTGCCAAATGGAATGTCTAGTCAGGTTACACTATTTGCAGAAAGATATTCAGTCAGTGCTTTCATAGGGACAGGAGAAAAATGAGAGATCCTCCTCAGAAACAGAGCAGAATATTTAAATATCTGTAAAATTGTTTCCCTATGGACACACTGGAAGGAAGTTCTACTCCTGAAATTTAAGAACAGCCCATCTTTCACAATTAAAACATAGAATGTATACTTCTTAATCATGTCATGGCATTTTTAATATGCAAGCCATTGTACAATCCTTATCGCATTTGTTCTCACAATTTGAGGCATACACAGATTGTAGCTAATTCCATTTTACATGAGGAAAGATGGCTGAACAAACTGGCCCCATTGGAAGGTTTTACTTATATTCAATGTTGGGTTTAACATTGTTTTAAGATGTTTAGCATTATGTTTTCAAATGTCATTCTTTTAAAAAAAAAATCAGCATGTGATTTAAATGTAAATCATTATACAAAAATATATACATAAGTAACAAGCTTTGAGTACTTTTAGAAGGCTTTGCATTATCCTTAACACTTTCATAGTAAACTTATTTGCTTGTGAGAATGTTCTAAGGATTTCAGTGGAATAAGGTTCCAAGTGAACATAGGAATTCCTATATCTTATTGCTTTTATTTATTTGATTTTGTTTTTTTTAATCTGTTATTAAAAGGCTTTCACTAGAGATTACAAATCAAATATAATCATCAAAATACAAAATCAAAATAGTATCAAATAAGACTAGCGTAAAATAAGACGAATTGCAAAAGAAACAGGTTGTAAAATCCACCCATTCAAACAGAAAAACAGTCCTGTAGCAATTTAAAGGCTAATCAATTTATTTCAGTGTAAATTCTCATGGACTACAGTCACCTTAAAGTGAATTGTAGTCCTTGAAAGCTTACACTGAAATAAATTGGTTAGTCTTTAAAGTTCCACAACAATATAAGCCAAGGCTCTTTGACAAATGGAAATGTTTCAAATTCTTCTTAAAAACTGTAATCATTCTGGGAAAAGAGTTCCATAGCTGTGTAGGGCCACCACTGAAAAGGTCATGTCTCTGGTGACTGCCAAATTCATTTCTATCTCTGGCAGGCCAGAGAGTAGAACCTCAGTGGCTGATCTCAGAGAGCAGGCAAGCTGATATGGCACCACCAAGGTGTGCATATCAGAACGTAGGTAATCACACTGTGCTGATCAGAGACGTGGGGGTGGGGAAATGCTAAGTTTTTCAGGAGTCTGAGCTCCTTTGTAACACAGCCCCTGCCCCTCACCTCCAGAGCTATTTGCTGCTTGGAGGGACAGCTTTGCTCTGAGCTGGGAATGGCTCTGGAGGTAAGCAGGAAGGGCCACATTACACAAGCACTCAGGCTCCCACAACACTTAGCATTTTGCCCCCTCCCCACACCTCTGGTGTTGACATGTCTTAAGTATTCAAAGTGCCAGTTATTTTTGTAAAATGACACACATCCACATTCATAAGACAGGAGGAAATTTACCCTACAGGTGTGACCTTGGTGTACACTGTGGTTTGGTTCTGGGACACACCGCTGATACAAAAAACCCACATTAAATAAAAGCCATTAAAACAAAACAAAGCACAAGTGAGTCAGACAGTGAATTAAAACTGCTATTTTGCAGCTCTCTCTGAGAAAAGCGACCCCCTCTCTTAGTCCTCACTTGCTGAAGAACAGAATGTGAAAGTGATAAATCATTTTTCTTGGAGCAAGCTGCAAAAGAGAGGTTCTAATAGTCTGACTCCCTAGAAAAGCAGTTTTTAGAATGGGGATTGTAAAGGGACGTGTTTTTTTCCTCTTCAGGGATTCTTCTTGTCTGCAAGACTGACCATGTCTGACCATGTGTGTTGACTGTAATCCGTGGATCGAAATTTAGTATATAAAAAGATTGGACCTGTACTCTGTGACAATACTGCCAGTAGACACTATGAGACTCACCAGTAGTTCAGTCTTGCAAGAGAATTTCTAAATGTATACATTATGCTACATTACTGAGCAGCATTTGCATAATATAAATTGACTAGCTTGTCCTTACCTTGTCCTTACCCGATAGACTTGTATTCAGTGACTATGCCTGGTAATATGGCAAGTATTTGATTGGAGTCCAAGACCGGGGCATAATAATTTCTAAAAAATTTCCAGAAGGTTCTACAGAGTTCTGTTCTTTCTATTCAACTAAATCTGGACTTAAATGTCATCGGGACTGTCACCAATCAGCCTAGCGACCCCGAAAATTATGGATTTGACACTAATATCGGTAGTTTTTGATTATTTTTACATGTCATCCCCTTCCCACCCCCACCCGTAGGGGTGCATTCTATTTGACTACACTTTGGCTTAAATGTCATCGGGACTGTCCTCAATCAGCTTAGTGACCCCAAAAACTATGGATTTGACACTAATGTTGGTCATTTTGGACATTTTACTTTTCACCCCTTCTCACCCCCCATGCTGATGGGGGG
>JAJKFI010000003.1:29853470-29863715 GCA_029204185.1 Lerista edwardsae
CATACATACATACATACATACATACATACATACATACATACATACATTTATTTTTATATATATAGAAGATTAGGCAGACATTAAGCCCAATCCTATGCATGTCTACTTAGAAGTAAGTCCCATTACAGTCAATGGACAGACTCCCAGGTAAATCTGGATAGGACTGCTGCCATAATCTGTAGTACATATTACCTGGGAAGGCAGTTTTTCATATCGTTATAGACATCTGAAAAGGGTTATTCAGTAGTTGAATAGGTTCAGAAATGCACTCTTTCTGAAGTTGTGATCCTATGAATTCTTATCTGGGAGTAAGCTCCATTGAACACAGTAGGCCGTTCTCCTAATTCAAGATACATAGGATTGTACTGAACATTCTTATATTTCATTCTCAGAAAGGCATTATGAAGGCAGATTTTTGCAAAAGTTAATTTGACCCAGCATAATTAGATAAAAGACCAGCAGTTAAATATAAATTATATATCGATAGACTGTATAATATCAAATACATCAAATCAGTATGAAATATAAATCATTGATCACTTCCATGTTAATGGGACTGCTTCTCTGGCATGTAGATCAGGTTGACAGAGCTATTCCAGCACAAACCACGCAGCCATAAGAAGAGTAGGCCAGTCCCTTTTTAAACCATATTGGAAAATCACAACACAAAATTCTTCCTCGTCTTATCAGCTCTTGAAACTGTATCCAGTTTAGATAAATCCTCTTTGTTTTAACAGTTCTAAAATGTCACTGAGGGTGCAATCCTCACTAGGGTTACCAGATACAAATGAGAACAGAGTGCCTATACCTTTAACCATTAAACAGAAGAGGGAATTTTGGCAGGTGCATCTCAACATGGAAGGGTTTAAAAAGATGCTCCCGCCAAAACTCCTTCTTCTATACAATAGTTAAAGGTACAGTAGAGACACTGTCTCCATTTGTATCTGGTAACCCTAATCCTAACCAATGTTCTAGCACCAGTGGTGTCATTCTATAATGAAGTGCCGGAACGCAGGCGGGACTTACCCCTTGATTGACAGGGGCCCCGCGACGCGTCGCCGCCTGCTGTTCCGCCGCGGAGGGCTTCTTCCGGGTGGCGCGCCCCTCCGCAGCTCTCCGCAGCACCCAGCGCGCCACCCAGGCAAGCGGGCACCCCCTCCGAAGCCAGGGGTGCCCGCGCGGGGCTCGGAACGGTGGCGACGCGTCAGAACCGCGCAGCCAATCACGCGGTAAGTCCCGCCCACCGTTCCGGCACTTCATTATAGAATGACACCACTGTCTAGCACTGATGTAACTGTGCCAATGGGGTAGTGCTACATCATGCAGTTGGGGGCGGGGACAGTTACAGAGTCCTCTTCAAGGAAAGGGAATGTTTGTTCCCTTCCTTCCGAGCTGCATTGCCCTTACTTGCCTTTACTCCGGTGCTGGAAAGTTGGTTAGGATTGCACCCTATTCAATTTTCCAACACTTATGCAGCCATGCCAGTCCTGATGCCAGTCACCATATCCTGATGGGGAGGGGACAGTCATGGAGGCCTCTTCAAGCAGATCTACAGGATGCTACCAAGGGATTGCATTGCAGCTATATCAGTGCTGGAAAGTTGGTGCTGTGCAAGCCTATGCATAGTTAAATTACTCAGAAGTAAGACCTGCCATGTTCAATGAAGCTTACACCCAGGTAAGAGAGCATATGATTGAATCAATCCCAGGTTGCCCCTTTTCCACCACCCCTCCCTTGCACCAATAAAATTATCCCTCCCATCCATCCTTTCAACACTACAAACACCTGGAGAAAAATATACCTGACAAGGTATAATAAACATATATCAAAATGGATAGGAAGAAGGGGAATAGTGTTCCTTTTAAACAGTCCATTCATTCTCTCTGGATCAGGAACAAAAATGGGAGAACAATATGGAGGCTGGAACCTGAGCACTAAACTCGATTGGTACGGTGTTTTCATTCCCAAGAGGACCACACTGTAGTCCAACTTCTTTGATGCATTGCGTTTTAATCATAGACAAATATCTGTTATGTTGTAATGGTTGCAAGAGCACAGAATTGTCACGAAGGCAAAGAACCAAATGAGAACAAGCACAGCCAAAATGCTATGGAGGCAGTTCGGGCTATATTTACTATATACCATCTGCACCAAGCCCTCAGAGACGACGTGTTCTGCCTTCTATGTCTGCTCAACAGTTATCTTTGGGAGGTTTTTTAAGTGAAAACCATCATTTTCTTGTCTTTGATTCCTTTATTGTGACATTTTTCAGAGACTGTCAATGTAACATTCTGGCTATGAAAGGTCTGGAATGGAAACCGTCTGAGGTCAAGCCTAGTAGTTCCTCTTGAACTTTAATTAATTAATCCCCTTGTTCTCAGAGCAAACGAAAGTAGTTAAACTCAGATTTCTTTTGCAAACTGCCAGGCAAGGGGGTGAATAGCAACCACAAAGCTCGTTCTGGCAAGAAGGTAATGGATTTTAAATTTATTTTTCTCTTTTGTCCCCCAACTATATGAACAACAACAACACATTGTATATTTTGTACAACTGATCACTAATTAAGAGATTATGGTTCTCAAGTGGTGCAATTTGGTGGATGTTTCTGAATGGTAGGCAAGCAGGCTTTGTAGATTTTGACCAACAAGTTGCTCAGAGAGCCAAACTATGTGTTACATAAGACACAGGGCACTATCCTAACCAACTTTCCAGCATCAGGGTAAGGGCAACACAACTGCAAGGTAAAGGTATAAACATTCCCTTGCCTTGAGGAGGCTTCTTTGACCGCCCCTCTGTGACGGGCACAAGGGTGTGTAAAGAGGGAAGTTGAATGCAGGTGTGCTGGGAGAAATACGTGCGGTTTGGCACATATCAAATGGTGGAGTAAGATGCTTTGCTACTGGATTAACAAGATATAAGTTAGGTATTTAGTAAGGTTTATTGTTTTATTATGCTCCTGGGGGACTAATGTGGCAATTTTGTTACTTTATGAGACTATGCTTAATTGGACCTCTTTTGTGTTATGGTTAATAAAGAAATTTGATGTTTTTCCAGTGTGTGCAAATTAATGGCCAAGATAAAGTTCTTTGCCTGACTGAGTCATGCCAGATTTTAAGATGCTTTGGGAGGTTGGTGTGGAGGGAGGTTTTCCCTTCCCTCCACTGGTAGATAGAGGGGAGAGAAGGAATGTGAACAAGCCAAAAACAGACTAGTGGTGTTTGTACCTGACAGACTGAGGAAGATAGGAAGGAAGCTATCTTCCCATGGTGATAACAGCCTGTTTAAGGTACAGAGTGGAGAGTTGGGTGCCAAGGCTGGTGCAGGCTAAAGGTTGGCCCCCCAGTTTCTGTAATACCCCCAAATGAAGGATGTAGCCCATGCCCAATTGGCACTGCTATGTCAGTGCTGGAATGTTGGTTAAGATTGTGCCCATATATAGGACTTTTTGGCTCCCCACTAGAGCTCTTTGCAGGTTCTAGGGCCCCTTTTGTCAAACAGGGATGCAACACGAAGAGATCAAAATAAATCATTTATTAAATTTTTGATCAGGGAAATGGTGTAGGAGGAAAGGATTAAAACTCTTCTGTTTTAGCACTGGCATGCCAATCCCCACCCTGCAGTGAGGATTTTAAAAAAACTGAGATCCTATCCCAGATCCCCAATGTAACCTATTATTTGGCCCTGCAGAGTCAACCAGAATCAGCAGCTTTATAGGATCACATCAGTCCATGTGTCTCCAGATGCCTGTTCTGTTGGTCACTGAAATAGTACCCTCTAGCCTTCTGCGTGTGAAGCTGAAACACAGGAGGGTTCAGGCTGGTAGTCTTCTCTCTAACAAGCTATCAAAATGGTGCAGGATAAGGCAGCTCAATACCACTGAGGGTCCAAGCCTAACCCTGGCCACTGCACTGCACTATAGCAGTACTGAAATAGCCACCCTGTGCAGAGCCCCAGCAGGCCCAAAAGTCTTTAGCTGCCGTAGAACCAAGGAGACCCACATTGGGCCCTGTGTAATGCAGTCCCTCTCCCTTGCCTCCAGATCCATTTGTAGCTCAGAGACCCAGCAACCCAGCTCTGATGCTTTATTCTCATAGCTGTGAATGGCTCCGGAGGCAAGGGGGAGGGGAAGCCCCCCCTTACTGAGCTCAGGCTCCTGCAAGACTTAGAGCGCAACCCTAACCTGGAGTTAGGCTGGCACGGCTAAGCCAGCAAAGTTTGGCCATCACAAGTGACACCATAAGGTATGTTTGGACCACTCTCAGAGTCAGGGAGGATGGCACATGTCTGTGTACTGGCCTCTCTGACACCAGAGTGGTCCAAACATACATTATGATGGCCTTTGTGCCGGCCAAACTTTGCTGGCTTAGCTGTGCCAGCCTAACTCCAGGTTAGGATTGCACTTTTAGTGCTTTGCCCTCCCCCTGTAGGAACACAACTGAATCGATGTATCTATCTGTAATTCCTACATGTAAAATTCTCTATAAAAATTTTGTAGCATGCAAACTGTACTGAGGGGCTCTGTTCAATGGGTGTGTCCCAGTCTTCACAGAGAAATCTGCATAAGGTCCATGTGTGACATTCTCAGTTATCTATATGCAATCTGGCTATGAAGTCATTTACTACCTACTCAGAAATAAGTCCCACTGAGGTCAAGTGAGGTTTCCTCCCAGGAAAGCGTGTCTAGGATTGCAGCCACAGTCATCTGAATTATGTTGCTGCTGGAATACTATTGCAAAAGCCTACTATATTATGTTTTCACAACAGCATAGCAGAAAGAAACCATTTCTTCTCCTACATTGACCTACGAGATATTTGAAAGCAGGGCAGACTCACACACCCCAGGATCAAAGCAGCAAAATATCAGAGGTCTTCTACACCTCCAGGAAGCAAAGTAGCAGGTTTCGGCAGCTTGTCACCAGGGACATAAAGAAAAACAGAGTAAAAAACAAGAAGGGGCAACCTCTTGTAGCTTCAGGAATTGAAGTGGCAGGTTTGATCAGTTTGTCTCTAGGGAAATAAAAAAAATATGGAAAGAGGACAGGATGAGGCAAAGGGGGAAATGGCTGGGAGCACTTAGAGGGTCATCAAAGAGTAACAGGAAACACTGGAAGAATTAGCTCTGTACATGCTTGTTAGAAGGCTGAGCACCGAATGGAGATGAGCAAAAATCCAAAGAGCATTGGAGCATTGGATCCAAAGAGCTTGATTAAGAAGTGATCCGTTCTAGGTGTATCAGCATTCATGAACCAGACTGCAGATACAGACATCAGCATGTGGGGGTGACTGTCATACAGAAGGTACAACATATTTTTAGCTGAGCCTTGAAAATGGTTCCTGAATATTAACATCAGTGAAAAATATTTAAAATCATTCCTTTCAATAGAACCTAACTCATAAAACTATTAGGGAACTTTTAAAAAAATGGGCAATCATGCACCAAAGTTTAATTCACACAAAAACATGCTTCTTTCCAACAATGGTAATAATGGAATTTAATGCCATGGTTTGGCTTGTTTCAATTACATTTGCATGCACTAGCATCTATCCAGGGACAGGTGAAACAAATCTTGTGGTTCAAAAGTGAAGAAGTATTTTGTGACTTGCCCCTGGCTATGTACAACTTTCTCCAGATTGCATGTTTACTTGTCCAGTGTGTAAAATCTCTGGGTCTCAGTTGTTTTTCCTCAGCATGGATGTGAAAGCAAACTATATAGATGGGATTAATATTGTATCTTCGATCCAGATTTACCTAGAAGTAAGTTCTACCAGACCTACTATGAAAGAGTGCATAGCAACATTGCAGCCTGTAATTTTTTTCAGCACTGAGATTACATAAGATGAAAATTGTCATTATAGGAAACTATTACTGCAACTTGTTTTCTTTAAAACCCAGTTGAAATTGATCGTTATAAGGTCAAGCAATGATTCAGATTTATCCTTTACAGTATTTCCTGAAAAACCCTCTAAAGTGTGCAGAACTTCAGAGTTCAAATTGAAAAGCAGGCTTGGTGCATTAAGGAGCCAGCAGTCTAATTTTAGACATGATGTGACAAGTGAAGGTTACAGCTGGGAGCAGATGAGGAGAGGAAGGAGACAAGTTACAACAGTAGGAACATATAATTAGGCAGTTACAGCATGCACACACCTTGATGGTACAACAAAAAGCATACTACTTTGTGTGCCATGTGTGTTTTTAAAGTAATCACTGTCTCACTTGTGGAGGCTAGCATGGCAGAAATTAGCCTAAATGAAGAATCTGAATGTGGAGATGCACAGGTAGACTCAAGTCAGAACACTTTACTTTGGTAGACTTGAGAGGAGAAAAAGGCCGCTGTTGATTTGGAAACAGAGCTGCATGAATGAGAGACTGTGCTGGTATTAATGCGCTCGAGAGAAAAGAGTGACATGCTAAGAGATGGAGATAAGTAGGCAGCCGTGAGTTATGCGAGGCCTTGAACGCAAGATTTTAAAGGACACTGTCGAAGTGACACATAATCCGTTTTAAAATGGAACGTGTTTACTTCTACACTGGATTTGCAGTCACATCCTGGTTTATTTTTCCTTTAGAGTTTCTCTGTTTTTATACATGGCATATGGGAGATTGGGGGAAAGTCAAAGATGAAGTGTTATTGCGGGTTTGAACAAAGAGATGATTAGCAGGAAAGGCAACAATAGCCCAATCCTAACTAAAACTCTTGGCCAATACAGCAGCTCCAATGGAGCATGTGGAGGGCAGTTGCAGAGTAGGAGGGAAGCCATGGGGTGGGCCAAATGGGGCAGGAAAGGGGAAGAACAGGGTGGAGAACAGGGTAGTGAGGGGGGCAGGTCAAGGCCCGGAAGGAGGCTATATCAGCAGCGCTGGCACCACCGAAATCCTGTCCCTCTTCTTGGCCTTGGCCTGCCTTCCCGGTTCATTCTGACTTGAATCACTAAATCACTTGAACTGCTAAATCACTAGTGCAGATCTAAGTAGACTCAGCAGGGCAGCAAGGACTTGCTTCTAGGCAAGGGAATGAATGTTCCCCTACCCAGAGGAGACTTTCAGGATTGCGTTCCCCCCCCCCCAGAGGTCCAGTGGCACGGCTATATCAGAAGAGGGTATTTAGGTAGGATTGGACTGTTTTATACCTTTCCTGCAGAGACGGACGAAGCCCCAAACGAGCCCGGGGCAGGGCGACATAACCGCGCCCCCAGCGCATCACCCCAGCCCTGTGCATTGCCCTGCCATGCCTCCCTGAGCCCAGAATAGCTCCATAATGAAGCGAGGGGGTGGGCAGGCCAAAAAGCGTGTGGGTTCTTCCACGCAATGGCGCCTCGCTGCTGCCAGCACCCATGGCTCCCACCACCCTTCGCTACACCCTTCCTCTGCCCCTGCTTTCCTGTGCCTTTTTCTGGATCTTTCCAAGGCAGCTCTTGCCTTCCCAACAAAGATAAGCCTTCTTTCAGTTTCTTTGAATAATAACATACCTTGCGATTATGTGGCACTGTGCTGAGACTCATATGATCTCGTGCATGGGTTCAGCTACTGCCATGACAAGAGCGCTACATGTCCCTGGCAGTAGTGTTGAGGCCAAACAATAGAGGAGTTTTAGGACAGTTTATTTTATTTATGGTATTCAGCTTCATTTACTGGGATTTAACATCATTTGGAAGCACACCAGGGGACAGGAAATCCACTTTCTGCCTTGGCTACCTCAAAATACATGACACTAAGACATCCATGCAACTCCTTCTGTTTCTTCTCCTATGGGCAGACAAGCAGGTTTGGAGCTGATTCAGGAGCAAACATTGTCCATAAGGAAAGACTACTTACACCCTTTCCCTAGTGGTGCTGCTGAGATCAAATCTTCAGCCACCTCCCCAGCCTGTTCCTATGGAAGAAGAAAATGCTGGACTATCTCTGCTGGACCTCCCACAGTTATGTATAGATTGAGTCTTAGATATCTGAAATTCAGAGCCTGTATTCAGAGTTGTGAAGTCTAAGTCGAATAGAATACAAGCAATTTTGTCTGATGATGACTCAATAGAGGAATGAATAGGATAGCTTTCCTCACAATATACTGCTCAGAGCTATTGTCAAAGAACAGCCCATGGCTTTTTAAAAGTAACGCCATGGGGGTGCGGAGGAAACCCCTGCAAAAATGCCAGTGTTTAATGAAAAATACTCTGACTGGCATGGCAAATACTGTATGTGAAATTCTAACAGGATCCATAAATCATATTAAATGGCCAATAAAAGTGTTCAATCAAAAACTCATTTCAAGATACCTTGCTAATGAACTGTACATAATGATGCTTAATCAAAACTTGACACCTTTCATGGGGGAAAAAAGTTCTGCAGGACCTCAGGAGCACTGTTGTTCCGAACAAAAGATAACAATGGAACACGGTAATTAATAGCTTGCAGTCATGTGGCATTCTCTGGGGGATCTCATTTTCTAAGCAAAAGGCCGTGTTTTTTCTAAAAGTGGCAATTGTGCAACCTGATTCGGCTAATGCCTTGAACTTGATCAAATATTGAGACATCACCTGTCAAGGGGATTTTGCATCAGAGCTTTGATCGTTTTCATTTGCAAAGTTATTCTGAAAAGCAGAATCTTTTCAGCAAAGGACCTTTCGAGTGTCTGCTACAATGTCTGGGCAATCATTCTGTGTCTTTCGAAAGCTCCCTCTGAAGCCTTTGCATGAATATATCTTGCATGCTTCAGATATCAATGCCTTGCATCAGTATCAATGTCTACTCTGAACTCTTGATACAACTGGAAATATTATTATTAAGGATATCCAGTGGTGTCATCTACTCCCCAGTAGACGGTTCGCTGGGCGGGAGTAGGGAGTGATTGACAGTCCGTCGATTCACTTCCGGTTTCTTCGTGCGCCCCGCGCGGCTTTCCCTCGCCTCGGAGGGGGCGCCTGCTCGCCTTGGGGGATGGGTGGGGGGGTGCCGGGTGCCTGGGCGAGCAGGCGCCCCCTCCGAGGCGAGGGAAAGCCGCGCGGGGCGCACGAAGAAACCGGAAGTGAATCGACGGACTGTCAATCACTCCCTACTCCCGCCCAGCGAACCGTCTACTGGGGAGTAGATGACACCACTGAGGATATCTTGATAGCTGTGTGCAACTTATATTGTGCAGTTCCTGGAACCAGATTGTGCCAGGGCCTTGGGCAAGGCTAGCACTGCTCCTCTGCCCCACCCCTAAGCATGGTACATGACCCTTCCCCACAGTTTACTGTACTCCTGTTCCTTCTTCTCCTGGAGTGTAGTAACAAAGAGGAAGAGCTTCCATTGCCAAAGCTTTTCGGTGTGGTGTTGACTTCTTCCCCTCCCCACTGGCCAATTCTCTTTCTTTATAAGCCTCTCTATAATACTGAGGCTTTTGGAAGAAATCCCATTGGCCAGTGGGAGGAAAGAGGAAATACAATGTGAGATGTACTTGGCCATTTCCTGCTTCTCTCCAATCTTCTGGCCATGCTGGCCGGTGGGAATGTCCCTTAGAAGCTCCATGTCTTGATGACAGTCATTATAAAGGGAATGATCCACAATGAGGATCCAAGTTGGCTCACCCTAGGTGACAGATTTGTAATCTAGATAATGTTTGAAAAGGGACTAAAACAGTGGATCCCAAACGCTTTAGCATCTGGTCCCACTTTTTAAAATGACCCTCTCTCAGGACCAGAGGCAGATCTAAGGGAGGGCAAAGCTCTAAGTTTTGCAAGAAGCCTTACCTGGCAGTGGAAATCACTCCTCTCCTGCACCGTTTTATCCAATCCTCACAGGGAAAAGCAACATCTTGGCGTTGCTTACTGGCTACAGCAGCAAGGGAGAGGAGGGATTTCCATGACAGGGTAAGGCTTCTTGCAACACTTAGAGCTTTGCCCTCCCTGTAGATCCGCCTCTGCTCAGGACCCACCTAGCGTTACTTTACCAACTCCTCAAAATACTCTGTTTTTATCCTTTTCACAATGCTGGGGGATGGGCGCCTTCTGGAGCATTTGTTGAGCTCCATGTTCATTAGAGCGGGACCATCCTACTGGCCTTGCGCTCTCTTTCAATAAGAACTGAAGCACTTTAGCTTACGCACAAGTAAACCTGTACCTGCTGCAGCTGCTCCATTTCTGTTTCTATAGGGCTCAATACATTGAGGCCGCTGGCTCCATAATTTTTTTAAAAAACTGTTTTCTTCCATTTTGCAGGCCTCTCTCTCTCTCTCTCTCTCTCTCTCTCTCTCTCTCTCTCTCTCTCTCTCT
>JAJKFI010000003.1:29863725-29923739 GCA_029204185.1 Lerista edwardsae
TCTCTCTCTCTCTCTCTCTCTCTCTCTCTCTCTCTCTCTCTCTCTCTGTGTGTGTGTGTGTGTGTGTGTGTGTGTGTGTACTCATGGAGCTAATTCACATTTGGCCCAGCATTAAAAACATTTTAAGTGGTGAGCCTTCTACACAAATATGAACAAAGAGGGGCTTTGGACATTGTTTTCTATACAGAGTGGGAGCAATCTCCTATCAGGGCTTCATTCTCACATCCCAGGACTGGTGATGGGCCAAATCCTCACAAGCACTTTTTTCTTCTTCTTTTTGGAGACATCTTACTATGTCTCCAAACATAGTTTAACACTCGCCAATGTTTGTGGGTCCATCCATGTGATGTCCTGGTGCATGATGGGACAGAAAAGAGCAGTGCTTCCAGGGCTACTGCCATTGCCCTGAGTTAGTGGTATTTTTTCCCCTCATTTTAGCAAGAGAAGCTCCAGCAAGCCCCCATACTTGCATGGCTCTCCTACACATGAAAGTAGTGAAGCGCCACTCTACTTTTGCTGCCCTTGGAAAAAAAATGGCAACAGTGGGGGATGGAGCAGTCAACAACACAACATGTAGAAACCAAACACACAGGAGCTTTGTGTGGGTTAGCTCTGAGATCAGTATTGGTAGTACCAAATGGTTTCAAATCTCTATTTATTGTTTTCCTTATGACATACTTAAACCTTTCCTCAACACACACACACACACACACACACACACACACACACACACACTTCCACTAAGCATAATGAATGGCAAGATTGTGTTCACATTTTCAATTCAGATGTGCTCTCTCTTGCTCGCCTGGTTTTTTCACCTTTACTTTTGATTTTCTTCCTGCACCCCGCAGCCTCATATAAAATATGAAATAAAAAAGCAATGAAACATTCAGGAAGGGATATTCTCCCTCCTTCTGGGTGTTAGAGAATATAGCAATGTGCTGATGTTTCAGTTCACTTTTTATTACTTCCAGGAAGGTGCAGAGAATAACAATAAGCACCTGCCTGCACTTGCAGTCTTAGAGAAGCAGCTTGTTCAAAGATCTTCTCACCTTTCCTCTGAGTCACAGGTAAGAATGTTAAGGCAAAGGGGTGAGTAGGTTTAATTATTTATCGCTGTGCATCTATGTCTGTGGGTGTTGCTTATGTGTGTGCTTGTCCATGTGTGCTGCGTGTGTGTGCGTGCGCGTGTGTGTGGTGTGCACGTGTGATCACACACATTTGCACGTGGAAGTGTTTTCAAAGGCCATCTGAGCAGATTGGAAACTTTAAAAGGTGACTGCAGAGCATCGCTTGCCACACCCACATGTGGTCAGTTTCATGAGAAAGGCACCCTTGAGTAGTTTCATTGTACTTCTGTGTGTCTCTGTCATAGCCTTAAGGAACATTGCTTCATTCCATATTCCTGCCTTTCTCTTGCTTATAAGAGGCAGCCTCCTGATCATCAGAGTTACTATTGTCTTAACGCTACGCCTATATTCTTCCAGACGGTAAATGAGAAAGTGCCGGCGATAAGGACGGTTTCTCAGTCTCTGCATGTCTAACAATGAATCAAATTTTCGGGTCAAGTCTGCCAGATCAAGCGAACGAATCCATGCCGTTATGATTGAACTATGTTAATGAGTAAACAGCCTCCAGGACATGAAGCAAGACTGGGCAGTTTGCAGGATTACAGCTATTCCGAACCATTTTGGAAACAATGAACATTCTTCGCTGATGCACAAAGCCGCCGCATGACGTCCATCACCACCATCCAAGTGATCTCACAGAAGCCTAATTGAAGTCTAGGAGATGATACCAAAATGACGTCAGTACTATAAATGGTTTCAAGACTGCCTAAGAGCTTTGAGCAGCTTTCAGAGAACTTTGTCAGGAGTCCATTTAATTTCAGAGAGGATCCGGAGAAATAGAGTACTGATTCCCAGGCACTTTCTGCTTGCAAAACTGCTACATCGCAGAGCTCCTCCACAGGCTGTGTATTTGGAGCTCTGGTCAACTGGTGCTCAAAGCTCTCCTCCCTTGCTCTCCACCACTGCTCCCACTAAAGACTGTCTCATACCACCCCACACCGAAACAGCAGCTCAAAATTGCTGATGTGGCCTCTAGCTGCAATGTCACCAGCCTGATAAGTTGGAAGAAAGAGCTGCCCAATGGCTGCCTCAGCTCTATCCCAACCCGAAATCCACTGATATCTCCCACCCAATTGCTTCTTGCAGTTGAGCAAGATGTGGCAAAAACTTCTGCAATACTTTGGTTAAATACAAGTTCCAGCTTCATTCTTCTGCCTTTATACTACTGACCATTGCTATACCTGCAACAATAAATAAGTAGCATTAAAAGGGCTGTTCTTTGGTAATTTCATCCAAGAAGACTGAAGTTCCTGATTTGACCATAATCTTTTATGAACTTCCTCTATAGATCCATGTACAGCTTTATTATTCCATCCACCTTCTTCGGGGCCCAATCCTATCCAACTTTACCAGCACTGATGCAGCCATGCCATAGGGTGTGCACTGCATCCTGTGATGGGGGTCAGTCCCAGAGGCCTCCTTAAGGTATTGGGAAATTTGTTCCCTTACCTTGGGGCTGCATTGCAGTTGCATCAGCTCCAGGAGCTTGGATAGGATTGGTCCTCAGTGTGTATATGACAACCCAATCCTATATAACCCACGCTGATGCAGTCGTGCCACTGGAGTGTGTGCTGCATCCTGTGGGGGCCAGTCCGAGCCAGACCGAGGCCAGTCTCCTCCTGTTAAGAGAATATTTGTTCCCTTGCCTGGGATTAAGCCTCTGCTGCCCAAATGAGTTCAAAACATTCCAGAGATGTAACTGGTACAAGTCCAAATGGGCCCAAGAAGGCAGATCAAGGCTATGATAGGATATCAGCAGCCATGCTGGGGTGGATCAGTCCCCCTTCCGGCCTTAATCCACCTTCCTTCCCTCCCCAATCCCTGTCCCGTTCCACCCCCGACCCCACCCACAGACTTACCAGTGCCAGCACATGTGGGCAGGCTGCTGGTTCATAACTGCAAACACTCAGCACTTGCAACAGAAATCCAACTATGCAAGATTTTGCCATTTGCGACAGCTCTAGGCACCCTGTGCTGGTCGTACAGGATGCCCATTAGACTGGGTTGTAAGGGTACTAGGTGGGACGGTTACTGTGTACATGTTTCTAAAATGAAATATCATAATCCATACATTAATGACAGCCAGTTTGTTCATAGTCGTAAGCTGAAATAGACCGAGACAACTGAAAAGAATAAAAATAATAAGAAGGAAACATTAATGGATAAATTATGCAGTTTGTCTTCCCTGATCATTCACATTCACAGCATGAGAGTCCATAGATTCATTGTTGTATTTGGCATACCTAGTTCTGGCAGCAATACTTTCCATCAATTTCACTTAATGAGAAAGCATGACCTTCAGGCCTGGAAACTATTATTCATGCCTATATAACCTTGCAACTAGACTACTATAATGTCCCCTACATGGGGTTGCCTCTGAACAATGGTGCAACACACAATGGTCGACCTGTTCGTGAAGTGTACCAAAAGCACATGATACAAGTGCTGTATACGTCTGTAAATGGTTTTGACCTACAGAACTGTCAAGATGATTTTCTTTCTATTATACCATCACAATAGCTAGAGCCAGCCAAAAATAAATTTCTGGTGACATCATCATACTTTGGTGCACTGGAGTAGCTAATAAAAGTGTAGCCTGGTACAGAGGGCAAAATGATGCCTTGGAAGTGACATTGCAACAGGAAGTGACATCATAGTTGCATTTTCATTTTCACAGTTGCATTTTCACTTCTGGGTTGCAATTGTGAAACTGGAAGTGGGTCGCAATTGCATTTTTAACAAACTGCAAAGCTTGGGAGTCCTGCGTGTGTGTGGGGGGTGTCCCCAGGTTTCCCCACACCACCCAGAGGCCAGCGCTGCAAGGGGCAAGTGTAAAACAAGCCCCTTTGGTCAGGACAGCAGCGCGTTCCTAGGGATTGCATTGCTGCCTTCCCCCTTTCCCGCTCCTTAAAGAGGTATTGGCCTGTGCTTTCCAGGGTGGTGAGTCGCGAACCATCACTTTAGGAAGCACTGGTTTAGCGCGTTCTATGCTATTCCGAAGTATTTTGTTTTAATTTCAGGCATGGACATAGACCTGTTTAGCAAAACGAATTTATGACACCCTTTATTACGCTTAACCCTACACATGTTCTTTGCAAAAACTCTCAAGGCTCGCATCTACTGCTGTTTGTTCTGAAGTTAATATTTAAATAAATATTATCAGCCTCATTCACAGATCTGCGAGTGCAGTGCAGTGATACTCCTCTTTCCCCACCCGCTCCTGCTCTGTAAACAAGTGATCAGAGACTTCCCTCTGAGTACACGGATTTCCTTCCCGCTCCCGTATCCCAAGAATGTGCACAGATGCTTGGATTCAACACTGCTGGGAGGTAGAGATGATCTCTGGATCACGGCAAAGGAATGGGAGATAGGTAGGCATTTTTAGGCAAAGTGATGGCACTTAATGTACCAATCTGTGTGAGCATCTCTTTAGAACTCTTAAGCTTAAGTACACACTTGACCAAAGATTTCCCGCTCCCACAATAGGTATCACTTCACTACGAGATTTCTTTGAAGTCGCATAGAGAAATAAGGCAACACACAAAAGGCAATGGAGTATTATGTATAACGTCGACATAAAACTTGAGAAACACATTTTTCTTCCAAGCATATGCAATGGGGGTCCTTTCTTGTTTATATATTCCTATTCCCCAGTCTAGCAATGGTACTGCATGCTTGGAAACAGGTTTTCGCATGCAAATTGCCATTCTGAGCCTGTACATATATACGAAGAAACACGATAGGCTTAAAAGAGAAGCCTACATCCAGCACTTGGAGGTTCTCTCCTGTAAGCTCCTTGGGGCAGGATGCTGTTGTTACTCTGCAAAATGCTGTGTGCATTGATGTGGCTTTATAAACTATATTTTCTTTGCTTTTTGAGATCAGTCCAGGGTACCCCTACAATTCATCAATCAGCTGCTACTGCAGCACAAGTCGGCCTTGGAACTGGGTCTCATTTGTGCAGAATAAAGTTGCTATTGTGGAATGCCACTAAAAGGAACACACATAGGTATGCTACCTCCAGTCTACAATGATCTTAGCTGACATATGTTCTGTTTCCTGGTAACAATAGAGATCGGTATTGTAAACATGATGAAATGTCTAGGCCAATCACAGTGAGCACAATGGGGAAACTGTCTTCTCTTTGCAGCTCTACCAATTCACTGAGCAATCCAATCCTATAAGTCCCACTATGTTCAATAGAGTTTAGTCCAAGGTAAGTGTGTATTTAAGATTGTAGCCCAATTCAATAAAGTGGTCATTTTACAGAAGCAAGAAATCATTCAACTTGCGTGTGTGTGTGGGGCTCGGTTCATAGATTATATAAGGCTTTCCTAGAAATGAAACGCAGTTCAGCAGCCAAGTTGAACTGGAAAGAAATTTAGGGTTGGTCCTGTGATGTTTTTACGAGTGCAATCCTAACCTGAATTTAGGCCACCACAGTTAGGCCAGCAAAGTTTGGCCAGCACAAGGGACACAGTCAAGTATGTTTGGACCACTCTTGGAGTCAGAGAGGCCAGCACACAGACGTGCGCCATCCTCCCTGACTCTGAGAGTGATCTAAATGTGCTTTATGGTGATCCTTGAGCTGGCCAAACTTCGCTGGCCTAACTGTGCCAGCCTAACTTCTGGTTAGGATTGCACCCTAAGTGATGTTTGAAGTGAATTTCAGGGTTCTTCCCAAGGAGGAACATTTGAGAAATTTCAAGGAAAGCCAGATAAGTTTCAGAAAAACAGATGGCTTTGGTCCAGAGTTTTCTGCATCTTGCTAGCTTCCACTGGAAGGGACAGATTCACTTCAGTTGATAAATGTGGATGTGGAATTCCAGGATTCTCTGAGTTCACTGAAGCAAATTTTGGCTATTGTTGATGCTCATTATCTTTTCCTATCTGCAATTCTGAACACAAATTATGATGTTTTTGATTAAAACAAACTGCACAAAAACACCATGAGTGTTCCTTCTTTGGGAACACGAGAAAGCAAAATAATACAATTTTTTTAAAGATAGTCTTGAGGACATACAAAACTCATACCTTTTGCAGAGACACAAAGAGAAATTGTGTGAATTCTACACCTTCTAAATCAGCACCTATATTTTAGCTTATCAGCACATGCTACAATTCAGCTTTCATACATATGCTAATTCTTAGGACCTCCTGTATTTCATGAATCTTGGTTCTTTCCAGATTAATCAAATTAGAGAACTGCTTTTGATCATTTTGATTTGGATTCATAAACATATCTGCCCTGCAGTTTAAAAAGTGCCATTGTTAAGAGTATTAAACTGTTGTGATATTTAGGTGGCCACAAATGATTGGCTTTGCTACTATGAATCTGTGAGTTAGGATAAGCCAAGCAACAGTGACCCAAGAACAGTGACCCAAGAAGCTTCAAGAAGCCCCAAGAAGCTTCAGGACTGAACAGGTAATTGAACTTGGATCTTCCAGTCTCAGTAAATGACCATATGGATACTGCATGTGGTTTTGCCAGTGGTGTAGCCAACCAGCATACCACCCTGGGCCATGCCAGTAAAGCCTGCCCTGCCCCAGTAGTAATTGCAGTGATGTGATGACATCACTGCAATTATTTCAGGTGTGGCCAAACAGCTGCGCCAAGGAAGGTTCCAGGAGTGGGCAGAACCCGCCCCTGGAGCCTTTCTCACTGTGGTCAGAGCAAAGCTTTCCAAGGAAGCAGCCCTTGGCTGAGATATGCTGAGGAAGGCTCTGGGGTGGCTGTTTCTACCTGCCCCCAAAGCCTTTCTCAGGATGGCCAAGGTTGCGAGTGAGGGAGGGTGTGGGTGTGGCATTGCCACCTCCAGGAAAATGCCATCTGAGATCATGTGGCCCTCTGTGGCCCCCCTCAGCTACACAACTGGGTTTTGCTCCTCTCAATGTGCATTTGACATACAGCCTTTATATGGACAAGCTATGGATGCTGAATAGCAGGTTCCGAAATGCACTGACAGTCTATGAGCACATTGTTTGGGCACATAATGGTTCTGTGTGTATATTATACCGTATGAGTAGGAAGGGCTAGGTTCAGTAGCTATTCCTCCATGTGTGCATTGATTATACAACATGGAATATCTGTACAGACCTTCTGAAAATCCTAGATCTAGGAATTCTTAAGACTAGATCTACTCTGCATAAAGGACCACTGTATACCTTCTGTACTGTACAGTGGGAAGCTTATTTTTACCAGTTACTACCTTATTCAGCAAATGCTTTCTTCCCCTTGGCTTCTACACAGTATGTGATTTGCCCTCAGCTTGAGTTAGCCCCTATGTTGGACTTGCCAGGGTGCTTTGGCTATACACTGCGGTGTTCTTTTCTCATTGCTTTACCTACGGCCTGTTTGGAGTGCCTGTTTATCTAGTTGCCTGTGAACTGGCTGGCCAAGTCTCCAATTGGCTGTAGTCAGGTTTGTGTACCCTACAGCGTAAGGTGTGGTCTCACAGACCATTCACATTCACACATTATGTTGTGCACTCAGAACACAATCCTAAACTGGAGTTAGGCAGGCATAAACTAAGCCAGCAAAGTTTGACCAGCACAAGGGCTACCGTAAAACGTTTTTGGACTACTGTCAGAGTCAGGGAGGATGGTTCACGTCTATGGGCTGGCCTCTCTGACTCCGAGGGTGGTCCAAACATACTTTAGGGTGCCCCTTGTGTTGGCCAAACTTGGATGGCTTAGCTTATGCTGGCCTAACTCAGTTTAGGATTGTGCCCACACAGAGATATCTGTACATGTTTTCTGTGTGAATGACTGTATATGCATTCATCTTAAAAATGAACCCAGGATCAGGAGCTCTGAAATATAGGGTACGATGCGCTACACATGTCTATATGCATGTAGGCACATTAAAATCAAAATATACATTCAGAAATTGCGTATAATAAAGACCACCTGAGACTGCTCCAGGACAAACAGTTAATGTCTAAGGGCACAATCCTAACCAACTTTCAAACATTGGAGTAAGAGCAATGCAGCAATGAGGTAAGAGGCCTCCATGACTGCCCCCCCCCCAACTGCAGGATGCAGCACATGCACGATTGGCACAGCAATGTCAGTGCTGGAAAGTTAGTTGGGATTGTAACCTAAATATGCAATTTGGTTCTTTGCCTATCGCAGCAAAAATACAAAGGGACAAAAATGCTTAGAAATAAGAACAAATAGTTTACTGCAGCACACAGTCTGTAGCATTCTGGTGACTTAGGGCCCAATCCTATCCAACTTTCCAGCACAGATGAAGCTGCAATGCAGCCCCCAGGTAAGGGAACATATGTGTCCACGACTGTCACTCCACCGCAGGATGCAGTACATGCCCTGTTGGCATGGCTGCGTCGGTGCTGGAAAATTGAATAGGATTGGACCCTTAATGAATAAAATGTAAGACATCTCATATCATTCACAGTTCTGCTATTTAGTAAAAAAAAACGTTTTGGCAGGTGGGGGAAGAATTCAGGGGAACAGAAAGACGTCACATCAAGAATAAGGAAAAATAATCAGATGTACTATACCAACAGACATAAGGTACAAGATTTCTGAAAGAGTAGAGAGACACAGAATCCCGAGGGAGTCATGAATGAAAGACACTATAAAATATGTCAGCATGACAGCAAATTACATCTCAAACGCTTTTGTGCATGGATTCATTCCGTCATTCTAAAAAGCTATTGGTTAGTTCTGTTTCTGGTAAGGATATTCTGTGTTTTTCCTACCTGTAGTTTTAATTTCTAGCAGCAAGGTTCCTTTATGGTCTCATTTGGGGGATATCTCAAATATTAATATCCAGGAATAGGGAGGTATAGTTTGTTCCTTTAACCTGCCCTATCATTCTTCTCAGAGTTCCCAAGGATTATGAATATTCCCTTAAGGAAACAGCTGGTCATCTTTTGTGTCCAGAGACTGTTAAGCACATCTTTGAAATAAACTCCCCACAATCTTTCCTTTAGCACAGTCTAATCAGAGCAGAAATGTGTTTGCATGCCAGCTGTCTAGACAGCACTGCCTATTGTATTTTCCAGGTGCATTCTTGCTGACCTTGAAGATAACAAATAGGTGTAAATGACATTCAGGCCTTTCCCCTGCTATCATTATGGCTTCTTTCCTTTGTTAGACTGCAGGAAAAGCATTAACATTATAACGTGAGAACAGTAGCGCAGGTGAAAAAGATGCCCAAACCTTCTGGATACTGCCACTTCCGCTCAGACTTCTGAGGCATTGGGCCAAGTGAGAACAAAATGGATGGTCAATTAAAAGCCCAAACTCTTCACAAAGTAGTTTTCAGAGCAGATCTCAGCCAATAATGAAAGGAGAAGAAATGTAGCAAGCTCAAGGCTAAATAAAATGGGGAAAAAAGTGGTCTTTTCAAATAACAGCTTTATGTATCCCAGAGTGCAATCCTAACCTGGAGTTATGACGGCACAGGTAGGCCAGCAAGGTTTGGCTGGCACAAGGGATACTGTAAAGTATGTTTGGATCACTCTCGGAATCAGCGAGGCCAGTACAAAGATGTGCACTATTCTTCCTGACTTCAAGCGTGGTCCAAACATGCTTTACAGTGGCCCTGGTGCTAGCCAAACTTTGCTAGCCTAACTGTGCCAGCCTAACTCCAGGTTAGGATTGCCCTCCCAATAAGTGCGAACGTTTACCATCATCGGGTGTGGAATCGAGTAGAATGAGGTCCTCTAAAGCAATCTAGCCTTGGCAGCTATCCTTAGTTAGACAAACTAAAAAAAAGTGTTTAAACATGCACATAGCTGCATCAGTCCATGACAATATGCAGTGTAAAAAGGTATCAAGACATATTAATAAATGTCACAAGTTGATTGCAAGCAAGTTTTCAAGTTCCCAGAGGAACTTGAAGTTCCCAACTTCAGCAAGATGGGAAAATGCCTTTATTTAAAACATCTATAACCCCACCTTTCCAAAAGCTCAGGATGGCTTACAATGCTTAATAAAATCAATCCACATAAAAATAAATTAAAAGCATACACATTTAAAATAGAAAACATGATTACAGAGCCAGAGCAGCAAATAAAACATGCTTTGATAAAAAGCAGCAGCATTTCCATAAGAAGCCCTAAGGCAGTAATAGCTATTAAGTAGCAGCACACAACCAAGCTAAAAGTACTAGGCAACACAAATAAAATAAAATTTAAAAAGGCAAGCAGATATACAAGAAACGCATCATATGGAAGCAGCTGGGGATATCTCAGCCCAGCCCAACCACAAAAGCCAGTTTGGATAGAAATATTTTGACACCTCACCAAACTCTTACAGGGGGGCAGCGTTTGAATTTTCCTGTAATGTATTCCATAAAGGTGGTGCACTAGGAAATAACTGAGAAAGCTCTGCTCTTTGTTGCTACACACTGGATTTTGACCAGCAGCAGAACTCTCAACAGCACCCTCCCCAAAAAACAGACAGGATTACACAGAAGTAGGCAGGGATGGGCACTTGAGTCATTGCAACTTGACTTGAGTTTCAAAAAACACTGGCTTTTCACAACTCCTGTTAACTCGAATCACGGACATCACTGATTCAGACCCAAGTCGAGACTCAGGGCCAGTGACCCTGCGTCAGTGCTACAACAA
This sequence comes from Lerista edwardsae, assembly GCA_029204185.1. Classification (NCBI taxonomy): domain Eukaryota; kingdom Metazoa; phylum Chordata; class Lepidosauria; order Squamata; family Scincidae; genus Lerista; species Lerista edwardsae. The sequence continues at coordinate 29,874,458 of JAJKFI010000003.1, forward strand.
CGGGACCAAATCCTAAATCCGTCCGGGAGGCTGCACGGCCCTGATTCTGGCCACACACCCCTGATTCTGGCTGCATAGTCTCCTCAGATCTGCGTCTGCTGTTTAGCAGGCGCAGATCTGAGTAGCGCAACGTCCCCTTTGGTAAGGGTGCGAATGTGCCCTTGCTGCGGGGAGGCTTCAGCCTCCCATATACTGTGCTGGATTTGGCACAGACCTGCTGGCCTCGCTAATCCAGCGCAGTATAGGATTGCACACTCATAAGAGTCATGAATTTGACTCAAGTCCTGATTCTTTTTAGTGTGTGCTTGCTTACTTTTTCCCCGTCACTTCTGCATTGCCCTGAAAGACCTCGTAGGTGATCAGAGGCAGATCTAAGGGAGGGCAAAGCTCTAAGTTTTGCAAGAAACCTTACCTTGCAGTGGAAATCACTCCTCTCCTGCACCGTTTTAGCCAATCCTCACAGGGAAAAGCAACATCTTGGCATTGCTTACTGGCTACAGCAGCAAGGGAGAGGTGGGATTTACATGACAGGGTAAGGCTCCTTGCAAAACTTAGAGCTCTGCCCTCCCTGTAGATCCGCCTCTGTAGGTGATCCAGAAACCATCCTTCAGACTGACCGCAGCAGTAGACCTGGTGGGAGGAGGGTAGGTGGTTCCAGAAGGCAGGGCAAGGAGGTTGAGGTGAGGAGGAAGGCTTAAGGTGTTTTTTGCTCAAGGACTTCACTCGTTTCTCAAAATGACTCTGAATGTGAGTCAAAATGACTCAAAAATTTCCGCAAGTCAAGTTGCGATGAGCATGCACTATGACTCACGAGTTTTGTCCTGGGATCGCTGACTCGTGACTCAAGTTGTTACTCAAGCTTAGTGGCTTCATTACATCCCTGGAAGTAGGTGGTCCCTCAAATACTATGGTCGCAGCTTTAAAGGTGCCAACACCTTGATTTGAGCCCAGAAATAATGGGCAACCAGTATAGTTGCTGACACAGCATCTTGGCTGAGTCAAACGGTTGCACCTCCATAACCACAAGGTCAGCAGCATATTCTGCACTAAAGGCAACTTCTGAACATATTGGGAACATATTGGGAAAACTACAAAGGCTGCAGTTTGTCGACTCCTAGGGAGCAAGTGGGATGTGGTGGCACAGCGGGATAATCTGCTGCTGCTGGGCTTTCTGACCAGAAGGTTGGGAGTTCAAGACTGCATAATGGAGTGAGCTCCCGTTGCTTGTCCCAGCTCCTGCCAACCTAGCAGTTCGAAAGCACCTAAAAATGCAAGTAGATAAATAGGGACCACTTTGGTGGGAAGTAACGGCATTCCGTGCGCTACGGCATATAGTCATGCCGGCCATGGAAGCTTGTCCTTGGACAAATGCTGGCTCTACAGGTTTAGAAATGGAGATGAGCACCACCCCCTACAGTCAGTCATGACTAGACTATTTGGTCATGGGAAACCTTTACCTTTAGGGAGCAAGAAGTGTTACAGGGATTTACAGTGCAATTCTACACTTTTCTACTCAGAAGCCAATCCCATTGAGTTCAATAGGGCTTACTCACATGTAGGTCTACACACCTGGAAATCCCATTGAACTCAGTGGGGCCTACTTCTGAATAAACACGCCTGTGCTATTCAGATGCAATTCTGTGCGCATTTGCACAGGGGTGTGCCCCACTGAACACAGTGAGACTTTCTTATGAACAAACATTCAAAGGATTCCATTGCATGCCAGCTTAGATTGTGCAGGATATAAAGCAGAGTTCAGGTGTCATCATGGAACAAGAGCACTCCTTCCCCATGGCTGGCTTTTATATTGTCAAATGTAGAATAAGCTATGATGGGTTCACCAGTGATGTTGCTCTGAGTTCCTTGGTTGAAATCAGAAATAAAAAATATTAGATATAGTTGGACAAGTGCTGACCAAAAACACCTCTTTATTTATGTATTTATTTTCATACCTCTTCAAAGGCAGTATGCAAATATATCTTCTTTTACTTAGGAGATGAAAATTAGTTAATAACCTTCTTGTCCCTGACAATAATGGCCAGCTGGCATTAGATGGATAATACATCAAAATTTGACAGCTATTCTTGCTTCATCAAAGAGCGGAGACAATCTTGAATAATTTTAAGTTTTCTCAGATGGTGCTCATTCAATGTGATCATTACATAAAGAGATAGAAATACAACAAAATGTAGATAGGCATCAGGCAAATCAGTTCAGTTTCCACATGAAATCCACTCAGCTTCAGGGGGAACATTAAAATGGAATTTAACCAGAAGATGGGACTCTTCCTTCTTGCCCATTGTTGCAATGTCAGCTTGAAGGAAAGACGTCAGCTATTTTCTGCAGGTGATCAAACTGAGGGTCTATGGCAAGCTTCATGTCATAAAAGAAAATAAAAGGGCCAAGCTCCATGTTAAAGATACCCCGTTGCCTTAGCCCCAACGCTGGGGTGCTACCATGGTAGGATGGCGCTACCCGAGTGCAATCCTAACTTGGAGTTAGGCTGGCACAAATTAGGCCAGCAAGGTTTGGCCAGCACAAGGGATTAAAGTATGTTTGGACCATTCTTTCAGTCAGAGAGGCCACCACACAGACATGCACCATCCTCCCTGACTCCAAGAGTGGTCCAAATGCACTTTACGGCAGCCCTTGTGCCAGCCAAACTTTGCTGGCCTAACTTGTGCCGACCTAACTCCAGGTTAGGATTGTACTCTTAGGGCGCAATCCTAACCTCGAGTTAGGCTGGCCCAGTTAGATCCTGCACTTGCCCTGCACTGTCACTTACATGCCATAAAGCATGTGCGCAGTAGCACTGCTGCTGCAGCTCTGACACAAACTGCCGGTGCGCTGCTCCTGTGCCAGCCAAGTTTGGCTTCCGCCCAGGCTGCATGGGTTGATTCAGGCCGTGCAGCTTGCTCAGATCTATGCCTGCTAAATAGCACGCACAGATCCAAGAAGCCCATCGGGGTGGCTGGCGCCTACCCTGGGATAAGGGTAGGAATGTGCCCTTGCCCCGTGGAGGCTCCGGGCAGCTCCCAACTTGCACTGGATACAGCTACCTGTCCAGTGCAAGTTAGGATTGCGCCCTTAATTTGACATAGACAGGTCCGTGTTTTGGAAGTACCTGCTTCAACGTTTCAGAAGTACCCGCGTATTAGACAGCTCGCATAGCCGAAGTACCTAGAATTCTGCTTTCATTTTGGCCTATCTTTTTCTCTGAAATTTTAACACTGGGAAGGGACTGTCACTGTTGAATTCTGTACAAGGTTATGAAGAAATATTAAAAAATACCACTGTCAAGCACTAAGGTGATACGGTTCAAAAACATGAATCACTTTCAGACACAGGGGCAGAAAAATTGCCCTAAACCTGTTTTTCTTCTTGTTGGTGTGAGTTCCTCTTTCTTTGAAAAACAAAACCAGACTCTCTGATTCTTCCCATATGCCACAGAAACCAGTTGGACAACATGTTTGTTTCTCACTGCAGAATAGACTAAGCTCAATTAACAAGACACACATTCAAAAGAGCACTTCTGCTATTCAAGTGTACATAGATAGATGATAAACAGAGGCAAACGTGAAATGTTACATCAGCATGCTAAGTGAGGTAAGCTCTAATTCAGTGCCACCTAGTGAAATGTTTGAACTCTGTACAGTTGCAGAGACAGGAAGGCCCTGCGCCAGCCTTTCAGTGGGGCATGCCCCAGCGACGAAGGCGAGATATCCAGGGCAGAATAAAGGCCCTGCCTGGGCTTTAGTGAGAATTTAGGGCAGCCTCGGAAACAGCCAGGGAAGGAGGTTAAAAATCACCTAGCATTCTCCTCCTGCCTTTTATTCAATGGGTTGCAGGAATCCAACCTTTCAGGACTGGTGCGTACCCGACACTGAGTATTTGGCTGCTAAGGGATCTTTCTGTACTGGCACCTCTGCTCTCCACCCTTCCTGCCATTGCCCCTATGCATGTAATACTCCTTTTGTGGGCCCCAATCCTGGAAGGAGTCTCCTCTCCATATGTGGCTGCCCTGCCAGGCTGCAGCTGTGGCTGCACTGCCATTGTTGTTGTTGTTCAGTCGCTAAGTCATGTCCAACTCTTCGCAACCCCATGGACCACAGCACACCAGGCCTCCCTGTTCTCCACTAGCTTCCGGAGTTCGCCCAATTTCATGTTCATCGCTTCGGTGACACTGTCTAACTATCTCATCCTCTGCCGCCCTCTTCTCCTTTTGCCTTCCATCTTTCCCAGCATGAGGGTCTTTTCTAAAGAGTCCTCTCTTCTCATGAGGTGGCCAAAGTATTTGAGCTTCAGCTTCAGGATTTGTCCTTCCAGGGAGCAATCAGGCTTGACTTCCTGGAGGACTGACCGATAGGATCTCCTTGCAGTCCAGGTAAGGGGACTCTCAGGAGTCTTCTCCAACACCATGCCATTGCACTGCCATTGCACTGCACTGCCATGCCATTGGCCAATAATCTAGAAGGAGTCATCTGCGATCCAGGCACTTTGCAGCAAACCCAGAGGTGGTAGCTGTGTTGGGCACCAATCAGCTGACTGAGCTCACTGTAGTGGGCACCGGTGGCTGCATTGCCATTTCGGGAAGGTCACTGAAGCTGGGTCACTTGGCAGCAATCCCAGTGGGGTTGCAGAAAAGATCACCAGACACCGGTGGCTCCACAGGATGGCCCAGAGGGGCCGGAGGGGAGGACCACTCCAGACAGTTTCAAACATGTCACAGCATCATACAAACAATTATAAAAAACAATCACAAGTCATCTTTCCAGAATGTGCCCCCCCCCAAAAAAAAGACCAATTGCAAAATCACACCATCAAATCAGCAGGATATGAAGCCTAAACTGCATGCTCTGCACTACAGAAATAAATGTAACAATAACCCAACAGTACATTTGTATCCAAATGTATCCAATAATACATTTAATGCCTTTACATGTAGAAGCTTCAGGTGGGTAGGCATAGAAACTTTGTTGGATGATGCTAATGGGTGTGGCATGTTGTGTGGGACGGAAGCATCATGTATCAAACCAACCCCTTATGGAACCAGGCATTAGTCTGGCCATCACAAGCCTTGGCTCATTGGACTACACCAGCATGCTCAGCTTCGCATGATGAGCTAATGCATAGATTTACATAATGACACACTCATGCGGATTACAGGTCTTGGATGTGCACCAGTATTTAGATTTGAGCTTGGAAAGAAAACGATGCAATAAATGTTGCTCTGTGTCACCCTTTCATTATTCCCTAAAGAGCAGTGAAAGAGGATTGCTGATGAATCCTACCCTCAAGGCATGCCAGTGTACCTCCATGACAAGGGCACGATGGCACCCCCAACCAATTTAGAAACCCGACCAATAACACTGATCAATGGACCATAGATGCTAGTGCAACACCGGAAAAAGGCCATGGCCACATAGTTTGAATAACATTCAGAAACCAGCACAATTCCTCCTGTTCAACTGGTGCATGCCAGTTATGCCAGCCATAAGGCACGTCTGCGCCATTGAGGGTGCAATGCTAACCTAGAGTTAGGCCGGCACAATTAGACCAGCAACGTTTGGCCAGCACAAGGGCCACCATGAAGCACATTTAGACCACACTCGGAGTCAGAGAGGAGAGTGCACATCTGTGTATTGGCCTCTCTGACTGAAAGAGTGGTCCAAACATACTTGGACAGTGTCCCTTGTGCCGGCCAAACTTTGCTGGCCAAACTGTGCCAGCCTAACTCCAGGTTAGGATTGCGCTCTCAGTGAAGGAGATGGGTTGGAGCGGATGTGGATCCCGCCTCCACACTGCCCCAAGTGAGTGGGGAAGTGCTGGCCAAGTTCATCCAGCAGGGGTGGGGTGGGGTGGGGATGGCGTGGGGAGAATGGGGAGGAGGCATTTCGGGGCATGGGGAAGGTGTTGGGAGGTCCCGAGAAGGGGGTGGGCATGGATCTGGCACATGCCGGCTCGCAGCGCGCCGGAGCAGGGTGAAGTCACCGCGCCCCCAACATGGCCCACCCCTCTCCTGTGTGTCACTGGCCACACCTCCCTGCTCCTGGAATTGCTCCATTTCGGAGTGGTCCAAGTGCAAGATAGGGTGGGGGGCTGAAAAGCACATGAGGTTTTCCAAGCTGCTGCGACCTGCTGCAGCCAGCATCTGCCATACTTGCCTCCCTCCATGGCACCCTCCCTTCGCCTCTGGCTAGATCCTAACCCCCCCCCCTCCCCAGCCGGTCAGCTGGCAATTCGCTGGTGCAGATCTAAGCAGCCGTGCATACACTGTGCTGGATAAAGTGCAGGCCTGCCGGCTTGCCTGTTCCAGCATAATATAGGATTGGGCTGCCTGACAAGGAGTCAGATCGACTATTTATTGATTATATTGCGATCACGTTTGCGTGTGCACACTGTAATAATGCATACGACTTTACAGTGTGGTGCTTTCTGTTTGCTTTTTAACTATTGCATTGTGCACATTTCTGTTACCTGCATATTTCCTTGCCATCCACAGAGCAATTTAAATTTCAATAAAATCAGCAATATTCAGTTTCTAATGTTAGGTTTTAAAAAAATGAGCATTGTGAAAAGGAATCTGGAAAAATGCAGTTGGAAGCTATTCTTTCTTCTCTCTGTGCCTTTTCTTTTTCTTTTTGACCTTGCCGTTGAAAGCTTCAGTTTGCTCACAGTCTTATGGAGGAAAAGAGCATTTTAAGCTTTGATATGCAGCACATGCTGTGGACTAGGACTCAATGAACACACCTGCCTTCCCCGTAACTCTTTTTCCTCCTGTGATCCTTTTAAGCATTCTATATATGTTCTTTCCCTGCCCTTGTTGGCAGCCATGCTCAGAGAATAGCCTGTTCACAAAAAAAAAGAGACTTTTGGCTTTTATGGCTCTCAGCCTCTTGGTCCTCACTTATGGAGGGGAAGATTCTGATTTCCACAGCTTCTGCCTCTCAGAATGGAAAATCTATGAATTGTCTGATGGTGTCAGTCTTCATGGAGATGGCCACCCTGACATGATACAAATGTTTCCTATTGAGGCTAACAACCACAGATGTTGCACAGATGATCGGTTTCTACTTGGGTGGCACTGGCTCCTACGAATGCCAGATGTTCTTCCTTTTTTTACATCCTTCAAGGTCAATATCTTGGCAATCTACCCATGGGATCACCCAGGTGAGGTTAATCCTAGGTTCACATTGGAACATATTTCCATGTTTCCCGTTTCTATCAGTCTATGGGAAAAATATTGATCAGATTATTTGGGCATCATCTCAAATAAGGATTCAAGCATAAGAACGGTTGATATGTCACCTGCAATCTGTTACTCCACTGCATGGCGCTTCGATATAAGATGTGGTGCAAGCTGTGACTTATTTTGCTATGGTTCTGATTCTACTTCAGTTTAGAGAATGCATTCTGCTCCAGCAAGGAGTTAAAGTAGATTCTGAGTCTGATTCAGCCATGTTGTCCTCTATTTCATTTCAAAAAGGTGGATTGTAATATCTTGGAGAATCTACCAGTCACAACACAATAACATCAAGAACCCAAACTGAGGCTGGTAACATAGAATCAAATTTAGGCAACCTGAAGTTTCATGAGCTTGGGGCAGGGATTCCCAAAGTGTGTTTCATGAAGCCATGAAATGGCACAGCCCACTAACAGAAGTTCTGTGGGAGGTCCCTGGTGATCCCTCCTATCTGTTCCTCTGGGTGCTACCATCTTGAACTTTGCAGGATTTCGTGAGAACTAAGATGGTGGCCCGCAAATTTCACAAGATTTGGGTGATACCACCATGGATCTCATGAAAATTTGTGAGATTTGGATGCCGCCATTTTGGATCCCATGAAATTTCATGAGATCCAAGATGGCAGCACCCAGATGAGCCAAGAAGAATAGGGAGAACTGTGATCAAGGTAATTTTGGGAACAACTGGCTCAAAAGAAACTGAAACTTCTTTTGAGTTTCAAAAGAACTGAAAAGTTCCTTACATCTACCTCACATTTTGAAAGCCCATAGCCAGTTGTTATGGTGCGGTGGCAATGCTATACATACTTACTGGAAACTACAGGCTGGTCAGCCTAATGTCTTTTCCGGGTAAGATGGTGGAAAGCCTCACCAAAGATAAAATCCTAAAACATGTAGAGGAACAAGTGTTGCTGAAGGAAAGTCAGCATGGCTTCTATAAGGGTAAGTCTTCCCTCACAAATCTTTAGAATTCTTTGAAAAGGTCAATAGGCATGTGGATGTGGGAGAACTTGTGGATATCATATATCTGGATTTTCAGAAAGCGTTTGACACAGTTTGACAAGAAACTTCACAGTCAGGGAATAAGAGGGCAGGTCCTCTTATGGCTTCAGAATTGGTTGAGGGCCAGGAAACAGAGAGTGTTTCCTACTCAAGTGTATCTACTCAACGGGCAATTTTCACAATGGAGAGAGGTGAAAAGTGGAGTGCCCCAGGGATCTGTCTTGGGGCCGGTGCTTTTCAACTTGTTCATAAATGACCTGGAAACAGGCATAAGTAGTGAGGTGGCCAAGTTTGCGGATGACATAAAACTTTTCCGGTGGTGAAAACCAGAAGGGATTGTGAAGAGCTCCAGAAGGATCTCTCCAGGTTGGGGGGATGGGCAGCAAAATGGCAGATGCGTTTCAATGTAGACTAGTGTAAAGTGATGCACATTGGGACAAAAAATCAAAACTTTACATATAGGCTAATGGGTTCTGAGTTGTCTGTGACAACTCAGTTGTCTGGTGGACAACTCAATGAAGGTGTCGACCCAGTGTGCGGCAGCAATTAAGAAGGCCAATTCCATGCTTGGGGTAATTTAAAAAGGGGTTGAGAATAAAACAGCCAATATTATCATGCCATTGTACAAATCAATGGTAAGGCCACATCTAGAGTATTGCATACAGTTCTGGTCACCACATCTCAAAAAGGACATAGTGGAGCTGGAAAAGGTGCAGAAGAGAGCGACAAAAATGATTACAGAGCTGGGGCACCTCTCTTATGAAGAAAGACTGCAGCGTTTGGAGCTCTTCAGTCTGGAAAAAAGGTGCCTGAGAGGGGACGTGACTGAGACATACAAAATCATGCACGGGAGGGATAGAGTCGATCGAGGGATGTTCTTTTCCCTCTCTCACAATACCAGAACCAGGAGACATCCACTGAAATTGAGTGTTGGGAGAGTTAAAACAGATAAAAAGAAATACTTTTTTATCCAGCGGGTAATTAAGCTATGGAACTCCTTGCCACAGGAGGTGATGGCATCTGGCCTACATGCCTTTAAAAGGGGACTGGACAGATTTCTGGAGGAAAAGTCCATCGTGGGCTATATGCCATGATGGGTGGTGCAACCTCCTTACATTAATAGTAGGCTACTTCAGAATGCCAGGTGCAAGGGAGTGGCAACAGGATGCAAGCATCTTGTTGTCTACTGAGCTCCCTTAGGCACCTGGTGGGCCACTATGAGATACAGGAAGCTGGACTAGTTGGGCCTTTGGCCTGATCCAGTGGGGCTCTTCTTATGTTTTTACGTTTTCACAGAGCTTACCTTTGAGTAGATACATATAGGTTTGTGCTGTAAGTGACTGAGTTTTGAATCAGGATTTTCCCAGTTTGATCAAATCTGTGCCAGGAATTCTCGTTGGGTGGCCTCAGGCAAGCCATTCCTCTCACCATCTGCTCCCAAGTTCAAAATGGAGATGATACTCAACTCACAGGGTTGCTGCAATGATCATCAAGATAATACATGCTTTGAACACTCCAAAAGCACAAAATAAATGCCAAGTATTATAGTACTGTAGTTTTATTATTTGCACTATATTGGTTGTATAGTTTGTAAATACAGTCAGCCTTCCTTATCCTTGGGTTTGGCACCTGAGGATTTGACTCAACGCAGGTACTGAGTCCTGTGTCTGGAAGGCCTCCAGGATCTCCCAGAAGGAACTGCAATTGCCTTCCAGTGTCTTCCAGAACAGTGCTTCTCAAAGTGGTGGGTCACAACCCACCAGCCTGGGAAGCACTGGCCTGGGCCCCTTTAAGGCGCAGGGAAGGGGGTTATATTTAAAGGAACTAGCGCCATCCTCTAGGGAGGCCGCAGATACCTTTGCAGGGCTTCCCAAGCCTCAGAATAACAAAATACTTCACTCCCCACACTCCCCACCCGAGGCTGGCACTCTCTCTTGCAAGTAGAAACCACTCTTCTGTCCCTGGCAGTGGCACAAACCTGGGGGCACATCACTGTCTTAGCCCCTCCCCTGCACACACTTACAATGCTTCCAACTCCCTTGTGGGAGGTTGGGAAGAACTGCTCCAGAGGGTGTTCTGAGGACCAGGGAGGTCACCGATCTCCCTGTGCCTCAGAAGGCCTTCCAGATGCTTCAAAGAGGCACTTCCAGTTGCTGATGTGGGCCTGTATGGATCTAATTATATCTATGGGGGGGGGTGTCCAAGTGACTGGTATATTGCACTGTCTGCCACAGTGAGGACATCAAATGAAAGGGGAAGGCAGGATATAAATGTTTTAAAATGAATACATATACTAAATATAATTCAGGCCTGCAGTCAATAGATGAAGCAATTCCCCTTCGTCCCAAATGTTTTATTAAATTTGGCTTGCCACAGTGCTGTTTTAGATGTTAAGAAGAACCAAGGTGTGTAAAGGCCTGTTCATCTTCACCTCAAGAAGAATTTCAACTTTCATGATCAACTACTAACTGACATCTTCTAAATGTTACATGATTGACGATGTCTCATAGTTCATTGTGTTCTCATTCTATCTCCCAAAGGTAAGGCCAGCAAACAAAGAAAGTCATTGTCTACAAGGCCTTATGCAGTTTTTTTTTTTCTTGAATAATTCCAGCAGTGTCCTTCATGAGAGAAACACACTATGAAATCTCACAGGAGTTGTGTAATCAATGTCAAAGAAATTTATGAACCACTGTTTTAGCAAGGAATTTCTATTAGCCAGTAGTATGTGGGTTTCTGCGGTACCTGACTAACTGCCTACCTCTCTGTACTATGGCATATAAGCAGTTTAAAACAAGAGTAGAGCAGAATACTTTTTCATCCATTGGTACATTCAACGCAGAGGCGGATCTAAGGGGGGGGCAAATCTGTAAGTTTTGCAAGAAGCCTTACCTTGCAGTGGAAAACACTCCTCTCCTGCACCGTTCTAGCCAATCCTCACAGGGAACAGCAACATCTTGGCGTTGCTTACTGGCTACAGCAGCAAGGGAGAGGAGGGATTTACATGCCAGGGTAAGGCTTCTTGCAACACTTACAGATTTGCCCCCCCCTTAGATCCGCCTCTGATTCAACGTCCCATTTTCAAGGCTGCCTGTGTTTGTTGTAGTGCATTCTGATTTGATCTGCACATGCTGGATCCTTCCTATCCCTTTTCTGCAACTGTCCCACCCCTTTGCTCTCCTCTGGTTTACAGCAACTACCAAGCCGGCACAGGTCCAAGGAGACCCATTACAGAGTGGGAGTTTTATGGAGAGGTAAGGGGACTCCTTTCCCCTCTGAAACCTCCCAATCCACCACCACTACCATCCCTCCACTGGATCCAGCATGCATCCAAGCATGATCCAGTGGCTACACAAGTGGTGCATGAAAAAGGTCAGATTGGGCTCTTAAGACATATGTTGGAATGTTTTTGCTGCTCTTATTGGATGCCGAGTTGAATGCTTTCACTGTAGCTCTACTTCTAATAGATGTATAATAAATTAAGAGGAGGTATGATTCAGTCAATTAGAATATTAAAGTTGGATGTAGTTGTCCAATCCAGATCTCAGTGGCCATGGTCAGGTTATAACCTTTGTAGATTAGACCATGCACAATTTGAGGGTGGGTTGGGTTGCCAGACCTAAGAACTACATTTCCCATGACCCCATGACTGTGATGGGACAGGCTGAAATGTCCTGTTGAAACCAAACAATCGCAACATTCAAAAAATAAAACCGGTAAAGGGCTGCAAAAAGGCCTTCTCAATTAGTCCCTATTACACCAAGTTTCAGACCTAAACTGGTCTGGCTAAGCACAAATTGGTAGCCTTTCCCAAAGTAATGTATTATTTTTGTTTTGGAAAATCCATCAATATGTTTTTGTGGTGGGCATTTTCTGTGTTCCGTAGTATTTATCTCGTTCAATGACAAGTTGACTCCTTAACAGCATAGTAAAACAAAAAAGATTGCTATTATTTTATGGTGCATTAATGAAACATACATGAAAATTATTTTTAGATGGAAGGCTAGTATCAAGGTTAGGCCTCAATATGCAGCTGTCCTGGACAAAGCTTGCTGATGATCCCAGAGGCCACCTTTGTGCCTCTAGATTTGATATGGTGGTCTTGGTAGAGCAATGCTTCTGGGGCCCAGATAGGAAAGACTCCATGAAGAACAGTTTTCCAAGGGCCTCTTGAAACCTGAAGCTAGCCACAGCTGGATGAGTGTGACTATATTTTTAGACAATGCCAGAAAAATGAAAAACTGCTATTTTTCTGATGCACTTTGTCAATTTTTATATTATGAAAAAGATTAGACAAGAGAAAGGACCAACAGAATACTGATAATTGTGTTTGCCTCATGCTAAGGAGACTGCCTTGGTCGCCTTGGTGGATGACCTACGCCGAGGAATGGACAGGGGGAGTGCGACCCTGTTAGTCCTGCTGGACCTCTCAGTGGCTTTCGACACCATCGACCATGGTGTCCTTCTGGGTCGGCTGGCTGCGTTGGGGCTTGGAGGCACTGTCTTACAGTGGTTCCGCTCCTTCCTGGCTGACAGATCCCAGAAGGTGGTGCTGGGGGATGCTTGCTCGGCACCCCGACCTCTTAAGTTTGGGGTGCCGCAAGGGTCCATCTTGTCCCCCATGCTATTTAACATCTACATGAAGCCGCTGCGAGAGGTCATCCGGGGGTTTGGGGTGGGGTGCCATCAATATGCTGATGACACCCAACTTTATCTCTCCTTTCCCCCTGATTCTGAGGAGGCGGTTGATGTTCTGAATCGTTGTCTGGAGGCAGTTGGGGGCTGGATGCGGGCGAACAAGCTGAAATTAAATCCGGATAAGACAGAGGTGCTCTTGGTCCGGAAATCCACAGCTCGGGTATTGGACTATTGCCCTGCTCTGAATGGGGTTGCACTCCCTCTGAAGGAGCAGGTTCGCAGCTTGGGGGTTCTCCTGGACTCACAGCTGCACCTGGAGTCTCAGGTGTCGGCGGTGGCCAGGGGAGCCTTTGCTCAGCTTCGGCTGATCCGCCAGCTGCGACTGTACCTGAGCTGTGCGGACCTGGCCACAGTGACCCATGCCCTAGTGACATCTAGATTAGACTATTGCAATGCGCTCTACGTGGGGCTGCCTTTGAAGACGGTCCGGAAATTACAACTAGTACAGAACGCGGCGGCTCGGGTGGTTGCTGGGGCACGTCAGTTTGACTCTGTCGAGCCACTGCTTCGGCAACTACACTGGCTGCCGGTTCTGTTCCGGGCCAGATTCAAAGTGCTGGTTTTGACCTTTAAAGCCCTTTACGGCTCGGGCCCAGGGTATTTGAGGGACCACCTCCTCCCATATAATCCTACCCGTACTCTGAGGTCATCTGGAGGGGCCCTTTTGACTGTGCCGCCACTAGGATAGGTGAGAGGAATGGCGGCCAGAAATAGGGCCTTCTTGGTGGTGGCACCCCAGCTTTGGAATACCCTCCCCTTAGAGCTAAGAACTGCTCCCTCTTTGGCGGGATTTCAGCGGGGGCTGAAGACCTTTTTATTTCAGCAGGCTTTTAGTTGTTGACAGGCTGGCTGGTCTTTATATTCTTTTTAGATTTCTATACTTTTTATGTCCATGGGATGATTATTGTACTTTTTATATTATATTTTATATTGTTTTTAATTATTGTTTTTAATTCTGTTGTTTTTTATTTGTTTTAACCTGTTTTTTGTAATGCCGCCTTGAGCGCCTTTGGGCGGAAAGGCGGGGTAAAAATTCAATAATAAATAATAAATATAAAATAATAATACTAGTTGAGAACGTATATGTAACTTTCATTGATTCATTCTAATCCTTCGTCATTACCGAGGACATCAAATTCCCTTTACATTACATTATCGGAGTTACGTATTCTTCTAGTACTCCTTTATCAGATTTATTAACATTATGGGGAGAATTGTTTGTTGGTCTCTCATAATCAATGATTTCAGAATGAAGACATGGGGATTGGATTTCTCTACCCTTTCGGAAACTTTATTAAGACAAATTCCTATTTGGATATAATGAAATATTGGAAAGATCTTTCCTCCTGCTAAGATGAAAAGATGCTTCCATTTTTAATGAGCTCTCAAAAAGAGTTTTTCTTTGCTTATTTTTGGCCCATCAAGGCAATGGCTGTGAGCCAAAAGGATAGGATATAAATGTACAAATTGATATATAGGCACCCCCACCCCTCCCTGTATCAGCAGATCTTCACATCCATGGTTTCACTTATCTGCGGTTCTCCATGGGGTCCCAGTGCCCCCTCACCCCTTACCTCTGTGGTTGTGTGTTGTTGTTTTTTGTAGCAATGGAAGCACGTATTTTCTTTCTTAACAGAGGAATAGTTTTGTACTTAATGGAAGAACGCAAGGTGCTGGCAGGCTAGAGGTACACAGCCAGAATGTTAACAAGAAGCAGGATGCTTACTTCCAGTTAGTCTCCGCCAGCGGCGGCATTCAGCCGGTACGCTGGGCAGGACTTACCTTTGACCGGCAGTCCGCCCGTTGCGTAACGGCGCGTTCCGCCGCTTTCCCGCCCGCCCCGGCGGGTGAGAAAGCGGCGTAATGCGCCATTCCGCAATGGGCGGACTGCCGGTCAAAGGTAAGTCCTGCCCAGCGTACCGGCTGAATGCCGCCGCTGGTCTCTGCCCTCTAGTGCGCAGGCTGCAGGGTGCAGCAGTAAATAAGTAAATAAGCAATTCAAATAGATGCGACAGCATTAATAAATGGCAATTCATTTCACTGAATTATTGTAGAAACATTTCAGGCTCGGCGGTTGCATGTCCCCAAGCAAGATAGATAGGTAGATATTTTTGTTTACATATGCTAATTAATTAAAGTGAAAGAAGGTTTTCATGAACAGTACTTTTGGTCACAACAGCTACTCCAATTATTTTATGAAATGGTTCAGAAGTGTTAACGTGAAGTGGAAAAAGCCCTCTAAGAGCAAAAACATCATTTTTCATACCTTTCAGTGACGAGCATGCAGGGGTGTGTTTTCCCCCACTGAATATTTGTAAAGTGTGTGTGCCTCTCCTTTTAAAATCCGGTCCTTTCCCTGAGACTGGGGAATATCCCAATGAGACATAAGAAGTTAGAAAACGAACAGAAACTAAAACTAGGAACATATGGAATTGCGAGGAGAGGCTTAGGTTTTCCTGTTGCCTCTATATTGCCTACAACATTCACTGTTGGTAATACACGCCAACACTCCATATGACATTTCCTTCTCTCTCCAACAGACTCTGGAAAGCAATATGTACTCCAACTTAAACACGCTTTCTCATGCCAAACTTTAATGGCGACCTCAGCAGTGTTCAGGAAGAGCGGCTTTCCAAACCAATGGACTGCTTAGGAACCAGATGTACTAACACAAGAGAGTTTAGAGCTTCCGTGAAGACTTTGGGTGAGGTTCAAATGTGCATGAAAGTGGAGGTGACATGTTTTGTATCTCTTCCGGGTAATTACACAATAGTCATTCTTCATGGGACGACAAAAAATGTTCATATCCTCTTCTCATAAATCCCAGAGGGGAATATTCAGAGGTAGACAGTGTGTGGGGCAACACATGGCGGCTGCCTGGGGCACCATCTGTGGAGAGGTGCTGGAGCTGCTGCCTTGTGTCACTGCCCTCCCTCCCTTGTGTTCAGAACCACTCCTAAATGGAATTATTCCGCAAGCTGGAGGTGTGTTGGGGAGATGCAGGGGGCGGGGTGGTGGTGCTAGTGGTGCGGTGCTGTGTCACAATGTTGCAGGCGCCGTCAGAGCCTGCAAGAGTTCTGGGAGTATCCCAATTCAGTTTTAACACTGACATTTCATACAAAGCAACACTGAAAGTGAATTTCAGGGTTCCTCCTGAGGAATGTGAGAATTTTCCAGGGAAGACAAACACTCATGCGAGGTAGAGGATACAGGATGCAGGTATCTTGTCTTGTGTGCTCCCAGAGGCATCTGGTAGGCCACTGTGAGATGCAGGAAGCTGCACTCGATGGGCAGAGACATCATCTGGGCGCGCCAGGAACCGGAACGCCCGGATGATTGGCAGCCCTCCGCCCCTATGGCGGAGGGCAGCCACGCCTCCCTGCGCCTCCCTGTGCCTCGAATCGCTCCATTTCAGAGCGATTTGGACGCGCGGGAGGGCAGGCGGGCCCAGGAGCAGCTCGCCCGTCCTCGGGAGAGGTGGCGTGGCCCGGGCCCGTCTGCGGAACTGGCGGAACAGCGTACCGGGCCATTCCGCCAGGATGACACCACTGTCGATGGGCCTTCTTCAGCCTGATCCTGTGGGGAACTTCTTATGTTCTTAAGTAGGATTGGGAAGAATGTGTTTGGCAAGTCTCTTCAGGAGGGTATTAAACTAAATACAAAAGAGTGGGGAAAACAAACAATGATATAAAGACAGGCATTAGAGACATGGTCTCCTGCCTTTGACAATAAAACTATTGTCAACTAATAAAAATTGTAACTAATAAAAATAGACACCTGCCTCTGACAATAGAAATAGGTCCAATAGGTACAAACTGCAAGAGAGGCGATTCTGGCTGGACATCAGGAAGAATTTCTTGACAATGAGGGTGGTTCGATGGTGGAATAGATTGCCAAGGAGGTGGTGGATTCTCCCCCATTGGAGACCTTCAAGCAGAGACTTGACAGGCACCTGCTGAAGATGTTCTAGGAAGATTTCCTGCTACAGGTAGGGATTTGGACTAGATGACCTTATAGGTCCCTTCCAACTCTATGACACAAAGGAAGAAATAGGCTTGCCAAGGGGGTGATTGGAGACTTGCAAGACATTATATCAGGGAAGCTAATGGGATGCAATAACTGTGGTATTCCATGTTTATATACTAATGCACAGAGTATGGAAAACAAAAAGGATGAGCTTGAAATCCTAACTGAGATGGCAAATATGATTTTATAAGGATCACAGAAAATAAGGCAACCCCCGAGGATTTTTAGCACAAGGAGCTATGTATCTCCTGCTATTCTACGTATGCTGTTCCCACCACAACAGTTCTAACTCCCACTAAAATAAAACCATGATCCAGTGCAGAGTTAAACTCATTGATTTCAGTGATGCATTGTCTATACATTTCTTTGCATTGTCTATTCAGAAATGAGTCCCTTAGGATTCAATGGGACTTACTCTCCAGTAAGTGTTTATACGATTGCACCCTAAAACCATTTAAGTCTGTATTGAATTGTGGCTTTTCCAGGGGATCCTGTGAGGACTGGATATATGCAGTTGCAGGAGCACCGTAGATAAAATGCAGTTTAAGGACATATTGGTTAATCATCTGGAAAAGTCAAGAGGAACATTGCTGGCCAGACCACAAGAGCTTTTTGTTTGGAGTGACCTGGTCCCTTTTGTGCCCCTCTTCATTTCAGTCTCAGTCCTACTCTTTAAACGCATCCTCTTTTGGCTTTGGCATGCACTCTCTGGTTAACTCCAAGCCATTGCTTTCCAATTGTAACTTGGAGAATAGAGGTTTATTTTGACTTTGGGGCAGTGTCTGAAAACTCTCGAAATGTCTCCTGTTGGCCTCCCTGGTGTCCAGTCCAGGTGATGCTTTTTGGGAAATGTTGCAATGGGCATACAGTTCAAATGCGATTTCAGGATCTCCTCTACAGACTGCAAATTTGAGGGCTTCTAAAACAGAGTTTGCTCCCTTAGCTCCAATGTCCAGTTATTCAGAATGTCCAGGCCTCTGCTGGATTGCAAAGCTGCTCTGAATATATATACAGTGCCCCAGCCATCTGTACAAGAATGGTTTCCAGTGCACAAGAGTAATTCCTATCCATAACAATTGCTGCAGTGTATTTACATATAGCATTTCTACCTAATTTATGGCTTTCTTGGGAGGAAATAGCCTTACATAATTCCAAAGGGAAACGTATAAACTGCTGACAAATGAAGAGTGCTGTTATTAAGGATGTTTGCTTCAAATATATTGTTCAATGTACTCATGACATCATTGTCCTGATATGTCTTCGCATTCCAATGAAGATTTTGAGACAATAGCCCTGTGACAAACAAATGCTTTTCTCCCATTTTTTTCCCTTAAATGTACATATTTTAAACATATGTATTTGCAACTTCTAGATAATTGTTTTTTAATACTCAATATGCCGATAAGAACTGCATATAAAGGTCATAATCCAGCAGGAACATTGCCTACACAAGCCCATTAGAAAGAATGGGAGCTGCCCAGAAGCACAGATGTGTTTTTCTCCCCTTCCCAGTTAATTTCCTTTGTAAACTGTGGTGGAAAGTTCCCAGTGAATCATGCCTTGTATTCACATTTCTATTCCACATCCAGCACTATTTCAAAAATGACATTTACAAGGGTTAGATCTGGAAGTGTGGATTTGTTAGGGAGGGGACAACATCCATATTGCTTCAATTTAGATTTGCAGTCATAAAAAGTAACAACAAGGAATCTACACGATTCACTGCCCAATCCTATCCTGTGCTGGAACAGGCTGGTTGGCTGTCCTGCACTGTATATCAGTGCAGGATCGGAGGTGGCTGCTGCACAACTTGGGGAAAGGGAATTTACTTCTCCTTACCTCCTGTAGCACGACAGCCACTGGGCTACTCCAATCTATGCCAGTGATTTCTGCTAGGGTGGGGGTTAGGATGTGACTTAAGGTGCCAAGGCCGGTTCCACCCACCTCCAGCCCCACCCTCCCCCACCCAAAACCACCCCCCATTATATCCTCCTCCAACCTCCCATGATGACTGCCTTGGGCCAGTGCAAGATCCCCTTATTCTGGTGCCAAGGGGAATGGATCTGGCCTCCCAGAGCCAGCGCATGCCTGTGCTCAGCTTGCTCTTAAGGAGGTGTGAACATGCTTTATGGCACATTTGTAGCATTCCTGGGAGCACAATCCAACCCAGCGCCGGAATGGCAAGGCCGGCCGGCCAGCGCCATATCTGAAGCTGGGTTGGGGGAGGCTGGAGCCTCCCACGGCAAGGGAGCGTACACTTCCTTACCATAGGGGAGGCTCCAGCCTCCGCATGCGCTCCTAGGTTTTGTGCCAATAAAGAGCGGGTGCAGATCCGAGGAGACTGCATGGTTCAAATTGGGGCTTCGCAGCCTCTCGAATGGGCCTAGGATTCGGCCTGACGACATTGCGTCAGCACTAAGCGCCAGGTAAGATGGTGCTGCCCATCAGCATAAGGGACTTGCGCTGGCCCAATGGAAGATTAGAATTGCACTCAAAGCATGTGACACAGATTAGACGCTTGAGAGCACAATCCTAACCTTGAGTTAGCCCAGCACAATTAGGCCAGTAAAGTTTGGCTGGCACAAGGGCCACTGTAAAGCACGTTTGGACCACTCTCAGAGTCAGGGAGGAGGATGCATGTCTGTGTGCTGGCCTCTCTGACCCCAAGAGTGGTCCAAACATACTTTACGGTGTCCCTCGTGCAGGCCAAACTTTGCTGGCCTAACTTTGCCGTCCTAATACAAGGTTAGGATTGCGCTCTGAGTTCGACTTAGCATGAAGTCAAATGAAGCAGGGTTTTTTTTTTCCCCAGGCAGGAGATTCCAGATATCACATCAAACCACTTTTCTGTTTCCAACCCCTTTGTGCACAATGCAGACAAAAAGTGGAAGGAGCCCATTTAATTTAACTGCTCACTTGTGAGTCAACCTGCCCATGATCAGCATGGTCAGAAGGTAAGATTTGCAGAAAGACGTGAACTCAAATGCCTCCCATTTTAAGAAGACATCACTGCCAGCCTGCCAGACCAAGCATGTGTCCTACTCTGAGTTTCCTTGATATAATCACTTTGGTGGTGTGCAGTAAAACTAAAAAAAAAAATGCAAAATATACACATGGTTTTCATTTTGGGAGAAAATGTGTGTATTTGAAATTGCAGATAAGTGTCCTGAATACAGCATCCATTCTTGTATGGAACTGGATTTTATGTAGTTTCTTCTCATGTGGTGAAGTTGATGTTTCCTTGCCAACTCGTTCTCTGGGTTTCGACTAGTTTCAGGTAGTAGCCAGATGCCATCATTAATTACATAAGAATATAAAAAGAGCCCTGCTGGATCAGGCCAGAGGCCCATCTAGTCCAGCTTCCTGTATCTCACAGTGGCCCACCAGATTCCTCAGGGAGCACACGAGACAATAAGATGCCTGCATCCTGTTGCCAATCCTTTGCACCTGGCATTCTGAATTGACTCTCCGTACAACCTCAGTCACTTCTACTATGGCCACATTAGCATCCAAAATGTTTTTCAGAAGTGGCCACAACGGGGCAAATGTGTGTTGAAGCCAAGCTTTCTCTCCATTTGCTAATATTCCTGTACTAGTACCCAAATAACCTTTTGGGAAATACTATCACAACAGCCCAGCCATTTCTTGATTTAAGCAGATTGCATGTCAGTGGCCCAGGGTTGTTGATTGATGTTTTCTTAGTGGGACCTGATGATGATATCCAGAGATCTCTTTGGAATGTTTTGCATGGGAAAACCATCAGAGCTAGGAGTAGGTGCATCACTCCCCAAGTCAGAGAGTGAGGGCGCAATCCTAACCTGGAGTTAGGCTGGCACAGTTAGGCCAGCAAAGTTTGGCCAACACAAGGGACACCATAAAGTATGTTTGAACCACTCTTGGAGTCAGAGAGGCCAGCACAGAGACGTGCACCATCCTCCCTGACTCCGAGAGTGGTCCAAATGCACTTTACAGTGTGCCGGCCAAACTTTGCTGGCCTAATTCCAGATTAGGGATGTGGTGGTGCTGCAGGTTACACAGCTGCTGCTGGCCTTTCTGACCAGAAGGTTGGCAGTTTGAGACCACGCAACGGAGTGAGCTCCCGTTGCTTGTCCCAGCTCCTGCCAACTTAGCAGTTCAAAAGCACGTAAAAATGCAAGTAGATAAAAAGGTACCACTTCGGTGGGAAAGTAGCGTTCCATGCCGTTGACTATGGCATATAGTCATGCTTGCCACATGACCATGGAAGCTTGTCCTCGGACAAACACCAGCTCTACAGACTTAGAAACAGAGATGAGCACCACCCCCTACAGTCGGTCATGACAAGACCATTCGGTTGTGGGGAAACCTTTACCTTTAACTCCAGATTAGAATTGTGCCCTGAGCCTATGAACAGAGTGAGTGGGCAGGGTGTCTTATGGGAGGGGGAGTAAATATCTAAGTATGAAATATGTTCCTCAGCACATGGCTCAAAGATCCTTTTTTCAGACTAGTTATTGAGGATTCCAACTAGGCAGAACAACACTTAGAGCATTTAAAGAGTTAATGACTTTGGAGCATTTTGTGAATAAAATTTGCCATCAGTAGCTAATGAGAATGAACTGCTTTTGTGTTGAATGCAGCTTAAGTGGATGTGAAGAAATACTGTATCCTAAACTGAGATTGCAGTTCTTAATTGTATGCCTTTAAATGAATGGCAACATTTGTATATATAATTAAGTCTTTGCAGTGCTTAACTACCTGCATAATTCTTTCTTTCTGTGTTGTTTCAGTGTGTTATAATGAAGTTCACAAGAATCTATGGGCTGCAGAAATCTTTGCTTAAAGCATAAATTTTTTCCTACCCACATGGGCTCATCACTTTAGAGAATGGTACAGGCAGTGAAAAGGAATATCCTAGATTTACATTAATATCCTGACAGTGCTTTGGATTAAAAATACAAACAGGAAAGAAAGAACTGGCCAGATAAAAATTAATTTATCATATTTATATTATAAAATTACATTGAAAAATGAAATTTTAAACGTCATGTCGTTCGCACAATGAGCTACAGGGAAGCTTTTCACTAGTAAGATTCTTTTGGGTTGGGGGAGAGAGATGATTTCTTGCAGTGGTCCTCACAGCTTTTGCAGAAATACACTCGCAAGGGATGCTAACTTGCTTTTCTAAATTCAGTGGTGTTACGGCATTGCATTTTAAAAAAAATTGCATCCTAGGCATACAACTCCTATGTGGGAAACTTCAAATCATGGCCATGTGGTATGTGCGTGTGGTATACATGTGTGTCATGTATACATCACGTGCATGTGATATTGTGCGTATTGAGTGAGATTGTGCCCACTTCCCTCTCCCTGCCTTCCACACGTTGATAAACCGTTCTGCACAGAGTCTCCGTGTACTGGAGAGTTCATAGGTTCTGTGCAATAAAACCAGTCAATGTATGAGGCAATGTATGAGGCATCACAGTCAATGATGTGATGGGGTCATAAAATCATCCTGTCTCAGGCATCAGCCAGCTCAGCAACATCACTGGTGCCAGTACAGGGTTTTGAAGTTCATTAATAATCCATGAATAGTTTACTCACAATGGAACTTAGGGTCCAACCCACTGTCCAGTTCTCCTCTGTATCCCACTGAAATGAATGGAAACGTACTGTTCCAGACTGTGGATGATGTTTATAGAAATCATAGAAATTATCAAGTAGCCCGTTGGGGAAGCCATTTTGAACAAGAAAGGAGAAAGTGTTCACCCCCCTCACCACATACACTGAGCAATTATGACAAATCAGGGTCCTTGCAGCTTTTTGGGGATTGAAAAGGACCATTTCCAGTCCATTTTCTGCTTTAGTGCCACCAGTTAATGATAGGTTTAAAGGTAATGTGTAGCCTGGCCTTTATTTCCAAGTTACACAAATGTGACATTTCCAGGAAGTTGTGCATCTACAGTATGAATTTCCATCCCTTCATAACCTATCGATGAGAAGTGTGGAAATGAGTCCAAAACACGTTGCTGAACATAAACCATAGTTCCATAGAACGTAAACCATTACAGACCTACCCTGGGATCTGCAGGGGATAGATTCCTCCCCACCCCACCACAATATTGGCCACCATGGCTATGAGAGAAACCTATGTTACATATAGCATTCTCCTCTGTCCCCTGGCCCATTACCTTCCTTTGTTCTTGCATTAGTTTTTATTTACAGGTTGCTAAACTGGAACATGATGACCTGCAAGCAAAAGGCATGATACAGGAAGAGACTGCCAGAACGTCAATGGGAAGCAGCTTCCTGTTGACATTCTGGCAGTCTCTTCCTCTATCATGCCTTCTGCTTGCCTGGTTGTTGTGCTTCCATTTAAGGTAAAGGTTTCCCCACGACCGAATGGTCTAGTCGTGACCGACTGTAGGGGGCAGTGCTCATCTCTGTTTCAAAGCCTGTAGAGCCGGCGTTTTGTCCGAGGACAAGCTTCCGTGGTCATGTGGCCGGCATGACTCTACGCCGTAGTGCACAGAATGCCGTTACTTCCCACCGAAGTGGTCCCTATTTAGCTACTTGCATTTAGGTGCTTTCGAACTGCTAGGTTGGCAGGAGCTGGGACAAGCAACGGGAGCTCACTCCGTCGCGCAGTCTTGAACTCCCAACCTTCCACCCAGCAGCAGCGGTGTAACCCGCTGCGCCACCACATCCCATTTAGTGACCAGTAAAATCAAGAGGGTTTTTTAGCAACCTAAAGTAAGAATAAAGGAAGGTAACCCCCCAGCCCTCTGATCCATGAATAATTGAAACAGTGGATACAGGATCCGCAGATTTGGGGCCCCACCTCTATATTAAAAAGATATTCATGTAGTAAAGAGGCATCAGCAAGGAATCACTTTGTTCAATTATTATGCGGTGGCTCAGTGTATGCAGGTAGCGTGACTACCTTTCGAATCCATCGCCACTTACTGTAGATGGTATTCTTAGCAGATTTACACAAGGCAGCTGTTTGGAACACAATGCTGTGATTCATTTCAAAAGGGAGTTGAAAGGCTGCTCACCAACCCTGTACACCGGCATGGATCCATTGGGGCCAAGTGCAAGCCTTTTGTGATTCAACTCTTTAATATTTTGTAAAATATATACTAAAAAAAGTACTGCAGGAAGCTAATTTAAAAACTTCCCATTTCAGTTTCTGCAGTCAACGTTATGTGCCTCTTGCTGTAATAAAGATTGTCAAAGGAAGGTCTGTAAGGATTTTCCCAATTGTTCTGATATGGCTTGCCTTACTTGATAAAGGGAAAGTGAAAAAAAATGTTTCTTACCTTTGTTCATAAGTTTTCTGAACTTCACAATGACAGCTTCCCTGTGGAGCTCCTTCAAGGCGAGTGCCTGCCCTCTCAATATGAGTAAAAATATTTTTGTGCTATCCCAGGTGGAAAATAATTTTTTGAAATCAATATCTGTGACTGACCTGGTAATGTACAAAATGCTGACCACTCAAAATACTGTGTCATGAAAGAACTTTGTAATCACTGCTGTTAACATCTTGATGGCTCCAGTCTTCTCTTTGCAAACTTCCATGTTGCTTTCAATCCATTCTTCAAAACTGTGCTTGCAAATGAAATATGATGCGTTAGTCATCTGGGCAGTCACAATATATTAAAAAATAGCTGCAACACTTCATTGGTGCAAGGTACCTGCGAATCACCATGGAAATAGCTGAAATTAAGATCAAATCCTTTTTCCTTTTTCCGTTTTTTGCTCAGCTCCACATACTGAAAAGGTCACACCATTACAAAGCAATTGGCTCAAGATAGAGATGGTTCAGCAAAATTATCTGCCTTATGGATCAAAATTAGCCACTCTGTACTATCATTTTGATGGAAAGACAGCATATTAATTAAGTGTTAAAATGCTACAGTGGATGACTTGGAACAGAAGTAATATTTGAGAATGTTTGTGAATCTGGTGAAGTTTGGAATAGGTTAAGCTTAATTTGTCACCAAGAAAAGCACCTACATAGCATATGAACAAGTTGTTGTTGAAAACAGTAATGGGTGGCCCAAATCCTGTAGAGGGCCTACCGCCATACCATAGGCGACAAACAATTTCTTGTCTAGGATCAGCTCCCCAATATACGCCCCCCCCCCACAGAGCAGAGCATCCCCGTGCCCGCACAACCCTCGGCCTGGTAAACCTACCCAAATTCCGTTTGGCCTCTCCAATTTGTTGCAGTGCTGGAAGGCATGTGTTCCAACGCTCCTTTTCATTAGTCACAAGGCTAATATGGGCCTTGGATTGGTTTTTATTTCTCGTAGGTCCCGCCTGTTGCATGCTGATTGGGTTGGGGGAACACAGACAAGATTGTTAACTTCTTTGCAGCCGACCAGCAGCACTGAAAAAGCAGTCCTGCTTGTGTGCTATGGCTAGGAGGGGCTGGGTGGCTGGCCCGGGGCTTACTAATTTTATTTGCAAGAGATGGTGGGAGAGACAGAAGGTAAGCTAGAGATGGCAGTAGCGATAGAAGGCGAACGAGAGATGG
Source organism: Lerista edwardsae (assembly GCA_029204185.1). Taxonomy (NCBI): domain Eukaryota; kingdom Metazoa; phylum Chordata; class Lepidosauria; order Squamata; family Scincidae; genus Lerista; species Lerista edwardsae. Next base: position 29,899,947 of record JAJKFI010000003.1, read on the forward strand.
CAGTAGCAACAGAGGGTGTAGGATAGGAGGGGTGGATCATATTGGTGGAAGTGCACACTGGATCCTATATAGTTCAACAACAGGAATGTGTCAATCTTTGCAGTTTTTCAATAAATGAGAAAATATTCGGAAAGACTGACTAACAAAAGGTTAATTTAGATACATTTAGAAAAAGTTGCAGCCCATCAGCGAACAGTCATATTTTATTTGGTGACATTGTGATACTAAAAATATCCAGGATTGGCCAGAGCAACACACTTGAGAAGCTACATGAATATGTGCTGTAGTTTTTCCGTGTCAAGTTTAGTCACTGTCATTTGTATTACACTGTCGTTTTCATGCAAATACCTGAATAGTGTGCAATATTGTATAGTCTTTATATCGTAATGTCCAAACACAATTCATAGACAAAGTTGACAAATATTCATTTGTGGGCGCAATCCCAATAGACTTTCCTGGGGCAAGGGCAATGCAGCTTCTGGGTAAGGGAACAAACATTCCCTTACCTTGGGGAGGTCTCCATGACTACAACTCCACTGCAGGATGCAGCACATGCCCCATTGGCACAGCTATGTCAGACTTTTAAGATAAGCCAGATAGATCTACAGTTGCTTGCTTTGTCCACATATTTTATACAATGCATGGCTTGTGTTTTAGACTTGCTGCCTCAAACAAGTGGTTGACAGTCTGCCTTTATATTATGCATCTCATCATGTTCAGTTTGAATTTGAGAACATCCATATTTGGGAGCCTTATAATTTCTCAGGAGTCTCACCGACTTCACAGCCTTCTCTGTGGGTATTAGGTCTAACAACTAGAAACAATGTTACAGGATTTGGAGTCTTCTTGAAAGAGCATCTGCATTGCCAATCTTCCATGCAATCAGTATACTATGTAGAACTGTTTACCTTCTGAATTGTCTGTATTATACAGAATGCCTCCATTCTAGCCACATTTCTGGTAGTGTCAGGTGGTGGTATGAAAATTTCTTGATAAATTTGGTAAGCACTTCCTCTTAATAGTAGGAAGACTTTAGCAACTTTCATCAGAGGAATATTGCAGACTTGCTTTTTACCATCCACATTTTGATCCACAGATCAAAGATTGATCACTTGGAATGCCCTACATATTTTTTTTTCAGACCACAAGTAGGAAACCATCACTAACTTTGATATGCTACTCTGACATCTCCATAAGATTCTAGTTCTAATTCAAGGCCATTAGAACTTCTATAGCAGTCTAGTTTAGTAAGTTCCACTTGAAAACTTGAACTTGAAATAATTGTATTATTGGTTTTATTTATTATCTTCATTTTTTAAAACATTGGGATAAAGGTAGCCTGGGAGTATAAATTACATGTGAAAATTAAAGTCACATAAAATGGGAAATTAAAATGTAAATTTAATAATGACGTTCAATATATGCTTTTGGAGAAAAATATGGAACTCATTAGTAATATTACATTATATTAATTGCAACAAACTATTATATTCAACATTCCTTATACATGATTAGATTTTTAAAATTCTGATCTAATATAAAATATATTGCCAGTTCTTGGAGTTATTGGAGTTGATACGTGGCAAATGCATACTTGCTGTAGTGTGCTCAAGCACTGGTGACTATGATTTAACAATCTTGGAAAGAATAAAATCCAGTCTGTACCATTATGTGATACACTGTGATGTTCCTCTTTTCTTGTCTTTTACAGCTATACCAGATGTATAACCTGAGTGATAATGTCGGTAGGGCTGCTTTGGCTGGCCCAGAGGTAATTAGACTCCAGGTCAGCTTTTGCGGAAGAGAAGTGGGGAAGAAGGCTGGAAAGAGAGGGAGCAATTGGTTACCAGTTCTGGGTGCTGGCTTGGCTCAGTGCTTTTTGGTAGCAGCTAGAATGGAGGTGCTTCATGCAGCATTGGTTGGTCAGTGAATGACAATGCCAACAGCAAGACAGCATAATGAAGAATGAAGATGAGCAAAGACTCATGAGTTCCGGTTCTATGACCTAGCTTTTGAATATGCTTTTTCACCCATTGAATGTATGGGGTCATCTTCGGGAAATTTGTGACCCTTTGTGTGATCTTCATGCTATCAGACCATTTGTAAAGTATAGTACTAGCCTGGCTCATGCCCACTGCACAAGCACCCAGAACCATTTGCACAAGTATACAAGTTTGTCACCCATCATACACAGAGGCATCGGTAGAATTTGCACCATATGGTGAAAGAGCTCATCACACAGAATACTGTAGTAGAACCAACTCCTTGGGTGCTGGTATGCTGTCAGAACCCACAATAACTCTTCCAAGGCCGGGGCAGGTGTTGGCCGCAGCCCAGCCTCGGAAGAGGCTGCTTTCAGCACCCCCTTCCAAGGCCGGGCTGTGATGATTGTCCCAGGCAGCAGCCGCTTCCGAGGCCGAGCAGCAATGATAGAGGGTGTGGTCACGTCAGGGGGCATGGCCACATCAACGTCAAGGTGTGGCTACGTCAGTGTCAGAACTGAATGAGAGTTCTAGTATTTGAAACAAGGAAATGAGAGCTGACTCATACTAACACCTTATTGGTTCCCTTATAATGTCATAATGACACCTCATTGGATCTTGGAACAATCAGTCTAATTGGTCAGTTCTGAGTTAGGAAAATCCACTTTTTGTTACATAAGTGGATTGTGTGTTTTCTTATTCTAGTTAAAACACTGCTGTGTTTTCTTATTCTGGTTAATTGGCTGTAACGTTTAATAGAATACAGATAATTCAACCTGGTTTGTTTCATTACATTTTCCATGTAATTACCTTTACAATGATATAAAACACAATGGCATTATTCATATATACAAATTTACCAAAAGGAATCCAAAATTTTGGCCACTAGTGGTGTCACCACAGCCCCAAGGATGTGCTCTACACACCCCTAGTGATGCCACTGATCACACATTTAAATAAAAGTTGTCAGGTAACAAATGAGCAGGAAGGTTTCCTGCCCCTTCCTTTCCACCCTCCAGAGTGATACAACAACCATTGGTTCTGTTGGTTGAATAAGGAAGTGAAGGGTCATTGACAGCTGCTGGAAGTCATAGATAAATCAATATGCACCAGCCTAGCTATAGCCAACCCAAACGGCACCTTCCTGGCTCTCATACATATGAGAATGATGATTGAGCAGGAATTTGAATCCTGAACAGCTTGGTCTACATAAGAATATAAGAACACCCAGAGGGCAATCCTGAACTGGAGTTAGGCCAGCTTAAGCTAAGCCAGCAAAGCTAAGTCCAGCACAAGGGCCACCATAAAGCATTTTTGGACTACTCTCAGAGTCAGGGAGGATGGCGCACGTCTGTGTGCTGCTCTCTCTGACTCCAAGGGTGGTCCAAACATACTTTATGGTGTTCCTTGTGCTGGCCAAACTTTGCTGGCGTAGCTTATGCCGGCCTAACTCAGTTTAGGATTGTGCTCCCAGTCTGTTCAGTGAAGTTCAACTATATATGAAGGCTCCCTTATGAAAAATATGAAATTCTCTGTGACTTTTGTTTGTCAGCCCAATCCTAGTTTGAAAAGGGAGACCAGCTGGCCTGCCCCATATCCAGGACAGGGTTGGCACTGCTGGCAGTGCAACTCAGAAGAAGGGGAACGTACTCCCCTTACCTCAAGTAACACCCCAGCAGTCCCAATCGGGCAACTCAGAGGTAAGCCAGTGAAAACACTGGCACAGCTCTGAGCAGCCTTGGCAGGGCCAGCCAGACTGGGCATGGTGATTAGCATCCGACTTAAGTTCCGGATTCTGGCTTCACCCACCCACTCCCAGGCCTGTACACCCTGGTGCAGCAGCAGCACTTATGGCAGCAGCTCGCGATATCCGCCATGGTAAATGTGCAATAGGATTGGGCCATGGGTCAATTGGCAGGACTTTCCCAGCTTTTATTGTGCTATTTTTCACACCACCTAGATAACTAGATCCTCTCCGCTGTAATAATTGCAACTACAATTTCTGTACTATTCACATGTAATAAATATCCCCCTTTACGCCCATCAGTAAGGCTAGAACCACTCTAAAAGGTTCCTTGAAGGGCTTCTTTGGAAAGAGAGAGTTGATAGAATCTTTCTCACATCGTTGTCTCTGTGGGCTTTGCTGCTTAAGAAACCTCCCAGTGAGAATAGAAAAAAGGTTCTGTGATCATAATGTTGTGTCTCTTCTCTCCAGGGTATTATGATGCGATCTACTTTTTTGTTTTGAAATGAAGAGATGAGACTGTAATGGGTAATAGAAAGCATTTTATTTAAATTTAATAATTCACAAATGTTACCATTTTAGAAATTAGAGCCCAGAGGACAAATTAGATGATTGCAATGCGCAGTGTTGGCTGATCTAATCAGCCTGTGGCACTTGATGAACTGTAATGGAAAGAAAGAATCAATGTTAAATAGATTCTACATTAATATATATAATCTTATCTAAATATTTATTTTTCTTGAAGTGTCTCTGATGCTACTGGGAAATCATTAGAAAGAGAAGATGCAAAACACTGACGCCAACTCTGTTGATGTATCACTAAGAGTTCAGTCTGAGACACTACTTTGAATTTCCTTGCTCTAGAGACTCGTGATTTCCAACCTTTTTTTATCTCATGGCATGCTGATAATAAGGCACAAAAATTGTCAAGCTACACCATCAGTTTCTTGACAATTGACAAGGCATATCTCACTGCCAGCTGGGGAGATCACATCCCCCAATAGTTCTACTAATATATGAGCCTCACCCAAACTCCTGCAACACACCTGTGAACCATTCGCGGCATACCAATGTGCCATGGCACAGTGGATGAAAATTGCTACTCTAGATTGAAATAAGGGACATTCTTGAAAGACTGGGTTTTCATACTGATTCTCAAGTCAAATGACTTAGGCCAGTGGTTCTCAAACGTTTTAGCCCCAGGACCCACTTTTTAGAATGACAAGCTGTCCAGGACACACAAGAAGTGATGTCATGGCCGGTGGTGCTATCATTGTGTCACCAGAGCCTGCTGCATTCCTGAGAATGTAGCAATAAATTGGGTTATTTCTCAGCCATTTTCCAATAGCAAAGTGAATCAGAAAGGAAAAAGCCTATTTACAACCTTGACCTATTTACAACCTTGAGAACATAACCCTGTCATTAAGCAATGCATACCTATATTTCATTTTTAGCCAGCTCACTCTCTCACTCTGCATTCAAACTGTTTCATGTAGACACATCCAGAAAGCTCTGGTCACAAATCCTACTCCTAGAGATCAATCAATCCATCAAAAAGTATTTATATACCGCTTTTCAACATGAAGTTCCTAAAGCAGTTTACAGGCAAATAATAAAGTTAAATGGCTCCCTGTCCCAAAAGGGCTCACAATCTAAAAAAATGCAGACCACCACCAGCAACAGCCACTAGGAAAAGACACTGAGCTGGGTGAAGAGGGACAATTAATCTCCCCCTGCTAAACATAAGAGGAACACCACTTGGAAAAGTGCCTCTTGCCCAGATGAATTGCTCATTCAAGAAACCAACCATGGCTATTCAGAAACATTTTTTGTCAAGTGACAACTCATTCACAGTGATTAGGCCAGTCAAACTGCCACTACCATGAAGCTGCAATAGTCTACATCAGAACGTTGGCCCACCTAGCAAAATATCATTAGAGCTCGCTTAGGCCTTTGGTTGTGGCCTTTCCTAGCTCTGCTCCCTGATATTTCATAACTGGGGATTCTGATCATTGAATCTGAGACTACCACTGAGGTAAGCAAGCTTCAGATTACTGTCTTAAATGAGTATACATAATATGTAGCTACACAGTGAGAGAAGGAGAGAAAGCAAGAAAGACATGACAATCGGTAAGGGGATGAGGTAAAGACATGGATAGTCACATTCCCATGTATATAATGTAGAAACAACAAAATCATCTTGACAACAATGGTATATTTTCCTACATAAAACATGTTTAAGTTTTAGCATATGTCTAGGTCCACAGGAATCTCTCATTTCCTGCGTTTCATATGTGTTTGGGGCCGGTTCAACAACCCAGCCTTTGTGCAATTGGTGTGCATTAGAAGTCCAACTTTCCATTTTGTATTTACATTTTGGTCACTGCAAAATATGTCTTCCAGCTGGTTGGCTTCACTAATAAGCATTATTTTGAATGAAAAGAGCTGTGTTGCCTTTTGCCTTAGTGGAAATGTTTTTCTTTATTCTAAATATTCTTTTCAATGGACTTTGCTGATCATGCCAACTGGCACAAAGTGGCTAGTTCAGTACCAGGCATTGGAGAGGAAAGACAGAAAATCACTGGACAGTCAAAGAGACCCTGACAAAGCCCAATTGTGTTCAGGGATTACTTTAAATAGTATGTGGTCTTGTTGGAAATATCACCATGATGGTAACTGCTAAATTGTTGGCTTCATCTCAACATCTTCATTTTCATCTCAACCTCCTTACCTTTCCAAGTCATGCAACCCACCACCAGTTTTTCTGGCCTTGGCCTGATGTTTTGCCCATTTCAGGGCAAAGAAACACCTGGCACTTCCCCATCAAACTTCAGTTTAGGAATAAGATGCATGAAGAGGCTTCATTCATGACCTCATAGGACACCGCTGGTCAACAGGAAATGCTGACAGAATCAGTTCGATTTGAAAATATACAGTGTCACGGAGGGTGGGAGATGGTGGCAGCGCTTGCAACAATGAAGTGTAGGCTCCTATTGGTTGATGATGGGGAGGAGCTCTGTGGGCAAAGGGAAGAGATGAAAGTTTGGAAACCTCAGTGGGAAGATGGCCCAGGAGGTAGGAAACTGGGAGGAAGGGAGCCAGTTTTCAAATGGACTGGGATAGAATAGATGACAGACTTCCAAAAAAGGACACTGGGGAAGGGCTGAGAAGACCGAGATCAGAGCAAAAGATCATTAAGGAGAGTGGGAATAGAGAAAGGGAGGTTCTGAGAAAAACAAATCATTGTGACTGTATCTAAGGGCAAGAGATTGTGTGCTATTAGAAGAAATGGACAAATAAGGCAGCAATCCTATACACACTTTCCTGGGAGGAAGCCCATTGAACACAAGAGGACTTATGTCTGAGTAGACATGCATAGGCTTGTGCTGTTAAAGTGCTAGGTAAGCAGGGAGTCTGGCCAAGGGGTAGAGTTAGAGTATGTAGAAGACAGGTGAAGACTGGTGAGGCTGTCACGTGCAACTGGGCCACAGCCAGAAATTGTGAGCAACAGCCATGCAACAGTGCCACACTGATGCCTGGCACTGGTAAGATGCCAGGCGCAGTCAGCGGACAGTGGGTGGCCAGGAGATGCCTGTGGGTGGCCGTCACCATCCAGAAAAGTTCCTGAATCACAAGTGGGAAGTGCTGCTTACATTGCATATAGAGGCACATGTGCCCCCCTACCCCGAAGCTATGCCGGTGGAGAGGGGACATGGGTGAGCAGATCGAGTCCAGGAAGGGGGAAAGTTTGGTGGCAGCAATGGTCACTAAATCCTAACCCCCTTCAAGCAGAATTGTGGCAGCTATTTAACTAGCGCAGATCTGTTTAGCCCCCCCCCCCAATGCAGAGGCTTACCCCTGGGTAAGGGAACCAAGGTTCCCTTCCCCTGATGAGATCTTTGCAACTGCCCTCCCAAAGGATGTAGCAGTAGCCATTTGGTGCCATTACACTAAGGGAGAAAATTGATAGGATTCAGCTATTAAGACTGGGCAGTAACATAAAAAAATTTTTTTCTATCATTCTATAAATTGTTGAAATATTAAATTCTAATGCATGTGATATATTTTCAAGTTCCATGAATCGCCTATAGTACAGGTCACCCAGAATGAACAAACAAGTTGGCATTAATTTGTTGTTTTTGACAGATCTGACAATGTCTATTAATAAGACCTTTGATTACTTGCCTTTTCAGATTTCCAAATGCATCTGGAGCCTGCTTTGCTTTTGTTTATAGCCAAGTTCTTAATTTGCACTTGATTACACTCAGTCTTCTAGGTTGTTAGGCCAAATTCTGGAAGATCCTGAGTGCCTACAGCTCTCATAGAAATCATAATTTCTCTACAACGTGATAATTATTGCATTGCAAGAGGATTAGCATAATAAAAGCCACACTTACACTGGAATAAAGTCTGATTAGAAGAAAGTTCCCTCTGGTCATAATCAATTTCCAGAGTATCTAAATGGAATGAAATTTCATTGAAACAATTTGGGACTTGCACTCCATTTCACAAAACATAAAATTCCCCTCAGCGGAAAGAGCTAACACAAAATCCAATGGAACCTAGGGCCATTTACACATTTTCCACACAGTAAACATTTCAGTATGTGGGAAAAGCTGCCATTCTCATGAAGAGTATTATTTACGATGAGTGCATATCAGTAGTGGGATCTAAATGATTTAGGAACAGGAACTCACTTTTGATTGGCACTTGTCGGGAACCCGGAACCAGCCACGGAGCCCGTTAGGATCCGGAACGCCCGTTCTGGTCTGAATGACATCACTGCCTTCACCCCCCTAGGAATCCTGAGTCGCTCCCTTTAACCCTCTGAGTGCCGGCCAACCAAGAAGAAAAGCTCTTTGCAGAGGAATTGGGAGGGGGAGGAGGGAGAGTGAAGTGGGCGGAGTCAGCCCTAATTTTAACTAGTGGAACTGAGTTCCCCCGCATTCCCCCTCAATCCCACCACTGGTGCATATGTATACATTTTATGGTGTACAGGTTGGCCCTCCTTATCTGCGGTTTCAGGACCTGCCGATTTGACCCAACGCAGGTCAGGTGTGCCTCACTGTACAGATCTAGACATGACCAGATGACACTTCCCGTCATGTCCAGAGGTCCTGTGACGGCCGCATCTGCAGATTCACTTATCTGCAGGTCTCAGTATCCGGGGGCTGTTCAGGAACGGATCCCCTGCTTAAACCAAGGTTGGACTGCACCGTATTCAGTATTTGCAGTAGATACACACAGAAATGCATAAAATGGTAAAATAGTATGACAATACCCATCCTAGATGCTCAGGGCTCTTTCAAGCATGCGTGAACCTATGCATGAAGCCATTTAACTTTATTATTATTAGCCTGTAAACCACTTTGTGAACTTTGTGTTGAAAAATGGTGTATAGATAGATAGATAGATAGATAGATAGATAGATAGATAGATAGATAGATTGATTGATTGATTGATTGATTGATTGATTGATTGATTGATTGATTGATTGATTGATGTAGAATGGTCAGTATCATGATCAGGGATTGTGTTGCCCATGTTGGGCACCCCCAAGGGTCCACACCCCATCAAATAACACTAGGCTGATGTCTTGATCCTTTAACCCACAGTGGCAGAAGTAGCACCCAATTAGGGTGCCATCATAGGGGAAAGTGAGAGGTACAATGGGAGGTCTTATCCAGGGGCTTGCCCAGGGCCCCCTACAATCTTTTGCTAGTGCTGCTCATGGTTGTAGGTTCCATCCTCATCTCTATATGTATTCATTAACATCTGGAGGTGGTGAATGTATGCTGTTTCCTACTCAAAAGTGCTTCCTCTGCAGGAAATGTATAACATTGGAAGCAGAAAGTTACTGCCTGCTGAAAGAAAAACCACCCTTACCATTGTCCATTTGTAATTCTTGTTTTCTCCTTCCTTTGCCAAACTGCCCAAGACATCCTTGCACCAGAGATGATGCCCATCTTCCTGGTGACACACCAGACTCTGCTCCTCCTGCACCCTAGATTTGCAAAAGAAGGTGGGGTAGATTTGAAGAGAAACTGTAGAGGAAAGGGGACTGCTGGTGTTATCAGCAGCGGCTGATAACAGGAGCAGCGGCGGCGGAAGTAGGGGGGTGAATAAAAGTGGGTGATCCCATTGATATGCTCCCCGGATGGGCCAACCCAGTTTGGCATTATCAGAAGAACTGATGAGATTGATCAATACGATTGATCCGTTATGTGCATATCCTAAATATTAGACCCGGGGATTCCTTTGTCCTATGATACCTGCTCATATTTGTAGTGTAAGAGTCTGTCAATATGTATCTACCACATTGCACAGATCTATCAATAAACACTCAGGATTCTTTATGGTTTAGAGCAGTGGTTCCCAAACTGTGGATCAGGACACACCAGTGGGTCGCGAGCCAATTTCAAGTGGGTCATGAAGCACCAACAGCAGCCACATTGAAAATATGAGAAGATGGGATCCTGGGAAGGGGGAGGGCTTTGTGGTTGTTTTGCTTGGGTCAAGGTTGTAAATAGGCTTTTTTTTCTCTTTGCTATTGGAAAATGACTGAGAAATAACCCAACCTATTGCTGCATTATCAGAAAAGCAGCAGGCTCTGGCATCACAATGATAGTGTTTATGGCCATGACATCACTTCTGGTGGGTCCCGGACAGATTGTCATTCTGAAAATGTGGGTCCTGGAGCTAAAACGTTTAAGAACCACTGGTTAGAGGCAGTAGTATTTTTGCAATTCATTAGTTATATGATTATTCATGTTTAATTATTGACCTTTATAACTAAAAAAAAATCCAAATTTTTCTTCACGATCCGCACTCTTACTTTTCTAACATTCCTATGAAAATGCATGAGCCTGAAAAGTCGCATGACGCATTTCTGCCTGCCATATCTACAAATGGATTCTAATAACAATATTTAAAACTAATAGTCCATATGCTTTGATGGAAACAGATTTTGTTGTTCATGTTGCAGCCTTATTCAGCATTCTTCTATAAATGTAAAATGTGGTTGATTATTTCGTATAAATTCCAGAGGAAACCTTCATGAAATTCAGGGCCCAATTCTATAGCACCGGCAGTACATTCGTACTGCTGGTGCCTGATGTCACTAATGTGCTATGAGGCACTCCGGCGCTGGTGGTATGGGCAGTGGTGTCAGCCTACCGGTTCGCTGGGCGGAGTTTCTTTGCTCGCTGGGAGGGTTTCCGTGGTGATCGGCAGCGTGCTCGCTGCCTCCTGTTGCGTAATGGCGAAAGCCCGCCCAAAACTGGGCAGGGGGAGGGGGCCAGAGGGAGGGCAAGGCCAAGGAGGGGGCAGAGATGTGTCAAACTCTGTTGCCGAATTGAAAGGCATATTCCTGGTTCCTGCAATAGTTCACTTCTGCCACTAAGCACTAGGTTCATGGGAAGGATACTTAGTGGCAGTCACCCAGAAGGATAATATTGGGGGAAAGAAGCAGGGGAAGAGTATGGGTAATTTGTCTCGCTTGTTTGATTTCTTGCATGACACATTAACTTTCCCATCCTAAATGTTTTTATTTTCGTTTTAATGTCCTATTGCCAGAGTTGCGTGAAAACTGTTTTATTTTTTTCACGGATTTCAGTGTTTCCCAATGTTAGAAGTGCAGAAAGTGGTGCTATGTGTTTATTATTATGATAAATTATAATTGCTTTTAAAGTGCACTGGGTGGGCTATATAGAGGGTATAGTGTCAGCAGATAGTGCCGTATGCACGTAGAGGTGTTGGAGAATATGTAGAAATGTTGCAGATTTTGAAGATTTTGGGGGGTTTGTTTCTCTGTGTTTTTATTTCATCCTGAGAATTCTATTAGGGCACTGCTGTATTTAACACTTTTAGAAATCAATTTGCCTTTCAGAGCCTTACATTTTTAAAAAAACGTGTTGGCTGGGGAAGGGCCCTGCAGTGTAATGTAATGTATCGGAGCAACAGGTAGTTTACTCAATAGCTGGGAATTAAAGCTAGGGTGCTTTAAATTAGATATAAGGCACAAATGTTTAATGGGAAGTGTAATTAACTATTCACATTGTTTACTAGGGAGGGACACGGACCGGATAATCCATTATTTACTCATTTAGTCATGATTAGACTCTTCACTATAAGATGTGGTTTCATCCAATAAAAATCAATGCTCTTGGTATTTTGACATGGCAGGTTAGCGGTCTGTATCATATGGGATATTGAATTAGGCACTCTTGATGTGAAGGTAGACCTGGCAGAAATATGCTGGCTCTGAATCTGCAAAACGAATGGCTGATGCTGCCGCCAGTACTCCCAGTTTACATATGAAACTGGAATTAGTTTATACTGATTCCCTGCCTCTGTTGGACTGGTCAGGTGGCCCAGAAGTGATTGGCACACAGGAATAATCTGGAGGGGGTGGGGCCAGCCTATTGGTGTGGTGCAGCAGCAGGTGTCATGTCTCCTTGGAACATCTCTGCTAAGACCCAGTTGGATGAGACGGGGGGCCCTACTCTGTCCAAAATATACCCATCTGGATTTTTTTTCACACCATATTGCTGGAGAATAGAGAACAGGAGATGCCAAGAACAACCATGTTCAACAGTTCTATTTCTCTCACTAGTTTCTCCCATTCCTTAGCCTGCACATACGTGGTCTCTATGGGCAAATGAAAATTTCTTCCACTCCACTGCCTAGAATACTAGCTTGATAGACCTTGACATTGGGATTGGAGTTCCCAAAGTTATTTTGGGAATTTTCAGGTGAGGGTTTTTTAAATTTTGTCTTTAGTTCAATGCTTTTACATAATATTTTGATTTAATCTTTTCTTCTGTCAGGGATGTTTCATGGTTGTGCAATTGCTGCAGTCAAAGTATGCTAGTTTTCATTCCAGGAGTGTCATTTTATTATATCACAATGAGGGTGCTTCCTGCTAGATTATGTCACTTCTGGCTATGGCGTAACTTTTAGGTTGATGACATCCCTTCTGGTGGGTCCCAACACAAGTGCTATTCTAAAAAGTGGGACTCGTTCTAAAATGTTTGAGAATCACTGTTCTGGAATATATATTAGAAAGAAGGCCAATCATAATTACATCATGAAAAAACCTGGCAAATAGTTTGTTAAATTGAAGAGTCACATATGGACATGAGGCCAATGATCTGCATTTTATCTACATAACCTCATAACGTCGATCAGTTTGGCCATTATTGCCATCTTATTTCCATGTATGAGAAATTTATTTGCAGAAGCATGTAATACAGAGTCCTGTCAATGATTGACAATTAGAATGTTAGCAGCTAATATGCTACAAACCATGTTTTTTTAAAATTATTGACCCTTCTGCATATCAAATGAAGAAAAAAAGGGGGGGGAGGAACAGCATGTGGTTAAGTCTGTGAACAAAGATATCCTCATCACTTGACATGAGGCGGCAGAGGAAAGGTGGGGTATAAATCTCTTAAATAAATAAATAAATAAATAACCCTAACATTGCGCTTGGCCAGAATAAGTCCCTTGCACTTGGTCAGCATAAGGCCCAGGAGTGTCATGAACATGCCAGAGAGCATATTTGCAACTTCTCTGGAGTCAGCTGCACCAGCGCATGTATCCACCACCAAGGCTGTATCCAGCCTCCATTCCACCGAACCCCAGGGTAGGGTGGCCAAGGGCAGCCAGTGCAGGAGCTTGGGCAGGGCAACAGTGGTTTTGGGCAGGGGAAGATGGGAGAAGGGGTGGACAGACTGGGCCTTGGAGGGGATAGGACCAGCCTGGATGATTTAGGTTGAATCCTAACCGCCATCTCCAGTCCAGAAGGCCTTACATGGGTTGCTTAGATTTGCATCAGCAATTTTGCTGGTGCAGATCCAAGTAGCCCCATAGAAGTGGCTGACGCACCCCATGGGGTAAGAGGATAAATATCTCCTTATTACAAGTTGCTCCATAGTCACCTCCTTACCTGTTCTGGTTATGGCGCAGGCCAGTTGGCCTACCTATTCCAGAGCAGATTAGGATTGGGGTCCCAATTATCCTCCCTTGCAGGAAGAAAGATTCTAGCTGTTGTTCAGGTCAAATGCTCCTAGTTTCCCCAAAGACAGCAGCCAGACAGCTAGACTGGTAGATTCTAAGTCCTGTTAGCATTCTCACAGTTGCCTCTGCTAGGACTCCTCTAGCGGCTATAAATATAGATTATCGCTATTTGATTCCTTTTCCAAAGTGTTCCAATGCAAAAGGAAGAAAAAGCTTCATTTTGCGAAGTGTTTGCAAATGAAGAGAAACATAAGCGTTACAGGAGAAAATCTGAGAACCACAGATAAGTGAAACCATGGATATGGGACTCACAGATATGATGGGGCTGCTGTATATGTTATGTAATCACTTGGCAATGTCATATAAAAACAAAAACAACCCCTCTCCATCTCATTCAGTGATTTGCTACATTTTCATTTGCTTTAAATGTGTTCTAAAACTTTGCCATGTGTTTGACCTACTTCCTCAGATGGAAACCAGACATTCAAGGTTCATGAATATCCCTTAAAACATCCTACAGTGAAGACTGATGCAAATACTGTGTGCAGTTCTGCTGACATTTCCTTAAGTTTACTTTTTGAGTCTTTATCATCTATTCTAAGTGCACATTTTTCAGATGCACTAATATATCTTTGTTATTAGTGACTTTTCACTTTTTCAGGGCACAATCCTAACCTGGAGTTAGGCCGGCACAGTTAGGCCAGCAAAGTTTGGCCAGAACAAGGGACACCATAAAGTATCTTTGAACCACTCTCAGAATCAGAGAGGCCAGCACACAGATGTGTGCCATCCTCTGTGACTCTGAGAATGGTCCAAACGTGGTTTATAGTGGCTGTTGTGCTGGCCAAACTTTGCTGGCCTATCAGTGCCAGCCTATTTCCAGGTTAGGATTGCTCTCTCAATTGGATCCCCAAATACTTTGTTGGCTTATTGTCAAGTTACATTTCAATTGCCAGTTTATGATTTTATCGTATTGTCATAATTTGGGTAAGATTTTCTATCTTTACAATCAATTTTTTTACCTTTTACGCCCTCCCTGACTCTGCTATTGAATCAGTTATTCTAATTTTGCCTATCTGCACTGTAATATATATTTTATTTGAGATTTGTGTGTGTGAAGTTTTAAATAAGCACCGTATAGAGAGGAAAATTGTGAGAAATTCCCTTGTATAAATTGCATTTGTAAATTATGAATACCACACTAATCATTTCAACAACAGTATACATTTGCCTAGGTTTTTGTGTTAGCAAAATCTGACAGTGGAACCCCCCCTCCAATAAGAAACATTCACAATTTAATTTCTTTCTTGCAATTATTTAATGTTGTAGACATATTTTATAACTTTCCTTTTGTTAGAGGATCTGCTTTTGTTTTGTAATCTGGAGGCTGAACAGAATGTTCAATGCCAAAAAAAGCAAACAAGCTGAACAAATACCAAAGGCAGATTTTAATTTCTTTTAATAAATAGCACTCATAAAACTCAGTTTTACTGTACAGCTGTTATTTTCCAAAGGTGCCAGTTTATAATAGGTAAAACAGATATGCCCCCGCCTCCAATTTATTTTTATGTATGGGGAATCATTTGCAGGAATAAAACTCCCCAAATTAACTGAAAGAAAGGGGGGGGGGCTTCAAAATACTGAACTAATCCTTATGTCCCAGCACATTCATTGTGACATATATGTCTAATCTTATGGTGATTCCTCATGTCAGATTAATTCTTCTTTCGCCTATAGTAGCAGTTTCCCCTTATGGGACTAATTAACACTTCTAATTCCAGTTTGATTCTAGTTTGACTTTTAGCCAATGAGTTCAATTTTTCAGGATCATATTAAAGTCTACCCATTAAACTGCCATAAATAAATGTTTCTTTCTTTCTTTCAGGGCAATACTTTATATCTTTATATACTTTATACTTTATGTCTTTGTGACTCCTGATGTCCTCTCTGATTGATGATTCTGTAGTCAAAGTTAGATAAAAAAAGTGACTTTCTGAAGACCATCAGTGACTTTGCTGAGGTGGGATATGACTATGAGTCTTCTCAAATGATTCCAAAACCACTGGCATAGCTAATGAAAGTGTAGCCCAGTGTAGAGGGTAAAATGATGCCCTGGAAGTGATGTCATATCAGGAAGTGACATCACAGTTGTATTTTCATTTTCTTGTGGGGTTTTTTTTGTTTTGTTTTTTGTTTTGGCCATAACGTTTGCTAGAATGAAGATACTACACTTGGGTTTTTTCATTTCATTCTGCATTAAATTCTGCACTGAATGGTATGTAATGTGATGGTATTAGTCATACATCCCAAGGTTTTCACAATTTTGGCCACTAGTGTTAAGCTCAGCTTGTTGCCCCCCCTAAAGCTTGATGCCCGGTGCAAGTGCACCCCCCTGCACTTCTTTAGCAATGCGCCTGTCAAAAACTAATTATTACTAATGTCATCTCTAGTTCAGAAAAAAATTGAAATACTGAGCCTATTCCTTCCTCTTATTGATGAATCCACAAGATGGGTTTCATGGAGAAGTCCTAGAGTTGATTTTTATCTTTAGTTGATGGACTATCTTTAGTTGATTTTCTTGCCTCAATGTGGGCTGCCTACATCAAACATATACTATTTCCCTCTCATATTTCATAACTTGCATCATAAAGGGTATTTTTTTTTTTTGGTCACATCAGTTCCCACTTTTGAAAATAAGGCAAGTTGAAAAAAAGAAATACACACAAATCAATATAGAAGATAATGCTGCTGGTATTTTGACTCAGATGTAATTAGTTTCATGATTGGCTCCGGATCAGACTGAAACAGAGTGCCAGGGGGCTATTTGTTGATTTGGGTATTGAATACGCAGGAGAGAAATAAGATAATGAAGGGGGGCAATGAATAATTCAATGCACTCAACCAGGAGGTCAATCTAGGACTAATTTTATGTCATGCTAACATATCCCTTCTTTTTTTAAAAAAAGTTTCTTTTTATGAGGCTTCTGTGCTGATGCTTGGGCTGAATAAACAACTGAAACGATGAATGATCCATTTAAACTGAACTTCTGAACTTCTTGAAGTGTGCGCATTTTTGCTTGTGGCACAACCGAAAGCTAATCAGCAGTCCTGAAATGACCTAGAATTTGCATGGGCAAAGATCCAAAGAGCTTCTTTAGACATGCTCAAGGGCTTGGGCGTGCCCTGTGATGTTTGCCTTTCCCCACTTTCAACTGTGCCATATCACAGGCTGCTTTTGAAACTCCCTTCAGGTTTGAAAGGGTTAGTAGGTGGCCTTGGGAGGAGGAGCTGCTACTGGAGAAGCCTAAGTTCAAAGTCCTCTTGAGCATGCAAGAACTAATTATGTACTTCTTTGGATCTAGGCCATGTTGATTTCCTCCACATTCCATTGGCCGCTCTGCATATGTCCTGCAAAGAGTATCTAGGGTGTTCAATATATGACTTCATATAAGACATGTAACACTATCAATGAAATGTTTAGACTGGAACACACCAGCTGCTGCATGCACGGCTGGCACAAGGGCCATCGTAAAACACATTGGGACCACTCTGGGAGGATTACACACTGTGCAGCCTAACTCCCTTACAGCGCAATCCTGCACTGCCTGCCACGCCAACGTTACGACATAGTGTAGGTGCAACGGCCCTAGCGTTGACGCAGGAGCACCAATCGGCAGTGCCAATCCGATGCAGGCAGTGCCGGTCCTGCTGCGCCCGCACTGAGCTTTTCTTGCGCCGACCGAAGCCAGGCAGCGTGAGGGAGGCTCTGCGCAGAAGTGGCGCAGGGATTGGTGGGAGGGAGGGAGGCGGGGGCAGGACTTGGGCGGGACCTGGCCGGGCTTGGGAGGTGGCCGTATGGCCACTTCCTAAGCCCGTCAGCAAGGCCTGCGGGAGTGGGACCCCACAAAAATGTTTTGTATTGGGCCCTGCAGCTCCTAAGGCTCACAACATGTAAAGTAGTGAATGTATTCATGGCTGACATATGCTGTAGGGAGCAGGGATGACCTCAGGTCTTCAGCATATATTTTTTCAATTTGTAAACCATGGAAAAAGCATGGAGTCATCCTATCCTGTGTGAAGTATAAACTGCTACATGTTAACTTTCCAATGTGTGAATGCATGCTTCATTATCCTGTCTCTCCATTACCTTCAATATAATGTTCCGTCTTTCCAAAAGAAGTGCGAAGGTTGTTGTCATCAAAGTAGCTGAAGAGAAGAGTAACACTCTGTTAAAAATACTGCAGAGCCTTGCTTTAGAAATATGCAGCAGATGTTTGCAAATGAACTGAAAGCTTCCTATGTTGGTGACAGTCATGAACTTTTTAAAATGAAGGAAATGTTTATTCAGTTTCAAGCAGAGCAATTGTTCCTCGCACGAAGTTCCTGTATTTGTTTCTGCAGCAAACTTATGGTAATTCGGAAAGAACGGGTGTATAATTTTTTTAATCTCTGCACAATTTGGAAATGCTGAATGCACAAGCTCTTTCAAGTTTCCAGTTTATCTAGAACAGAATAAGGATAGGAAAACCACAGAAGTGGCAGCCAGGAACCATCCTTTTTTTTCCTCTCCAAAAAGAGCTGTCTTGTGTTTCTCAAACAATGGGTCAGAAGGATCTACTAGGTGGGCAGGAGCTAATTTCAGATGGGTTCCTATTTATTTCAAAATGCATTTTATTTTTAATGTATTAGACTTGACGCTACCTTGGTATGTGACTGCGTTTGGGAAATGTTGCAGATTTGTGTTTCTAACAGGCCAGTATGTGTGTGCTTCTAACAGTAATAGTCAATAGGGCTTACTCCCGGATAAACGTGGATAGGATTGCAACCTTTAGGATATTTGGGGAATTTTTAAAAAAACAAGTCAGCAACTGCTTGGGAGGGTTAGGAAATAAATTTTAAAACTTATACTTAGTGTAAACTTTTTATTTTTGTTGTTGTTTAGTCGCTAAGTCGTGTCCGACTCTTCGCGACCCCATGGACCACAGCCCGCCAGGCCTCCCTGTCTTCCACTAGCTTCCAGAGTTTGCCCAATTTCATGCTCGGTTGATTTTGTTGTATGTGGGATGGTTAACAATTTTCCTGTTTGATGATGTCACTTCTGGCCATGACATCCAGTGGGTCCCAACAGATTTTTGTCCTAAAAAGTGGGTCCCTGTGCTAAAACATTTGAGAACCTATAGCATTGTCTTTGGGAATCATTTCATTAAGAATTGTTGGGTTGGGATGTTTTTATTCATTTAAAGCTCAATCCTTGGCAAACACCAAGGTTGGCTTGACAGCCTCTCCATTGGTCTCTGGAGCACTGCCACCAGCGCAAGGAGTAGAAGGTCACACCCACCAGCAGCAACTTGCAGACCAGCCACTGGTGGGGTTCAGTTGGTGGTGGGGTGGATCAGGAGCAGGATGGGGCTGGTATGGGCAGATCAGGGTCAGATCAGGGACGGGCAAGGGTAGATCTCAGAAGCACTGGTGTCCATTATATTCAAACCCTCTTCCCAAGCCAGGCAGGCTCCTCAGATCTACACCAGCAAAAGAGCGGCTGTAGATCTAAGGAGTTCCATAGGGGACCATCAGGAGACCAACACAAAGGTAGGTGATGTTCTTTCCTTGACTCTCCCAGCCAGCCCACAGGATGGAGTGGACACTGTGCCAGCAGCCCTGTACCCTGCAATCCAGGCCAGAATAGAATTTGGCTATTTGTTATAGTACAATCCTAGGCGCATCTATTCAGTAGTGAGCCCAATGCCATTTTAAAAAACTTGCTCCGAAGTAAGCATGTGTAGGATTGCATGTCTGAAACCCTGGAGAGTCACTTACAGTCAGTGTTGACAATGTTGAGCTAGGTAGACCAATGGTCTGATGTGGCATAAAGCAGTTGCATGGGTTCTTTGAGAAGATAAACTTAACCTTGCTTAGCTCAAATTGATCTTTGAGGAGATAGTTAATTATCTGTTTACAAAGCTATAGTAGGAATTACTAAATCAATGTCTCTACAATCGTTAGAATATTTACAACAGTGTGTAAGCAATTATTAGCATGGTGTGTCTGAAATCAGGGATGACCGAAATGTCTGCTTCATGTGACCAACACATGTTTGATTGGTATACAATTTAGTTTTGCCCAACCGGTTTTACAGCATGTCTTATCTTTGTAATCTCTTTCTTATCTTAAAAGTTTTCAGGCCTTAGTTATGGCCATGGCAATAAGGCCAAACCTGTTTGGCAGCCAAAAATGGATAGTTAATCATCCCAACTTAGCAAGGGCAATCTCACCCAGATCTCCACATGATGTGACTATAAGGGGCACAGTTTAGGTCAAACCCTGCATTCTGGGATGTGTGGTGCTCTTCTGTTGCTGCTGAAATGTGCAGTGTAATCAGTTCTGAAACCAAACAGTTGTTGGCAAAGAGGGGGAAATACTCAAGGCACCCCATCCTCCCTCTGTGCAATGGCTGAGATGCTCTGTTAATTTCCTTCAGCTCAGCAGAGACTATCCTCATGCAAAAGAACACAGTCTAAGTAGAACCCTGCTGGATCAGGTCAAAGGCCCGTCTAGTTCAGGAACCTGTTTCTCTCAGAGCACAGTCCTAACCTGGCGTTAGACCAGCACAGTTTGGCCAGCACAAGGGCCACCATGAAGTGTGTTTGGACCTCTTTCAGAGTCAGTGGGAATGGTGCACATGCCTCTCTGACTCAGAGAGTGGGCCAAACAAACTTTACAGTGGCCCTTGTGCTGGCCTAACTGTGCTGGCCTCACTAGGATTGTGCCCTCAGTGGCACAGATGTGCCTTACGGCTGGGACAACTAACATGCCAGGATTGCGCCCTACACCTCCAAGCTGTGAATGGCTGTGGAAGCAAGGGGGAGGAGCTGTGTTACACAGGAACTCAGGATCCTGCAAAACTTAGCATTTTGCCCTTTTATAGGAATGCCACTGCACTGTTTCCTTAGATCTTCCTCAACGTGCTTGAGCCACATTTTCTTTGGTGCTGCCAATTGAACCCTCCAGTAGGTAGGTAACTCTTGCCACAGAAGCTTGTGTGGGGACTGATTAGTGTCATGATAGCTAAATGAATGGGGAAGAACTTCATGTTTTCCATGTTGGATTCCTAGAGGCACCTGGCCTGCAACTTCTAGAAACAAGATACCGAACTATGTGTACATTTGGTCTTGTTCAGTAGGGTTCTTCTTAACTAATGTGCTCTGACTCAGCTTTGGCTGTCTGATGGTTAAAGGCAAAAGAAGTGAGGAAGCCACCCCACCAATACTGCTGGCCCTGAAATTATATGAAAAGATGTTCATTTTTAGAATATATATATATATTTCTGTCTTCCAAGATACAATCAATTTAAGATCGAACATGACATTTGATTACAAATGTCTATCTAAATCTTCTTGTTATAGATTTTATTGGTGGTCATAAAATAATCTCATCCTTGAAATGATTCAGACACACTGTTTGCCTTAACAAATCCTGCCCAGTACTTGCTAAACAATAAAATTTTAAATAGCAACCACGTCAGTGGAATTTGCCTGTAAAACATCATTGTTCGGTGTACTGAATTTACAGTACTCCTGGCATCAGTTGCGCCAGCTAAAAATAATGATTTGGAGAGGCAAACAATGTTATGTCATAAAATAATTCTGGGACATGGACAAGGATGAGAGTTCAGCTTGCAGATATACAGTAGTTTCCAAAACCTAAGTATCCAGCCTTCAAGGAAGACAACTCACAATTGCTGACTATTCAAGTAATGTCAAGGCCAGATAAAGCAAATTCAATGGGAATAGAGACAGGCCAATAATAAGGGCCAGGCCAAAGTTCAAGTCCTAGAAAAGCAGGCAAGCTGAGTCATAGGAATACGTTTCTGAGACTGCTAAACCAGTATCAAGGCAAAGACTTGACAGCCTTTGGATTGGCCAAAGTTGACTGTAGCCTGGGTGGCTCCTTGCACTGGAAAGCTGCAATATGTGCTGTGTGTCACATGCCTGCCCAATGATTGGCCTATGCAGTGCTCCCTCTGATCAATCCTCGTGCTACAGACTCCCAGTAAGATATCCCTGTTTGCGGTGATGCAAGGTTTAAATGGTGGACGAGGTGTTCTTTGCCTCTCTACCACTGTGGATGGTGGTTAGAGAGTAGTTTTGTGGAACAGCTGGTGTGGGTTATAGCTCTCTCTCTCTCTCTCTCTCACACACACACACACACACATACACACACACACACACACACACACACACACACAGAGGGATGGTTTGGGGTTGATGGGTGATCAGTTTTCCTCATATGCAGTGGTGGTATCTAAAGCGGGAGGAACCAAAACGCTGGGCGGGATGTACGGTTGATTGGCAGCCCATCCGTTCCATTCTACCACCTGCCCGCCCGCCATGCGGGCTGCCCCCGGTTGGCGCGCCCCACCGCTGCTCGCCCAGGCACCTGGCACGCCCCCACCCGTCCCCCCCCGGCGAGCAGGCGCCCTCTCCGAGGCGAGGGCAGCCCGCGCGGCGGGTGGGAGGCGGCAGAACCGAACGGACGGGCAGCCAATCACACGTAAGTCCCGCCCAGCATACCGGTTCCTCCCGCTTTAGATACCACCACTGCTCATATGCCCTTTAGCCTACAAACATAGAATGCTTGCAGCCTCCTTGTCCCGACAAGCTGGCAGTTTGAGAATGTGAGGGCGCAATCCTAAACTGAGTTAGGCCAGCATAAGCTAAGCCAGCAAAGTTTGGCCAGCACAAGGGACACCGTAAAGTATGTTTGGACCACTCTTGGAGTCAGAGAGGCCAGCACACAGACGTGCACTATTCTCCCTGACTCCGAGAGTGGTTCAAACGTATTTTGCGGTGGCCCTTGTGCCAGCCAAACTTTGCTTGCTTAGCTTATGCCGGCCTAACTCCACTTTAGGATTGCGCTCCCAATCTGTTGAGAGTGCATGTGCAGAGTTCAGAATATGTCGATAAACTAGCAATAATTGCTCCGGTGAGCACCTAAGCCTGCAGTTCAAGCCACGTTACTGCAAAGCTGCTGAAAGTGGTGTGAATGGTGACATAGTTAAAGGTGGGTGAAAACAGTGATAATGAAATAAAAACACATAACACTGCTTTCTGCACTTCCCATTTTTGTAAAAAGAATCCAAAATCTGAGACAAACAATTAAAACTGTTTTGTTTGGTTTTTATTTTTTTAATGGGGGTGCATGTTAATGATTGTGGCTGCCTCTGCTGACAGTATACCATCTGTATCACCTACCTAGCAGTCGTGGACCTACCATTAAGCTAGGAGGGGCAAAAGCCCTGGGCACGGAGCTTCTGGGGCGGGAGGAAGGCAGTGATGAGGCGGCTCACCTCTCAGAGAGGCGAGCAGGTTTGGCCGTCCCACCCACCCTTTCCATCATACAGCTCCAAAATGGAGCCTAGCATGGCGAGGAGACGTGGCGGAATGGCCCAAGGGGGCGGGAAAACAGCGGGGGGGGGTGCTCGGTTGGCTGGGTCCTCAACTGCTACAAAGTACAATTTTACATGAGACTGAAATTTATAATTTTAATGTAAATTTTGAATAGAAGCACATAAACAGAAGATTTAGCCGAGAGGGTTAATGCCTCCGTTTGCCCGAAGATAACACCTGAAGATCTGAAGGTCGTGAGCTCGAGATTACCGGAAGTCTCTGAGAGCGACAGACCTTGCAAACTGCGGCTGATTAAAAGCTGAGTTCCAGCTGCCTCGTGGGAGGAGGAGTGTGCTGAAGTCAGCTGCGTCTCTGGTGGGAGCAGGGAAGCCTCTTATCAGCCAGCAGAGGACAGACGGGTGGCTAAGAAAGAAGGCTAAATCCAGAAAGAAAGATCTGTATGTGTGTAGTTCTTGAAAGATAGAACATTTCTGTAAATTGTAAAAACCTTCGGGTTTGTGAATAAAAGTCTGCCTATGTAAACCGCCTTGAGTTACAGTCATTAGAGAAATCTAGTGATCTTAAGAAAGGCGGTATACAAATACATGTAGTATTATTATTATTATTATTATTATTATTATTATTATTATTATTATTATTA
>JAJKFI010000003.1:29923749-29958947 GCA_029204185.1 Lerista edwardsae
TATTATTATTATTATTATTATTATTATTATTATTATTATTATTATTAAACACCAAAATCCGAGAAAAAAATAAAACTGTTTTCTCCCACCTCTAGGCATAGTTAATCTTCAATGACTGGCAAGTAGAGTATGTGCTGGGCTAAACACAGGGCCCAAAACTGCTGCAACACATGCTGACCGTGCATGAGTGGAGCCATTCCTCTCAAATTCTCCACGTTAATTCGGTTGCATGACTTGAGCATTCAATACCAGCTGAAACATAAAGAGGTACTCGTACACTCTGGAGCAGAGCATCAACAACGTTGCTATTCTGCATATATACTTGAGGGATTTCACATTTGCATTTGCACATTTTATTCTTACTCTTGCCTATAAATATAGCAAATGTTTGGCGACTTTAAAGCCTCTGAGCAAAATTTATAGGCCACCCACTTTTCTTCCATAAAATTTTTCTCCCATAATTAAAGTATAAGCTGCTATTATCAAGCATGCTGCCAGGAAAATAGTCATTCCTAGTCATCCGTTCTAGCATGAAAGATGCAGCTCTTCCAGATATGTGTACAGGATAAAACATGTTAAAAAGAGAGAGTATTTGAGATGTGAATAGGCAAACTGACCAGTGAGTCATTTTGATGAAGGTGCCATTCCTTGCTAGCTCCCTTCTGTAGGTTTGGAATGTGGGCTCCCAGAGGAAATCCTAAGACTTCCAAAGGAAGTACAACACTGTTTTCTATATTCCTAAGGGCGCAATCCTAACCAACTTTCCAGAACTGACATAGCTGTGTCAAAGGGGCATGTGCTGCATCCTGCAGTTGTGGGGGCAGTCATGGAGGTCTTCTCAAGGCCAGGGCGTAGCTAAAGAAATGCAGGGGCTGCAATTGCACTGGTCAACAAGCTTTAGGGGGTGGGGCAACAAGCTGAGCTTGACATTGGCAGAAATTGTGAAAACCTTGATATGTATGAATAATACCATCATGTTCTATATCATTAGAAGGATAATTTAACACAGAATGCAACAAACTAGAGTGCAATACCTTTACTCTATCAAATGTTATGGCCAAAACACCAGAGAAAATGAAAATACAACTATGATGTCACTTCCTGTTGTGATGTCACTTCCGGGGCAACATTTTGCCCTCTGCACTGGGCTACACTTTCATTAGCTATGCCTCTGTCTCAAGGTAAGGGAATGTTTATTCCCTTACCTCAAAGCTGCACTGCCCTTACCCTGGTGCTGGATTGTTGGCTAGGATTGCACCCTAAGAGACTTCCAGCAATTCAAGGCGATGGGGGAAAGTTTGAGTTGTTTAAAGTGACCAGCAGGCTCACTCAGTCAGTTGACTGACAAGATGCCACTAACTCAGGATTGACAGTGGCTCTCCAGAGTTTGAAGCATGAATTTGTCCCCAGCCTCCCTGGAGATGTAAGAGATTGAATCTCACATGCAAAAGATATGCTTTACCACTGAGCTGTCGCCCATTGGCACTGGTGATGCAGAAGTGAAATGAAATATAAAGCTAAATTCCAGGAACACTGCAAAAAATGTACATAGTCCAAGGCCATCTACTGCAGATATAGACATTCATTTGTTTAAAAGGTGAACCCCACTTTCATTTACTCGCATTCTTTACAGGCCAAACTAGATGTGTACTGATGTGTTAGTAAAGGCATTAGTAACCGGCATGATGCATTCATCTTTCTTTGAGGTGCTGCAACCTAGATGAGAGCTAGCATTGTGTAGTGGCTAAGAGCCACGTACTTAGGTTGCCAGGTGTGCTTTTCCAGCATTAGCATGTACACTCAGGTGAAATCTATCCTGTGTGCTGGGACTCTCTGTAGTGGTTAATGGCACAACTCAGTGGTTCAATGGACAAGGACAAAGGAGACGTGAGCGGTGGTGCAACAATGACAACAATTTTATTGTGGGAATAATGATTACAGTTATAGGGAAGGATCAAATATCCAAGCGATGAAACAGTTATTCTGTACAGAGGAGAGAGGGGGAGGAGAGGAAATCCTTAAAAGGGAAAAGGGTGCATAACGGCACAAGCAAAGAGAAGGAAAGGGATTTGGGAAATCAGGAGGGTTATCCAGAGGAACTAAGATTGGAGAATCAGGGGAGGAAGTTGTGGTAGTAGAAAGGGAAGGAGAAAGGAAAACAGCTGGAGAAAGGAAAGGAAAGGAAGTCAAAGAGGTCACCAAGATCCTGTCTATGGCACCTGTCAGGAGCTGAACCAAGGGCTACCAGCAAGAAATGAACCATTTTGATGAGCCGTGAAACCATTTTACTCACTTGCAGCGGGAAAGCTAAAGTCTCCCCTGAAAGATCACTCTCAAATTAGGTCTCAGGATCCATGGGAGAGTGTGCAAGCGAAGTGTGCCCCACCTGGCTCTTGAGAGTTCTTGGTTAGTTAAGGGCAATTGTGCATTGGAGGCCAATCCTCGACTATTGGTAGGGGTGGGTTTGTCTTTGTTTTTTGTTTTGTTAAACACCACATAAAAACACAAAAACACCTGCGGGGGTTAAAATATTTGACTAAAAACACAAAACACCACATTTTGGTGTTTAAGATTGCCATGAACGAGGGGGGGGGTGTAACCTATGACCGCCCTACTCGGCCACTCGGTTAGGAGACGCAGCTTAGTAGGGAACCGCCTTGGTAGTTCCAATCCGCTGCCACCAGGTACCAGGTTGCCTGAGGAGTTTCCTGGGCTAAACTCCTCTCCTAGCAGAGGTCATTACCTCAAGGGTCTGTACACTCTCTCTTATTGAGTGAGGAGGATAATAAATCACTGTGAGCCGGTCCAAGGCAAGAAGGGTTTTTGTTAACAAATTGTTAAGGGTAAAAAGAGGTTACAAATATAAAACAGTTTCACAGCCAAAACTTATAAAACACACGGCCTGGGAAAACACAGACTCAAAAGAACCAGAACCCTAACACGTTCTTACTACCACTGGGATCCTGTCTCTGTCTCTTCACTGCTGGGCTTCTTCCAGCAGCCATCCACTCTGCCTCCCCACAGAGCGGCTCTCCCTGCAACCATCCAACAGCACAGCCCACAGGAGAGAGAGAGGGAGACTCCGCCCATTCCCTGATCGCCAGCTGGCGACTCCTCTGATTGGCCGGCAGCCACTCCTCCTCCCCCCCCCAGCCTCCCCAGCTCTGACAAAAACAGACCAGGCCCTTGGAAAGTAAACAGAAAGTATAAAACAGAAATAGATATGTTGCCATCGAACCAAAGTGCAGCCATCTTGAGTCTTTTGCTTAGTCACTTGTCTAAAGTTGCTGAAGTATGTAACTGTTTCTCTCTTTGCTCTCATTGTTTTCACTCACTTGCCCCCCCGCCTGTAACCTTCTCCAATCCAGTGCCGCTAGTCCTCGCAATAGATAGAGAACTGGTTCAAGCCAGCAGAGCTTCCTCCCTCATCAAAATGGTCACAGCATATTCTTAAGGCCCAATTGACACTGAGCTTCTCATGTCCCAGCCCCTGTGTAGTAATTTTCCACCAAGCAGCAGTTTGTGGGGGAGAGGGATATAAAAATGATTTGGAATTGTATGCTCTTGCTCTTTTTCTCTGCCTGCCGAGTGGGGCAGGGAGATTGGCTCACCTGCGCAGGTGTAATAAAGATGATCCTCATACTCTCTAGTTTGGTTGTTTGCCTTTTTACATTATTTCCCCGGGATGAAAACCATTTTGGGCCAGTTTTCAGCAACAGGTACATGAAACATAACTGTTTCATCACGAAGATATTTTTCCGAAATTAAAATAGATTATTTTTCCAATTAGATATAATACTGTGGCTGCCTCTCCTGACTCTATATCACCTGTATCACCTACGTAGTACACTTTTAAAGCTTTTAAAATTAATAAAAATGAGAATGTAGAATAAAAACACAACACCGCAATTTGCTATTTTAATCAAGAAATTGGGGGAAACCACACCCCTAACTACTGGTGTATGTGCAAAGTGTCGTATCGCAATAGGAAAGGACAGGTTGTGGGGTTAGTTGCCAAGACAAAGTCATAGCCTGTTTGTGAAGCAGGGTGAAGACAGACAAGGCTTAGAGAGGCCCAGGGCAAAAGAGAAGCAGGGCAAGGAAATAGAAATTGCTTTCTTAGGAGAAGAGAGTGCCAAGCATGCAGTGGCACAGAGGCATATACTCAGAAGGGATGCCTGCTTAGCAGGTGCTACAGGAGGAGTTTCCCAGTTGCACTCAGGGAAGGGAGGAAGAAAGCTGTGAAGAGAAGGGAGTGGCAGTTGCCAGTCCTTGGTGCCAGCTTAGCACAGGAGTTCTTGGGTAGCAGCTGGAGTGCATGTGCATCCCACATCATCAGTGAGTCAATGAATAACAATGCCAATAGCAAGGCAGCAAAATGCAGAATGAAGACAGACAACATTCAGGGCACTATGAAGGGCATTCCTGTGGATGCCCAGTAAGCCGTCCCCATGCCAGCTGAGTTGAGCATGCGTGGGGGCTTGGGGAGGGGAAGGGGAAGGCAGGAGGGAGGCAGAACAGGGTGGGAAAGGGTGAAGAAAGGGCAGCCCTATGGGAGGGCTGACCTGGGGAGGGGGGTATGTGGATCCAGCACTTAGGACGGATCCTAAGCACCGTCCCCAGTCGGTTGGCCCTGATATGGGCCATACAGGTTTGTGCCAGCAATTTCACTGGCACAGGTCCAAGCATCCCCAAAGAGCTGGCTGGGGCTTACCCTGGGGTAAGGGGAAAATATATGCCTAACCTGCATAACCTGTGTAGGATGCAGCTCAGGCCAGCTGGTCAGCCTGATACAACACAGGTTAGGATTGGGCTGTCAGATATTAAAAAACAAACAAGCATACATGTTACACTGAACTAGAATAATAACAAAACAGTTTCAAGGAGTTTATTTTATTTACAGAGTGCAAGTAGCACTGTTAAGTCATTTCCAAGGAATGTTGTCTCAACCAGGGTCAAACCCACATATGCTGCCCACGTTAGAGGAAGGGGTGTGGCATTCCTGCATGGTTTCCCTGACGAGCCAAGGTGACGACAAATGGCTAGCCACCTTTCCTCCTGACTCCCAAACATGGTTTAATCCTGTTTAATCTCAGTAAGATAGAGGAACAAATAAACCTGTTTTGCTAGTGAGTGAACTTAGGACTTGTTTTGCTCACAGGGAGAAACTTTTAAGATGAAAAGATGAATCAAAGCCAAATGGGTAGGAGTTGAATCAAAAGTCATCGCTGAATCAAACTCATTGCTTCGTAGTTGAAGCCATTTTTTCTGTCATGTCCATGACAACTGGTTACTCCTCTACCATGAACCCACGATAGCAGAAATCCTATATACATCTTCTGTATATAGATGGCCTTCTCGGTGGTGGCCCCCCAACTTTGGAATACCCTCCCCTTAGAATTGAGAACTGCTCCCTCTTTGTTAACATTTCGGCGGGGGCTGAAGACCTTTTTATTTCAAAAAGCTTTTAACTGTTGACAGGCTGGCTGGCTGGTTCACTTTTATATTTTATACCTTATGATCCACTGGGCTTGTTGTTTTTAAATTTTATTGCTTTGTTTTAATTTCGTTTTATTGTATTGTTTTAATATTGTTTTTAAATTGTTTTTTGTGTTGAATTTTATATAATATTGTAATGCCGCCTTGGGTGCCTTCGGGCAAAAAGGCGGGATAGAAATCTAATAAATAATAAAAATAATATACATCTAGGTGGAAGTAAGCCCCATTTAACAAAGTATAACTTACTTCTGAGTAAACATGCATAGGATTGTCCTGTAAGTGGCCTAAGGCAAGCAACTCTTTCTCACTCTCACTTTTCTCCTTTGTGATAAAGCAGTGATTGGGGAGTCATGACCCCCCTATACAGTATTCTCCTTAAAGGGGGTAGTGAGTCATAGAGACCTAAAGTAGGCAATGGCGCCTGTCACTTTTGGATTCTCCCCACCACCACCAACTATTGTACAGAGAGATGAGAAAGTGATTTTTACCACTTCTTACTGTGGTAACTGTGGTAATCCTGTCTGAAAAGGACAGTAAGTTGGGAACCACTGCAATAAAGGGATAATACAGTACTTATTCACCTTGCAGGATTGTTGTAAGGACATGAAAATGATACATGTGAAGAACTCTGTACACACAGAAAACATTATATAAAAGTTAAGTATTAGGATGTGTTTTTTTTTATTTGAAACTTCTCCATCCTTCGAAAAGTCTCCCTTACACATTTCTTCTCAACAAATCCTGGTACCTTCCTGGAACATCTTCTCAGTTCTTTCTCCCACAGACTTCCAGCTGCCAACTCTGAATGTGCTCCTTTCTCACAAAACTTTCCTGATGTGTGTCAAATGGGCATAGAAATTTATATATAGAGTATACTACATCGAAAGCTTTGGTGGTTTTGTGCCATTAAGGCAGAACTGTAGGGCTTTTGTGGGCATCCATTTTGATTCAGCACCTTTATGGGGTGTGCTGTTTCTGTTAAAACTCGCGAGTCAGGTCTATGCAACTTTGGTTGTAGCTTTACATCAAATCTGCACATCACCTGGCAAGCTGAGAAATAGAACACAGTTTATTGTGTTCTAACAATAAATTGTGTTAATTGTGTTAAGGTCAACGTTCTTATTACTTTAGAATTGGTGGTGTTGTGGCTTATGTATAATGGAAACTCATTTCAAGGAAAATGAAAAATGAATCCTTTCTATTATAAAAGACTCACCTCAATATACTTCATTCATAGCTTAGTGTGACAGTGGCTACTATAGCAGCTTTTTTGACTTCTAGATGTAGATAATGTGTGTGTGTGCGCGCTTGCACGTATGCACCAGGGTGAAGAAAAATTATTTCATTACCAGCTATGCTGCGTTTAAAAAGCTACTGAAGCATGAAGTTTTAAAATATACACCAAAGAATATAAATGTTAATAGAAAAAAGTAACACTGGTAAACTATCCACAAGTCTAATGAAACCCCAGCTCTTAACCACTACCTTAAATAAAAACATATATTGTTTTCAAATGATGCTGAGGCAACTTTTCCAGGGAAAATTGCCACAGGAGGGATTGCCTAAGTCTGTTGTGGCAAAAACAACCTAGGGTCTTGTGGCACCTTCAAGACTAACAGTTTTATTGTAGCACTAGCTTTGGTTGACTAGAATCCCTTCTAAGGAAAGAGCAGACCTCATTCATAGCTACAATAGCCTCTGTCTCAATAAGCTATTTAGCAGTCAATAATGCCTCTCCAGGTGCTAGGTTCTTATGGATGACTGAGTGCATCCCATAACATCTACAGTAAACAAATTCTTCCCCACCCAAGAAGAAAGCTTCATTTTTCCATTGTGATCCACATAGTATGGGAAGCCCATGCTCATAACTGTGTAAAGACTCTAAGCAGGAGCTATAATATTCCCGATTAGGCACCAAAAGGAACCTTATGTTCATTAAACACTACCAGGAAAAGTTCTCGGCATACTTGAATGTTTTCCATTCAGGTGAACATTATCCCTTCTCTGGCTTGAATGATTTGAGTAAGTTCCAGGGATAATGGCCCCTATCATGATGCTGTGTCTTATGGGAATGAATGTCATCGGCTCTTCTTCAGACAGCAAACAATTCTTTCATCTGTAAAATGGGGGTAACAATACTTTCATGCTTTTCCAGGATTGATGTGGGGCTTAATTCAAGCTTAAAAGCCACTCCAAAATGCTTGGATGAATTATGTATTAGGGAATGTGTATAATATAAAGTTATTATCTTTAATAATAACCCTAATCGTTATTACTGGAATAGGTCAGGAACCTCAATTTGATTTATTGTCATTGTTCACATTTCTTAACTAAAAGAAAAGGGTTAGATTTGAAGGCTCATCTATCTGTCATCAAGGTTTCCCATTAAATATATTAAAATGTTTTAAGCCTGTTAGTTTATTAAAGGAACATAATCTTATTCTTTGGCTTTCAGCAAAAAGCAGCCACTATCTCAGTTAATTACCATTTCACAGCTATAACCTCCGAGTAAGAAAAAACGTTCCAAGGTAATTTGTGAAGTTTCAGAAGAAACGAAACATGTTATTTTGTGGTGGCATGCAGAAAATCACCCAAACTGTGTGGCAAGTAACTGCGTATGGATGGCCAGTCACAGACTTACCATTGGGTGGGAGGCAAGGGCCCCCATGCGTGAAGCTCCTGGGGGGGGGCAGAAGGAGCCTGGTATGCCAGGAGGGCATGTCAAAGGGCAGGGAGGGTGTGGAGAGCTGCTGCTAGGGGCACAAAGCATCGACCAGTCCTCTGGGCGGAGCATGGGCTGGGCGTGCCACTGTGGATGGCTTGCCACATGGACCCCATCTCTCCAGCCGTATTCATAGGGGATACTCCAAAAACTCATCTCCCAAAGTTGGCCTAGTTCCATCACACACAAACACTACATCCTATGCATGGTAATCC
Source organism: Lerista edwardsae (assembly GCA_029204185.1). Classification (NCBI taxonomy): domain Eukaryota; kingdom Metazoa; phylum Chordata; class Lepidosauria; order Squamata; family Scincidae; genus Lerista; species Lerista edwardsae. The sequence goes on from JAJKFI010000003.1 coordinate 29,932,186, forward strand.
TTGCTGAAAAGTGGGCTTACTTTTGAATAAAAATACATCAAAATGCACTATAAATCCTTCTACATATTTTCATTTCTCATACACTTCCACTAGTTCCGAGTCCATTTATTTCACTTTAATCAGTGTAGGGTCTTCTGCCTAAAAGATTCCACCTTTGACAGTCCTTGTCATGGGTCAGTCACATTAATTTTGGTGTACCCTATGAATACATGAGAAATACTGTACATGAAAATGCTCATACACTCAAGACAGGTGTCATCTGGTATGTTTTGTATTTGGAGCTCCATACTTTGAGCTAAGTTTAGTGCAACAACAATTCACAGAGGGCCTGCTATGCAAATAACTACTGGAATTTTGGAAAATGTGTAAATAACTTTGCATTGTGCTGCCAGACTGCAGTTGGTACTTGGTGTGCGCTTTTCCTCTCTCTGACTAAAAATAAATGCAGCACACCTGCCTCGTCCCCACATATTTCAATCTGTTCCAAGAAAACAAACATACATTTTGTGTTATACCAAAACCTCTATAAGGACCATCCTGGACAGTGAAAGCAACGATTCTTCTAATCCAAACAACTATTTTGGTTCTTCATTCAGAGCGCAATCCTAACTTGGAGGCCCAGTTAGGCCAGCAAAGTTTGGCAGACACAAGGGACATTGTAAAGTAGGTTTAGAAGCACTCTTGGAGTCAGAGCCCAGAACACAGACCTGCACCATCCTCCCTGACTCTGAGAGTGATCCAAACGTGCCTTACGGTGTCCCTTGTGCTGACCAAACATTGCAGGCCTAACTATGCCGGCCTAACTCCAGGTTAGGATTGCGCCTTCACATGTATATCATCCCCTCATTGCTGTATTTCAAGCATTCTTTAGGAGGTCTTCAAGGCCATAAATGCAGTGATGCATTTTTCTGATATTGCCATTTTCTATCAGTTATTTTAGAGATCATCAAAAATATATGAAAATAAGAACATAACAATCTCCACTTTTATAAACATAAAAATAACCACCAAATTTGCTACAAATATAGAGTCAATTTACAGTGAATTGCATCCTAAGGTTTCCTTACTCTTTTGCAGTGGGCTCCAAACTCCAACCAGTGGGCCAGATTTGGTCCCCCTGGATCCTTCCCGTGAGTGAATGGCATCTGCTATTCACCGAAGACACCGACCACAGCCCCCAGGGGTCTTCGCAGCAAATCGCACCTGCACAGAACACAGCACACAAGGCATGCTAGGGTGTCTGGCCCAAGAAGCGGCTCACTGCAAAGACTCCTGCAGGCTGTAGTTGAGGTCTTGCAATCGTCCCAGGTGGAACAGCAGATGCTATTCAGGGACAATTTTTGGCAGTACAGCGGTCTCCAGTTTGGAGACTACTGCTATTGTGGAAGGCACTTTCTCAGGAGGAAGACTCCTTTTATAGAGGGAAGAAAACTATAGGATACAAGCCAGTTTCTATGTTCAGGTCATTCATATTCAACTATTTCTTATAGCAACTATGCATTTGACACATTTAGGAAAGAAGAAAAAGAGGACATGCACGCATGGGGAAGAAAAAAGAGCAGGAGAAAGTTCTGGTGGCTGAGAAGGAAGACAGCCAAGAGTTAACTGAAGACAGTTTAGGGCCCAATCGTATGATTGTCTGGTGCTGCATTGTAAAGTGGCTCCAAAATGGCCATCACTGTATTTTGCAGAGCCACAGAATCAACTGGAGTTCTCCTCAGGATGGGTCACAGAATCAGCTGGAGTTCTCCTCAGGATGGGTGCCTGTTTATCTGGAGCAGAACTAAGGAGACCCATGTAGGGCTCCAAAGCTCTGGAGGGCACAGGATTTGGTACCAGCCTCTGCCACCATCCCCGCCTCCCTTCAGGGCCTAAATCACCCTCCAGCCCATTATTCCCCTGCTTAGTCTCACCCACTTTCCAGCTTCTCCCCAGAATGCCTTCTTATAGCTCGGTGGGATACTTACCGCTTGGTGCTCCCAATTGTTGTCCCACCAGCGCAGAGGCCCAGCACCAACTGGCACTGGTCTCTCCGACGGTGCCTCTCCCCTCCTGGCCACCACCACATGCCTTACGGCAGATTTGCGACAGCTGTTGCTGAGACAATGCACAGGCCGCCAGTGATGCCTTGGTGTGAAAAATGATCATACCACTGATTTTAATGAAAAAAATATGCACACCATATTTGAGTAACTGCAACCATAATTTATATGACATATTGAAATTAAAACAGCAGCAGCACAAAAACCGGGCAACAATACTCAGTAGGCATCCACCTTCTAGAGAAGGTAAGTGTCACAGAAACCTAGAACACACCTTCCATAGCCTCAGAGTAACATCTTGGAGCCATTCTGCCATCACCGTGCAAGGATTGTGCACTCCTCCCACCAGCAACGCATAGGAGACACGCTTTGGTTCAGCGAGCACCTGTGTGTTACTGTTGCTGCCCAAAATGGCTCTGGTGGCAAGTGGGAGAGGCCACTTACTCTGCATGTTTTGGCACCTATAGTACTTACTGCGCCACCTCTGCGGGCCACACAACTGCTAAACATTCTCTGGAAGTAACTACTTCTTTATGTCTTTAGGCAACATTACATGTTTGTCTTAAATTTTAATATTTCTTCTGACCTGATGACTACCCAACAATCTCAGCTTGACAGATGGATGATCATAAAAAGGGACTCATACTTAATCACTTATAACTAAGTGGAGGCTTTCCCACAAACTGTAGAAACAGGACTTGCTCAAGATCTTCCGTCACTCTAGAGAGAACAGGGTAGGAGAAGAGAGAGCATATCTCCTTGTGAACAGAAAACACATCCCTCTCTAAATCGAAATATATGAAACAACAGAGTACTATTTATAAAAAAAAATCTGTATTATAAACAAGTGTTTATTATAATTGCTTTAATTGAGGACTTCAAAATAACTTATTAAAGATCTAATTACATAATTGATGATTCATCACCAATTGATGCCAGTTAGAATGTTTCCGGCAAGACATTAAAAAAAAATTAGGCAACTTTAAAAGGATTTCAGATATATTTTGTATGCAATCTGAGGTTACTTAGAGTGGAATTCTATGGATGTCTCCTTGAAAAAGCTGCACTGAGTTCAATGGAACTTACTTCCAGGAAAGTGTGTAGATTCAGTGCTTTGCTTTTTAAAAAAAAAATGAACTTATTTTGAAGAACTGTTTTTATTGTGTTCATTCTGGTTTTGAGCTGATTGCTGCTCCTCAGTTCAATTCAGTCATTACCTTAACAGTCTCTGGTAATCAGAATGATCATAGGCATTACTGAAACCAAGAACATGCGTTTTGGCCACCTGAATATAGTGAGTCACAAGAGCTTTTGGAGACACAGTGGCAGGTCATTACATAAAACTGCAAATACCTGCTTAGCAATGACTCACCATAGTGTAAGATTTTTGAAGCCATTAATTGCATTTCCTCAGTAAATGCAATTGCTGGATATATTTGGCAGTGAACCCATGTGCCAACACACAACAATTTATTTATAATAATTACCTAGAGCCCAATCCTAGACGATAAGGGCAGGATCTACACTAGGATGAAAACTGAATAAAGGTCCAAATCAATGTTCTTAGGAAAATTTTGTCATTTGGATTGCATATGCCTAGAAACATCTCCTTGAAAAGATCAAAGTTGTATAAGATAGCTTATCTCTGATCATAATTATTTGCCCTGGTACCCCACCTCCATAAACACATGTGGCCACCACTTTGCATACAAAAAGAAGTTAGATGTCAGTTAAGTTCCCCTAATGCTCGAACCGAAAAACAGAAACATTAGCTGTGCGTCCCCTCAATGAAGCCCCAAGAGACAGGTGCGTATGAATGAACAGGCCACTTTATTGCAACAAATTACAATGAAGAGGAGCCGGGGACCAGCAGCAATTAATCAAAGCAGGGTAAATGGGCAAGGCCTCAACTGAAGGTGAGGGGATCCAGTCACCGGCCAGCCGCCCCAGCGGGTGAAACATCCTGACTCCAGGCCAGCCCCTTGGGGCGTGACCCTTCATGGTCCAACCCCTGCAGGGGTGGAGTAGGAAATCCACGCGCCCGCCCTGGTCGGAGAGCATCTCCGATGGGTAACTCAGTGCCTTAACTGACCTCTGGATGCACACCAAAAGCCTCCTTCCAGCCTTTGTGCCTGTGTAACCTGCCAAAGGGGGGGGGTCAGCCTAGAGCTTGACACCCACCCCTCCCACAAGGGAACAAAAGGCCATGGAGGCTCCGCTGCAGGTTCCAGAGGAAGACCTGTTCCATCCTCCATCCGCTCCATCCTCCGACAAGTGGACCCCATCATCCCTAAACAGAGAAGGAGAAGAATGCACGATTGCCGGGTGCTGAACGACCAGGCTGCCAGCCTGACGCACAATATTGCCCACTTCCCAATTTACTTTCTCCAAGCACGCTCAATACGCAGCATGGAGGCCACCCCCCTCCAGACCCTGCACTGTAACAGCTCAGACCAACCACTACCAAACCCGGAATCCGTTTCCGTAAAACACTAACAACGTCACAGGTTTGCCTCCTTAAGGACAGCCCGGTCCTCAGGGTCAGGTTGATCGCTTAAATGGATCCTATTACCTGGGGTGGCGGATTTGCCCTTAAAAATTCTGAGACCGCAGGGGGCAACTGCCCCCACTGCATGCCTCATCTGGCAGCCCAGGGCACCCTGGCCCTGCTGCCTAGCCCCAGCTGGGTCCCAAAGTTGCATTCTGCTACCCTCTTGTGGGCCCCCAAAAAGGATGGAATGACCACAGATCAGCACTCGGGTTGGGTTCTTGAAACAACCTGAAAGAAAACAGGAGCATGAATGCAGGGTACCCAGCCTGGCCAGCCAAGCAGTTATTAAGGCAATGGGGAGTATCAGGCCACAGGCTTGGGCACCCAACAGTATAAGTAAAGTGCTTAAAGAGAAGGTATAAGAAAAGTGCTTAAAGAGAGGGCTTCTTAGGCAGTGTGCATATCTGTACTTTCTTCCCCAAGGGAGAACCCCTCCTCCCCTCTCATTTGTGCTTTGCTGGGGCGGGGAGGGCCCTCTGGATGGAGAAAGGCTGCAATCCTGAGTAAGGGGGGGGGGAGGAACAAGCCTCAGCAGCTGCAAAAGGAAAGATTGCTAGCATTGCTCCTGCTGAGGGGAGGGCAACCTCAGACACGCTCCTAATGGATGTGCAGCCAAAAATCTCCCTCCACATGTGCTGCCCAGCCCCCACACAAGCACTCTGCAAGGCAGGCGAACCCAACAAGAAGGGAATCTTGCACCACAGCAGCAGGAAAGCCAGATGCATGCACCTGAGTTTCCCCAGCAATCAAAACACCTTGGGAGCTGTGAAACGGCAGCAACCACATGGCAATAGCTCCAACCCAGGGAGCTACAAACAACAAGCCCTCACCCAGGCAACTCAAAGCAGGGGGTCAGCTACCATTAGCACTTACCACGGAAGGGAAACAAACATGGCTGCAAACGCAGCCACCAGATGCCTTAAAGCAACACAGGGATTTCCAAATGAGCAGCAGCCATGAGCTAGGATCCCATCTAGGGAACAGCTTCATCACCACCCCTTACCTTACCAAAGCCACAGGCAGGAGAGCCATGTCCTTGAGCTCAGGTAAGAAGGCGTCCAGCAGCAGAAGCATGCAAGATCCGTTTCCCTTGGGATCCAAGGCGGAATGGCTTCCAGGAAGCGACCTCGCCACCAGGAGAGTTCCTGGTGATGCCCCCCACGGCCAAAAAGCCCAATCAGGGCAGCATCTGCCTCTCAAGGCAAGGGGGGGGAGCAAGCCAATGGGCGAGCATGCAGCTATCCGCTGCCGCTCAGAATTCTGTGTTCAACTGGAAAAAGTAGCAGCATTTTTTTCTTACACATGTTGGAAAAAAAAAAAAAGACTCCACTTGCCCATGTAAAAAAGGCAGCATTGGAATTTTATAGATTGTACTTTTTAGATCTGCAAAGTGCTTTACGTGCATCATCTTAACAACAATCCTGTTGGGTAAGCAAGCATTATTATCCCTATATTGCACATGAGTAGCTAAAGCTGAGAGGGGCAGCTTGCCTAGGACCACCTGATGGCAAATGGCAGAGACAGGATTCAAATCAAGTGAGTCCTGATAGGCAGTTTGGTCTCTTAAGAGCACAATCCTAGGTATATTTACTCAGAAGGAAGTCCCACTATGTTCAATGGGCTAACTCCCAGGAAAGTGTGCATAGAATTACAGCCTTACTAAGCTGCCTAGATCAGTAGTTCCCAACCTTGGGGTCACTCCCTTAAAGGGAGTGGCCAACCAATGGGTACAGCAACTGCACTTCCTGGATTGCACCACTGTTATGAAAAAAGGGTTTTTAAGTTCCTAGCGGTAGCGCTCCCCCCCCCCAAAAAAGTGCATGGCCCCCTCTGCGGGCCTCCCTGCTGTTCAGAATGTCTCCCTGATCACAAACCACTTCAAGTTTTCAGCAGTGAAAAAAACCCTTTTTCACAGAAGCAGCACGATCCAGGAAGTGCCTTCATCACACACACCCCACAAAGACTTACATTGGGAACTTTGTGTAAAGGTTGGGAACCACAGACAAATTAGATATTGCTCTAATATTTGGAACAGGGCTGTACGTGCACAAATCCATACCTATACAAAAGTCTCATGCAAAGCTTGACTTGTATAAAATGTGCATCTTAAAATTCAATGAACTCACCAACAGAAAGCAGAACCTTTCATGTTCTGAGATTTCTTGTACAGGAGCTATTTTTGTTGCTTTTCCATGAAGCACCAGAAAAAAATGCATTCCATACAGAGGGTTGATGCTAAACACCACTTGACATGGGGCTGTCATTTCTCCTGTTGGTTTCCTTTGTATACGTTTCTTTGTCAACAGCTTGATTGGTTCTATTTTATTATTTTTGGTTTGACTCTGTTATCATGGTTTGTCATGGTCAGTGCCTGAAACAAATTAAACTCTACAGTACTCCATTTCAAGAGATGTTAAAAAATCGTGTAAATAATGCATAAAGCTGAGAATTCTTTAATCTTATGGAATCAACGGTTCTTGTGCTGACATTCCACAGTGTTTCAGAGGGCCAAATCCTATCCAATTTTCCAGCCTTGATGTAGGTGTCACAATGGGATGTGTGCTGCATTCTGTAGTGCGGGGTGTGTGTGGACATCATGGAGACCTCATCAAGATAAGGGTATATTTGTTTGCTTACCTTGGGGCTGCATTGCGGCTGCATCAGCAACAGGAAGTTGGTTAGGATTGGGCCCTAAATTGCTAAACGTCTACTGGATTTCTCCCAGACACCCAAATTCCAGTGTACGTAGAGAGCCTTGCCTGTGCTTCTCCAAGCTCAAAGTCCAGTCTAGGAGCTGGACATATGTAGCCGAACATTATATGTAGTGGTATCTATCCCTGATCATCTGTTTTGGCATAGAAAAGGCAGCAGAGAACAAGTTTCCATTTTTGCAGGTCCATCCTCCATGAAGACTATTGAGGGTTCTTGATGATAGCAAGAATCTGAGCTCAAAAAAAACACAGGTGAAGCTTCTCATGTGCCTGTTCCCAACTATTGGATTGGAGGCATAATCTTCTTGGTGGCACAGAGAATAAGGCACTTGAGGCTGGTCTTTGGAGGCCATTATTTGAAACACACATGCCAGACATTTCTAGGTGAAATAGAAATTGTCTTCAGAAACCCTGTATATCTGCTGCCAGCCAGCATACACAATGCTGAGCTCAACAGATAAATGATCTGACTTACTGTAAGGCAGCTTCCTATCTTTGAAAATATCTCTCATTTTATTTAAATCCCTGTACATAGAAAGCTTAGCAGTTCAAAAGCACCTAAATGCAAGTAGATAAATAGGGACCACTTCGGTGGGAAGGTAACGGCATTCCGTGCGCTACGGCGTATAGTCATGCCAGCCATATGACCATGGAAGCTTGTCCTTGGACAAAACGCCGGCTCTACAGGCTTTGAAACGGAGATGAGCACCACCCCCTACAGTCGGTCACAACTAGACCATTTGGTCATGGGGAAACCTTTACCTTTTACATAGAAAGCTAGTACCTCAGGAAGGGATTTAATGAAAAATGCTGGCTCTACATGTGGAAGAAGATGTTGGCCAAGTAAAATGAGGTGATGTTAATTGGTGGGATTAACAAAATGCAATGGTCATCAGCACAATCTATTTAGCCCCGAGGATGGATTTTGACATAACATTTTAGTCCACAAAAGAAAACTTATGGAGGAACAGATATGAAACGTTTCCAGAAAAACAACAACTCAGGATTGGGGAGAAAACATTAAAACTAGAATTATCTGCAAGTGAATACTGGGACCAAATGAATTTGGATTTGAGGTCCTGATAATTGGGGAGAGAAACTACACATTGTTAGCCTGTTCCTGCTATGACATTTCTTTCACAATCTATTTTAGCTGCAGTCCTGTCAAATAATATATATGTGGATTTTTGCCCCAGATCATGCAGCTCTACTTTGTATTATAGTGTACTGTTTCCTGCAGTGAAGGAGTCAAAAACATAGAAAGGCAAAAGAGAGCCAACAATTTTCAGCAATTACCTGGCTAACCCTTGATTTGCAGTTTTACTGCATAAGGATTGTCTGTAGGGAGAACTGACCTAGCAGCAGGCTCTGTGCTTTTGCCTGACTAGACTCTATATTAAATGCTTACATTTGGCAAGCCAGGCAAAAATAATAGACAGGTTTTAAGAGCAGCAAAGGAACTGCATGAGAAATGGGTCATTCCACTCTGTGGTGTGCAATGATTTCTTCATCTGCTTTTGAGGCTGGCTCAGGACCTCCCAGCACCTAAGCTGGCATGCTAGCTGCTGTTCCTTTCACCCTGTGGCATACAGTCCCCATGACCGCTACTGCTTCTCCTGCCCCTCCCATTTTATGGATTCAAACAGGAAAAGGGCAATAGAATGGAAGAAGAGTGAATAGCTAGCTACAGGGGGTGGCATGCTAAGTACTGCAGGGGCCGCAACACACCGTGTAAGTGGCCCCTCCCACTCACCATTAGAGCCATTCTGGGTAGCAACAGCAACGTGCAGTGTGTTGCCATCACAGCCCAGAATGGCAATTGGGAGGAACAGCTTACATGGCCTGTGGCGGTGTCTGTAGTACCTTGTGCTGCCCCCAATATTGCTACACTACTGAGAGAAGGAGAGGAGAGTGATTTTTGGCAGGAAAACAATGTGATGGGAAAAGGCTAACTTCCCCCTTAAGAACATAGGAACATAAGATGAGCCCTGCTGGATTAGGCCAAAGGCCCATCTAATCCAGCTTCCTGCATCTCACAGTGGCCCACCAAGTGCCTCAGGGAGCACATGAGACAACAAGATGCCTGCATCCTATTGCCACTCCCTTGCACCTGGCATTCTGAAGTAGCCAACTACAAATGAAGGGAGGTTTCACAACCCATCATGGTCTTTTCATGGTCCCAATAAGAATCCCCGAGCCATATTTTTCTTAAAGGGGGCACTTCCTGGAACAAGTACACCTGTTACTAATGCGTCTTACTAACAGCACACTTCTAGTTTGGCCCTTGAAGACATGAGGGTCAAGTAGCTTCTTAAAACAGAAAAAAACACCCATTTGAAGTAGGAGATAGCCTTTCTTTGTACTTCCTTTCTGCGTCATGACAGTGCCAACAGGCAGGAGTTTCATGACAGAGCACATTGTTTACCTGCAGAAGGTCTCCACTTCAATCCCTGGCATCTCCAGGAAGGGTGGGAGGAAATGCCTGCCTCAAACCATGACCAGTCAGTGTTGAAAATGAGTGCGATGGTGCAATCCAGTATAAAGCAGTTCCCTATGTATTTCTGCAATCAGGAAGTCTCTACGAGTGATGGCTGTTTATTAAATCGGTTATTCATTGTCTCCTCTTTCTTCCGCAGCTTGCTCTCTCACACAAAACTTGTTTTGTAGTAAGCTTTAATTAATTAATTATTATGCTTTCATCTCCTCAACAAGTCTGAAGTTCCTTACTACTGAGCCAAATAAAAGTTGTTGCTTAAAATATTAGCATGCTTTCCATTAAACTTCCTGATGGCATTCACTGATAACGTAATGATACAGGGTTTCATTGAGCTCACTTCAGAGAATGAAAAACCACTTTGTATGCACAATGAAAACACCACATCAAGATAATCAACTTACAGTTTCGTCATGGTAATATCTGAATTACTTGTGCATCATTTACTCAAATGTACCAGTTGGCTAGGGTCTATTACAGCAGAGCAAGTTCACAGCACTGAATAATCTGTTACTACAGCCATTCAAGTATATCCAATATGATTATCCAAGATAAGATTAACAAGTCTTGAGATCTACAAAGGAGATAATTTTAAGAGACCAGTTACTGGTAGTAAGTGTACAAGGCCTCAAGTTTCAAAAAATTTTCCAAATTGGTTTCAAAGGAAGTTGCAGGTCTTTCACAGTTGCAGAGACTCTTCAAGGTTCATCTTCTGTATTTCCTGAATCGTAAAAAAATAGGTACTTCATATCTCTCATATTAATCTCCTTCCATGGTGAGATGCATGACACTGCAATCCAATACCTGGGAGTAAACACCAGTGACTATATGGAACTTACTTCTGAGTAGACAAGCATAGGATTGGGATCTGAGTTCCCTTGTTACATTCAGTGGAATGAGAGTGTCTTGTTCTCTCAGTAGGAGTGTGAATATAATACATGTTTGGAATGAGTGGAGCTGAACAGTTTAGGCTTCATTCATTCCAAAACAAATATTATTCATTGTTGGGACCCCATTCATTACCCATTATATATAATATATCCATATTGACACAGATTGCAATCAAATTCATGATATTTGAAGAAGGTGTATGTTATTAGACAGTTTTAGACAAACTGACCAAGTACTGGGATTGTAGTGACATTGGGCTCAAAGACATTAGGAACTATGATTCCTGGGGTGAGGAACAGACAGCTGTGTTGATCTACTTTTGGTTTCACCAGATTCCAGGATATTGCTCTTACATTTTTTGAACTTTTATTGGCAGTCCTGAGAAATGTGGTGTTTCCTTAATATGAAAGCTGAAGTTTCAAATTCTATACTAATTTCCTGATTTTGCACCATGTATATGCAAATATGGGACGTGGTGGCGCTGCAGGTTAAACCGCTGCTGCTGGGCTTTCTGACCGGAAGGTGGGAGTTCGAGACCATGTGACGGAGTGAGCTCCTGTTGCTTGTTCCAGCTTCTGCCAACCTAGCAGTTCGAAATGCAAGTAGATAAATAGGGACCACTTTGGTGGGAAGGTAATGGTATATAGTCATCCTGGCCACATGACCACGGAAGTTTGTCCTCGGACAAACGCCAGCTCTACAGGCTTAGAAACAGAGATGAGCATCGCTCCCTACAGTCAGTCACGACTAGACCACTCGGTCATGGAGAAACCTTTACCTTTTTATATGCAAATACTTGTACAACATGATCTCAGTGTCTACAAAAGCACATATGAAGTCTAACTCCAGCAATTCAGATTTTCAACTCCTGGTTTGTTTCCAGTCAGCCTAACTGTGTGCCATCTAGTCACACACACCGCAAAATAGCATGTAGTCCATGCTCCATCAGCAGCACAACATGCCATGGGCTAGCAAAGGGGTAGGATTGGAGCTGTAACAGTTTTTCAGAAACATATAAAAACAGGTCTTATAAAAGTGGCATAAATCAACAATAACAGCACAATCCTACCTCCCCGCCCCCTGCGAGCTGGCACACATTTGCAGCTACTCGGGAGCAGGCTGGCCCAGTACATGGACTAGCACTGTCCATGCAGCACCAGACCTGCACTGGGACAGAGTGAGTTGGTGCCAGCACAAGGGATGGGAGAGGGTGGCATGAAGGCAGGTGTTTGGGGTGGGGGGGGGGAGACAGGGAGGGTAATTGGGAGATGAATTGGGCCCAGAAGAGGGATAGGACTGGCCTAGGTGACTTACCTCTGGCTCCAGCCTGACCAGCATTACACAAGCTGCTCAGATTTGCACCCATGAAATCACAGATCCTAGTAGTGCCACAGAGCTGGCTGGCACATGACATGGGGTAAGTGGAATAAAATCCCCTCACTCAGAGTTGCTCCCAAGCCTGCTCCTAACCTGTGTTGGATACAGTGCAGGCCAGTAAGCCTGCTTGTTCCAGCACTGTTCTGCCAAATTCCCTGCTGGGCCTTCCCAAGAGCCCCAACACCCACACAAGGCTAACTAGCCTCCCCTCCAGAGCAGCCCCAGAGACAGGCAAGAGGGAGGGGGCTCCCCCACCCACTGGTTCTCCCCTCCTCCAGCAGCCCCACTTGGAATCACCGGCTAGTCAGCCTCCTCCAAACTGCCCTTATCACTGGCTTAGCTCAAAATACCCTACCAACAAACCCCACCAACAAAGAATAGGCAGTCAGCTTGCCTAAGCCAAAACTGCCTCCTCCACTTGGTGGCTCCAGGGGCGTGGCAGCCATACAACTATTCCCCACAGTCTCCCAAAACAACCTTACCTAGTCCTTCAGCCAGTTCCTCAGTCCATCCAACAGTCCTGCAGGCAGGCACCTACTTGGTGCTTCTCCTCCAGCACCTACCCAGGTGCTTTACTGCATCTCCTGCCTCCAACTTTATACTGAGGCCAGCCAATCAGTGGGCAGGCTTTAATTCATCAGCCACATCCATCTGCACCTGCGCTAACCTCCCTTCACAGCCAGAGCCCTTATCAGCCTGCAGCTGTGTTCCTGCTGCAGGAGTCCTGGGATTAACCCCATAATCCCTGGTTTACCTGGACAAGGGGCCATTGCTGATACCATTCCCTATCTCCTTGGGGTATTTCCTGCCTTTTCCAATACAAGCACAAGTTAGGATTGTGCCCTAAGAGAATTAATGTTCAGCTACTGCCATGTAACAATGCATAATATAGTTTTCAATGCAGCTGGTCTGAATGAGATTCAACTCTCTTTAGTCCAGCAGTCACCATCCAAGAGGCCCATGGAAATGGTCACCTCAGGCAGCAGATTGGTGGGAGGTGCCTAACTTAATCTGCCTCTCTGCCTCTACTGTTCTACATTCTCCTTCCACTCCCTGGTTTGGAAAAGGAAGAGGGGGACAGAAAGGAAGAGAAACTATGGATGGGAAGAGAGTGCTGAGCGAGAACATACGAAAGTGGGAGGAACAAACCCTCCACGATCCTCCCCACCCCGCTTAAACCACAGCAGTGACTCCCTTGCCAGGTGCAAGGGAGTGGCAACAGAATGCAAGCATCTTGTTGTTTCATGTGCTCTCTGAGGCACCTGGTGGGCCACTGTGATATACAGGAAGCTGGACTAGATGGGCCTTTGGCCTGAGCCAGCAGGGCTCTTCTTATGACCTTGCGCCAAGGCACCTGGTGATTCCTCCAACAACTGGAAGAGCTGACCACCCCTTGGACCCCTTGAGAAGGCACCTACAGCTTTTACCTCATTAAATTTTAATATTTTATCATGTAACAAGGTAAACATGCCACTTTTGCCTTGATAAAGTAGTATACTACTGCTTCTACTATATACCCATTTTTCTAGTGTAGTTAAACACATTTCTAGCAATTCTCAAAGGATTTTAAAACTGACTGAAGAAATCTGGGGCATAGTGACTGTGCATAGTTATATTCTGTTTATCTAATATCTTTACTGCAATCCAGCAAGGTGACCCTGCACATATAAATACAGTTTCCTCACTGTAGGCTAAGGAGAATGAGTCCCATGCATTCTGTGAAGCTCCAATGAAAGCTCCGTGTGTCTCCAAGGAAACTGTGAAGTGCATCCATTCATGAACCAATGATTAAAAAAACACATGAAGCAGCTTTATATTGAGTCAGTTCATTGGTTCATCTAGCTCAGTATTGTCTATACTGATTCGCAGAAGTTCTCCAAGGTCTCAGAGAAAAAGCTTTTCCCCTTAACCCTATCTGGAGATGCCAGTGATTGAACTTGGGGCCTAACAATAGCATGCAAAACATGTCCTCTACAGTTAAGCTTCAGCCTTATTTTTAATGGTTTTGAGTGCCCCAATAGCATTCCTAGAGGGGGTGAGGCACTAGGTTTTGCAAGGTGCCTTACCTTGCTGTGTAAACCACTCCTCTCCCTCACCATCATAGCCACTCTAAGCTGCAAACAAACTGCAAAGGTATCTCCTCCTCATTGCTTTTGCCACCCAGAATGGCAAGGGAGAGGAGCTGTTTACACAGCAAAGTAAGGCTCCTTGTAAAATGTAGCACCACGCCCTCCCTCTAGGGATGCTACTGGGGTGCTCTAATGTTTGGGTACTTTCCCTCTGCTTGAAAAGAAAAGCAGGATGTGTTTTCCCACTGGCGCTCCTGGGATTTGTAATCATTCTAGGCCTGACAGAGAAACCGTCCTATGGTGCAATCCTATGCACACCTACCTGCACCCAATCCTGGGGTGCAATCCTATTCACACATTCCTGGGAGTAAGTAACATTGAATTCAATGGGACTTACTTATGAGTAGACATGGACAGGATTGCTGCTAGTCCCCCTGTTCTTCTTGGCACCAGCAGGAATGCCAGCAAATGCCCTAGTATCTGTTGCTTACAGTGGCCACTTTTCATCCTCATATGCATAGAAACATCCATAACTGGAGACAGGCTGAGGCAAGAGCAATCATAGGTGCGAGAGGGGAAAACTGTTGAGGGGGTCATTATGAGGCCTAAATCTTCCCCTTGTCTTATTTCGAATGTTGGCATATATGCAATATTATAAAAACCATGTACTCTAAGACATTGGTTGGTGGTACTCAGACTAACACAGCCTAACATACTGTAGAGCTGGGAACTATAGGAAAGCTTGCAGTTTCGTATCCCTAAAGATTGATTCATAATAGCTCTAAGAGAAACAGGGCTCCTTTTGATTTCAAAGCAGTTAAGAACAAGAATGTGTGGCCAATTCTTTTCAGCAACAGGAACACAAGAATAGTTCAAAGACTGAGAGGTTTTGCACCCCAAGGCAAGTTGGAACACTATGAGGAAGTTACAGAGTCACGCGCAGTCTGGCAGACATTTTGAAGCAGTCTGCCTAAGGACAGATTCATAGCTCTTGGATTGAAATATATAATCAGTGAACGATTAGAAGAGGCAGCGTAAAAGCACTTCTTAAAATATATTTCTCCACAAATATGGAATGTATTTTCCAAGAAGTCTAAATTCTGACCACGTTTAACCCATAGGAGATTTTTTAGCTAACAGGCCACGGCACTGAAAGATTTGTTATGTGATTTAATTGAGGCCTGGTTTGTACTTCATCCCTCTTCCTCTACAAAAGACACATCAATATGACAGGCTGTGTTTGCTTTCTCCCATAAAAGTGAATGTTGTCTATTGGCTTTTATGGGAAAATTAATACCATGCTCACTTCTTCATAAAACATGGAAGAAGCTGGAATGTAAAGGTCAACAAGGTGGCTGCCCCAATAGGCAGCTGTCACCCCAGAGCCTGCTTTATCTAGGATCTGGGAAAATAAGAATGTATAGTTCCTACCTAAATGGATTTTACAAATTCCAGGTCTCCTCTGTTCGTATATTAAAGTGAATGTGTTCCATTTATTTCTGTGAAAAGGGAAGAAGAATCTGAAGCAGGGAAGGTAGTTGATATTTGGCCACCAGTTTAGTTCCAGTTGCCCTCAAGACCTGGGTTGATGGTCAAGTGTAGACGCACCGCCTCTATGGTCTTCCACATGCTACATTTCAGTGGTTCTCAAACTGTGGGTCCATGGCCCACCAGTAGGTCACAGCTCAATTTTGGGTGAGCTACAAAATAAGCTAATCTGCCTCGTCAATGTGCATCAAAACAACCTGCTACTTGGGAGGGAGGAGTACTGCTGCCCAGTCACCACTATAGCCACACCATTATAGCTTGAGCAGCTGGTAACATGAAACTTTTTTTTACATGTGGGTCCCAATGCGAAAAGTCTGAGAACCACTGCTCTATCGGATATCTCATAAGAACATAAGAACATAAGAAGAGCCCTGCTGGATCAGGCCAAAGGCCCATCTAGTCCAGCTTCCTGTATCTCACAGCGGCCTCCTTTGCCAGCAGCTTCCCACCTTCCCCTGGAAGCCTGGTGAGAAGGTCAGCAGGCAAGCCATGACAGAGAGCCCTTGGCTGGTGGTTGCTGTGCAGGTTGCTTTGGCCCCAGAAGTTGTCCTGCGTCTAAGCCTGCTCCTGGGTTTGTTGACTCTATGAAGCCAGCCATGACATTTCTGAAGAAAGTGGGAGGAGGTAGACAGAAGTAGATAGAAGTGATCCAGTGGACACCATATAATTGGACTTTCAAAAAACGTTTGACAAAGTCCTTCCTTTGAGTAAACTGAGCAGCCATGAAATATGAGAACAAGGCTATTTATGGATTGGCAACTGGTTAAAGAGAAGGAAGCAGAAAGTACAAACAGATGGCCAGTTTTCACAGTGGATGAAAGTTAGAAGTGGGATCCCCCAAGGATCTACTGTATCTTGGGACTTGTGTGTTTAACTTATTCATAACTGATCTGCAATTAGGGGTAAACAGTGTGAGGTAGCCAAGTCTACGGGTGACACCAAACTATTCGGGGTAGTTAAAAAGCAGATTATGAAAGGCATCCCAAAGGAATGAGTAAATAAGCTAACAAATGGCAAATATGGTTCATTCTCAACTTGTGTGAAGTGATGAATATTGGGACAAAAAATCTCAACTTCATATACAGACTGATGGTGACTAACTAGGAAAGAGAACTTGTAGTCATGGTGAATACATTGGTATTTATATACTAACTTTCTCTGTTTTTTAGACTGCATTCATAAGAACATAAGAACATAAGAGCCCCACTGGATCAGGCCAAAGGCCCATCTAGTCCAACTTCCTGTATCTCACAATGGCCCACCAGGTGCCTAAGGGAGTTCAGTAGACAACAAGATGCTTGCATCCTGTTGCCGCTCCCTTGCACCTGGCATTCTGAAGTAGCCTACTATTAATGTAAGGAAATTGCCCAACCCATCATGGCCTATAGCACATGATGGACTTTTCCTCCAGAAATCCATCCAGTCCCCTTTTAAAGGCATCTAGGCCAGATGCCATCACCACATCCTGTGGCAAGGAGTTCCATAGCTTAATTACCCACTGGATAAAAAAGTATTTCCTTTTATCTGTTTTAACTCTCCCAACACTCAATGTCAGTGGATGCACCCTGGTTCTGGTATTGTGAGAGGGGGGAAAAGAACATATCTCTATTGACTCTATCCCTTTCGTGCATAATTTTATATGTCACAATAATGTCCCCACTCAGGCGCCTTTTTTCCAGACTGAAGAGCCCCAGACACTTCAGTCTTTCTTCATAAGGGAGGTGCCCCAGCTCCGTAATCATTTTTGTCGCTCTCTTCTGCACCTTTTCCAGCTCCACTATGTCCTTTTTATGATGTGGTGACCAGACCTGTACACAATACTCTAGATGTGGCCTTACCATTGATTTGTACAATGTTTTATTCTCAACTGTTTTATTCTCAATCCCTTTTTTAATTTCCCCAAGCATGGAATTGGCCTTCTTAATTGCTGCCGCACACTGGGTCACACACCTTCATTGAGTTGTCCACCAGCACCCCAAGATCTCTCTCTTGAGCTGTCACAGAAAGCTCAGAACCCATTAGCCTATAGGTGAAGTTTTGATTTTTTGCCCCAATGTGCATCACTTTACACTGGTCTATGTTGAAACGCATCTGCCATTTTGCTGCCCATTCCCCCAACTTGGAAAGGTCCTTCTGGAGCTCTTCACAGTCCCTTCTGGTTTTCACCACCCGGAAAAGTTTTGTGTCATCCGCAAACTTGGCCACCTCGCTACTTATGCCAGTCTCCAGGTCATTTATGAACAAGTTGAAAAGACTTCAGTTTACAGAAGGAAGCTTCCGTGCTCTTTACGCCATCTCTCACTTTATTCATCAGCCATGCAGGCATCCTCCTGGACCTAGTCAAGCCCTTCTTTCTTTGTGGTATTATATACACTTCTGCTGGGTACACTTCAAGCCAGTTTACATGGGCAGACTAGTCTAAACCACCATGGGGTTTTGACAACACGTTCTGAAGACTCACAGAACCCTCAATCGCCAGATGTTGCATTCACAGTGTGGTTATCTTCTCTGGCTGCATATCACCTGAAGAACTCAATAAGATCAATCCAGTGTGCAGAAGCAGTTCAACCAGCAAACGTCATGCTACGGGTCATTAGGAAAGGAATAGAGAATCACAGCCCAACCTACAGAGGATTAGGTTGTCTTGCAGAGCCCAGAAGTGACAACAGAAGTGACTTCCACTGTTTTTGAATGACTTCTGATGGAGTTTGCAGCACTCCGTCAGTGGCCATTTTGCGCACCTACTGCTGCAATATACAGCTGAGCTGCAATTCCCACTGGACAAAGTAAGGCAGCAGTGGGGGAGAGGAGTGGGCAGAATGGGGTAGACAGGGGGCAGGTGGTGGTGAAGGGGTAGATTTGGCAGCAATGACACACTGGATCCTATCCCCTTATTTTTAAAACCTCCCTGCCACTCTTCACTCCTCAGACCTATGCCACAAATGTCTAAGGAGACCCATAGGCAACCTCAGGGCTGACACAGGGTAAGAAGAAACAAATTTTACCCCCTGTTGGCCCTTGGTTCACCCCTCCACTAGGTGCAGCACACACCTTTTTGGTAGAGCTGCATTGGGGGGGAGGAACAGGATAGAATTCAACTCTAAGCCTGCTAATATGATAATATCTATGATGCAAATCTTTGGCCTTCAGCCATTACAGTGGCTGCCTATGTGTCTGGCTTGGCATTTCTAAAACAGGATATTTTCTTGCTTCACTGTGTCTTTGGAGATCTTCTTGGCAGACTAGGGAATAGGAAGGGAGACCAGCCTGGAAAACTCACTGTTTTTGCCAGCCAGTTGAGAGCTAATGCAAACATGCAGGTATTCACATGACAGCGGTCATTTCACACATATATAGCACTTCAAAATGCACATCACTTGTCTAGAAAGAGCCCCAACATCTTGATCCAGTTCCATATTTCCATTTCCATACACAATCACATCACATCTTTGTATGAACTAGCTTAATCTTGTGCTAATTTAGCTCTGGAATATGCTAATTTTCCTATGCCAAATATTATATCTGCTGGGAGGAGAATTTGCCCCTTCATCCCTCCAAAATAACCACTGGAGATGCTTTACAGTTATACTCCCTTTCCTTTTACATCCATCCTCGAGAACCACATCAATTTTCATATATGTGGATCTCGTAATGGAATGATAATTAGAGATTCAGCCTTTCACTTTTCGGCTGTTGATTCAGCTGCAATTCAGATGTCAGTCATGCAACTTAGTTAATGTCTCATGTGAAACAGGATACTGTACATTATCCAAAATGTTCTTCTAACACTAGCAATGCAATCCTTAAAAAAAATACAATATCAAAACATGACATCCACATCAAAGAAGAAACCTCAAACCTTCATTTGGATAATGGCTCATATAGGGTTGAGCCATTCAAAGCTATCTGGTGCAATGTTTCTCAAACTGTGGGTCAGGACCCACTTGGTGGGTTGCAACCTGATGTCAGATGGGTTTCAGAAAGCTGGGAGCAGCCATCTGGGAAGCTGCAGACTTTACTCTGGCTAACACTCTTTTGTGAGTGTTAACAGTTTGAATTTTCAAAGTGAAGGTTTTTGTATTTTGTTTTTTAATTCAGTCCTTTTACATAAAATTTTGTCCTAATCTTGCTTTCTGTGAGGGATGTTTCATGGTTGTGCAATTGCTGCAGTTCAAGAATGCCAGTTTGCATCCCAGGACAATTTATTATGCCACAGTGACAACTTCCTGCTTGATGATGTCACTTCTTTGAATGTTTGTGTCCTATGACAAACTTTGAATGTTTGTGTCTTCTGAGGTCACTTCTGGTGGGTTCTTACATGAGTGCCATTCTTGAAAGTGGGTCATGGACTAAAAAGCAGGGGCAGATCTAGTGAAAATGGTGCCCAGGGCACCCAATAGAAGTGCACCCCCACAGGAGCCCACCCAGATCTACCCACAAGAAGCAGCCGTGGGTAGACCTAGGCTCTGCAGAGCCCACATCTCCCCTTAGAAACAGCTCTGGGTAGACCAGGGCCCCGCGGAGCCCAGATCTTCCCATTAAAAACAGCCATGGGTAGACCTGGGCTCCCGATAGGGAAGCAGCTTTAGAAACAACAGCAGAGTCCAGATCTAGCCATTAGGACCAGCCACAGGTAGACCAGTACTCCACAAGTCAGGAAGGCATCCATACTGCAGACATTCTCCCACCTATTCAAAGTATTGTTCCAGTGCCGTGGCAGCCAGTGCCAAGGCATAACTTTTAAGATCACAGTGAGCTTAGCCTTAGTTTTTTTTGTAGTTGGTTCTTAATGTTTGCTGACTTCAGTTTGAATTCCCTGTGTCTCCACTTTCAAAAATCTGAGTCAGTGTCTGAAAAAGCCACATGTGAGCAGAGACCATCATGCAATGCTTCCAATTTGCATGGGAGATTAGCATGTGCCTGCCTCCCCCCTGTTATATAAGCAAGTGAAGCATTAGAAACATGTTCTTTCTTGGGCAAGACAAAACTGGCAATCCAAACGATATGGCAAAAAACAAAAGCTCTTTTCCAATGAAACAATCACCAGCATCATCCATCACTGTGCAAGGTCAGGTAATAGATCTCTGCCTCATTTCTACCCACTCACAGCTCAGCATACCAGAGGGTAATTCACAAGCATGCATGTCACATAACCTTGAATGCGTAGGACATTTGCATAATGCTAATTACTCCATCAACCTCGGGATTCCCCCATACATGTGATATCTGACGGTGAGTCATTTGAAGCTGCTCCAATTAGGTGTGACTAAAACGACAGTGCAGAGTCATTTCAGCAAGGCACGTGGAGCTGTTCTGATGCAAGGAGGTGAATGAGTGGGTATTTCTGAGTGCCGAAGAAAGGCAGATGCAGGCTTTTCCTTTGGCTAAAAATAAGGCACAACGGAACCATATTACATCTTTTATGAACTGCCAGCCTGTTTTGCTTGTGAATTTGCTTTTTGCATGTGTGTGTGTGTGTGTGTGTGTGTGTGCGCGCGCGCACGTGCACGTGCATGTGTGTGTGTGCGTGTGTGCTTCTGGGCCCGCTCTCAGTCAGTCTTATGCTTTTAATAGCAACACTACTGTCTGATTCTAACCATAATGATAGTTGTTGCACACAGCAGTTTGTGTCTCTACATCTGCTAAGTAGTTAATCCATTTATGGGCTGCACTGCCTGCTTTCAGAGGGCAGGGTTTTTATTTCTCTGTACTCTGATACAGTGGGACCTATCTGAAGCACTGCAAAATAAAACGATCCTTTTAGCATTCTAGTGGGTCCAATCAATGGGCATTGTTTCTGAACTTGAATTTGTTTTTGTTGGCAAACATACATTTCTTGCATGAACTTGTAGGTTCTGAGGGTTATTATCTGTGATTTGTTTTTCTTTTCACCAAAGTATATCATTTGCCTATGACCAGGCTGTGTGTTGCTGATTCCTTGCTTTTTCTAGGCTTTACCACTTAGGGGAAAAAATTTTTGCACGTGTCAAGTGGGTGATCTGAATCATTGCCCACATCAAAAGACACAAACTTGCATGGCACCATTCCAGTCACATTAGGAAGTCAGCATTTTCAGTGACATGCACCGTCATGGTTTACTCTCATGATCCGAGATTCAGACACGCATGATACATTCCGGGATTTGGGATATCTGCCTGGACCCGTTCCGAGTCCATTATCAATTGTTTCTTTGGGGATAGAAGGGTGGGGCAGAAATACTTTGAATATGAAAGTAAATATTTCAGCTGACACTGTAGAAAAGCTTCAGCTGCAATGGCAAAAACATATATCTCCATGTGTATTTATATGAAGTTAGAATATTTTGTCTCTTAAGCAGTGCTATGTACAAACCTAGCTCATTCCGTGCGTAAGATTTTTTAAGACTTCTTTGCACAAAATGGCTTCTGGGCAGATATCACTTGGAAGAAAGCAGCTGTTTATTGAGCCCTCAGGCTCTTCCAGCACCAACAACAGCTGCTGAGCTATACTGAGGTGTCACTACTGAAAGGGCACTACCGAAAGGGTCTACCCCATGATATTTGGGCTGTCCCATATCTTGAAAATATGGTCAAAATGTGTGTATTTTCTCTTCAGTCATTTGCTGCTAATGAATTGCTAAGTGAGAAACAAAGTGCTCCTTTCTGGACATCACCAGCTTAATGACATCACTTCCTGCTTAACGACATCACTTCCTGCTTAATGACATCACTTCTAGCCCGCAGCAGGCATCATGAATGCTATTCAGCCTGCTGTATGAAATATGTTTGACACTCCTGCAATAAGCAATATGCATGCAAAGACACACCAGTGTGGATTGGCAATCAGCATTTGGCTGATCCTCACAATACCCCAAAACATTCCTGCATGGTTTGCAGCAATGTGGAGAAATCTGTATGTTGGTAGTGACCAGCTGATGGAGTGAGCATACTGTACAAACAGCTCAGCAAATGCTGCAGTTATCATGGGGGTAGAATTTCAAGTGGTCTCTGCATGACAATGCCCAAACTAGAATCATGAGGCTATATATTCTAGTTTGAGGGACTGAGAGGCAAAGCTCATGATCACTAATCTCATCATATAGTGTGTGGCCAGGGATATGTAGAACCCTGCCCCCCTCCTGCCCCAGAAAGCATGTTTGGCTTCCCTTAAACATTCTCATGTGTTTCTTCTTGGGGAATAGGAAACTTTCACATTCACATCAAATGCCACTTCTTCTTTTAATTTTTCAGGGCCTACACAAGATGTAGCTATCACTGGCTTGTACTAACACCACCTTGGGCATGATGAGCCATTATATGCATCTTCATATGAAAATTATCCTGTGCATTCAGAACTCATTTGCCAGGGAAAAAGTTAGGATATAACTTTATTTTTCATATTTTTATATTGCCCTTCTTCCTACCTCAGGGTGGTGTACGTAGTTCCTCATCTTCCTTTTGTTTTCACAAAAACCCTGTAAGGTAGGTGGGGCTGAGATAGTGGCTGGCCCAACATCACCCAGAAAGCTTCATGGCTGAGTCGAGATTTGAATACGGATCTTCCAGGTAGAAGTCCAGCTCCCAAACCACTACACCATCCTGGCTCTCTTTACCCAGATGTTCTTATTTTGTGTGCCCAAGACATTTTTAATACAAGGGGACTACATTTTCCCACCCCAACCATTGGTTTAAAGTGGTACAGTTCAGTGCAGGATGCATGGCATGTTTATTTTTTATTTTTATTTTTTGGCTGGGTTATATTTTGCCTCTCAGTGAAGAGAATTGTATACTGCCCACTGAAGTGTTTTTCAAAGAACCTTGAATATAACTATGTTCTGCCTTGGGTCTATGGAGAAAACAAATCCATGCGAATGCAAAAGAGACTTTATGGCCATAAATACATACTTCACCTCGACATAGGTGAAACCTGATAAAAATCACTTGCTTTCAAATTCTCCTAGCAAGATTTTATGAGTAAAGGGCTCTCAGGGTTTTTTTTTTCCTTTACAGCTAATGCTTCATATTTATGTTTCTTCTATTAATTTCCTTGTGTACGCTTCAGTTCTCCGAAATGTTACCAGATTTGCAGCTTTCGTCCTTGTAAAGTTATTTGCAAAGGGAGGATATATTTTGATGCTATCTTTTGACAAAGGTGAAGCGAAGGACTATAAAATATATCACCCAGGGAGGAGTAAGATCATAGCACTGATTAAGGGTAACAAGGTGATTGGTATAATCCCTTCACTAAAAGGTTGCATGCAGCTCAACAAGTTCATGTCTGGCTCTCCACCTTCGTCACCTTCAGTGCTGTGCCTCATTGAACAGCTAGGTCAGAAGTTTATTCTGGGTTTGGCCATGCTTTCATTTTGCTCCTGGATTATTTGCTAGATTCCAGTTGACTTTTCCCATCCAAAATCTCTTTTAAAGAAACAGTCTCATTAGCTGAATTTCCTAAGTAGAAAAAGCTCTGTATGGCTCCAGCACTAATGCAGCTGCGATGCAGCCTTGAGGTAAGAGAACAAACTTTCTCTTACCTTGAAGAGGCGTCTATGACCCTCTCACCAGAAGGATGCAGTGCACACCCTCTTGGCACAGCTGCATCAGCATGAGCCTTCAGTTCTGGAAGTAAAATACAGCCCATTTATTCTACCAGGAGTTTACAGTGAGCTTCCTCAGCTCCTCTCTTCAGCTGCTTAGAGCAAGGTTTTCAAACATAAAGCCGGTGAACCGGGTGTGTGGGCTCTTAATCCGGTCCTGTTCTCAGCTGCTGAGCCGTCATTGCTGAAAGGGCAGGCCACCTGATAATTGACCTGTCCCAAATCTTGAAAATATGATCAAGATTTGTGCATTTTCTGTTATTTGCAAGCAAACAAGTTTGCTTATTTCTGGTCATGACCCACTGAATGACATCTCTTCCTGCTTAATGAATCATTTCCAGGCCTCATCAGGGATCATGAATGCTATTTGGCCCACAGTATGAAACGGGGTCGAAACCCCTGACTTAGAGCAAGTGTGGCACCACAGACCAGACAGGTTGGACACTGGCTGACAGCACACACCCATCAGAGGGCCTACCTGGCCAGCCTTATCCTTGAATCATCAGTACTAGCAACAAGCAATGGCACCCCCAATGTGCTACGATGGGGAAGATGGGGGACAACATGGGATCTAGTACAGAACATTGTTTGAGGCAATCCAATAATCTGGTGCTGGCACTGGCTTAGAGGTTGGGGTAGAAATTAGAGGACTCTTCAAGAATGCCTTCAGGTCATGTTGAATACTAGAATCTTCCCAGGTTGAAGATTCCCTCACCCTCCCAATCTTGCTGAGTGTAACCCTTCCAGTTAGACTCACAAAGCTGAGACTATCTTAGTCCTCTTGAGCTTCCCATGTTTGTTTGTTTTTTCCGCTTCCCTCTCTCCAGAGTACCAGTCTTTTTATACTCATCAACTGTAGACTTTAATCAAGAGACCAGTGGATTCACATGCCATGAACCAAAGCATAGCTTTCCGTGTTGAACTATAGCACAAATGTATTAAATAAATCACTTAAGAATTTAAGGTGCAATCCTAAACTGAGTTAGGCCGGCAAAGCTAAGCCAGCAAAGTTTGGCCAGCACAAGGGCCACTGTAAAATACATTTGGACCACTCTCGGAATCAGAGAGGCCAGCACATAGACATAAGCCATCCTTCCTGACTCCGAGAGTAGTCCAAACACGCTTTATGGTGGCCCTTGTGCTGGCCAAACTTTGCTGGCTTAGTTTATGACAGCCTAACTCCAGTTTAGGATTGCGCTCTTTAAGTACATTTATACCCCATATTTCATAGAACTCAGGATAGCTTACATGGAGTTTCAGGTGCTTGTCCATCTGGGCATTGGCCTGTCTTAGACCTGCTTACTGTATCTTCAGCAAGGTAACTACAGCATACAGTCTCAGACCATACCATGGAATACATAAAATCCAGGAGTTCTTTTTCTTTGTTGAGGACTTCACACCTTGTGATCACTAAGTAAATGCTAGGATTTTGTTATCTCCTTTATAGGTGTTTAAGAGGAGGCAAAGGTCCTTTTTATGAGACAGTTGAATCCATTTTTGCATTTCTTGTGCCTATAGAATGATATCAGGCTGAGTCATATTCTACATATTCCTTGGCAGACTTAGGACATTTTCACACACAGGGCTACTAATACCTCTGGATTATTTGCTCCCTATTTATACACACCTGTGAGGATTGTTAGTGCAGGTCACAAAGTGGAAAAGAGTATTTTAAAATCAAATACATGTGCTAACTAAGGGCACTTTTATATCCATCTCACAGATGGGAGAAATGCACCATCCAATTTTCTCAAGCCAACATTCTTAGAAATACCACACCTAACTCTTTCTAGGGTAGGAGCTGACACACCCCAGGAGAACAGCTCAGAAACTTAGTTTCCATATGACAAAAAGCAACAACCTACAAACAGGTTGACTGGCAACTGATGTTTTAAAAAAAGTATACTCCCCCTTTCCCTTGCCAAAGTAATTCTGACAAAAGGTAGCTTACAAAATGTCCACAAAATACTGTGCAACAACAAATCTCTCAGGCTAAGCTGGGCTCCATGGAAAGTGGTATTATAGGCTTTCTCTGGCCTGAGAACCTCTTCTTTCCTCCTTTAGGGCAGGCGGATCTCAAGCTGACTGTGGGCAGGTGAGGGAGGGGTAGCACCAACCACCCTCTCAGGCCAGAGTGGGACTCCATGGAAGTGGGTGTTATAGGCTCCCTCTGGCCTGAGCACTTCTTTCATATGTAGATGTAAGGCAAATGTTGCTCTCCAGAATGGGAAAATGTATGCCCACTCACAGATCCAGCACAAAGGACCAAAATTATCCATGACCTTTCCCACCTTACCTTTCTGCTCTCGTATCCTATTACACCCATGCCTGGGACCTTTTTTCCTCCAGCTCTATCACCCTCACCATACAAAGTTGTCCTGCCCTTCAAACAGTTCCATGCTTCTTCTTTTACTGCCCCTTATGCTTGGGACTCACTCCCAGATTACTTGTATGATGTACTTACTTACTTACTTACTTACTTACTTACTTACTTACTTACTTAC
>JAJKFI010000003.1:29966733-29990695 GCA_029204185.1 Lerista edwardsae
TGTGAACATTTCCTTTTATTTAACACTCTCTCTCTCTCTCTCTCTCTCTGTGCGTGCGCATGCGGGCATGCACATGTATCTGCAGCCAGGGCTAGCTAAATTGCAGCTTCAGCCAGGGTCACCCCTGTTGCTGCCACCACCTTGGGGTGGCCTCTTGGATACCCCCTTGCAGCTTGGCAACTGGGGCCGAGGGCCCCCCAGTCACCTTCATACACCACTGACTGAGGGCGCAATCCTTACCTGGGGTTAGGTCAGCAAAGTTTGGCCGGCACCAGGGCCACCGAAAATCACATTTGGATCACACTTGGAGTCAGGGAGGATGGTGCATGTCTGTGTACTGGAGTTTCTGAAAGTGGTCCAAACATACTTTACAGTGTCCCTTGTGCTGGCCAAACTTTGCTGGCCTAACTGTGCCGGCCTAACTCCAGGTTAGGATTGTGCTCTGGAATTCTTCATACATTACTCTGGCTGGAAGTTTGAAATGACACGGTTGATCAGAGATGCATGAGGTCAACCGGGAGATAGCCTGGAGCCCTTGAGCTGATAGAGCAATTAGAGTAACTAGGAATCAAGCAAATTACAGGCAGTCAAGGCTCAGATTGTAAAACAAAAAAAACAACAACCCCACAGTAACCAATTTGTTGCACCACTAATAGTGCTCTCATTCCAATGGATACTTCACCCAACTAGTGAACTACAGAAAATTTTTCTGTCCCCATCTTCTGCTTTGAGCTGTTGTGACTTCTTCAGAGGCCAAGCCATGAGCACTTAGTTGCATGTGCTGGTGTCTCAGGTAAGATCAACCTGAGCTTCTTTGCATTTTATACTAAGTAACTGGTACATGGTGATATTCAGTTCTTCGAGTAAGGAGTTCACAGCATGCTCGATGGGCTCAGAGAAGCACTCTATTTCTATAGAGAACCCACCTTTCTTCTTGATGCCTTGTGGGTTTGAGCTGTCTGGGTCTGTATTTGGGTGGGGCCTGGGGACCTTCTGGACCTCTTTTGCTGAAGACTTTGAGCATCTATGAAAATCCTGAGATCTAGGAACTCTCAAGATCCTAATTTCTGTATATTAAATTAAGGGAGCCTGTGCTGATGTGGCTGTCTCATCACGTCTAATGAGCCTAATTTGCCTGAAGCTTCATTTTGTGATGCATTTATGCATGGGAGGATAGCATATTGGAAAGTGCGATTGGTTTGCTACAACCACGTAATCAGATTCTCAGCTACATTTAGTGAACTCACACATCACCATAGGACAGATCTATGTGGTGCAAATACAGGCCCACTTTGTAATATTTGTGTATATACCATTTGTTACATCTTATTCTTGGTATGTAGCTGGAAATAATGGTATGTATCCATGCAGCATATCTTTCAGAATTATATGAAGAAGTGGCATGAACACAGGCCAGTAGGTGAGAAAAGTATATAACGTAGTTAACAGAATGGGCTTGGGTGTGATCTAAATGTTCAAGATGCTCCAATCTACACTTAGAGCGCAATCCTAAACTGGAGTTAGGCTGGCATAAACTAAGCCAGCAAAGTTTGGCCAGCACAAGGGGCACCATAAAGCGTGTTTGGACTACTCTCAGAGTCAAGGAGGACGGCTCACGTCTGTGTGCTGGCCTCTCTGACTCCGAGAGTGGACCAAACATATTTTACGGTGGCCCTTGTGCTGGCCAAACTTTTCTGGTTTAGTTTATGCTGGCCTAACTCAGTTTAGGATTGTGCCCATAGTTAGCTATGTCTTTATTGAGAGATGGTTCAGGTGTATAGTGGGTCCAGTGGACCGCAGTATTGCTCTCAACAGAAGACTAAGGGCACAATCCTATCACCGTCCTCGCCACTAGATCTAGCATTCCAGCAGCAGGCTTTGCTTTATGGCCACTGTAAACAGCCTTATGGAAGTGTGGGGCCATGCTCTTCCATCCTGCCATGGGGTGGGGTGGGGGGTCACAGAGGCATTGAATACAGTGGCTGCTGGCTATTGCAGGTAAGCAGTGGGGGCAGGGTGGGCAGGGAAGGAGTGGAACTGGGTGAGGAAGAGGAGGAACAGAGGTGGGGAAGTGGCAGGAGGGGATGGATCCAGCAACAATGTCATGCACTGGATCCTATCCCTTCCTTTCCAAAGCTGCCCATCCCTTTCTTCTCCTTGAACCTGCACCAGTTAAATGAGCTGGCATGGGTCCAAGGAGACCCACTGCAGAGTGAGAGGCTTACGGAGGGATAAGTGGAAATAATTCCCCTTTCCTCTCCAAATTCTCTTGACACATCCTGGGTATAGCAAACATTTTTTTGGTGCTGCTGCCTTGGCGAGGAGGTGGAAGGAAGGATAGGATTTGGCCCTAAATCTCTTGTAAATCCTTATGAACCAGAACATTTTTGGAAAAGTAGCACTGGAATGATTACCATATATATATATAGGTATCCACAGTGAGACCCAGAATGGAACCCATATATATGGGTTCCATTCTGGGTCTCACTGTGGATACCTATATATATATATGGTAATCATTCCAGTGCTACTTTTCCAAAAATGTTCTGGTTCATAAGGATTTACAAGAGATTTAGGGCCAAATCCTATCCTTCCTTCCACCTCCTCGCCAAGGCAGCAGCACCAAAAAAATGTTTGCTATACCCAGGATGTGTCAAGAGAATTTGGAGAGGAAAGGGGAATTATTTCCACTTATCCCTCCGTAAGCCTCTCACTCTGCAGTGGGTCTCCTTGGACCCATGCCAGCTCATTTAACTGGTGCAGGTTCAAGGAGAAGAAAGGGATGGGCAGCTTTGGAAAGGAAGGGATAGGATCCAGTGCATGACATTGTTGCTGGATCCATCCCCTCCTGCCACTTCCCCACCTCTGTTCCTCCTCTTCCTCACCCAGTTCCACTCCTTCCCTGCCCACCCTGCCCCCACTGCTTACCTGCAATAGCCAGCAGCCACTGTATTCAATGCCTCTGTGACCCCCCACCCCACCCCATGGCAGGATGGAAGAGCATGGCCCCACACTTCCATAAGGCTGTTTACAGTGGCCATAAAGCAAAGCCTGCTGCTGGAATGCTAGATCTAGTGGCGAGGACGGTGATAGGATTGTGCCCTTAGTCTTCTGTTGAGAGCAATACTGCGGTCCACTGGACCCACTATACACCTGAACCATCTCTCAATAAAGACATAGCTAACTATGGGCACAATCCTAAACTGAGTTAGGCCAGCATAAACTAAACCAGAAAAGTTTGGCCAGCACAAGGGCCACCGTAAAATATGTTTGGTCCACTCTCGGAGTCAGAGAGGCCAGCACACAGACGTGAGCCGTCCTCCTTGACTCTGAGAGTAGTCCAAACACGCTTTATGGTGCCCCTTGTGCTGGCCAAACTTTGCTGGCTTAGTTTATGCCAGCCTAACTCCAGTTTAGGATTGCGCTCTAAGTGTAGATTGGAGCATCTTGAACATTTAGATCACACCCAAGCCCATTCTGTTAACTACGTTATATACTTTTCTCACCTACTGGCCTGTGTTCATGCCACTTCTTCATATAATTCTGAAAGATATGCTGCATGGATACATACCATTATTTCCAGCTACATACCAAGAATAAGATGTAACAAATGGTATATACACAAATATTACAAAGTGGGCCTGTATTTGCACCACATAGATCTGTCCTATGGTGATGTGTGAGTTCACTAAATGTAGCTGAGAATCTGATTACGTGGTTGTAGCAAACCAATCGCACTTTCCAATATGCTATCCTCCCATGCATAAATGCATCACAAAATGAAGCTTCAGGCAAATTAGGCTCATTAGACGTGATGAGACAGCCACATCAGCACAGGCTCCCTTAATTTAATATACAGAAATTAGGATCTTGAGAGTTCCTAGATCTCAGGATTTTCATAGATGCTCAAAGTCTTCAGCAAAAGAGGTCCAGAAGGTCCCCAGGCCCCACCCAAATACAGACCCAGACAGCTCAAACCCACAAGGCATCAAGAAGAAAGGTGGGTTCTCTATAGAAATAGAGTGCTTCTCTGAGCCCATCGAGCATGCTGTGAACTCCTTACTCGAAGAACTGAATATCACCATGTACCAGTTACTTAGTATAAAATGCAAAGAAGCTCAGGTTGATCTTACCTGAGACACCAGCACATGCAACTAAGTGCTCATGGCTTGGCCTCTGAAGAAGTCACAACAGCTCAAAGCAGAAGATGGGGACAGAAAAATTTTCTGTAGTTCACTAGTTGGGTGAAGTATCCATTGGAATGAGAGCACTATTAGTGGTGCAACAAATTGGTTACTGTGGGGTTGTTGTTTTTTTTGTTTTACAATCTGAGCCTTGACTGCCTGTAATTTGCTTGATTCCTAGTTACTCTAATTGCTCTATCAGCTCAAGGGCTCCAGGCTATCTCCCGGTTGACCTCATGCATCTCTGATCAACCGTGTCATTTCAAACTTCCAGCCAGAGTAATGTATGAAGAATTCCAGAGCACAATCCTAACCTGGAGTTAGGCCGGCACAGTTAGGCCAGCAAAGTTTGGCCAGCACAAGGGACACTGTAAAGTATGTTTGGACCACTTTCAGAAACTCCAGTACACAGACATGCACCATCCTCCCTGACTCCAAGTGTGATCCAAATGTGATTTTCGGTGGCCCTGGTGCCGGCCAAACTTTGCTGACCTAACCCCAGGTAAGGATTGCGCCCTCAGTCAGTGGTGTATGAAGGTGACTGGGGGGCCCTCGGCCCCAGTTGCCAAGCTGCAAGGGGGTATCCAAGAGGCCACCCCAAGGTGGTGGCAGCAACAGGGGTGACCCTGGCTGAAGCTGCAATTTAGCTAGCCCTGGCTGCAGATACATGTGCATGCCCGCATGCGCACGCACAGAGAGAGAGAGAGAGAGAGTGTTAAATAAAAGGAAATGTTCACAGCCTGTACTTCTTCTCTGGCCATTATTATTATTCATAACTATTACTGAATATAATTTTGTTGTGGAGGGATGCCAAAAATTTATGGTCCCCAGGTACCAAATGACCTTGGCATGCCACTACTTCTGGCAACATAGACCTTTATCCTTTCTTGTTGGTGTCTGCTCTGGTGTGTTGCCTCCAGCTACCTCCAGCTTCCTACAGCTTGGTACACATCCATAATCATAGCCATAATCATAACCACATATTGACTTGGATGTGACTCCCAAAAGGTTTCTGATGAAATCTCCCCTCATTTGGACATAATCAAGCAATGTCCTTCCAAAATGCAGGCTTTACCTTTCATAAATGGCAGTTGAGGAAACAGGTTTAGCACCTGTTTTATTTTCCCCTAAATGTTTTGCATAATTATAGTATAAGAGCACAAAGCAACACCAGAAAGAGAAAAATAATGACATGAAAGGAGCCAAGAGGAGCCAAGCTTTGATTAAAGTCTCAATACAACCTATTTACATGTGCCCCAGAATTGAAGATCTACAGCCCTCCAGAAACACCTCAAATAAACAAATGTTGGTGTGAATAACTGTTTCCATTACAGCCCATCTGCTCTCAAGATTTAGCACATTATTCTGCGCAACAAAAGTTGTTTAAATGCATTGCTTCTGAAGAATTCATGAACTGAAAGATTTGCTTGGATACATCACTGGAGGAAATATTGCAGCATGCAAAGATTTGGAAGATAAGTAAAAAATTGCTACAATTATTACAGGAGCCCATACAGTATACGTTAGAGAAGCTATTTTCAATCTTTTTCATCTCATGGCACACTGACAAGGTAGTAAAATTGTCAAGGCACACCATCAGTGTTTTGACCATTGACAAGGTACACCACTCAGCTGGTGTGGGGCTCACATCCCCCAATGGCCCTACTGACCCTCACCTAAACTCTTGCGGCACATCTGCAGATCATTAGTGGCGCACCAACGTGCCACGGCACAGTGGTTGAAAAATGGTTGTGTGAGAGTATCAGGTACGCATACATTTTAACAGACTGCCAAGTAAACCTTGCTGATCTCTGTAAGAGAATTTCCAGATTGGAAAATGGATAATGATATGAACAACTGTACACCATGCATACCATCTGCAGTGTATTCCTCTGCGAGCAAGGGCGAAATCCTAACCAACTTTCCAGCACTGACATAGCTGTGTCAATGGGGCATGTGCTGCATCCTGCAGTTGGGGGGGCAGTCACGGAGGCCTCCTCAAGGTAACAGAACGTTTGTTCCCTTATCTCGGAGCTGCATTGCCCTTACCCCAGTGCTGGAGTATTGGTTAGGATTGTGCCCTAAAAGATATTTTTCCTCCAAAAAGAATTGTATTTAGTATTGCTTTATTTATTGTTTATATTCTGTCTTTCTTCCTATGAGTTCAGAGTGACCTCTATCATTAACCTCCACTTTTTATCCTTACAATTACCCTGCAAAGTAGATTGGGTTCTGTAGGCTAATGGGTTCTGAGCTGTCTGTGATGGACCAGGAGAGAAATCTTGGGGTGCTAGTGGACTACTTGATAAAGGTGTCGACACAGTATGCTGTCAGTGGTGAAAAAGGCCAATTCCACACTTGGGGTAATTAAAAAGGGGGTTGAGAATAAAATGGCCAATATTATTATGCCATTGTACAAATTGATGGTAAGGCCATATCTGGAGTACTGCGTACAATTCTGGTCACCACATCTCAAAAAGAACTAGTTCTACATAGTAGAAAAGGTGCAGAAGAGAGTGACAAAATGATTACTGGACTGGGGCACCTCCCTTGTGACGAAAGTCTGCAGCGTTTCAGCTGCAGTCGAGAAAAAAAGGCACCTGGGGGGGGGCAGACATGATTTACAAATTCTGCATGGAATGGATAGAGGGATGCTCTTTTCCTTCTCTCACAACACCAGAACCAGGGGACATCCACTAAAATTGAGTGTTGGGGGATCAGATAAAAGGAAATACTTTTTTGCCCAGCGGGTAATTAATCTGTGGAACTCCTTGCTGGTGGTGATGGCATCTGGCCTAGGTGCCTTTCAAAGGGGATTGGACAGATTTCTGGAGGAAATGGCCATCGCAGGCTACAGGCTGTGATGAGTGGTGCAACCTCCTCACATTAGAAGTAGGCGACCTCACAATGCCAGATGCAGGGGAGTGGCAACAGGATGCAGACACATCTTGTTGTCTTGTATGCTGCATGAGGATCTGATGGGCCACTGTGAGATACCGGAAGCTGGACTAGATGGGCCTTTGGCCTGATCCAGCAGGGCTCTTCTTACGTTCTTATTTGTGAAGAGGTAGTGTCTGGCCCAAGGTCATGCCAAGGCTGAGGAGCTGTTTGAACCTGAAATTCAACTTTCTAATCACTATGCTATTGCAAGAGCCAGGATGGTGTAGTGGTTTGGGAGTTGAACTTAGACCTAGAAGATCCAGATTCAAATCCCCACTCCGCCATGAAGCTTGGGTGTCCTCAGGCCTGTCACTATCTCTGAGCCTCACTTACCTCACAAGGTTGTTGAGAGGAAAAAAGGAGGGAAGGAACCATATACACTGTCTTGAGATCCTTGGAGGAAGGGTGGAATATAAATGTGGAAATAAATAAATAAACCCTGATTCACATCCCAGGAGTGTGGCTGGTCTCCAGTCCTGAGGTAAAAGGGGAGTGATGCAAACCAAATACCTCCATTCATTTCAATGTTTTCTATTAAGGGTTCTCTTGAATGGAATTCATCCTTCGCATCTAAAATGCAATTTTATTCAGTCTGCAAACATTATTCATTATTAAACAAGCCTTCCCTTTGCTTAAATCTTTTATCTTTCTGTTTACCATTTGCGAAGGACAAACTGAATTAATCCAGCAGATAACTGTCAGCAAGAGAGGAAATACAAGAAGCAAACAGTGTATAAATTTATCTTTTTCATTGAACAAGTGGATATATAGACTCAAAAAAAAATCAGGAATTTTGTTGCCTTCTTGTTATTCTGGCTTTTAAAATACGTGATGGTTTGAAATGAATTCTTTGTATCAAATTACTGTGCATGAGGAAGCACACAGACTGAGGGACTGATCCTGTGGAATGCTCTGCTGTGTATATTTCATTAAAATTAACAGCAGCATGCAAATTTTGTACTTGAGATCCTAAAAGATAGTTCTGCGAAGTTAAGAATCCCTCGCTGTCTGAGCTATTGGTGGGCTTATGGTAGCAAATCTTTTGATCTGCTGCCATTTGTCCTCTTATGGAGTTATAAAGTATATGCCGTGGTCACATACTGGGGTCCACCAGAACAAATAGCGGGGGACTCCTCACTCGTGCCAGTGACTCCTTGACACTGCACTGGTGCAAATAAGGTGGTGGCAGGGTCAGTTCATGGGCCGGTGGGGGGTTGTTCAGGGCAGGACGTTGTTCAGGCAGGGCACCACCAAGGGGTGGGAGGTGGGCGGGAAGAGTGGATCTCAGTGGCAGTAGCACACACTGGGTTCCTAGTCCTGTTTTCCTGGTCCAACTCACACCTTGCATCTCCTTAGACTTACATCAGCTGTACGTCCAGTCCAAAATAGCTGGTGTAGTTTCAAAGAGACCCATTGACGACCTACAGAGAGGTAAGTAAAAAAATTGCATACCTTTTCCGGGTATGCTTTCCCAGGTACCTTTTCCAGGTAACCCAGGCTGTCTAGTTGCCCACCACCACCACCACTAGATGAAGCACATGCTCTAGTAGCACAGCTGCATCACGTAGGATGGTGGAAAATAGGATTGGAGCCCGGCAGCCCAGTGGTGTTATTCAGGGGGTTCTCCCAGGTTCTATAGAACCGGTTATAAACGGCCGGGCCCTGCCCACTTGCTTACCTCAGCTGGCTTTGGGGTTTTTTTTGCTCCGGCTATGACGTCATAGAACCGGTTGTTAATTTATTTGAATACCACCACTGCGGCAGCCCCATCTTAGCCTATCTTGCAGCCAGAGGAGAAGAAGTGCCAAAATGGCTACCACTGTGTCCTATCGATGCCAGTGCAGCCACTGGATTCTCCTCGAAGGAATGGAGAATTTGGCCAGCACAGGCTTGAGAAGTTATGTGTGGGGCTGCCTGGCCTGAAGTGGGGCATAGAATCCAGTGGTAGGGGCCTCCTCCAGTCCCACCCTGGTCCAAGGCCTTATCCTCCCCCTGCCCAGTTCCATCCCTTCCCTGCCATCTCCCACCCTGAATACACCACTGGCCAGTGCTATTATAATGTTGGTCAGCCTCCTGCCCAGTGCTGAGGCCCAGTGCTGGCTGGTGCTGGCACTCCCTCCCCTTGCAGTGCTGTGAGCATGCTTTATAGCACATTTGCAAATCCTTTAGCTGGTGGTACGTGTGTACTTCTGATGTTCAGGGCTTCAGGACTGGGCCCTGAGTAACCTTTCCCTTCCAGTTTCTAAAAGCAGATCTGCCTTTTTTTTTTTAATCCATTGGGAAAATTCAAACCTGCATTAACCCTCCCTGGCAGCCCCCCTCCTCCTTGCTGGTATGGCGTCACACATGTTCCACAATAGAGTTTCTTATTAGACTATGGAATATTATCAGTACATAGGGAATATCTATTGTTCAACATCCACTGTACAAGAACATCAAAAGACAAGAGCATCTCTTGGCATAACTGAGATGACCTCATATATGCTGGACACAATTAGATTGTGGAGAAATCTTGTTCCAGCATAGAGATATAGGAAGACAATGCGATCGTTCTCTATGTACTGATGGGCAACAGATACGTCTGCTGCAAAATAATCTGAAAGCCGCCCTACTCAGTTCCACTCTTGATGCATTTTCTATGGAAAGAATTTGTAAGTTCCCTCTATGTTAAACAATGTCATTCTTCCCAGACCGTAACTGCTCTAATACACCAACCTGGTTCAAACATCTGTGCAACACTACACACCCCACTTTCTGCCTTCTCCAGCCACCGATCAATTTATTTTGGGGATTTTTAAGAAAAGAACTTTCCATGCCTTTCAAGTCATGCTGCTAAGCAAAACTGGAGGGGATATGTCTGAACAACCTACTCCAGCTCTTGGCGTAATGCGGATTTGAGCCAAAGACAAAAAGTTAATCCACTTCGCCATCAGCCCCTCTGGGGGTTCATAACTCAACCATGAATGTTTGTTTTGAAATGAAACTTGTTATGCAGGTTTTCAGCCTAGAAGCAATTTGAGGGTGGAATGAGAGAACATTCAGGCAGGAGTCTCGCACGTTGGCTTGAGGTTCGGGGCAACACACACAAAAATGGAATATTTCTAAAAGGAAGAGAAGTGGTGGGGAGAAAGTCAATAATCTCATACGTCTCCTGTAGATATTTTATTTGTACATGTTATATGGTTATGTACTACAGCCTTTTCACCTATACTGAGCTCTTCACAGGCAGGATAGTTACAGCACAATCCTATGCATTTCTATTCAGAAGTAAGCACCATTCAGTCCCATGCAACTTTCTTCTAGATAGGTCTATTAGGTTTGCAGCTTTACAGCCCAATCCTATGCTTTCTTAGCATCCAGAGCTTTGGGGGTGCTGAAAAGGCCACTGCTGGATCCTATGGAGCCAGGGAAGCAGCCACAGGTCTCTATGGGGTAAGGAGACAAAAGTTCCCTTAGCTCATGTTGACCTACTGTGGACCCAATAGGCCTATTTGGATCTGTGCCTGCATTTTGGGCGGTGTGGAACCGAGGAGATCCATGTCAGGTCTCTCGGCTCTGGAGGGAGCACAGAATATGGCGGAAGATTCTGCTGCCGTCTCTGCCCTCCTCCGAGCCCAGATTAACCCTGGGGCTGCCCTCTGTCTGCCAAGTTCTGCCCCCTCCCCGCCTTCCCTATGCCTTCTCCTGCCCCATACTGCTGGCCAGAGGTGCCACTCACCACTGCCCATGCCTCAGCATCAACCTCCTGGCACTGAAGCACAGCACCAGATGGCACTGCGTCAGCACTAGCGGTATGCTGCTACCAACTGCGGTAAAGTGCCTTGTGGCACTTTTGTGACATCTGGAGCCAGCAGCAGTAGCATACCACCAGCGCCAGAGCCCTTAGGATTGGGCTCTTATTTCCTTCTCATTTATATCCAGTACAACATTTAAACGATTGCTCATAGAAAGTTACTAATGTATCTTAGGCTGAGGATCCTTTGAAAAATATACACTCATATGCTGGATCCCATATGGAAAGGGCAAACCTCTTGCTGCCAGATGGAGGTCCTTTGACTTTGAATGTTTCCAGGCTCTGGCTATGTCTAGTTATAGCTTGATTGTGCTGCTGCTCCATCTACAACTAAAAATTGCTGTCACCACAATAAAAATAATAAGACACTGAGAGTACAATCCTATGCATATCCACTGGGAAGTAGGTCCCATTGAATGTAGTGGTTCTTACTCCCAGGAAAGTGTGTATAGGATTGCAATCTGAGACGCTTTATTGCAGTTAAAAACGATAATTCTGGAAACTCTAGAAATTTCTGATCCTATCTTCTAAAAATTTGTTCATGTTACATGTTACTTTTTCCCAGATGCCGTGATCACAGAGATGGCTGCCAAATGTGCCATGTGCAGTCACCGTTTCTCACTAGCATGTCTTATCTCAGAGCGCAAACCTATACTGCGCTGGAATGGCGAGGACAATTGGCCTGCACCATATCCAGCACAGTATTAGGAAGGCTGGAGCCTCCCCACGGCAAGGGCACGTTTGTGAGCTAAACAGCAGCGCAGATCCAAGGAGACTGCGTGGCCTGAATTGGGGCCAAATCCTTATGGCCAAATCCCAAGCCCTCCCACGTCCTGGGCCAGCAAGCCTGCAGGCCCACCCACAGCCCACCCAGAACCGGCCACTCCCTCCCCCGTCCCAACATGGTGCCTCCCCTGCGCCAGCCAGCTTCAGCCGGCGCAAGGGAGGTGCTGTGCGGTGCCTTAGCGCTGACATGGGGGTGCCTCTTGGCACCCTGGCATCGGTGCTAAGTGCGCAGCACCAATGCAACCCTGTTGTGTTGACACTATGCGGCCTGTAGGATTGCTCTGCCCGTTGTGGATCCCTATATGGAGAAAATGAGTAGCATAAAATCATGAGTACAAAACCAGTAGTAGTACCTGACAGAGACCAACATTGTGGTGTATTTCACATTTTTTTACCACCCTTCCTTCCTCAGAGTGATGTACATGATTCCTCACACTTTTTACCTCACAGTAACAACCCTGTAAGGTAGGTGAAGCTGAGAGAGATGCACCGAAGTGTATTAGTTAAGAATATTGGACTAGGCCTATGGCGAAGGAGACTGGAATGCCAATCCCCCTCTGCCATGAAGCTGTCTGGATGACCTTGAGCCAGTCACCTGCTCCTAGGAACTTACCTTACCCCAAATCATGATGATACCACCCCACCCCACCCCTCAAAGCTGCTTTTTAAAGGTAAAAATGCTGGTTACACATGTTTGAGAATAATTTATAGTGTGGCCTTCACTATGAAGGTGAAAGAAGGTCATATTTACCTCTTCCTGGTGTTCCTTCCCCTATTTCTTCTTTTTCAATATTCCATTCTTATTCTTCCTCTTTCATGTTTGTTTAGACTGTAATTTTACATGATATAGTATATGAGTT
Source organism: Lerista edwardsae (assembly GCA_029204185.1). Taxonomy (NCBI): domain Eukaryota; kingdom Metazoa; phylum Chordata; class Lepidosauria; order Squamata; family Scincidae; genus Lerista; species Lerista edwardsae. The sequence continues at coordinate 29,979,297 of JAJKFI010000003.1, forward strand.
TTCAAAAGGAATTTGACAGATTGTGTGAAATTTGTTTTGTATTATATATAATTTTTTTCTTCAAAATCCAATCCATAAAATCATATGAAAAGTGATAAATCATTCTAGGGACATAAACAAATGTGGTCCCTGAGCATTCATGATTTGCAGATGCAAACTTCCGCAAGAGGAGAGCAAAGAGAAATATAGGAGAACTTTTGTCTGCAATCAGACAGAAAGATGAACCCAATATGTGATGAAATGTGAAACTTAGTGATGTTGCTGAGAAGGAAAGCTCAAATGAGGCAGTTAGCAACACTGGCAAAAACAAAGAAGAGGAAAAGTCACAGATCAGGAGCATATTCAAAAGAACTTGGACAATATCAATGAATCCAAGTTAACAGGTATTTTGTGCCTATCATCAAAGAACAAGGTTGGTTACTATGACCAGGTAAATACTTTTTGCAATTAACATTACGAATCGCATTTATTAAATCTTCCTGAAAACCCAATAAAATTGGCATATTGGCATCACAGCTTTTTACAACTTACAGCACAATCCAAAAAAACCCTTTGGCTGATGCAAGCCACGTGCCTTAAGGCATGTCCACATCAATGCTTCTGACGCAGGGCTGACGCAAGCAGTTGCACCAGCCCTGCAGCGCAGGAGTACACCTGTGGCAAGCTGGTCCTGTGCCAGCTGAGTACGGCTGACCCAGGGGCTATTCTGGGTGTTGGAAAGGCAGGAGGGAGGGTGGAACGGGGCAGGGGGAGGGCGTTCCGGCAGGCAGGGTGGCTGGGGGAGGGGGTGGAGCCTGGATGTTGCTATCAGGCCACATCCAAACCCCCATACCTGGTCTCCAGGTTAGGATTGCGCCCTCAGTAACATTTTCATATTCAGTACAGTCAGCAAGCTGGGATTTATTCACACTTTTCTACTCAACTTTTATTCCAACAATCAGCCCTTGTTCAATTTTGCCCTTTTTAAAAGAGCATGTTAATAATGCCCAGCTGGTCTTGGTGATGGACCCAGATGTACCTTTGCAAGTGGAGCAATATGTAACTGAAGAGCAAACGGTGTTTCCAACAAACTGTGCATGTCTTGATGCAACACTGAAGTTGTTGTGTGCCACATTGTGTGCCCCTTCCAGATCCACCACATGATAGCTGATTTGATGTCAACCATTATGTAACAGCTGATAAAGCACCAAAACAAATGAATTTATTGTCTTGGGCTCCTTCCACCTTGCATATTTTTAGAATAGCCACTATTTACCATAATAATCTTTTAAAGCCTTATGGAACCTAGAGAGGGGCAAAGCACTAAGCCGGAGCCGGAGCTCCTGTGTAAAGCAGCTCCTCCCGCTCACCTTCAGCCATTCGCAGCTATAAGAGCAAGGCCTCTGAGCCACAAATGGCTCTGAAGGCAAAGGGGAAGAGTCACTTTTCACAGGAGCTCAGACTCCTGCAAAACCTAGCGTTTCCCCTTTCTAGGAACGCCACTGGCTTTCAAAAAGCTTGAGACTTACCCAATACTTACAACTAAGGTAGTTAATGCTTGGCACTTGCAAGAATTTCCCACTTTTACACATTTTATTGCATAACCTGAAGCTACTTGCACCTCACTAATATATCCACATGGCTCTTACCTGTTGTAACACAACAGGCTTTAAACTTATCATTAGTACAGGAAGGCTCATGTGTGATCTAAGAATAGAACGTTTCAGAAAAACCTGGAGGTTATTGGCCAATCTTCTGAGTGATATATGTGGTTGTGCAATGAGGATTGAGGTTTTGGCATCAACCAAATGATGCCTTGGGATCCAAATATGCACATTGACTGGAAGAAATTAGCAACACACATGTGAATAAGTGTGTTTGTCATAACCCACATGTGCTAGGCAGAAGGTATTTCCTCTGATAGGACAGAAAAAAAGCCACTTGTTCCCCCAGAAAGGAAGGAGCCACACCAATCACACTATTGTTGATTAGGGAAAAAAATGATATCTTGCTTTGGACCCAATATGCCAGGCCCTATGCTCTGTGACAATGCTCCATCAGGCCACCAATGTGCTTATGCTTTGAAAGGCCCAATAATCACACCATTTTTAATGAAGAATCCTGAATACGATTCCCCAAACGAACATTTTCTGCATCACATCGCTTCTGAAGATATTAAACAAACCCGAACCAGTTTGCAAGTTTAGCATAATTTTCTTTCTTTATTAGCCCTAGTAGCACATGTCAGCAGATAGCATGTTCTGTTTTGGCAGCATGTCAAAATCTGCCCTCTGTGTTTATTTAATCACAAATTGGATTTTCATCTACAAAAGGATGGTGTACCGAAGTAGCACAACCAATGCAAGGAACGTCACAATAATTTCACTCAGTTGCTTCACTTTCATTTTTTTTGGGGGGGGGGTGTATCTGTGTTTTCAAAATGACGCATTACATCTGGTTGCCACACAGCTATACACATAATCACACTTTGAAGCAGACATGTGTTCCAGACTATTCAGCTTTTTGAACTTGGTTCTTTCCCAGATTACAGTGTTTCTTCTATGGAACTAAGTAGCCCTTCCACTGGATGTGACGATACTGCTGCTATTGATATGATCACTTATTTTGGCAAGAGATGAATCAACATGCTCTCAAGTCACTTCACTTCAACCACTAATCCACCTGAATGTTCCTAAATGAATCTGTTAAACCCAGAATCTGCATGCACACTCTGGACCAAGTGGAATGTGACAGAAAGATGTTTTGCTCTAAGTCACTTACATGAAACATGCCAATATGGGGGAAACTGTACAGGGAGCAAGTTTAGTGGCTCACGCACAACTCAGTGGATCAGAGTGAAATAAGTAGAAAGGAAAGGATATAGATGCAGCAATATGTGGCTTTATGGTAGGGATAATATACAGGGGAATCAAAAACACAATGCAATGCATGCAGTGAAACCAGAGGTGTAATAAGGGTGGAGCCTGAGGGACATCTGCCCCAGGGCGCTACACCAAGGGGGGGGCTCAATTTTCCAGCAGACCCACTTTAAAAATGTTAGAAAGTAAAGAAAAAAGCCCCAGATAGCTTCCCCTACTGTTGCACAGCAAAACTGTAGAATTTGGAGAGCTCTCCAGGCAGTTTTCTGAGGTCCCTGCTGCCTCTTCCAGGTTGCATGGAGGCCCCTCCCTTTGTCCAGAGGTGCCGCATATACTTCCTTGCCCCAGGAGCTTTTTTGTCTAGTTACGCTTCTGAGTGAAACACATGCGCACACAAACGCACGCACACACAGAGGGCTAGTCCCTAAACATTAGTTGTTTCCGGGCAGGCTAAAAGTGAAAAAGGAAATCAGTACAATACAAGGGGCGTGTTATGACACACAAAACAGAGGGACTAGAGAAAGGCAAACAAGCCATTAGTGTCTTACATAAATGGGACTGATTACCAGGAGGAACAGGGGCTGTAGAGCTGGGGATTGTGTGGTGGTGAGGAGGAGTGGAAGAGGTGAAAACCAGAAAAGACTGAGAGGAGAAGATTGAATGCCCCAAAGTGTCCAGCTGCAGCACAATCCTTGCGTTTGTGTAGCCTAAGCCAGGAGAAGGGGAAGGGAGGACAGGGGAAGGGGCCAAAGACCATGAGAAAAGAAGGCTGAAAGGGGTGTGGACCAGGAGCAGGGCTGAAGGATAAAGATTCAGATAAGAAGCGGAGACTGGAACAAAGGAGAGAAAGATGACGGAAGATAACAGAAGAAGAAGAGACAGAAGGAACGTAGGGAACAGGTGATGAGGAACAGACAGAAGCAAGGGCAGAGAGCCAAGCCTGTGGCAGGAATGGGAGAGCAAAGGAGAAAGAGTTCTGAGGGAGGACGAAAGCAGAGGAGGAGGGGACAATGGCAGTGAGCCAGGCACAGGACCACGGGGCAGTGGCGTTCCTGGAGGGGGGGCGGAATACTAAGTTTTGCAGGAGTCTAAGCTCCTGGGTAAAGCAGCCAGAGCTGCGAACGGCTGTGAAGGCAAGGGGGAGGAGCCACTTAACCCAGTAGCTCAGGCTTCTGCAAAATGTACTATTTTGCCTGCCCTCCAGGAACTCCACAGCCATGGGGCAAATGAAGATGGCGGCAGACATTAGTGTCAAAAATAGACAGGGGCTGGAAGAGGAGGGGGACTGCATAGACCTCTGTAAAGGTAACAAATAAATCCAATGATCTGAAGCAAAATCCAAAAATCAGAGTGGTGACTTGCTGACCCTTGCAACATGGATCTTTCCCTGTGGGAGGAGGTGGATCAAGGTGGCGATGCAACATATGCAGAGGATTATGTTGCATAAATTGGCCAGTGTGTAGGCGGAAATGACAATCTCCACTAATCTAGTCTCTGGAATAAGTTGACTAAGAATAGAACTTGACTTGGTTTGATAGATGTGCTAGTTAAAAGTGCTGTGAATTGTCTGTACCCCAAAGATCTGCCACTTGATCTCAAGTCCACCAGTCACAATGAATTTTTCAGCATTTCTCTAAGATTTCTTTAAGATGAGAAGATGATAAAATTTCAAAATGTTAAAATATATTCTCCCTAAGCCTTGGATACTAGTATTTCTATTCTGTCATTTTTCCTTTCTCGCCACCAGTTCCCAACCTCCGAGTAAGAACGCAGGGCCTTACTTGGAGGCTCTCGTTTCTGCAACAGCTAAAAAGCCAGCGCAGGAGCAAGTAGACCCATCAGTCACCCTGTGCCCTTACCACCCTGCGTCCCCTTTCCCCACAGAGCCTCCAGGGGCTTCCTGGCTGCTGTGGGATGCAGCAGTAGCCTATTGGCTACCACTGTGTTCCTGGGCGGTCGGGCACTTCTGGATTGGGCCCTAAATGTATTAGGGCGCAATCCTAACCTGGAGTTAGGCTGGCACAGTTTGGTTAGCACAAGGGCCACTGTAAAACACGTTTGGACCACTCTTAGAGTCAGAGAGACCAGCACACAGACGTGCACCATCCTCTAAGAATGGTCCAAATGTGCTTTAGGTGGCCCTTTTGCCAGCCAAATTTTGCTGGCCTAACTGTGCCAGCCTATCCCCAGGTTAGGATTGCTCCTTTAAGCAACTGCAGAGCTACTACATACTCAGCTAACAGTAAGCTACTAAACATGGGCATTCCTTCTGCCCAGACATTCTGGTGGCATTCACAAAGGTTCTTAGCTGGCTTCCTCCGAGCTTCACCAACATAAATGCTGAAGTGCAGTCTTGGCACAGATACTCATTTCAGATCAAAAATCCCAGTCAAATGGGTGGGGGACAGAAAAAAGAAAGGGGGCCTTAAGCTGAATCCAAGCATCCTGAAATGCCAGCTTCTGCTCCTTATGATTACTTATCAGGGCTGGGAGAAGCCGTGTCTCTCCAGTTGGTTTTTGATCCACAATTGCATTTGTAGGCACAGCAGCTTTCTGTGGGTTTGCAGGTTTTTGGATTTAAACCATTGATTATTTGATCTAGTCAGGTCCTCAAGAGGTCCTCACGGTCTGCTAGACTGAAACCTAATGGGGCATCCACTCACTGAATATATTCTTTTAATGTCATTTCTCAGCATCAACAGCTTGAGAGATCGGAAGGTAATTCTTTTCTAAGGATACCAAAGTAGACTGAGAAAACAAACCTGCCTTTAACACATTGCTAAACAGCTTTTATGTGCAACATGACCATTTCAACTTCAAAGATTAATTTGCCATTAAAAAAAACACAGACTTCAGAGTACTGAGAACTGCTTTCACATTACTAGTTTCATCATTAATGATTTTCATCATTAACATGATTGATATTCTTAAGCAACATTTACTAGACATAGAAGTTCCAGAGAGTTTGGTTCATTATTTATAAGAAGCTACATATTTTATATGCTGTGGGGGGATTCAGTGTAATACAAAATCACTTTTGAACCAGTTCGTCACATTTTGTTCTGGGTCAAACGCATGGGCAGCAGAATCCTGAAGCTGCCATAAAGCATGTTCACAGCCAGTGCATGGATGTACAATGGTTCAGCAGCGCCAGAGTCACACCAGGAGACAGTGAGTTGGGGCCAGCCTGGGCAGGAAAGAGTGGCAGGAGGGCAGAGTGGAGGCAGTTTGGCACATGGGGAGGATGGTCCAAGACGGAGATGGGGCCCAGGCGAGGGGTAGGACCAGCCTGGGTGACCTACTGTAGGATGGATCCTAACCCCTGTTCCCGGCCCAATTGGCCTTATACAGGGTGCTCGGATTTGTGCCCACAAAATCATGGGTGCAGATCCAAGAAGCCCTGTCAGGCTGGCTAGCATGTGACACAAGATAAGGGGACTGAAATTCCCTTACTCCGAGTTGAGCCCAAGCGTACTCCTTATCTGTCCTGGATACAACACAGCTTGCCTGTTCTAGCACAGGTTAGGATTGCATCCTAAGGTAGTTAAAAAAAAAAAACCCAGACTAGGCATTTGTGATTTTCAGATGGGCAGCACAATCCTGCCGTGCTTGTCGCACCAACGCTACGTCATAGTATCGGCATGACATCATTGGCAGCAACGTGAGGGCACAGAGCCGCACCCCTGCATCGGTGCTAAGGCAACGGGACTGCCAGTCCCATTGCTCTTGCGCAGCTCCTCCCTCGCGTTGGCCGAAGCTGGACAAGGGTGGGAGTGGGTGGGGGGAGGGAGGTTCTGGGCGGGATAAGGGCAGGCCGTGGACGGCCCGGCCCGGGACATGGATGGGCTCCAAACTCAGCCATAAGGCTGAATCCTAAGCCTGATTAGGAGGCTGCATGGCCCAAATTCGGGCCACGTGATCTCCTTGGATTTGCGCCTGCTGTTTAGCAGGCGCAGATCCAAGAAGCGCACCGGGGAGGCTGGAGCCTCCCCTACGGTAAGGGTGCAAATGTGCCCTTGCCGCGGGGAAGTTTCAGCCACCCCGAAGCATCGTTGGATATGGTGCAGGCCCGTCGGCCTTGCCATTCTGGCTCTGCTTAGGCTTGCGCCCCCAAATACTATAAAAGGCCTTGATTAGCCATGATAGTAGCATACAGAAAAGACTTCAGTGAATTCACTCGAAAACTGGGAGTGTGCTCCGATCTGATTAACGCTATTTTCAGCATCGTGGAGACCCATCGAGGGAGCTGTGGGCTAGCACAGACCACCTGCTATGGGTGCCTGCAGCACCATGATTGTTGCAGCACCATATGGAACCCACTACTGGGCCAGTCCCCTTAAGGGGAATTGGCTCATTAAATCTTCCCAGTGGTGGGTCGCAACCCACACTTTGTGAAACGCTGCACTAGACAACTGGACCATGTAAATTTTGCTATGCCACTTGTCAATAGCAATTCCACTGTGAAACATTCCTAGTACCAAAGGTTTAAAGAAGGTGCTGTTTTTCAATGATATGCCTTGCATAAGGTCCCATGTACCAATTCCCGGCATCTCCAGGTAGAGTTACAAAAGACCCTTCCCTGCAGAGCCACTGCCAGTTAATATATAACTTTAATACTGATCCAGATGGTCTAATGCCGTGTTTCTCAAACTGTGGGCCAGGATCCACTAGGTGGGTTGTGAGCCAATTTCAGATGGGTTGTGTAGCACCTAACACAGTCAACATTGAAAATATGGGAAGATGGGATCCTGGAAAGGGAAAAGGCTGTGTGATTATTTTGCTTGTGTCAAGGTTGTAAATAGGCTTTCCCTTTCTTGTTGACTAGGCTATTGGGAAATGGCTGAGAAATAACCCAACTTATTGTTGCATTCTCAGGTAAGCAACAGGCTCTGGCATCACAATGATGGCACTTCCAGCCATGATATCATGTCCAGGTTAATGTCATCACTTCTGGTGGGTCCTGGACAGATTGTCATTCTAAAAGTGGGTCCCAGTGCTAAAACATTTGAGGACCACTTGTCTAATACAACTGCTTTTTATGTTTCCAGTGCATTACCTTCAACCAATTTGACTGCCAGAATACCTGTAGGGTTCCATGTGTCCCCAGTCAAGCTATCATCAGATCCTCTTTCCTTTGATTCTATGCCAAATTAGCCCTTTGATTTGACATCTTACAAAATGAGGCTCTTACCAGCACTGGCCCACAGTTTGTATGTATTCACTAAAGTTTGGTGAATTGCAGCAGATCCTAACAGAAGCTGATGTGGGCATCTTGACCTGTAGAGTCGGACATCTGAGGGGCTACCATGATACATTCATAAGCTACTTTCATGATAGCTGCAGTCCTGAAACTCATTTTTACTTAGATGTTCATGGTTCAGAATCTATTATTTGAATCAACCAGAGTAACATTTTTTTTCTCCATATCTCTGCCTTTGATCAGGAGCAAAGACAGATATGCAGAATCATTTCACAGGCACAAAGAAGCCTAGTGGAGATAAACACCCAAAAGTCATGATAAACATCTAAATTTATAGTTGGAGCATCTCATAGTTTGAGATCCTTCTGTGGTTTGCTTATCACTTGTTATTGCTCTTACTTACATGGAATCTAGCCCTCTTTGCAAACCCTACGTCACCATGAAGAGGCTTCTTCATAAGTATTGTAGCAGCATGTTTCTTGTTTGATCATTCTGGCAAATTCTATAGCTGCAAGAATGACTGACATCATAGACACCGACTTATTAGGGATCTCTAATATTTTTGCTAAACTGCAACTCTATTGATTTGACACATCTGGGAGTGCTTACCAATAAATTCAGTAGTAAATGTTCAATTTCCCATTATCCATACATTTTACCTTGGAAATCTAATTTCAACCTTCCTGTTTCCCTTTAAACATTAAAAAAAATTGGTGCAGGCTTCTCTTCTTTGGACTTGATTATACTCCCAATTCACATTTGAGAACATGAAGCAGATGGTTTAGGACAGAGGCTACGAACAAAACCAGCAGTTTTAGATTTCACTTGATCCTGCTTCCAGTTCAGTTTTCTCCAACACATCATATTAAGTTGCTTTATCTTGAGACAGACCATTGGTCCAGTTGCACAGTAGCTACACTGATTGGCAAGGGCTGCCCGAGCTTGCAGACAGGAAGTTTTTACTTGCCCTACCTAGAGATGTCAGGAATTGAACTTGGAAATCTTCTGAAGGCAAAGAAGGTGTTCTACCATGGAGCTACAGCCTATTCCTCTTCAAATTCGCACAGCACAATCGTAACTCAATCCCCGCATGCCAATGCATTGCCATTGGGCTGACTACCACTGTATCCCACAGGATTTTTCAGCTGCTGGAAGTCTCCTCTGGGTAAGGGGACATTTGTCCCCTTGCCCTGTGGTAAGCCCCAGCAGCAGCTATAGGGCAATTCAGATCTGGGCCAGCATTGTTCTGTGAAGGCAGATCAGACCTGGGAAGAGGCTTTGGATATGGTGTCCACTGGGCCTGATCCACCCTGCTCTCCTCCCCAGTCATTGGGCCATCTACCCTCCCCTCTCCCTTCTGCCCTCCCCTGCCCTGTTCAATCCCACTCCAACCCTATGAGGGCTTACCTGCTCTAGAGGGAGCCAAGGACCCACCTGCATGTGGGAGGCCAATACAGCCTCCCCACCGGTGGGCCTACAGTGTGTGTTGGTGGACACTGCTTTGTGACAGCTGTAAAACAGCCTCTGCCTTCATAATACTAGTTATGCCAGCAGGGGAGAGGGTTAAGATTAGGCTGCTAGTAGCATTTTGATTAATGTCTTCAAAAAGATAGCACTTTTCTAATAGAAGAGAAATGTGAGAAAACTCTTCCTGAGTTTTGGTGGGAAAGGAAAACAATAACTTCGAAACTTTTCTGGTCATAAAATACGATTTGATGTTTTTCCCCAATAAAGATATTTGAACTCCATGGATTAAATTAAAAGAAAGCTCATCTGCCATTCACAGATATTTATTATGCCAATAAACACAAATATTTACTATGCTGATAAACTGAGAAACCATCCACCTCTAATATCAAGTGGCAATCATAAGCCACAAAATCATAATTGTGTCTTCATTTTTCCTGGTCTTCCTGTTCCAGACTTTTTTCCTGTTTCCGTTGCTTCAAACTGTTTTTCCTGTCTTAATAAACTCTTAGCCAGGGCAAAACTGATCTGGAAGTATAGATAATACTAGAATGCAAAAAAAGAAAAAAGAATAAAGAAAAAGTAGAAGCCACCATTAATTATGACTTCACCTACAAGGCTGGTGAAAACAAAGGAGTGTTAATGGGATTTCCCTGTACCTTATCACACTTCCATATCAGCCACAATTTGCATCACAAATGTCCCCTGAAGCTATGGATCTACTCTGAAGTCAAACAATTTTGTGATACATAGAATTTATAGGAACCTCCTTGCATTCACCTGTTCTTAATTTCTCCAGTAGGACTGAAAGTTCACACCCTTGATGTAAAATCACTGTCAATATTTTTTAAAGAAAGAAGGGGATCATATAATATACCTGGACAATGAACATATCACATATGCACAACACAATGATATAGAACTGTTGACATAAGATACAATTTTTTGTTTGTTTTTGTCTTCCCTCAGACCGATGAGGGAGTAGAGGGACAGTGTGTTCAGTAGGTTTCATGACTAAAAATTGGTCACTTGTGATTAATAAAGCTAAATCCCAACTGCAGTCGGGTGTCCTCCTTGCGGGTGGTGCAGGGGTAATAGGCTACCTCAGAATGCCAGATGCAGGGGAGTGGCAGTGAGATACAAATATCTTGTGTGCTCCCTGAGGCATCTGGTGGGCCACTGTAAGATACAGGAAGTCGGACTAGATGGGTCCTTTTCCTGATCAAGCCTTTTTAAGCCTAATGCTGTACCACTAATTTATGTTTTAAAACAAGCAAAAAGCCCTTGAATAATGACAAATATTGTGCAAATGTGTTTGTGTGCACTCCATTTTTTTTGTGCAGCACAAGAATTCATGCCTTTTTGCAGTCCCTTTGCTAAAAGTGAAGCTGTTTAATAATGGAATTCAAAATTATTCACCACCAGCTCCCCTGCTATTTACACATTATTAGTAAGCCAATGCCAGTTATTTGTAACAAAGTCAGGCATAAATACATATGCATACCTAAGCCTTTTTTAAAAAAATGTGCTATAGTACATTTTCTTTTTTAAAAAATCTAACCATTTAAAGTATTTTGAGGGCACAGGAATGTGAAGAAAAGCAACTTCTGCAATAACTGGTAATGGAAACATAAAAGCTCCTCTCCTTCAGTTTTCTCCCATGTTTTGTTTCCAGTTCAGTAGTTTCTCTTGGAGTTAGCACAGTACTTCCATGATGTCATTCCCATTCAGAATCAGTCCTGCTTGCTGGAATCAGCCAATTCTTATTATATTTCATTGCAAATGGTTCTCCAGAAATGGCAGCTTCCTGACAATGACACACACACACACACACACACACACACACACACACACACACACACACACACACACAC
>JAJKFI010000003.1:29993395-30040266 GCA_029204185.1 Lerista edwardsae
TAATAATAATAATAATAATAATAATAATAATAATAATAATAATAATACTTGGATTTATATACCACCTTTCTTAGATCACCAGATTTCTCTAATGACTTTAACTCAAGGCGGTTTACATAGGCAGACTTTATTCAGAAACCCAAAGGTTTTTACAATTTTTACAGAAATGTTCTGTCTTTCAGGAACTATACACATACAGATGGATCTTTCTGGATTTAGTCCTTCTTTCTGGCCACCCATTTGCTGGCTGATAAACGGCTTCCCTGCTCCCACCAGAGAAGTGGCTGACTTCAGCACAACTCCCCCTCACACAAGGCAGCCAAAGCTCAGCTGTTAATCAGTCGCAATTAACAAGGTCTGCTGCTCACAGAGACTTCCGGCTGTCCCGAACTGGCGACCTTCAGATCTTCAGCTCTTATCTTCAGGCAAATGGAGACATTAGGCCTCTCAACTAAATCTTCTGCAGAACTACAGAAAAATTATACAGGAAGACAGAGCTACTGTGATGTCCTCTTAGTCTTTATGGACCTGTATAATGTCATTGGAATTATCCCTATTTTGGGGTGGGGCACTGAGGGTCCAATCCTAACCAATTTTCTAGCACCAATGCAGCACAATGAAGCCCTGAGGTAAGAGAACAAACGGTCCTTTACCTTGAGGAGGCCTTCATGACTTTTCCCTCACCACAGGATCAGGGGCATAGTTAATGAAAGTATAGTCCAGTGCAGAGGGCAAAATGTTGCTCGGAAGTGACATCACAACAGGAATATGTCACAGTTGTATTTTCGTTTTCTCTTGGTTTTCTTTTTGCCATAATTTTTGATAAAGCAAAGATTTTCCACTCTGGTTTGTTTCATTGCATTCTGCATTAAATTACCTTTCCAATAATATATGACATGTTGATAATAGTCATACATAACAAGGTTTTCACAATTTTGGCCACTAATGTCAAGCTCAGCTTGTTGCTTCCTAAAACTTGTTGCCGGGTGCAATTTTACCACCTGCACTTCTTTAGCTACGCCCCTGCACAGGATGCAGTGTATGCCCTATTGGCACAGCTGCACCAGTGCTGGCATGTTGGAAAGGACTCATGGCCCTGAGTCATGTGTCCATTATTACTCAAAAAATGTGTCAACATGAACTTAGAAGTAGCCACCACAATACTGTCCTTGGGACCTCTTCATGCTGTTATCTGGCATGCTGTACCAATCTGACCTATGTCAACCTTTTACTGAAAATTTTTATTTTAAGATAGCTGTGCAACATAGTGCTGAAGAATCTTTTTTTTCCAGTAAAGCAGAGATGAGTCCTTAAAATAATTCCTTTGTACATGTCTCTTGCTGTTTGATACAAAAGAACCCAGAAGAAAAAGATACATACAATACAGAAATCCTAAAAATTTCAGTACCTTTTCAAAGGCAACTCCTGTCTTTACTGGAAATAAAAACTACTGCAGAACATACACTGCTATATCAAAGGTGATGGTCCCCCATAGCTTGGAGATATATGCTACTGTTTTGAAATGGTGCAACTTGAATATATGGGCAATGGGTGTTGCAAGATGGCTGCATCCTAGTTCTGAACATAAAATCAACATCAGATGAACATTTGTTTAGGCTCTTAATGTAGTTCCTTTTCCCTGGCTCCACACCTCCAGCTCATTTCCAGAATTCCAGTGCCCAAGTCCAAGGGTGGATACACTGATTTCCCCACCTTTGTATTTCTGCTACTTTCTTTCTAGGAGGTTTTGGCTGCTGGTCTCCACTAATGTCATTAGAATGAACTGATCCCTGACTTGTTTCTTCTCTAGCCAACAGGCTAAGTTGTCTGTTTAACAATATCCATCTGACAGCGCAATCCTAGTGCACCCGTCATCATTTTTTGTCCTCATCTTGCTTTCTGTCAGAGATGTTTCATGGTTGTACAATTGCAGCCCAAGAATGCCAATTTGCATTTCAGAAGTGTCTTTTTATTATGTTACAATGACACCACTTCCTGCTTGATGATGTCACTTCCTGCTACATCATCACTTCCAAGTTAATGACATCACTTCCGGTGGGTCCTGACATGAGTGCCATTCTAAAAAGTGGGTCCTGGTCTAAAAAGTTTGAATACCACTGGTTTAGAGGAAAGGGACGCTGTAGAGGAGTCTGCAGGCTCCCCCGGAACCCCCAGGAGGCCAGCACTGCATGTGATAAAAAAAAAACCTCCTGAAAGTATTCCTGCCTTTGTCCTTCCCTTGGACCTTAAGGGGACAGAGATTCAGGCGAGAGTGTCACGAAGCCCCAGTTTGAGAACCTCTGCACTAAAGAATTTTAAGCCAGTTGGTATACACCAACTTTTATAGGTGAACATGGATATCTAGAGAAATTTGAATTTTGAACAAAGAGAATTTAAAAATATACTTCTTTAGAATTAAGGTTTATTGCTTAAGATTGCAACTGGATATGTGGTTTCTGTATTTGAAAACATTTTCAACCTGCCTTTCCCTTTTACAATAACTTTTCTAGGCACTAATGAAATGGTTGCCAATAATCCTTCAGAAGCTTGTTCTCACATTTCACAAGTCCCTGAAAGCTTTTCTTCCACTAGAGATCCTGTGAAGCACCAAAGCTACTAAAAAGCACTTTTTAAAAATGTGATGAACATTTTTAAGTAATTGTCCAATTTCAATTTCTTTAGTGTTTTGAAGGAGGACAGTAATCATGATAATTCAGCTGGTGCTAAGATTTGCTTAATGTAATTCAGCATTAATTAACCGAATCATTATTTTAAACTGTTAGTGAATTGCCTTATAATTACCACATAATAGCACTTGTAAATGAGACAATGGAAGGAAGCGACAAGTCTTCTCCACGTGCTGAAAATTTAAAAGGTATAACTAACAGCTCAACAGAGCATGCTGTTACTCTGACGCCATGGATAAATGTAGACCTTCCTTTACCAAATTGGTGATTTACAACAGTGTGGATGTAACTGACCGGTTAACTATATTGTTTGTATTGTCCTACCAAGTACAAAAAGGAATTCTGCCCCCAACTTCACTACAGTTCAAAACAAATGAGGTGTAATGTTCTCCCTACCATTTGACTGGATAATGCAAATGACTGTCAGTAGTTCAAGTTCGTTAAGGCTGCATGTGTTTTTTCAGCTAGCAGCACTAGTAGCACTGGAGAGATGTGTGAAAATAAATCTCCTCCCAGCACACTCTGATAACGTGTTTTTCACCTTCTAGCACACTTGCCACACTTGCCACCATTGCTTCGAGCTTGAAGCTTATTAAATGTGACTGCCTCCATGCATGATCCCCTTCATCCTCTGCAAGTGGCTCCAAAAAGGTGGCACACATCTGTCTTGACCCAAAATGACATCACCCATAAGGAATAGGGATGAGGAAAGCATCCTGAAGGTTCGATGCCATATTTGTTCCTGTTTCTAAATGAATTGAGCTATAGGCATGTAGTGATGTCACTTCCTTCAGTTTTCTAGTTGAAAAATATTTGCAGCCTAAATAAATGTCCCTGCATATATAGACTTCTAGTCTGGTCATGACCTAAGGCAGGGGTCAGGGAACTTTTTTACCTTTTACCCCAAAATATATTTAGATACGTCGACGTTACCCCGGTTCCCCGACCATTGCTCTAAAGGAAATGAATATGCCAGCACAAATAAGGTCCTCCACTATCCCAGCGGCCCCTTCTCCGAGTGTGAGGTAATGGGGGACGAATGTGCATGCCACTCATCTGATCTCCCACCGACCTCATGAACACCCCAAGGTGCAATGAAATGAAATTCCTGGGGGTAATGGATGGTCGCGCTGCCAAGACACAGCCAGGCATGCATATAGATTCATATGCATGCCCAGCTGTGTCTCGGCAGCGCGACCGTCCATTACCCCCAGGAATTTCATTTTTACCCCATTTGGGGTAATTTACCCCTGTTCCCAGACCATTGACCTAAGGAACTTTAAAGTTCACTTGGGCAGTGAAGGCAGTGAAGCTTTAGACAGTGAAGGACTGAGTTTAGAAGAACTGACCTCAAATTTTCCTTCTTTCAAATGCACTCCCTGAGCTTGGACCATACAAACTTAACTGAGGGCGCAATCCAAACCTGGAGTTAGACTGGCACAGTTACACCACCAAAGTTTGGCTGGCACAAGGGACACCGTAAAGTATGTTTGGACCACTCTCAGAGTCAGACAGGCCAGCACATAGACGTGCGACATCCTCCCTGACTCCAAGACTGGTCCAAATACACTTTACAGTGGCCCTTGTGCCTGCCAAACCTTGCTGGCCTAACTGTGATGGCCTAACTCCAGATTAGGATTGTGCCCTGAACCTAAGGGGAAATCCTCCTCAATAGGCTGCCCCTCTAACTTTAAAGACAGGCTTGCAGACTATACATGTTCCCCAAACTTCCCTCCTCTCATATAAGGTGGTCTGCATTTTCAGGCCTCAGAGAACATCTCTGTTACCCTGGCAACCAGACTACTCTGCTTCATCTACTCTAGCCTGGCAGCAGTGACGGGGCAACTACCTGTTACCCCAGAAACTGGAATTTCCACATCTGAATGCCACCCAGCTGCATATTCACCAGTTTCTCCCAGCCAGATCATCCTCACCCACAACTGTAGTTAAACAAAAATAAATTCCACACAATCCATGCTCAGTTTGTGCTTTGGCATGGGATTGGTTCTACAAGCCCAATGCAGCTATCTTAACTGCTACACCAGCACTGGTCCCCTTCCTTGTGGAAAAATATGTTCTACATGGAGTTTTTCAGAAGCTGACAGTAGCTCCTTACTCCATGTTACAGCCAGGGAGCCATTATCTCACATAGGGCACAATCCTAAACTGAGTTAGGCCGGCATAAGCTAAACCAGCAAAATTTGGCCAGCACAAAGAACACCGTCATGTATGTTTGGACGACTCTCAAAGTCAGAGAGGCCAACACAGAGATGTGAGCCATCCTCCCTGACGCTGAGAGTGGTCCAAATGCACTTTGTGGTGGCCCTTGTGCTGGCCAAAATTTGCTGGCTTAGTTTATGCCGGGCTAACTCCAGTTTAGGATTGTGCTCATAGTTTCTTATAGAAAGATACTTTTACAGTAATGTAGCATGTGGACTCACCTACCTACTTGATTGCATCCTCTCTTTGGAACTGTGAATATATTCCAAACCCCTTGCTATGAGCGGTATTCTTTATCCCTCCACAGATCAGCCTACTCAATCTACACCACTGTGAGCAACAAGCAGGCAGCTAGTGCATAACAAAAGTGCCTGCAGAACAAACAATTACAGATTACTCAGCCAGAAAAGCCAAACTTCATATTGAGGCAAAGGCAAAAGAAAAATCCCCCACCATGCACATTAACTTGCTAGGCTGACCTCAATACAGTTATCATATGAACATATGAAGCTGTCTAGGAAAATATGTCCAATCAGCGGTTAGCCCATCTAGTTCAGTATTGTCTACTCAGACTGGCAGCTCTTTAGACCTTCAGGAAGTTTTCTCAGCCCAACCCTTGAACTTGAGCATGAGGAACTAGTTCCCATCACATCTTCCTGAGGAAAACATTACTGGGCCACAACCCCATTCAGCCCAACATCTTTTCTCCAGCTGTAGCAGTCTCTGGTTCTATAGGTGAAGCAGAAAAAGCCCACTAGACCAGTGCTTCCCAACTTGGGGGTTGCGACCCCTCAGGACAGGGGGAAACACCATATTCCCCCTTAAGAGGAGTGCCGATGCATCAGTAATGGGGGTGATGGCACTTCTGGATGGCACAACTAAGGAAAAAAGAGGCTTTTTGAACTTATCTACTGTATGTTTGGTGGCGGCGAAAAACTGGGTTTGTGGTTCCAGCCACCGCTGAACATGAGTAAGTCCCCAAAACCCTTTTATTCCTTAGTGGCGGTGATGCAAACCTAGTAGTGCCATCGCCACCATCACCGTAAGATTGCCAACCCACCTCCATAATGCCCCTGCACCTACTTAGGGCACAATCCTAAACTGAGCTAGGCCGGCATAAGCTAAGCCAGCAAAGTTTGGCTAGCACAAGGGCCACTGTAAAGTATGTTTGGACCACTCTCGGAGTCAGAGAGGCCAGCACACAGATGTGAGCCTTCTTCCCTGACACTGAGAGTAGTCCAAACACGGTTTATGGTGGCCCTTGTGCTGGCCAAACTTTGCTGGTTTAGCTTATGCTGGCCTAAATCCAGTTTAGGATTGCACTCTTAGTGGTTCCCTTACCTTTGGGTAAAGATTGGGAACACCTGCATTAGGCCAAAACTAATACCTCAGGAGAGAAATCACCAGACATCTTTCATAACTTTTTTTCATTTTCTCTTGGATCCAAAAAGATTTAAGGCACCCATATATGTGCCAGAAGGATAGGATTCTGAAATTATGCAAAATTGAAGTGATAAGCTACCTTTACCCAACCTAAATTTGCTATTATACTGCAATGGGCAGCCCAATTCTGAGCTCGACAGTACCCAGGCACCAAAATGGCGAGTGCTGGATCCTGAGCCCACAGGGATACTGCTAGAGGTCTCTTCAGGGGAAGGGAGCATTTGTTCCCCCTGGGAAAACAGCAGCAGATGGCAATGGGTCTCCTTGGTTTTGTATACATGTTTGAACAGGCACAGAGCTGAGGAGTCCTTTGTTGGACATCCCGGCTCAGGAGGGAGTCCAGGATATGACAGCAGAGGCTGCCGCTATCTCTATCTCCCTCCCAGACCTGATTGTCCCCTCCCCCGCCCAGTTCCGCCTCCTTCCTTCCTCTCCCCTGCCCCTGCTAGAGCACTGCTTGGTGCTGCCCCTGCTTGGTGCTGAGACTCTGGCACTGAGACTCTGGTAACAAACCTGTTTTAGCACGTTCACCAAATGTTCATAAGCTGGTGGTACGTGTGTTATGGACTTCAGGATTGGCCCTTTAGTGAGTATATTTATACACAACTAATCAGAATTTTAATCAATTGTGCTTCTCTGAATCCGAGGAGCTCTCAGCAATGGCTTTCTCCAACTCATTTCACCAGTACAAAAGAGAAAATTCAAAAGATCAGCAGATTTTAATTGTGTTAGACTAACGGAGAATGAATGCTGTATAACCAGTTACACTAGCAAGCAGACATAACTTGCATGCCTTATATCTTCTGGATATTTTCAAGTAGTTTAGCAGTTAGCTTACGTTTGTATATCATTCTTCACTTTTGGACTTCTTTATGTCTTTGTTTTGAAATTTTTTAGAACTCCTGCTGTACATATTAAATTACTTAATGGTCTAAAAAAAATGGTGACTCTGCCATTAAAATAAACATAGATATATGAAAAAATTGAGATAACCTAAAACATGTCATAATGGCATAGTTAACAGTCAATACATGCTTATAAGATCTTTCTGGCAGGTCCTTTTATGAGTTCCTCCACCTTCTGAGGTTCAGCTAGTACAGCTATTCTCAAACTGTGAATAAGAAATATTCTTATTCTTATATAAAATCCTATGAACATAAGAAGAGCCTTGCTGGATCAGACCAAAGGCCCCTCTAGTCCAGCTTCCTGTATCTCACAGTTGCCCCACCAGGTGCCTCAGGGAGTGCACAAGACAACAACATGCTTGCATCCTGTTGCCACTCCCTTACACCTGGCATTCTGAAGTAGCCTATTATACTATAAGGAGGTTGCACAACCCATCACGGCCTATAGCACATGATGGACTGAGTTTATGGGCAGAGCAGATTATGTGCATCAAGGGTTAAACAAGCCGCTATGGTGTAAGGAGAGCACTGCTGCCCAAGCACCATTATACATATATCCCTTTGCATTTATGAAGCAGGCACCTATAGGACCTCTAAAAGGTTTGAGACAGTGGCACCTAATAAGACTGCCTTCTCAGTGGTGACCTCCATGTGGAGCTCCGTGCCTTGGAGGCTGCAGCTTACATTCTTCTTGCTGGTTTTTCAGCACCAATTGTTCCCTTTGTCCCAGCAGGTCTTTGCTGGTTTTATTTATTGTATGTTTCCTTTTAGCTGCATTGATGCTGTACTCTGCAGTTCTGTGTTTTCTCCATCGAGTTTTAGTTTTTTGCTGCTATTTATTTACTTCTGGGTTTTTTTTTATCCATTTCATTTTTTCATGTTAGTATTGTAAGTTTGATTGATGTTTTGAGAAAGGCAAGGGTGTGTGCGTGTTCTAATGAATAGTCAACATGCATAGGACTGCAGCTTGAGAGCCACTTCAGATACACATAAAGCATGGACAGGTTCTTTGAACCACTGGAGATATGCACTATGCTGCCGTTTCATAGCATGTGTCTACTGCATTTTGAAGATATGCACCTCCTCTTCACACTTCATTTTTTTATTACAGCAAATATCATGGGCCACCGATATATCATCCTGGCTGCTCTATAAAGTATGAGAGACCTCTTTTCTGCTGCATCACACTAGTCCATTAGCACAGGTTCACATGTTCTTCAGACTTTTGGGATTTCTCCCAAATTCCTGTTTCATAGTTACTGTTATTGTTTGTTTAACTTTCCCTTACTTGTACAAGTAAGTCTCCCAAGTTAATCCACTTTTGGGCATCCCAAACCCAAACCCTCTGAAATCAATAGAAAGACTGCCATTAACTCTCAAGGGATTTGCCACAAAGCCTGTATTGTTTTCTACTCTATTGTCCTAATCTGTCTGGCTCCTTTTGTTTTCCTTCTTTGCCCCATTCTCATTTGCTCTGTTCTTCTTTGCTTTCTTCCTATGCTTCAATATAAAGGGTTATCTCCTATCATTGACATGACATTGAAGAGTACAGTATAGGCACAGTTGTGTAGAGATACAGAACACGCATTGGTACATATGCAATATATATGTCGGGTAAGAGGAATAGAGTTATCCATCTTCATTTTACAAACCCAATACAGAGCAGCCCAATCTATACGATGTTTTGAGCTACAACAACAGTTTGGTCAGATTTCTGGCTTTCAAGTCAAGAGCTAAGCTTTTGTGTCATTTCTTATTTCCATGCCCTGTTTTTCCATTACCCTGTACATTTTTAAATTAATATGGTTATTTTTCATTGAAAGAAATCCTTCATTTTTGAACAGCTTGACAGTTTGCTAACAGAACTAAAAGGTTTCTCTTTTTCCTCTTTAATCTACAGAACAATTCTATAGCCCTACTATACCAGGTGGCTGCCACCCAAAGTCTAACACGGGTGTGATGCACCCACAGTCCCATGCCCTCCTGGACTGGAATGCAGGCCTCTTACTCCAGAAAACAATAATATATAAACACAGAAGCCCTAGCACATTATAGACCCTCTTCTTTCTTTTCTAGCCCAAGATGCAAAGCCCTATCCATATTATGAACCTATGTGAAGCTGCAGTTCAGTAGAAGGACACAGATTTACCATTCACTGAGTCCTGGATTTGGTCCCAGGCTCCAATTTCCCAGGGAAAAGGGGCAGGAACAATTAAGACAATGCAGCATAACAGCCAAAGTGACAAGCATATGGACCTGTATCCTCATCTAGGTAACTGCTGTTTGACTAATTTATGCCCCAAGATGCTTTATGTTTTGCAAAGGAGCCTTTATTCAGTCCATACATATGCATCATCTGCAGTTGGTTTGCCAGTAAAGGTATTGATGAGCATCTTCTACAATCTCAAAGAACACTGAGGACTTCTAAAGGCTTCTCTGGGTGGCTCAACAGGAGAGGAAAGCTTTTCAAACACCCTAAGTTCTTTCACAATCTAAGCTAGAGAAAACCAGCAGCTTCCCTCCGAACTGCCAACCTCTCAGTCAAAAAATGCTATCCACTATAGGTTGACTATTAATAAATTCTCATTATTATGTTTCTAGTTTGTCCTATTCAAGCCCCAGGAATGATGTCATGCTAATACATGACCCTGACAAGGCAACTTTCAGAGTTCCAAATAGGATGAAATCTGCCCCTTCTGGGTTCCATATCATTGCAGCATTGTGATCTGGCATCCTTATCAGACTCACCAGTTCATTAAAATGACTTTTCTATTTATTCAAATTAGCTAATTTCTTGATTCCTGGCTTTTAGGTCACCCTCTGTCCATTGCCCACCTTGACAATTCAGGAATTGAAGATCTAGGTCAGCTGTCTAGCTCTAGAGATGTTCAAAATCCAGGAATGGCTTCAACACTCACCCCTTCTCTATTCACTCTTTCACCCAGGGCATAATCCTAACCCTGTGCTGGAATAGGCTGGCCAACAAGCCTGCCCCATATCCAGCATGGGGTTGATGCAGGCTGCAGTGCAACCTGGAACAAAGGAAATAGAACCCCTGGGTAATGCAGCAGAGGCCAGAATGGGGCTACTAGAATCTGCACTGCCAGAATTGGTGGTGCAAATCCAAGCAGACTGGGTTGGAGCCAGGCTGCCTGGGATGGGGGTTAGGATCCAGCCCAAGTGCTGGATCCTGACACGATACACCTCCCAGGCTGGTCCCCCCCCCACGGGTCCAATTGCACTGGGGTAAGCCCTCAACAGACTGCTGCGTCTAGTCACACCTTTATCAGCTCTACAGCTGGCACAAGTCCACGTGGACCCAGGTAGAAGGATCGAGGCCAGGAAGGATATACCCAGCATGTGTCATTATCACCGATAGTGCCCCCTCCCCTCACCATTCCTTCTTCTCCCTACCCTGTTCTGCCTCCTCCCTGTACCCACTTACCAGCTCTAGAAGGTGCCCCCAGTCCACTGGCACGCAGACCCAGCTGCTCTCTGCTTGCCAGGCTGCACAGAATGGCTTGTAACCTTTTGCAACATCCCTAAAAGGCCTTTATGCCACAGGAATAAGCATTCCGGTGGCCCAAGGCCCACTTAGGATTGAACTGTTAGCCACCATTTATTTTTATTGGATGAAGTTCTTGCATTATAGAACACGTGGAACCCAAATTAGAAGCTCATGTAAATTCTATCCCTTACTATGACACTATTGAAACTCTAAATGCTGAATGCTTTTAGAGCTACACTGGGCTTGAAAAACTCAAGAATATGTGGGAATTGGATCCCAGCTGCTTGGGACAGGTGGACTGTAGCTCCTTCCAGCTAACTCTGGGAAGTATGAAACTCTGGGAACCAGGAAAGAAAACACCACCCAAAGCAGAGTTGGATTAAGGAGAAAGTATCATTCCCTGCCTTCTCTTGTGTAAACTCCAGGATCTTCTATGTGAGCAACAAGTCAATTAAGGAACACACACACACACACACACACACACACACACACACACACTTTTCCAACCTGCCTGTCTGCTACTTTCTTCTACTCACACAACTACTTTTAGGAACATTAGAACATAAGAAGAGCCCTACTCGATCAGGCCAAGGGCCCATCTAGTCCAGCTTCCTATATCACACCGTGGCCCAACAGGTGCCTCAGGAAGCAGCATGAGACAACAAGATGCCTGCATCCTGTTGCTACTCCCTTGCACCTGGAATTCTTGAATCCACTTTTCCTTGCTGTATCCAGCCCTACCTTGATGAGATCACAGCTCTAAGTCCTTGCCATCACTGTCAATAAGGTTTCATATTTCAATCATAGGTTTTGAACTCATTGAATAAAAAGCAGCAGTAAAATATGTCAGAAATATGTTTTCAAATACCATGTTCAGGCCCTCAGCACAAGCCAGTGGTTGATAATGTCAATATGCATTAGCAGTGCTACTGTACTATCCTTGGAAGTGGTTCAAACGACATTTATTGCTTCGGCCATTAAAGAGCACTTGGGGTGGGGGAGAGAAACTAGGTTAAAAGGGAGCATGTCCTGTAATTCAGCTAAATCATTCAAGTAGATAAGCCTGAGTTAGGAAACAAGTGGTTAAAAATAGATTGTGCATTAAATATTCATGAAAATCAGAACATAAACATTCAGTATAAAACATGCTTACAATTTTTTATTATTCATTCAAAGTTGAAAGCAGTAATTTGGAGCCTAGTTGATTTTAATAAAACAATTAGCAAATTACAGAAGATTATAATTTCTCACTCTTGGACAATGGCGTATACAGAACTTGGGGATCCATCCAGATTAAGTGTTATTTTTATTTGCCTCCAAAAGAAAGGTTGGTCTATGGTGAAAACTATAGTCAGGGCTCAGTTTGACCCAGGGCTTAAGCCTTACAACTGGCTTAAAATACCAGAGCTTGGCCTTGGAACTCATTACAATAATATGATTGCTCTTACATATGGACAGAGTACCCTGACCTCAATATAGTGGCTCAGCCCACACACATATGAGTGTAGGAGGAAGACTTCTAGGTCAGAGAGTGTGGCTTCTAGCAAGTCATGACATCCCTTCTGTCATAAATTAATCAGTAACAAAAGTTTAAAAAAATAACATGTAGAACTGTGATGATCTGTGAGATAGGTTTTAATCGAGCAAGAGTGGAATAGGAAATGCCCAGCTGCTTGCACTGGAATACATTCAAAACTGCATCTGCTTGTATTTGTTCCTCAAAATAAGGCACATGACCATTAAATAACACTGTACAGTAGACTGATTTGGCACTGCACCATTATTCCTGCTACCCCCAATTTCGCTCGAGCTGGAACGTGGAGGGGAAATGTGACACTTGCTGAACCTGAGTGTAGTCGTGTTTTGCAATGCAATATCCATCGCACACTTATCTCTTTCTTCAGGAACATTTATGATGGTCTGACTATTGCTTTCCATGTCATGTATCTGACACAAGTTAACCTTTCTTATAAAATCTAATGGAAGGGAAGAGAATTTCTCAACTGAAATGTCCACACTGCTACTCTTGACCTACTTGTAAATTATGGCATGATGCTCTGAGCATTCACTTATTACTGCTTGGCTGCAGTAGGTTATCACAAAAACACTTTGGGTTACCATTGTTCTTGTTGGTTTAAAAGACGTCTCTACTTATTTAAATATGCATCATAATACTCATGCCAGGGGGCTCATCTTTGGATGCTTTTCACTGTGCTGTGAGTGGGAAGTGTGCTACAGAGAAATATATTGTGCTGTTCTTGCATGTTCACCTCTCTGCATGATGGGAGCACCACACAGAGACAAAAGACGTCCAGAAATGATGGTGTTAATCTTCCCTACAAGTCTGTTGGATTTAATATTCTTTATACACTTGTTCCATTTTAGAACATGATCATTTTTATTCTGAAGCACACCTCTAATGACTCTGAGGCCTTTTTAATTCATAACTTTTAGGATGCCATTTGGTTGTTCAGGATATTATAGTAGCAACAGCTGTGAAAGGTTTGCTAAAAATACATACGTTGCCACTCGCTCCTCTAAGGCACAAATAGAAAGATTAGCTTCCCACAGAATCAGTGGAAAGCTCAGTATCCAGGTCCAACTCCTTTCATTCTTTTAGAAGTAATCATTGCTGATACAATTAATAAAAGTAGTAATCAAGTGTATCAATGAGCAGCTCAGTCAGTGTCTGGCGAGAGACCATTTCTCATGCTATGGCACATGGAGATGGTATAAAAATGCCTGTTGCATGACACTCCTCCCCCCCTTAACTCAGGCTTTGTTGTGACTACCCCCCAACTGCAGAATACAGCCCCATTGGCACAACTATGTCCTTACTGGAGTAGGTTAGGATTGCACCCTGTGCTACAAAAACATCAATCTGACAGTTTCTTGTGATATTTAAATGGAAACAACCCAAATCTACCATCAAATCATACTTCACATCAGTGCTTATATATGTGCATCATAAAAATCATGAATGCAGCTCCTTGTGACACAATAACCATGGATCCTTTGGTGGGTCTTTATACACCAATGCTCCAAAACCCAAAATAATGTATTTCCATGATGAAGATACAAATCATAAACATTGTATCCCTAATAATATGTGATGTTGCAGTAGTCTGCAGTGCAAGGAAATCTAGCTCGGAGACAGGGGTTCCCCTTTTTCTTTTGCAAACGCTGATATCCATTGTCTAAACCAGTGGTTCTCAAACTTTTACACTGGGACCCACTTCTTAGAATGACACTTGTGTGGGGATCCAGTAGAAGTGATATCACTAACCTGGATGTGATATCATAGCCAGAAGTGACAACATCAAGCAGGAAGTGCCATCAGTGTGACATAATCAAATGACTGGAATGCAAACTGGCATTCTTGGACTGCAGCAATTGCACAATCATGAAATAGCCCTGACAGAAAGCAAGATTAGGACAAAATATTATATAAAAGCACTGAACTAAAAACAAAATTTAAAAAAACCCTCACTTGAAAATTCAAACTGTTAACACTCATAAAACGAATATAGCAAGAGTAAGGTCTGCAGTTTTCAAGATGACTACTCCCAGCTTTCCACGACCCACCTGACATCAGGCCGCAACCCACTAAGTGGGTCTCAACCCACAGGTTGAATAACACTGGTCTAAACAGTTTTGACTACCTACTCACCACGAATACGAACTGATCCAGCACGCTGTCATCTTCTACTATTGCTAAATCTATATTTCATACTATCAAACATGTGGACATCCATCCATGATACAATCACATTATATATGCATGGCTTATCTCTTGAGCATGAAAAACATGGACCCAGAATGAGAACAGGTATTTCACTGACAGAAAATACAATATTGATGTCACAGATTGTTAGGTGCTGTGTTCTCTTTGTAGTTAAAAGCAGACTTTTCAAATGCACATTTCAACATTATGATGTTGATCCCTAATCTAATGCATTGGGTCCCAGCAGCACTGGGGAACTCAATGAATTCAACGGCTTCTACTGAATTAACATACTTACTTGAATGATTGAGAGCCCATTCCTATGGGCACCCTTTGCCACCAGAATTCATATTAGGCAGCAGTGTGTTATATGGCAGTTGCAAAAGGTAATGCACCATTCTGCATAGGCAGGACACCAGTGCAAGTAGTAAGCAGCTGCACCCAAGTGACCCCAGTATAAGCCCTGGTACTAGTAAGGGCTTATGCAAGCTCTTATTGTAGTAAGTAATGCAGGGGCAGATGGAACAGGGCAGGGAGGGGGAGGAATGGGGCAGAGAGGAGTCAGGCTGAGAAGGGGGTAGGATTATTAGCGGTGCTAATATCCTACCCTAATAACTTTCTGGGCTTTGATCCACATTCCCAAGTCCACTTGGACTTGTGCCAGCAAAACCCTGGCACAGGTCAAAATAGATTCTGCTGTCAAATAGGCAGCAGAGGCTTACCCAAGGGCAAGGGAACAAATGTTTCCCTATCCAGAGGAGATTTCCCAGACTGCCCCCCATACAGGGTACCCCCCCATACATGGCTTTGCCCCCCATACATATTTGCCCCCAATAGATGGCTTTGATGCCATGGCTGCATCAGGGGTGGGGGTTTAAATAGGATTGGACTGTGAGTACATTACTTACTTTTGAATAGACATGCTTGGGCTTGCACTTTACATGTATTATTTATTTACAAGCACATGCCTTATTTTTTGAATGGAATCGATTTTCAATATGCATTTATACTTGATTGCAAAATTCTCAATTCTGGTTAGTTTTTGCATGTCTGTGTCAGAAAAACCAAAATCTGGAGATGGTACTTCCTGGATCTTCATGATTTTTGCATTCCAGCATGCTATCCTTCATATATCATAATAGAAATAGATTCAATACCCATTTCTAATGATTTGAAGAACATGACTTCCTACAAATTAATATACGTTACATAACATTATACCAGATGGCTGCAAAAAAAAAAGAAAGAAAAGAAGAGAAAAAAAGCTTACAGGAACTCTAGATATTTTGCCTTATTTAACTCTAGATATTTGACTTATTCCTAAGAAACTGGGTATATAGAAAGATGGCTAACAAGGTATTCCGAAATTTACTGAAAAGACATGCACAGTAAAAGAACAGACATATCAGAAAAGTTCTGCAGGATTAGCAAAAGTTCACCTAGTCTAGCATCCTGCTTTCCACAGTGACCAACCATTTCCTGCTTGGAAAGTTCATATGAAAATAATATGAAAATGCTGAAGTTCTTCCTCTCAGCATCTTGAATTTTGAAACATACTTCAGAGTAAAGACTGTCAATTTAAGAACTGTAGCTGGCACTTAAGTAACAATGTGGCACCATACTATCATATTGATAGGACTATCGCCCACATATTTGTGCAATCCAAAAGCACAATTCAAGAAGCAAATTATGCACATATGCATTGTGTGATGAAATACCATCTTCTGTCATGAACCTGCTGTCAACCAATTTCATCTGATGACCCTGAATTCTTGTATTAGGAAAAAGGAGAAAAATATGCCCTAAATCTCTTTCTATTCTATTTATAATTTTACTAGCTGGAGACTCATGCTTTGCTACAGTATGTTATAATGGGGGGGGGGAGGGATGGACGATGACATAGATCTCCATATGCACATCCCACTTCTGCAGCCTCTACTCCTGCAGGTTCTTCAGGTGGTCACAAGAGGTCTGCAATGCCCTCCACGGCTTCTCCAGACTCTGTAATGCCTTATAAGGAAGTGGCATTCAAACCTTTTAGAACAGGACCCACTTCTTAGAATGGCACTTGTGTTGGGACCCACCGGAAATGATGTCATTAACCTGAAATTCACGTTGTGGAAGGAAGTGCTGGAAATGCTGTCATTGTAACATGACACTCCTGAAATGCAAATTGGCATTCTTGGACTGCAGCAATTGTACAACCATGAAACATCCCGGACAGAAAGCACAATGAGGATGAAATATGATGTAATGTAAAAGCAGTGGACTAATAACAAAATTTAAAAAAAAACTTCACTTGAAAATTCAAACTGTTAACATTTACAAAAGGAATATAATAATAGTAAGGTCTGCTGTTACCGAGATGGCTGCTCCCAGCTTTCTGTGACCCACATGACATCAAGTCGCAACCCAACCCACAGTTTGAATAACACTGTTATAAGATGTTAAGAATGCAACTTTTGGTTTTCCCCGAAAATTCTACATTGTGGGTTTTTTGGCCAAAATGTCAAATCAAATCAAATCAAAAACCTTTATTGGCATATAAACCCTAATTACAAATAAAATATAAATACAAATAAACATCAGAACACATAATTCAGATGGCCAAAATGTCAATTCTGAGGCCTGCCCAGGCCAGCCAATGTGCCCAACCTGCCATCCCTGGGATGAGCCAGGTACCCCCCCCCCCGGGCAGCCCTGAAGACAGGCAGAACAGCTGCGGGGATCAGGCAACGGGGAACACCTGGGGGGAGTGCCGGCCAAGGGGAGGATGCAATAGTGGGGGCCACGGGTTGGTTAAACTCCCTGTCACTCTGAGGGAGAATGAAGTAGCAGCAGGGGGGCCAGCTTAAGCCTCAGCTGGCCAATGATGAAGGGCAGTGGGGTCCAGGTGGCTGGCTGGCACACAGGTTCAGCTCGCCTATGATCTGGGGACCCCTCAGGGGAGCAGGAAAGGGTGGAGCAACCTCCTGCCCCTGAGACTAACTCACTGAGGCCGACTCTCAGCTGAAGGAGTGACGCCCGCCTCCGGGCCCACCAGGAAGACATCCAGCCAGGGCGGCACTTGCACCCCATGTGTCCCAGCACCATCCTTCAGTGAGAGAGGATCATAGAGCAAGATGAAAATAGCAGTTCTAATAGTATGACTCTCCAACTCTTAATAAGCACTTTTAAAAATGGGATTGTGTCTTCCCCTTCTCCAGAAATCAGCAGGGCTCTTCTTAGCAGTGGCCATCAGCATTGAGTCAAATCAGTGTATAAAAGGGTTGGACCTGTATCGTCTTACATTTAGCAAGGGAAAAGCAAATGTCCCTCTTTACTCCAGCATGATATCTTTTCCAGGGGTTGTTGCTGGCATAAAGAGAATAAAGATGGTTTTGCATCCTTTTCAGATTGTGAACCCCTTGAAAACTGGGAACCATATGTTGATTTGTTTTGCTATGTAAACTGCTCTGTGAACTGATTTTTATTGAAAAGTGCTGTATATTCTAATCAGGTGTGTGTGTATGTGAAAATCAGATTGGGGTGTAGCTATTTAAAAAATCATGGAAATCCATGCACTTGGATGATGATGATGATGATGATGATGATGATTTTGCTGCACCATGGAGGTTTCATGGAAACATTGGATCTATTATTACAAAGTATCCCATGTACAGGGAGGGTAGCTATGATTTTTCACAGTGGATTTTGGTGAACATCATATAAAAATCATGCGTACCCACACCTCAGATCCGTGATTTTGCACCAAAGTAAGATGCAAATAGCTAATCTGTGATGTCTACAGTAGGATCAAAGACACTGGTGTGACCTGATGCTGGGTGCAGGAATATAGCGGTCATGGAGACTCCATCCCAAAGTCATATGAACATCTATTCCTCTGATCAGTTCATGGAAAGGGGTGTGATCTGGAAATTCTATGTAACGGCCATGAAGATCCATGCTTGGCATGCCTTGCTTTTCACCTGCCATGTGCCAGATCTGTGATTTTTATACCGGAGTTGGTGGACACAAATATCTGATGCTAGACTAGGGAGAGGGTATTATTGATTAATAATTAACTTTATTAGAACGTATAGATCCATTATGATCCTTTGTCACATTTCACCTTTGAGGTGAGGAAATTTCACACCACAGGTCACGGGCCAGGGAAAATGACCTCTTTAAATAATTAACTCGGGATCTCCGTTTTGTCACTCACACACATAAACACACACTTTAATCCCACAGAATGTTGAAGAGAATAAAGACTTAATTTTCAGGTTTGTTGATGTCCTCCGCGCTGCCTTGAATCCACGGGTGAACACAGCCCTGTTAAAACGGGTTCTCCTCCAAGTCTCAGATGCAGAAACATGGGCAAGGTTGAAAACCTTGGAAGGTTGAAAACGCGGAGCGGGAAAGGGTCCGTGGTTGGCTCGGGGTCGCTGCTACGGCGGAAAACGTGCGCAGACACCGCGCGGTGCAGAGAAAACCGAGGAGACGCCGTTGCTTCCACCGCCTTCGCGAGGGCGGAAACTGCCCTCCCCACTTGCTCTATTAGCAGCGGCGGCGGCGGCGTTTCCCTCCGCGTGATGCGCGCAGCCCGGCCTTGCCCGCTCGCTGGCCTGGCCTGCTTTGCTCCCTACCCGCCTCCTCCCAGTCCGGGCGTCTGTGCGAGAAGGCGAGGCGCAGCGGCTCAGCCAGTCGGAGGCACCGAGCCGGTCAGCGACAGTCCTTGTGGCGCTCGAGTCCGTTCCGCTCACTTTTGCGCCGAGAAGGAGGGGGGCGGCGGCGGCGGCAGCGAGAGGAGGGCTCCGGCTCTTCAGAGTTCCGCCGCCCCTGCGAGACACGCCTGGAGGGAGAGCGAGAGAAGGGAGGGCGCGCTATGCTCCTCCTCCTCCTCCTCTCCCCGCTTCCCTTCCCTCCAGCAGCTCCAGGAACCAGCTCCAGCAGCAGCTTGCCGTGTGAGTGTGTGAGAACAACACTGGGAAGGAAAAGCGGGGCGGAGGAGTGAGGAAAAAGCAGCCGCGACAGCAGGAAGGGAAGGAAGGTGAAGAGGGAAGGACACACGCGCGGAGAAGGTTGGCCAGAAGAGACGGCAAGGAAGAAGAAGAAGAAGAAAAGTTTACACCCTCTGAAGCGGCTCCCACCCACCTCTTCCCGCGGCGGCGCTGCTGGCGCAGATGGGAGCTTTACCTGGAATGACATGAGGGTTTTTTTGCCTCCCACCCCCTCCCGAGGAGGGTGTCTCCCTTCTTAAAAATAATAAAAATCGGCTGGCTCCAGCCCTCCCTTCCCGCTCCCCCGCGCCCTCCAGCCAACGGTTGGCGATGTGACAGCCAGGGGCAAACCTCTCGCCAGTCCTCCTTGCTGTCACCAAGGAGGTGATCCGAGTGGACTTCACCGTTTCCAATTGCGCGGCCCCGGCCCCCGAGAGAGAGAGAGAGAGGGAGAGAGGCTGGAAGCGCCGCCGGCTGCTGGAGCTTGCGTGTGAGAGCGTAGCAACCTTCCCTTCTCTGCTTCCAGGATTTAACCCCAAATCTCCTCCCGAGACCGGAGCCACCGTCTTCATTGCCGTTCTTTCCCAGTCGCCGTGGTTATCCGTTCTCCTCCTTGATCGGACGCTTTGGTCGCTGAGAGGCGGAGGGTCTTGCCTCTCCCGGCCGCTGCACATCGGAAAGGGGGCGGAAAAATGAAGGTGAGTTACAGGAAAATCACTTTGCTCGGAGTCCCAGTGCGGGCAGGGACGCAAAAAAAAAAATGTTCTTATGGAGGAGTGGGAGGGCTGGAAACCAGCAAGATCCGGATGTATTAGTTTTATAGGGTGGCATGATTAAAAGGGGAGAGAATTAACGGGGGACACAAGCAACTATCTCTCTCGGGAGAAATCTGGCCCCTCCAGGTCATTGCTCGTTCTGTGCATGGCCAATTTAAAACTTGGGGGGTGGCGGGAGGAGGTGCAGACTACACTCCGGCCTTTGGGTAGCTCTTGGGCATGGGAGCCGGATTAGTTCTTCAGCTGGTCTCGGGTCTAGAAACGCGGATCAATAGCTGTCAGAAGGGCACGTGACTTCTCAACCCCGTCTCCTGATATTTTGAGTTGTCCCTTTTGGTAAGGGAACGGGGCCCCCACCCCCGACTTTGACACTTGCACGAAGCTGATTTTGTGGGTTGTTTTGTTGTTGTCTCTTTAAAAATAGGTTTTCTTTCAGAACCTTCTGCGTCTCGTGTACTTTTTGTTTAGTTTTTGCAACCTCTTTTTTTGCCTGGGGTGCTTGGAATTTCATTAAAGTGTATTTCCAGGAGTTATTTTTGTCTGGGTATTAAATGGAGAGAAACGGGATCAAGAAGGGTGTGTGCGCAAGCGGAGGGGAGGGGGGGAAAGAGATGTCTGCTGGCGGGAGGAAAGGGGAGCGTTACATTGCTGCTTTGGGGGACACAGGGGAGATATGTTCATCTTTGACCTATGGAGACCTGCGCCATTGTAGCCAGGCTTCTCCAAATATATTTTCTTTTTTTAAAATGTCCTTGTCTTCCTTTAAATATATATTTAGAAACTCTGGCCACAAAGATGGAGTGCCTCGTGAAATGCTTCACAGTTCTACTAGGGTCTCGAGTTTGGGAGTCAGTTTTATGGCTCCCACTTATCAGTCCGTGTAACTTAAAAAAATAAAAATAAAATCCGGAGCAGCAACTTGGCCAAGAATATACCAGACGCAATAAAATGCAATCGGGGAACCAGAGGGCAAGTCCTTGAGCCTCTTAATAGGTTTCTGTTTGTTTTTTAAAGAGGCGGGGGGGAGATGCTGTTTATTGCATTGACAACATTGGTCTTCTCCGACGTTGTTTAAACACGGGGTGTTTCTACTTATTTATTTATTCATTTATTTATTTATAATGAGCTGGAAACGGTTTATTTTGGCGGTTGTTCCGGGAGAAAGAGGCGATGCGTTTGGGCGCAGAACGGAAGTGCCCCCCAGAGCACTCACCTTGGTACAGGTGGCGTTAATGTCTCCAAGAGACTACGGGAGGCAAGAAAAGGGCACTCTGGAACCACCACCCCAAACCCGGCGATTGCCTCCATTAGAAAGGGGAGGGGAGGCGGGATGCAACTTGGAGGCGCAGCTGGAGGCACCAGCTTTTGCTCCAACTCTCGCTAGAGGCTGTCTCCACAGATTTTTCTTTTGGGAGGATTTATTTCAAAGCAATTTTTCCAAGCGCTTTAGTATAGACTCTATAATTAAAGTCTTCAGCCATATGTGCTGGTGAAACATTTTAATGACTATCCGATTATTATTATTATTATTATTATTATTATTATTATTATTATTTTTAAAAAGCTCTATTTTTTTTTTTCCTGATCGACTGCGACGCAGAGATGTTGAGGCGGGGGAGGCGAGAAAACGAAGGAAGAGCGAACTATAGGGTTCCCCGTGCAAAGTGCCTCGGGCGCACTCCTAGGTTGGCTCTATCGCTTTAAGGACAGCTACATTTTCGAGCTTGTGTCGCAGCAACTTTGTATCAGTCATGTCGCCCGCCGGGTGACTGACAAAAGCTTCTGTCCAATGGAAAGCGTGATGCATCCCGATAGCGTGGCTTCTCTCTGCTCGTTAGCCAATGGGGAAGATGGGGAGGCGGAACTTGTCCTGAACTTTATCTGAGCATGTGACATGTTTTTTAAAGGACTTGGCACCTTTCCCCCCCACCCCCTTTTTCTTTTCCTTGCACTGTGTCACTGGGCGACATAACGAACCTCGTGTTAAGAGCACTTACCGAAGAATAAAGTATAGCTCTAGCTTTTCCATCTCAAAACCGTCTTATTTTCGTTCGTGGATGTTGCCTTTTGGTGGATGACATTTGGCGGGGACGTGCGGATTATACCAACAGGTGGAGGGGACGGGCGTTGTAGGTGTGCTGGGGAAGGAAGGAGGGAATCGCAACTCGTATTCTAGGAGGGAGGGGGTGATTGCACCAATTTTTGCAGGAGACTATGAAATGAAGGGAGGCTTTCCTCAAAAAGCGGAAAAGCAACTTTTTAGATGTGCCTCGGAATAGTGCTGCACATTCGCACGCAGGAACACATTTTCACGCTGTGTGTTCTCCCTGTGTGTTCACTGCTGGGGCTGCAGAAGCCACAGGTGCTCTACCAGTCCGTGTGGTTTTCAATCCCTGGCAGATTTCTGCTTAAGGAGGTCCTGGAGGAGGAGCAAGGGAAGGAGGAGCAGTAGAGCCTAAAAGATCCTGATTAAATAGAAAGGGATTTCAGCCAAAGTAAGGGAGGTGTTTTTTGAATTTGGAAAGACGGTGGGGTCTTGAAGTGGAAACGGCAGCCAAGCTGCGACTGGGAGCTCAAAAGCTGGGCTGGAAAGACGGAACGTGAAGCTGGGCTTGCATGCTTTTTCAGGTGGGGAGGAGCTCACTGGGGTGAGGTGAGGTTGCGTTTGAAGGCTAACTCCCCAAACCCATCACAGAATATGGACTAGAGTGCTTTGCGGAAATTAAACAGGAGGAGAAGGGGGGGATTCAGGATCCTGACTGTTGTTGCTTTTGTAAAGAACACAGGAAGCTGCTTTGTGCTGTGTCAGATAGTTGGTCCAACTGGCTCATTATTGTGGACACTGACTGGTAGCAGATCTCCAGAGGTTCAGACAGTTTTTTTTCTCCCAGTTCTCCCTGGGACTGTCTCTCTGAAAGCATGTGCTCTACCACTTACTTGTGGTCTGATCCCCCAAACTGTATTCGTGACAGCTGCATTCATAGACTTGTAAGCTGAGCTGCTGAAATAAGTGTATTCAGCCTTCAACTAGTGCACTTGTACACCATTTACTAAGGGTAAAGTGTGCTGAAAATATTGCATATTTGATTTGAGTAATTTCAACAGATTTTACTTAAAAGTAGTTCCAAGTTGGATGGCTTGGTAAAAATTACTTAATCCTTATTAAAACTTAAGCATGCATTATTTGCCACTTCATTGTATTTTAAGATAATTAGACAGATTTTGTCATAAATGCTTGCGTAGATTGATAGACCCGGTAGTTTTGATCCGGGTGAACACTTACATATGGTTTGCTATCTTCTCCAAGTTATGGATTTGGGGGAATGGAAGGGCAATGATTGAGCAAGAGCTTTATATCTTGTAAATTTATGTTGCGGGAGCTTGATGTAGGATATAGAGAGGAGAGCTCGTTTCAATTTAACCCATTCCATCCAGAAAATAAATAAATGTAAACTCTTCACATAAAATAATCTGAAAACTAGAGCCTCATTTCAATACTGGCCTGATCATAGATGCCAAAAGCCAGTCCACATAAAACAGCAGTCTGTGTTCAAACTTGGCTTGCATCTCTTTGTGCAGAGCACTTTGTGCAAATTGTCAGTCTTGGAGAACAAGATGAGGCACTGGGAAGAAAATAGGTCTGTCAGGTGTGTGCATGGGTCCAGGATGCTAAGGGACTACAATCAGAACAGGTTGTGCACAGGATGAAATAAGGAGTCAGCGTAGATGCCACAGAAACCAAGTATGGTGTAGCAGCGGTTAGCATGTTGGGTTTCCTACATCCAAACCCAGGTCTGAATATAGGCTTAGCAGTAAAGTTCACTGCGTGGCCTTGGGGAAGTCAGCTTACATCTCACATGACAAATTCTGTATATGATGCCTTAGCTCTTTGGAGAATAGATAGCATACAAAGTGTGGTATTCTGTCCTACACCAGTGGAAGTTTCCCAGTGTCCATCTTAGAGCATATTCAAGAAATTCTACCTTGAGGCTATAACATCATGAGTGACAGCTGCCAATCAGGTCACTGAGAGAATTTAAGGTATTCCAGATGTTAGAATTCTCTCTTTTCCTAAATCATGAAGCTTGCATAATACCATAGCTTGTCTGAGGTGGATGAAAAATACAAGACTTTTTTTTAACTGCTCTGCTTGTTTACATGCAGCAGATATCTTATGACCAAAATTTTGTAATCAATAATAGCAAATGCATAGCGAGATCAGTAGAGTAAACATTCCCTTGTCAAGCTCCAGATGAACCTCATTAACCTTAGATCTCAGGCAGGTTCATAATTTGATGTCCATAATTTGGGAGGTAGTGCATAAAAAGCTGGTATCACGGGTTTCACCAATGTTTTGCTTGTTCTCTTTCTAAAACTACTTGTTCTCCCTGTAAAAAGTTCATTGTTTCTTCTGTTGTTTAAATTTTAAATGATTTTAAGCCTAGGTCAGTGTATATTTCTAACGTACAATATATAATTTATGTTTAACTCCAGGAGGAAGTTGAATGAAGTGATGCAAATTTTATAGATACATGCCATGATTTGCCACAAGTGGCTTCATGTGAGTTAATCAATTTACTAAATGTTTTGTGGATGTGATGTGATGCATGCTTTTGTGGTCATCTTCTTTTTGTAAGATTATTGAAATGTGTCCTTTTAAAAATGCTGGTATTTTTATATAGGCGCACAATGAATTCCTCCATGTCATAAATATGAGAATATTTTTGTTTTTTAAAAATGGTTGTAGTTACCCAAATCTTTCTCAAGATACAGATATACGTGACACAAAAGAATTTCATTATTTCAAATTAAGAGAGCAAGGTTGAAATTAAGTGATAAAACTGCAAATTATGCAACTGTAGTAACTGTAAGTTATTTCAGTAGTTCTCAAACATTTTAGCATCCGGACCCACCTGTAAAAAAGTTTTGCTTAACTAGCAGCTCAAATGGTGTGGCTAAACCGTTTGTGGCTAAAACTGTGATTGGGCAGCTAGGTTCCCTCAAGTAGCAGGTTGTTTAACCCTTGATGCATATTGGTAAGGCAGATTAGACTGTTTCATGACCCACCAAAAATTGAGTTGTGTGCTATGAACCCACAGTTTGAGAACTGTTGAGTTATGGTATAGCCAAGGTATGTAAATAGATGGCAAAGTAATGCTTACATAATAAGGTGTAACTTTTAGCCAGCTGAAAAACTTGCTCATAGGGAGCATATTAAGCAAAACAGATTTTTTTACCTCAGCAATTGCATGGTCTCAGTAACAGAACAATGTTTTAGATCAGTGTTTTTAAATCTTGGGGTTGGAAACCCAGTGGGGTCGCCAAGCCTCAGTTGAGGGGTTGCAGCAGTGTACAGGAATGAAAGAAGGTTGAAGACTACTGCACTAGAGCACCACCTGGTAAAGGGGGAGGCATCTGGTGTACCACTTCAGGTACCCGGAGATCGTGTGCCAGTCCTGCTCAGCAATTGTGCCAAATTAGCTTTCATTAGAGCCAGGCTTCATGGTAACCTTTTCTGCTCTCTCAAGAATATTTGGTTATAGTAAACAGTGCTGGGGGGGCATAATGGGACAGGGAGTGAGAATATTGGGTTCTGGGAGAGGAGTGGAATAGACAGTCCTGTCCCCCGTTTCATACTTGTGTATTGTTGGGGTCGTGGCACAAAAAGGTTGAAAGACCACTGTTTTAGAATACTTCCTTCATGCAAAAGATTACAGCATTTAATCTCCTTGTTCTGTTAGTTTCTTGCCGCTGGAATATTATCAAGGATGGTTGGTTAGTATTTTTTTTATTTTAAAAAGTTACAGTTCTGTTGTACAGCAGGCATACAACTTTGCATTCAGGTTTTCAGAAGTTTACATTCCACTCTGCTCCAGTATGGTATAATCAGCCTCAAGCTCCATTTCTAAACACAGTTATGCGCAGTATGCTGCACTAAAATAAAATATTTTACTAGTTGGTTTCATTTTTTGATTGCAGGTTGTAAATAGTTTTGTGATTATGTGATGGATTGGGTAAGAACAGTCGGGTAAGAGATGGCTTGCTGTTCTATGCCCACTTACCAGGGAGTAAATCCCACTGCAATTACTTGAATAAACATGCATAGGATTGCACTGTAAGGTTGCAATCCTATGCATGCTTACTATGTTCTGCATCACTAAACTTCTAGAGTTTTTTTTAGTGTTAGCAGGTTTATGGGTCGGGACTATCCATACTTGGACTTTCAAAGAGCTTTTGACAAGCACTCTAACCAAAGGCATAGTGAGCCTTTGGTGACTTTGGATCCTTACCATGACTGCTAAACTTAGCAGGCATGGAATTAGAGAGCA
The DNA here is from genome assembly GCA_029204185.1 of Lerista edwardsae. NCBI lineage: Eukaryota > Metazoa > Chordata > Lepidosauria > Squamata > Scincidae > Lerista > Lerista edwardsae. Next base: position 30,019,970 of record JAJKFI010000003.1, read on the forward strand.
GGGCCTTCTGTGGATTGGTAATTAGATAAAGAAGACGAGAGTATGAATAAATGTGCTATTTTCGCAATGGAGTAAGAAATAGAGTTCCCCAAAGATCTGCATTGGTACACATGGCTTTTAATTTGTTCATAAATGATCTGGAGTTAGGGATGAATGGTAAGAAGGCCAAGATGACACAACATTTTTTGAATCAACATCCCAAATATATCCAGGAATAGGTCTAGCTTCTTTAAGCTAGACCTATTCCTGGATATATTTGGGGTGTTGGTTAAAAAAATGTTGTGTCACACAAAATGTGTGTTGGCTTGTGTAATTAGTCTGTTGAATATGCGACAAGGAGCAATGCCCTACTTGTGGGTTTCCCAGAGGTGAGCTACAGTGTGAAACAGGATAATGGACTAAATGGGACTTGGCCAAGTAAAGCTTTTCTTATGGAGTAAGTCCATTGAAGTTGGTGGAACTTCCTAGTAAACCCATACAGGATTCTGGAGTTAAATTCATTTGCCCCATTCTGGCTTCCATGCATTTGACATCTGTCTTTTTGGCTTGGAATGCTGTGAATGGATACTTGCAGATTTTGTTCTCTGGTTGTAAGATATTTACATTTAATAGGAATCCATATGCACTCATCCTTTTTAAACCACAAACATTTTAATGTATAGATAGTAGTGCCAAACTTCCCACCCATTCAGGGGCCATGCTAAAATGTCTTTATAAAAAAAGATTATGTTTTGATAGGAGAGGTAGTGGTAGGACTATAAAATAGCCCTGCTCAAAATTCCACCTTTCCATACTTTGCATCCCAGTATCTCTTCCTCAGTATCACTGGTGGCCCATATCTACTCTTTGACTTCTGTGATGCTAACTTGAAGAGACTGGTCAGTAAAAAAGCCGATGCTACAGTATACAGTACCTGCAGCTGCCAACCAGTTCCTCTAAAGACAGTAACGTAATAATTTGCTCAGTTATTTGCATGGAATATAACCAAAAGCTAACTAAACCTTCCCAGGCCTTATGTTTCACAACTCTTGATTTAAAACAGAGGTCTCCAAACTGGAGACCACTGCTACAGGGGACATCTTCCCTGGCGTGAATTGTGTTCCACTGTGGAAGATGCGAAATACCCCTCCTACAGCTTCCAGGGGTCTCGGCTGGCAGCCGCCCATGCTCAGAACGCCAGGTGCATGGCTTACTGGAGCAGCATCCCTGGAAGTGTCTGGCTGTGAAGATCCCTGGGAGCTGTAGGAGGGGTCTTTCGTGGCTTCCCCGGTGGAACGCAATGCACTGCTCACACCGGGGTAGGATCAGGGAGGCCCCCTGATTTAAAGCATCAAATTTGGGCAAGTGTGTTGTAGCGCTACAACAGGCTACCTCCCTGTTGTATGTTGAGTTTACACAATGTGTTATAAGTATGCACAGGCCTTATACAATCTTTAAATAAATTATTTTTAACATATTTTCAGGTTTTACAGTCAACATTTTATTTGGAAATTTCTGAGGCATTAATTGGAAGTTTATGCTAGAAATGCTGTTTAGCATTAGAGTGTGTGTAGCTTCAGACTTCATACTAACTTCATTGTAGAATAGTTATCTTCATGTTCGTGTATTTTCTTTAAGATATTACTCAGAAGTATTCATTCTTGTTTTTCCTGATCATGGAGTTTTATTTGAGATTATGTGCCTGCAATTAAATCAAAGGAAACATTAAACACACAGACTTTAGAAACTCTGTCTAATAAAGTCATACAAAAAGGTATACAAAACCATATACAAAAATAAAGTATAGAAAAAGAGTACAGTACATATGATAATATGTACATGTACCTGTATATGTGTATGATAATACAGTAAATATGATAATTTAAAATAATAAGGGTACAGTTTTCTAATTTACACATTTTTTGGAATGAAATCTTCACTACCATAAACAGGGTTGTATTCCTTCTCTCTTCTCAATGATCATGTGTTCCAATTCATAGAGAAATGTACATGCTTTTAAATACCAGTAATTATCAAGTTCCCATTTGTTTGGTTAAGAGATTGAGCTATGAATAGGTAAGTCCCTGGTTTGAATCTCACAAGGTCACCTATGGGAACATAATGCTCACTGTACAATATTCTTGTAAGGATTACAATACATGTGAAGTGCTTCAGATGCTAATAAAAGCAAGTACTCAAATGTTAAGTATTATTCTTTGCAAGTATTTTGTTTATGAGATGTATAAAGTTGCAAGTGCAAGATCTCCAGTCAACAGTAGAGGAAATCTCCTGAAAATTTGCAGTGTTGCTGCCTGTGGTGTAGACCGGTGGTTCTCAAACCTTTTAGCATTGGGACCCACCCAAAAAAAAGTTTCAGTTTACCATTTTGCTCAAGCCCCTGTGGCTATGAGAGGTGGAGCGTCCATGCAGTGCTGTGTTGCATCTGCCATGGGCGCTATCAGGCGAAGGAGAATGCTGGAGCGCTATTTGGCCTGCCTGCTGGCCCTTGCCCTCGTTGCACTCCAAAATGCATGATTCTGGATGCAGGGGGGCATGGTGGAGGCAGTGCAGTGGGAGCTTTATGTCATCATCCTGCCCCAGGTGTTGTCGGAGCCCGCGATGGCTCTGGTGGCTATAATGGTGATTGAGCAACAGTGCTCCCCCAAGAAGTAGGTTGTTTAACCCTTGATGCACATCTACCCTCTCAATTTTGTGGCCCACCAAAAATTGAGTTCTGACTCATTGGTGGACCATGAACCCACAGTTTGAGAACCACTGGACTGAGTGGACTATTGTTCTGCCTATATAGTGAGACTATTGTTCTGTTTCACTATAAGACAGTACCTTATAAAACAATTAACATCCAATTAAATAGTTTGGCCAAACATCTGTCATAATACAAATATTCGGTTTTCCTTTTCTGTTCTTCATCCCAAATTAGTGGTGAATTTTTATTTCTATATCCATTATGAAATAATGCCTTGTTGGGGTGACCCCACTCTGAAGGATGCAGTTTCTGCAGTCTTTTCAGGAATTTATGTACTTACCCAGTTGGTTGTCTGACTGTTAAGAAGGGATGGAACCATGACCCTTATTTTTTTTACCAGTAACCTTTGGTGCTTGATTGCTGACTGAAACATATCAACCTTACAGGCAGAAAAGAAGTTGAACTATTTTGCCTCCTTCCAAAAAATTGTAGGATATCATTTTGGCTGGAGTTTCTTAGCTCCATGATAGAACTACAATTCCCAGGTACCTTGGACCAAAGCTTTAATTGGTAACAGACTTGCGTCTGTTGTGCGTTACTGGAACAAGAAGGGACTAAAGAAAAACATTGCTTTCTTACATTTTGCCAATTACTCAAATGGTAAAACACTATCAATACAATTAAAAATAAATAAATGTATAATTAAAAGGGGTTTGGACTATGAAATTGGAAAATTAAATGCATCTGAGGTCACTTTATCCAATGTCATTGGCATTGTGTTCTTTCGTTCTTTGGCTTAATAAATTGAAAAGACGCATGTAAAGCACAAGTTTATTCATGTCTGCTCAGAAGTAAGTCCCAATATGTTCAGTGGAACTTACTCCAGTGTGCATAGGATTGTAGCACTTATTGTTTAATTTGTGACAATATGTACATATGCATACCTATCTAAATTTTACTTTGCTATTTTTCTTTGCCAGTTATGGAGACCAAAGGCTATCGTAGTTACCCAGAAAGCCTAGATATGGAGAGACGCTGGAATCAAGGTTCCCAGTCTATGGAGTATACTTCTGCAGGGGAGCGGGCTGAAGACAGTAATAACTATATGGAGATTGTGAATGTGAGCTGCGTTTCTGGTGCTTTTCCAAACAGCAGTACTCAAGGAAACAACAAAGAAAAACCTGAATTACTTTCTTGCCTTCAGCAAGATCGTAACCAGCCTGGTATTTCAACCTCTGACATAAAAACTGAGTCAGACTCTAAGGAACTGTCTGCAACTGTAGCTGAATCAATGGGTTTGTATATGGATTCTGTAAGAGATGCTGATTTTACCTTTGATCAGCAAAATCAACAAGGAAATGTAAATCCTGGAAAGATGTATCAAAACGTCGAGCAACTGGTAAAGCTGTACAAGGAAAACGGCCACCGCACCTCTCCCTTGAATGCTCCAGGCAGGCCTTTGAGACTCTTGACATCAGACTGTGTAAGCTCATTGAATGGCGGCGTCATGCCCGCAATTGTCAAAAGCTCCAGGGTATCTCAAGAGAAGAGTCCTCCTGACTGTAGTCCTCAAAACACCACTTCTTCAGTCTGCAGCCCTCCTGGAATTAATTCTGTATCTTCAACTACTCCAACTAACTTTGGAAATTTCACAGTCCATAGTCCAGTCAGCCAGGGAACGCCTTTATCGTGCTCACCCAACATTGAAAGCCGAAGCTCAATGTTGCACAGCCCTGCACACGCTAGTAATGTGGGCTCTCCTCTTTCTAGTCCAATAAGTAGCATGAAATCGCCAATTTCAAGCCCTCCTAGTCATTGTAGTGTGAAATCTCCAGTTTCAAGTCCTAACAATATCACTATGAGATCCTCCATGTCTAGTCCTGCAAATATGAACTCAAGGTGCTCTATTGCCAGCCCTTCCAATGCCAATAATAGGTCCACTCTTTCTAGTCCAGCTGTAAGTACTGTGGGGTCTTCTATGTGTAGTCCAGTAAATGGTGCACTAGCCCTTCCTGCATCTAGTACACCTGTTGGACCTGGCACAGGCCAAGATATAGTTCCTAGTCCAGATACAAAAGACAAAGGTGCTCCTGAAATGATATTTCCTAAAATGGAAGACATGGAAAACACCATCTCTAACAATGAAGTAGCTAATCAAATGACTCTTGTACAGTTTATAAAACCCGAACCAGAAGGGGTATTCAGTAGCTCATGTCTGGGAGAAAGCAGCAAAATCAGTTCTGATTCCCCATTTTCAGTATCTATAAAGCAAGAATCAGCTAAACATTCTTGTTCCGGTGCTTCTTTTAAAGGGAATCAACCTGTAAATCCATTTCCATTTATGGATGGGTCATATTTTTCTTTCATGGATGACAAAGACTACTATTCTCTTTCTGGGATTTTAGGACCACCTGTTTCATCATTTGATGGCGTGTGCGAAAGCAGTGGGTTTTCAAATTCAGGCCTGTCTGTAGGAATTAAGCAGGAGCCTGTGGAGAGCAGCTATTATCAAGAGAACACTCTGCCATCCTCTGCCATCGTTGGTGTGAATTCAGGTGGACAGTCATTTCACTATAGGATTGGAGCTCAAGGCAGAATATCTTTATCACGACCTGTTGGTAGAGAGCAGTCTTTTCATCAAATGAGCTCGTTTCCTCCTGTAAGTACTCTTGTGGAGTCATGGAAGTCGCACGCTGAGTTGTCTGCCCGAAGAAATGATGGGTATCCAGTTCTAGAATACATTCCAGAAAATGTGTCAAGGTAAGGGCTCTTGTTAACTACTCAATACACTGGTTAATGAAAGATGAAAACTTTTCCATTACGTTTTGTGCAATGATACCAGTCTCTGAAGATGCCTAGTTTTGTGTGTGTGTGCAACAGTGTTTTTTATTCACTATTTTTCTTTGAGCATGCCATGTTTTTACTTCTGGCTAGTATAGACTAGTATAGTAGGTTTAAAGTTTAAAATATTGAAGTAGGTAACATTTTATGCTTTTACTCACATTAACTTCACCAGATTTCTGTGTTGCAGCATCAAATATTTCTATATAGAGAACACAGAAAGTACAGTACAGAGTCAGTAGGTATTTAGGTATCATTGTTTTCAGTCCTTTTTAACAACAGACTAGAAGTTTGAGTGAAATGTCCGAAATTATTTATTTTTATAAAGTTGTTATGATTGTGAATTTCACTTCCAATGGAAAAAAATTGAGCACTGTAGCATTAACACATAGATGCTCCAGAAGTTCCTTGAACATAGGAGATTAAAGCTTAATACTTCTGAAACAATTTAAAGTTTTCAGTACATCATTCAGTACATTAAAAACAGTGTGCATTGTGAGAATACTTCCTATATAACAGAAGGATTACTATGAACAAAGCTGGAATCGGAAGCCCATTTACCCAGGGGTAGGTCTACTAAATTCTGTGGGACACCCCCACTGTCATGTACAATGTGGCTTTAGCTTTTCCTTTTATACTACAGGACTAAGTGCTAAGAAACAGGATGCTCTAACTTGTATTATTTCCAACATTTTCACAGCAAAATCTAAATATCTTTTCTTTGTACTTGTTTTGGATCTCCCCACCCCTCCAGCCAGCGTTTGCTACAACTGACCACTTTCTTGCCTTCTCAGTATCATGATTTTATATCTTTCTCACAACTCCTTTCTTTCTGTAGTTCTGATACTTCATCATCCTGCCTTTCTGTAAATGTTCTTTATCTGTTTAGTACAAATTAGCAGGGATGGGCTGGAGTCACTGAGTTTGAGTCATGAGTGATTCCTTCGCGACTCAACTCATCCGCGAGTCAGTGTGTGCTTGTGGTGACTCCCCCTCCCCCCAGACGTTTTTCCTTCAGAAATTGCTGTTCTTGCCAAACCTTTATTTTCAGCTTATTAGTATTTTTAGAACTTTCTTCTCTCTGATGTTACTAACATTTGAACTTGGGGAAAACCAGTTCCTTGTATTACCTCAAAGATAAACTTATTCAGTATAATCTTTTGTGGCTGATAGTCCACCATCGTGTAGTTTTAAGGTGCTACAAAACTGTTTTGTCACAATAAAGTAATATGGCACCTATCTGGAAATCGTGCTGTCAGTAGTTTTTGGTTTTGCATATCAGAAAAATAGAGTGGTGTCATTTTTCCTAAAGATCATTCCTCGGAAAATAACAAAAATCTTGTATCTTAATTTGCTAGTCGAGCTGATAGAACTCCTGTCTACTATTCTGGATTCACCAACATTCTCCAGATCTTTCGACATGTTGGTTCTGGATGCATATGGTACATTTCTGTAAAGCTGGTTCACAAATGAGCTGCTTGTGGCAGTGGCAAAGCTAAAGCATCTGCTGCCCAGGGTCAAAGAAGATGTTGTAGCCTCCCCCCCCCCAATAAAATTAAATTTAAGTAATACACCATATAGCATGTTTGGTCTACCCTCAGAGTCAGGGAGGATTGCTCATGTCTGTGTGTTGGCCTCTCTGACCCCAAGAGTGGTCCAAACACAGCCTAACTCTGTTTAGGATTGTACCCTAAGGGTGCAATCTTAACTAACTTTCCAGCACTGGTATAGCAGTGCCAATGGGGCATATGCTGCATCTTGTAGTGGTAGTAGTCACGGAAGCCTCCTTAAGGTAAGGGAGTATTTGTTCCATTATCTTGCAGCTGCATTGCCCTTACCCTGGTGCTGGTTAGGATTGCACCCTTAATAAATAACATGTTTTTTGGTTAATTGACTGTAACCTTTGATAGAAATACAGGTATTCCAACACAGTTTGTTTCATTGCATTCTGCATTAAATTACCTTTCCAATGGTATATGACACAATGGTGTTCATACTTAGCAAGGTTTTCATAATTTTGGCCACTAGTTTCAAGCTCAGCTTGTTACCTGGTGCAGTACAGTTACTCCTTCCCCCATACCTCCTTCACTGCACTACTGGCCTATAAGATGGGAGGAGTAATAATCTGTTGTCTTTCTTAAGAGTGTTCTGACAAGGGATCATACCAATAAAATCTCACCAGGTTCCTGTAAGTCATTTAAGAAACCGCTGCTAACATTTCACTTGTATTTCATTCAATTGTTATTTTTATGGATATTCAAATGGAAAAAGATGGCTTATGACATTGGCTTATGACAGATAAACTGGAAGTGTGTGAATTCTTTGTATTGTATTTTCTTTCCCTGAAAAGCCGGAAGTGACATTTTTATGCCTTTAAAATGCATTCTGAGGCCTGGGGAGACTTTCTTGCCCTCGGACAACTGTGGATGGAACTAGAGTTTGTCGGCCTGGGTCCAGTGAGGCCCTGCCTCTAGTGACCACATATCCTTGTTAGAATCTTCTCACCACGTAGCTCATAGGCTGCAGGATCAATGATATATTGTCATCATAGGCTTCTCACAGCCACTGCCAGTCACCCATACACACGTGCAGCGCAATCCTGCACTGCCCATCGCGCCGATGCTACGTCATAGCGTCGGTGCAATGATTAGCACCCCCGCGTCGGTGCTAGAGCAGCAGAACTGGTGCTGCAGGCAGCGCCGATCCTGCTGTGCCCGCACCAAGCCTCTGTCATGCCGACCACAGCTGGTTGGCACGGGGGAGGCTGTGTCCTGTTCCAGGATGTGGATTGGTGGGGGGAGGGAGATTGTGGGCGGGGGGAGGGCGGGACGTGGGTGGGGTTGGGAGGTGCTTCCTAAGCCTGATCAGGAGGCTGCGCAGCCCTTATTTGGGCTGCACAGTCTCCTCGGATCTGCCCCTGCTATTTAGCAGGCGCAGATGTGAGGACTGCATAGCGTAGGCTGGAGCCTTCCCTACGGAAAGGGAGCGCACATTCTCTTGCTGTGGGGAAACTCCAGCCTCCACGATACTGCGTTGGGATATGGTGTTGGCCGGCCGGCATCACCATTCCAGCGCAGTATAGAATTGCGCCCACACTCACGCTTTCCAGCCAAATGTATCTTCGTGGGGGATGTGAATTGGTAGGGAAGACTTGTAGGCCTCATTTTTCAGGCATGGCTGTTCCAGATCATGCGTGCAGGACTATTTTCTGATGTCTTGCCTGAGAATTATCTCCTAATTAACTGGATCAAGACAGAGCTATAATTTCTGTACACTCTGCAGGAAATAATGTTATTGAGTGTCCTCTTGGAGGGTCTGGGCCTATGGATAGGCCTCAATCCTTTCGGCAATTTTTTGCCATTTCCCTAAGGATAAATCAGTAGCATTCTTTGCAGTGGGGTTGTGGATGGGGGAAACTGGGAGAACTTAGGGCAAACTCCCCCAAAGATTTATTTTTTCTAAACTTCCTTGAAAAAATCTGAAACTTTCCTGAGAGTGCTTGTTGAAACCAAATGCATTATGAGGTGAACTGAAACTGGTGTACAGCTCTTGCAGACCTCATTCTTAAGCATCATAATCTGAATGCTCCTTACTACTGTAGTTAAAAGTGTGGCAATAACTAACAAACTAATGTGTTAAATGATCCTGAGTATGCGTGTCTTAGACTCCAACTGCTGTTGCAAGTTAATTATAGCTCAACCTTATTAGATTAATATGTTTCAAATAAGATGTATACTTCCTGCCCTATTTATTGTAGTAAGTATCTTCTAATATACATAGTTGAGTTAGTGTTTGAAATCATTCCCTGATGAAGCCAAGCATCTCCAGATAATCTTGTATTTAAAATGACCTCTGCTTATAGATATCACAACTAGTTTTCCATTGTATATAGTATCTAATTTTGATGGAAAATTTCCAAAAACGTATAAAGATATTTCAGTGAATGATATACTGGGCCAAATGTTCAGAACAGCTATTTTGACCACTGTGCCATGGGAGTTTGGGAGAGGGTCATTATTAGTAGGGTCTTTGGGGGATGTGAGTCCTTAGCCAACAGTGTAGTGTGTCCTATCAATTGTCAAAAAAAATTGCTTTTATTATTTTAGCGCCTTCACAGTGTACCATCAGATGAAAAAGTCAAACGCTGTTTCCTAAGTTAGACTTTAATCTTTATTATTCTTTATTACATGCGTTTTTAACCCAAAGTTGTTGTTCAGTCACTAAGTCGTGTCTGACTCTTCGCAACCCCACGCACCACAGCATACCAGGCCTCCCTGTCCTCCACTAGCTTCCGGAGTTCGCCCAATTTCATGTTCATTGCTTTGGTGATACTATCTAACCATCTCATCCTCTGCCACCCCCTTCTCCTTTTGCCTTCGATCTTTCCCAGCATGAGTGTCTTTTCTAAAGAGTCCTCTCTTCTCATGAGGTGGTGAAAATATTTGAGTATTTGCCCTTCAAGAGCGCAATCAGGTTTGACTTCCTGTAGGATTGCCTGATTGGATCTCCTTGCAGATTCTTAAGATTCATCTCCAACACCAAAACTCAAATGCATCTATTCTTCGGTGCTCTGCCTTCCTTATGGTTCAGCTCTCACAGCCATGCATTACTATTGGGAAAACCATAGCTTTGACTATGTGTACAGTAACTCAAAAGTATGGTACAGTATATGATTTTTTAAAATATAAATCAGTCATATAAATAAAATTATCCTGGTTTTTCCTAATTCCTAGGGAAAAAAACCTAGAAGTAGAAGACAGTGAATAATAAAAGACTTCCAGTAAGGGGAGGCAACTTGTTTCTACTTTATCTACTGGTTTTTATTTCTCATTAGTTGGATGTTATCTCTGTTAACCACCATCTCAAGTGTTGTTTCCAACTTTTTTTTTCTCTTGTGGGTTTTTAAACAAGTTTCTTATCTGAGGAATAGTTAGTCTTTCTTATGCCAGCATAACTTCATTCTCCCTGGAGAAGACATTACCCTTGTGGTTTCTGTCTCGCTTCCTCCCCTGTGCCCACTGTGCTTCATCAGACCATGGCAATCTTCAGGGTACCACTCCAGAAAACTACAAAGTGATGCAAGTTGTTATGCTTTGTCCTCTGCCTCAGCTGGAACAGAGGTGGGGGTGGGGAGGAAAGGACATGCTAGATTGCATGTGGAGGATAGCTGTTGGAAGACGGCAGATTTTTTTTCTTGCGGCAGTGCTAACTGGCAACATTTGTTTGGAAAATAGCCACATCAGTTACTTCTACTTGTCAATGGTCTTATGTTGCCTTCACATCTTGGAACTATACTGCAGTTGTGGTAGCTCCCATGCTGCTGAGATAATGGTAGAAGTTTCCCTTACTCTCCCAAGTAATTTCCTTTTTCCAGTCCATGAAACCTTTGTCCATTTGTAAAATGCTTTATTTTGGTGATCAAAGACGACTTAAAGCTGGTCAGAAAATGGTATTTGCGTCACTTTGATGACTGAACTATATACTAAGAATCAAAATACTGTATATTACAATGACTATCTGAACAAGAGTGCAATTTTCAAAAGTGGCTTAGGAAAATGTCACAAGTTACTTGACAAAAACAATAAAACTGAAGAAGCTGACCTTTCGTACAGCCTCAGCAAAAGTTTTCCCTAAAAAAAAAAAAAAAAAAGCTCTTTGCCTGTAACTTTCCAGATACCTGTAATACATGCACTTTTTCTTATTTAGAAACTTTGCTAAGGGCCAACATGCTACACTTTCTAAGAAATGTAAAATCTTCTTTCCAAAACATCAACATCCACACTATTCCTTTATAGATCCCCCCTTTTTTTGGTTCATGATCCTGCATACTTCTAAATTGCTCAATTCTGGATTTTTCTGCCCAATTCTACAATCTGCATTGTAGACATAGTCCCTTTGTGTTGCTGGCAGATATTTGCAGTGTTGCAACTATTGCAAATATTTGACTTGGGTATACACAGGTTGAAATATAGGACAACCAAGAAATGATAATGTGTTCTTTAGATCTTGTTCTTTGCCATCCAAATTCAGTATTCGTTTTTTAAAAGGCAGTCATAATATCTTATGAGGTTGTTAAAGCTGTGTTTTTAAGGAGCATTATTGAAAATCTACTCCAAGCTGCAAGACATTGTGCTATCATGCCTTCCTCTTGTTTATGCAAACCTTTCTTCAGCTGTGCTCTGTTATTGTATCCTCTTCTGTCACTGGTTGTCATCTTCCTAAAACTGTACAACATTGCATGTTCCTTTGCTCTGCAGGTATGAGAAAATAATCAGTAGGAATCCTCTTAGCATACAGATAGTGAGTCAGAATAATGGTCTTTATTTGAAAGTGTTACTTTCTGGTGGGAAAGAGGAGCTGTGTTTATGCTGGCTGAACCCCCTGGGCCTTGCTGAGGCAATCGCATTTAGGACAGCTGCCAAAATGAGGATGTTCATATTGATTTGTGGATTCTAGGGATAATTGGACAAACTTGGTCAGTGACACTAACACCTGGAACCCAAACAAATTCCTTGGAAAGAGGTTCCACTGAAATTCATGGAACATACTTTCCATATAACATGCCTCAGATTTGGCTGAGCGTTAAGTTCGTATTTCTTGTAATTAGCCTTTCTTTCTGGTTGTCTGTGTTCTAGTAACTTTGTTAATCTGCCAACATTTTAATGGCTCTTAAGTTACATATATTCTTTCTCCGGAAATCAGAGACATGGGCGGTCATGAATTTTGTTCACAGAAAAAAAGTATCTGACATGATGAGTGTTAAGGCCCATAAGACGGTTCAGAGAAAATATCTTCTTGTGTTAATTAGTGTCAACTCAAGAAAGTATTCTTGTGTCAGCACACTTGCATTGGAGCATCTGTTTAAGTAGTCCTATTTAAAAAATTGTGTGTGTGATCTAAGTACTCTTCCAGCTGGAATCTAGTTTTAAAGTAGGGAATTTGAATAATGTTTTTTTTCCTTCTTACAGATATGTAGTTGAAGTGTTCAGGCAAAGGCTGCATTCCTTATAGTGTTGCTTAATATTATTCAGTGAAGATCTTGGCTTTGATTCCGTCAACTGTGTGTGCAACCACAAGTCTTTTATAGGCAGCTATGGTGTGCACTTGTGTGCGCGTGCACAAACGGATCCAGAGCAGATAATGGGAAAATCCCTGTCATGGAACTTGCTTGCTGGATGGCAGCCATGGGTACAACCCAGAGCCCCAAGAGCTGAGGAAGTTTAGTTAAGTGGAACTTGGATTGCACCCATTCAAATTGAGCCAGGGGCTCCTTTTATGTCTGTTCACACAAAAGGACTTTCCTATTCACTGCAGCGGTGGGAGGCACTTCCTGTACATGCAGCAATGCTCATCGGAGTGCATATCTTTGGATTGGAGCCATTACGTTTGAGGGAAGTGATTTCTTTCTACAGTACCTCAATCAAAGTTCACCGAAAACAAGGGGAGAAAGGGCTCGAGCCTTGCTAGTATTGAGTCAAGGCGCTGACACTGGGGTGGGGTGGGGGGAAGGGAACTGATTGCCTATATGAGCTTTAAAAAGGTCAGTGGTTAATTAGTTACCAGGGGAATAGACTTTATTTCATTTGTTATGGTTTAATATAGCTGTAAATTTAGTTATAGAATACTTTATGCCAAAAACTGTATAGTCTGTTTAAAATATGCACATTGAATAAGATACATTTTCTTAGTCCTAAAAACTTACCTTTTTACTTCTGTAAAATACTGGTTGCATACATTGCTTTGTAGAACATTCTTGCTCTTATAGATAAACTGCTTTATTTGTCCATTATAGTTTGAATAAAGGATCCTTATAAAAAATGAAGTTGGATTTCACATATACTTGTTTGCCATGTAATCCAGGAGATCTTTTAAACTGGAGATCACTATATCATAAAAATTTAAAACATTAGGATGTTGCCTACTTCTGAATTTAGTCCCCATGTTTCAGTTAAATGTTCTTTTAAATAAAAAGTGATTTCAATTTATACGATTTCATTAGAACAGTGGTTCTCAAACGTTTTAAACCAGGACCCACTTTTTAGAATGGCACTTGTATTGGGACCCACTGGAAGTGATGTCATTAACCTAGAAGTTATGTCATGGCAGGAAATGACATAATCAAAATTTTCCTTTTCCTTTTGTTTTTACATAGCTCAGTAGCAACCACGTGGTGAGGAGTAAGAACATTCAAGTACACTTGAAATGTCTGACATGTTCCTATAATGTGTTAGCCAATGTTAAGCCAAGGATTGAAGAATATAGTGATTTTTTTTTTTGTCAGCATTTTTGTCAGCATTGGAAGACCTTAATGTTCATGAATTTGGGGTAGGGAAAGAATAACTTTACCTCTTCGAGTAATGTCCTGAACTTGTTTTATTTGCCACTAATGATGTCATTTTTACAATATGATTTATAATTGGTTGGGATCCACGTGTCTAATCCTAGAAAGATTGTTCTAAGTGTGGACTGATGGTTGAGCTGCCAGTATTATTATTATTTTTATTTATTTGATTTTTACCCCGCCTTTTCACCCGGAGGTGCTCAAGGCGGCATTACAATATAACAAGATAAAATATAAAATTAACATTAAAAAGCAGTTAAAAACAATGTTAAAAAACAATACACACAACAAAATTAAAACAGATACAATTTAAAAAACAACACACCCAGTGGATCATATATAAAAATGAACAAACCAGCCAGCCAGCCAGCCTGTCAACAGTTAAAAGCTTTTTGGAATAAAAAGGTCTTCAGCTCCCGCCGAAGTGTAAGCAAAGAGGGAGCAGTTCTCAATTCTAAGGGGAGGGTGTTCCAGAGTTGGGGGGCCACCACCGAGAAGGCCCTCTTCCTGGCCGCCGCCCCTCTCACTTCTCCTGGTGGCGGCACAGTCAGAAGGGCCCCCCCAGATGATCTAAGAGTACGGGTTGGATTATATGGAAGAAGGCGGTCCCTCAAATACCCTGGACCCGAGCCGTAAAGGCCTTTAAAAGTCAAAACTAGCACCTTGAATTGGGCCCGGAACAGAATCGGCAGCCAGTGCAGTCGCCGAAGCAGCGGCTCGACAGAGTCAAACCGACGTGCCCCAGCAACCACCCGAGCCGCCGCGTTCTGTACTAGTTGTAATTTCCGAACCGTCTTCAAAGGCAGCCCCACGTAGAGCGCATTGCAATAATCTAATCTAGATGTCACTAGGGCATGGGTCACTGTGGCCAGGTCCGCACAGCTCAGGTACGGCCGCAGCTGGCGAATCAGCCGAAGCTGAGCAAAGGCTCCCCTGGCCACCGCCGCCACCTGGGAGTCCAGGTGTTGCTGTGAATCCAGGAGAACCCCCAAGCTGCGAACCTGCTCTTTCAGAGGAAGTGCGACCCCATTCAGACCCCATTCAGTACTGCCTGAAGCTAAGCAGGATAATTTGTGGTCTTGTTTTTTGGATGGGAGACAGAATGCCAGGCTGTGACAAGCTACAATACCTGTTGTGACAGAATGGAGTCGCTGTAGAACTGATTAGCCGGTGTGGGGACGTGTGAGAAGGCCAGCAAAAGAACAGAGTATGACCCTGAGGACTGATCCAGTCTGGATGTAGGATTGCCTGCTGAAGCTTGATGGCACACAGCCAGAGGAGAGAACCATACTGTGAAGGCTACATCCAGGAGTGAGGATTCTGGTTCAGAGGAATCACAGAATACTGTAAATTTGTTAAAAAAAAAAAAAAAAAACCCCATTGCAAAATGGTGGTTTAGACTAGCCTGCCCATGTAAGCTGCCTTGACCATTTGCTTTGGCATCGGAAAGTCAGGGTATAAATTCTTCAAATAAATAAATTGTAAGTAGGCTTAGTTTGAATGACCCCTGGTTGACTAGGATCATTATGGACAGGATAAAGAATCTTCAATCAGCTACAAAAAAAATTTGTACAGAATCAGTTGTGGGAAACTATGACAGTTAAAACAATGGCAGCTTCATAAAAAGATGAATGCTCGCACACGAATGAGTGAGCATTTGGTGCAGTCATAATATGAATCTGGGATGCCTTGTCATGACCACAGTAGTGGCCAGTATTCCGTTTTGAGCTGTGTATATGATTTTTGCCGTATTTGACATTTTCACTTGGCATAGGAATGTGCCACTGCTTTTTGGTGAGGGCAACTGCTCCTACCTCTCTTTCCAGCTTGGAGCTTGGGAGGGAATGGGGTCATCTCTGCGTTGTTCTGAACTTCAGAAGGAGGAGACAGGACAATGGCAGGGAAGACTCTTGTGCACTTCTCCAGTTTAAAACTAAAGAGGAACACATGCGTTAGAAGATGGTGTGGTGGACCACCGCTCTTATTCAGCATCACTGAATACATGTCTTGACATCTTATGTTAAGATTGCATATTGAGGCATATTACTTCCTTGGCCCATTTGCTGCTTGGTTATCTAGGCTGTATGATTGGATGCCACCTACTGTCCTGTGAATTACATTACAGCCTTGTTATAATGGCCTCCATCAAATATCTGAGAACTTTCCTGTATCCATGAACAAATTATACTTTGGGCATTCCTAGATTTATGTAAATAATATTTTAATAGATGAAGAAAGGCTGGTAGTTTGAATAAAATGCAACGCACACTTGTATTATGGGACTGCTTCTGAGTGGATTTATGTTTTGGTTTAAAATCTACAAAGTAAACCGTCATCACCAAAGAAGTGACATTTTTCACATTGCTTCAGTGTTAATGATCAGCTGTAAAATATTGTACATCTAATTTTTACTAGATACTTTATCCAATGCCTTGCTCCATCGGATTCTGTGTTATTTTAGAATGGAAAATATTTTAATTTGGTGGGCCAGCTTCTTGTCCAAGAGTAATAAGAAAGATAATATGTTTGTTATGACTAATATGTAGAATTCTCTGTTTTGGCTGTGTTGGTTTCACATTAGTGCATATACCTTGTTTTGGTAGAGGCTGGAGCTGTTCCTGAATTCTGACTTTGGTGGGAACTGCAATTGAGATCAGTATTTCCTGTTATCAATCTGTTGCATATCAGTGTAGATTAAGATGGGCTGGTGTTTAAATCCACAGTAAAACCTACCATAATGATGGATATGCAGCCTGGTGTATGTCATGCTGTGAACAGACCTATTTCTGGGTGAGACAGAAAAGGAAGACGAGAACATGGTTGGCTGTAGATGGCCTGAATTTTGAAGTCTAAAAATAAAACTCTTTTAGAATAGTTCTAGTTAGTTCTGGGGAAAATGCACTATAGTGCAGAGCAGGGATTTTGTATTATCACTTTATTTCTTGGTAAGTGCCAGTGTTTGCAAGTATTGTACCACTACCTTCAGGGATGGCTGTTGTGTGTGGGAAAGGGCGACTCATCACACAGTCATTCCTGCTGTAAGACTTCATAGTTGCTGTTGCTGCCTTCTGGTCTGCCTTCATTTGGCCCTTGTTTTCCTTATCTAAGCACCAGATCTTTTGAAGGGAAGGGATCTGGGTTTCATACAGCCATGCTTTATACCAACACTGTGCAGCACAAGTGGTCTCCACATCTGGGGTGGGGTGGGGATCAGACAATGTAGAACAGTGCTCCATGGTAGCAATGGTGCTTCACGCACATGAAGTGTAATCTACAGACCTAAGTAGTATTCGCCTCCTTGTGAGGCACCACCAGTGTTACTTGTACCACTGGCTGAGAACCACTAGTGCATAAAATTATTTCTGTTCCCAGCGAACAAGGGGGAAAACTGATAGCATACAGGTTGGAAACTAAGAAGTGGCATCAACCTAATAAGCTTTAAAAAAATTAAATGGGAGACTTCTATATGGAGACTTCAATTTTAGCAGGACAGAGTTCAGACCTGTTTTGGGGAGTCTCAAGCAAAGCATCCTTGACAATTGCTTGCATTAAAAAAACGTGCAGAAAAGAAAAGTTCAGGGAGAGCAACTGGAAGCTTCAAACTTGATCTTCCACAGGGTTGTCACTTGGCATCTAATGAGAGCAGTACATTGCACTGAGCGCCTCATCTTTCAGATTGGTCTTACTGCATAATGTCGAGAAATTAATTCTCTGCATTAAATTTTTTAAAATACTTTTTGTAGGATTTTTGCCTTAGCAGTGGGACTTTATTTCTTGAGTTCAAAACCAGAAATGCATTGGAAGCATATTGTGGTGTTCAAACTACAAGGAGCTTCATGCAAGTGAGAAGCTAATGAACAAAATGTCTGTTGCTCATATACATTTATGTTAGTGATTACAGCTTGTACCCTGTTGGTTTACATATGTTTCTGTTGCTACTGGAAAACTTCTTCCCCACCCCCAGTCTGAGGATTGTTAATGCATGTGACATTAGTTCCATTGGCAAGCAGGCAAATCTTCCCCCAAACCTTCCCCCACCTTAAATCTGAATCTGGTTTCAAATTCCCAATTCAAATTCTGTCTCCTTAGTGGCTTGACTTGCTCTGTGTAAGAGCTCCAGACACTGCTATAAAGCTGACTTCATGTCCCTGGTTTTGAAAGCAATGGATGTGTGTGTCCTATTTTCATTTAGAGGTCAGCATGCTTTGGAATCTCTGTATAGCAAATTTCAGCTTTCTATGTACTGCGGGAAGTTCCTTAATAGTTCTGATACACAGCCACTAAAGCACCTTCATTTAGCCAGAGAACTGTACAGTATAATTGCAGTCTTGCTAGATTGTATGTGAACACTAAACTCATTTAAGGGCAAGCGTGCTTGTTTAAGAAGTATGTGGATAAAGCTCTGCTGCTGACGTAACTTCCATTTATCTGTGCGGGGTGGGGGTGGGGGAAGGTAATATATAGGCTGGATTCCAAAATGCTACTTAAGCATGAACCTATTGGGATTTTTGATTGAATTTTTTTTTTAAGCTGGATACCCTGATGCTGTTTTAACTGCTTTTGAAATTCCCCTCATTTTGAAAAGTGGTTTGCCATGTCGCAGAGGGGTAGGAAACATAACTGCTATTAGTGAAATGCATACAAATCTAAGTCCACTTGGAGATGCAGAACACATTGAGCGATTCTTTGGCTCCAGAACATAATCCATACATTGTGGAATTTGCTCCCTAACAGCGTAGTCTCCCTCTGCTAACCAAACAAAACAGACAGACATTATTTTCTGATTGGGAAAGGTTTCCAGGATGTTTGCTATGTAGCAAACTGTAGCCACGAGTTTGTATTTTTGAATTGAGACTGTTTTGATTCTTTTAATTGATTTGCAAGCTACCCTGAATGTATAGATGAGGTGGGATAAATGTGTGTACTCTCCCGTTTATTAGAGTTTTACACTGCTCAGGTGCCTACTTAAATCAAACATTAATCTTCATCCTTTTTTCAGGGATAACTTCTTTCCTCAGGGGCTATTTCTTGAGAAAATGCAGAATTTAGTGGCTCTATCACTTTTCCATTTTAGGACATTTTAGAACAATGTCACAGGAAGTCACTGTATACCCAAAGGAAAATTGCTATTGAAAGTTTCCGTTCTGTAAGGAAAAAGTACATGGGTCCAGTATTGCCCCAGAAACCAATTGGATTTTCTTTTGGGATAAATTTGTACATGAGCTAAGTTTCTTTAAATTTCATTCTCCACCATACTATTTCTCAGGAAAGCAGCAATAAATTGGGTTCTTTCTCAGCCATTTTTCAATAGAAAAGTGCATCAGAAAGGGAAAAAGCAGATTTACAACTTTGGCACAAGCAAAACAACCACACACCCCTCCCCCTTTCCTGCATCCTATCTTCCCATATTTTCTATATGGCTTCTTCTTTTTGCGACCCACCTGAAATTGGCTCGCGACCCACTGGTGAGTCCCAACCCACAGTTTGGTAACCACTGTTCTAGACAATATGGCCTATTTCCAAGTAGACATGCATAGGACTGCACCCTGAATGTTCACGTGGAGTACAAACATGAGACAATTTCTTGCAAATGTGTGCATGTTTGTGTTTACAGAATATGTGGTGATGTACAGAATGTATTGTGATACATACTGACTTCTACTGTGTTCTTGTGGTTCAATTGTAAACGCCACAAAATCTATCTGGGCTAACTAGTTACCCTTTTTTTTAATGAGAATTCAGTGATATTTGAGTATATTGCCTTTTCTTTACATTTTTTGCAGCAAAAATGATTTTTTTTATTCTATTCATTTTTTTCAAAAATGAATAGATGAGTGAGATTGCTTTGTTTAGTCAGAGAACTGTACAGTATAAGTGCAGTCTTGCTAGCTTGTAGGTGAACACTATACTTGGTATAATTGTTTTCGTTGTGTTCTTGAACATGATATGCAGCAAGAGGGCTGCAGAAATCAGTGATTGGAAGAGGTCAGCAGTGCCAGGCATTGTGTAAGCTAAGACTGTATGCATAGCTAGATAAGTATTCAGTGAGTAACTTAATAACAAATCATAAGCTAAGAGATTTTCAGTCTTCCTTATCTTTAAATAACCTAGTCAAGCTCTTATGCTGTTGACTTACATTTTGGAGCCTGAAGATTGGAGGCAGGGCTCTTCTTTTTAACACACGTTGCTCTGAACTAGTATCTGAAGATTTCCTCATTTTTCCAAGTAGGATGAAGGCATAAAAGGGCATGGATGAAGCAAAGAATAAATGTGCTGTTTTGAGTAGGAAGAGCTCCTTGAGACCTGTTAAGTGAGGATATGGAAAATGGCATATACTGCCAGACTCTCTCTCTCTCTCTCTCTCTCTCTCTCTCTCTCTCTCTGTGTGTGTGTGTGTGTGTGTGTGTGTGTGTGTGAAGTTAAAAACTG
>JAJKFI010000003.1:30040666-30080847 GCA_029204185.1 Lerista edwardsae
CTCTCTCTCTCTCTCTGTGTGTGTGTGTGTGTGTGTGTGTGTGTGTGAAGTTAAAAACTGACTTTCTTGTTGCAAAATTTTAACATCTAATGATAGGTTGAACATTCCAAAATGTCTTTCCAAGGAGAATGTCTGCTAATACTGGTTTGGAAAGTCTATTTGTCTCTCTAGGTGGTTTGTTTTTGATGGGGAGAGGAACCAGGGATTAGGTGGTGAGGTTGCAATGCATGCATTCAACACCTGAACTACATCCCCTTCTCCACATTGTCAAAGCTGTGTTTTGGCTAAGAGTTCTTCAGATGGATTTCACCTGTTAGGAGGTGAGAATGTGCCACTGTCAAACTACTTCGCCAGGAGAGAAGATTAATCAAACTGCTGGTCTAGCAGAGCAATACAGGACAAAAAGAGAGAGAGAGAGAGATAAAATCTGGTTTTGAATGTATGTTAATAAGTGTGGACAAGTGGTCTAATATGAAATTGTTAAATGTTGTGATACGATTTTTACATATTTGTTATGGATCTCCTGTTAGGTTACACATACATTGTCTGGTATTGGTTCAGATTAAATTTTGCAGGCAACATCTAATTGAACCATGGCCCATCCAAGCAGCTCTTCATTCTCCCCCAAATGTTTTAAATATATTTTGTTTGTTGTGCTACAAATGGCAGCTAAGCATAAATGTTGTTTTATCAACCTATTTCCTGGTTTGAACTCAGAGTTCTTTTTTTTTTTTTTTGCTTCTTTCTTTAAAAAAAATGCTAGTGTGAACTCGTACTACAAATAAGACTAGAATAAAAATGACTGTAGTTGGGAGAGAAGTATCTAGTTGAAAATGTATGAATTTTTTTCTAGGAGGATACTGCAGCGGAAAAATGTGGACTCAATACCTCTTTATTGGTTCTGTTGAGTACAGTAGATCTAAAATGGATTATATACAACTGAAAGCAACAGTGACTAATGTAATGAACCTGTTGGGTTTTTTCCTTCTTAATCTATATTATATTTAGTAAGTGAAAGTACAGATGTGTGCCCTTGAACTGAAAACAGCATTTCAAATGGAAATCTGAAGAACCTGAGGTTGCTGTATGGAATATAACAGAGGCTTCAATGAATAATTAAAAAGTGAAAGCTAATAAAATATACAGCACACAAGATATTGTAACTCTGCCTTGGGGATGAATACTTTCCATTACTTTTAATTGTTGCCAAGGTTGACCTTCAAGGTCTTTTTCTGGCAGATAATTTGTTATGGTACGAAAACGTTCAGTAAATATTTCAGCACAAGGTACAGCTAGGTTCCTAATATTGTAGAATATTAATCTTTCAAGGGCTTTCCCCCTAGGAATTTGTTTACTCTGCACAGTATATTTGAGATGCATCTTAACAGAATCCTATGTTTTGCAAACCAAGAATTGTACGATGCAGTATTCATAGCTAACGTTGGCTGTATCTGTATGTTAGGGGAGACTGTGAGAGTGAATGCACACAAATTGAACACCCAATTTGGCTAAAGTGATTCTATGCTACTGGATGTTTGACTTGCAGCCTTTTACCAGATGGTAGCTATTATGCTAACTCCTGCAGAACCAGGGACCTACTACCACCACACATGCTGTGATGGTTATTTCACTTGATTAGTTCAAGGCAGGTACTGTTAGACTACGCTTAGAAGAAGTGTAGGAATTACGGCAGGTATATGAACAGTTCTCTTGAATTGTGCCCAGATGCTACTAAGCAGCCAACTATCTTCCATAAAAGAGCAATACAACCCACAAGAAGACATTGTCTTTTTTTATGGCAGATAATTTATTTCATACACCTTTGGTTGAGTACAACTTATAATGTTATAAATACATTGGAAGTGAAGCATACCATGCTGCAAAGTTTTGGTTTCCATTGAGGGGATTGGAATGGATTGTCAGTGGCATTTTCCTTTTAATGTTTGTGCTTTTCACAGCAGTATTTGGAATGGAGGCCCCGATCCATATGAAAACTTTTTATGCGGAATTACAGTTTCCAATGTTCACTTCAGTTAGAATCTGATCTTCAGGCATTTATAGCCTGATTACTAATACGTTCTTCCTACTGACGTCTGGAAGGAAAAATACAGTGCTCCTTTTGGTTTGGTTCAAAAGTGAGTTTAGGCCACTGATGCTATCTGTAAAACTACAGTTGCTTTACTCTTAGCAGCTGCAAATCTTGCTTTGCTGTTCTTTCTTGAAGCAGTGCTCTTATTCACCAAACAAACACTGACTAAACCAAGCCAACTTGGCTTTTGCCAGCCTTGTGTTTAAATTGACAGGCAACAGCTGCCATGTTGCTTCAGTCACTCCATAAGCCTGGTCTTCCAGTATGCATTTCTCACAAACCGCCACTGTGCCAAAACCAATTGGTAAGAATGTTATACTTTATTCATATGCTACACAGGAGGACCACTCCCAGGAACATATTCTGTTTATGGGACTTGGCACAGATGTTCTCTCAATCATGCAGTCTTCATGTAGAGGCTTGTTCTGATACCATAAAACTATTTTTTTTTGAACATGTGGATTAAGAAGTAAGATAGAAGAAAGCACTAGTACTGAAGAGCAAAAGAAATGAATTGTGATGTAAGGAGGAGCAGGTGCCTGGGTCCTCTATATAAAATGGCAATTCTCACCAACATTGCCCACCAAGAAACTCCCTTTAGAGTTGCAGTTTATATGCAATTCTCATCAGGATTCCTTACCCTTTCCTGCATCATTGCTCAGCAACAGTACTTGCAGCTTAGTCCATCTGAAAAACAGAAAGAATGAAGTTCTAGTGTTATAAATATGTTTATAATGAAAATAGTTTCATCGTCAAGTTAAAATTGAGATTCCTCCAAAATCTGACAAAATGATTTGTGCCACTTCTTTCTGGAATAAGTTGTTAACCAAGGTATATTTATTTTAAAATGTTATGCCTTTGCATTCTTCTCCTGTGGGGAAGACTTTTAAGGCAGCCTACAACACAAAGTGTGTAAAATAATAAAATAATCCAAAATGCAACCACAGTAAAATAATCCAAAATGCAACCCAAGATAAAGAATTCTTTATCTCTTTATCAAGAATAATAAATACTACAATTATATCAGAAGAGGTAGATTAGGTAGGGGAAGCCTAATTCAAGGCCTAATTCAAGTTTTCAGCTGGCACTGAAACAGAATACTGCAGGCACCCCCAACAGCAAGTTTTATAATCTGGGCTCTACCTATTGCTCTGTGTGAGTGTAAACATGATAAACAAAGATAATGGCCATGGGGGGCATGGGAAACCACATATACCTTGATCCACATTACATATAATTAATCTGTAGATACTGGGGAATGCTGGTAATTGAAAAAGAGATGCTTTCTTGATACTAGTATGAAATTACTTCCCCAATAGGCCCTGTCAGCCCCAATTTACTAGCATTTTGGAAGAACAGCAGAAACATATTTGTTTTGTTTAGACTTTCTTTGATTCTGTTTTATTGTTTTCAGTTTATGCTCCCAACTCTAACTTTGAATCCTTAATTTTGATTTTTTGCTTGCAAGCTATTTTTGTTCATTTTTTGGAGATTGTTTTAAATAGTCTATTGGTGATGGTCTTTTCTTTAAAGGAATAAATGGGTTTAATATAAATATTTTAAATACATATTCCTGGCTACTTAAACTTATTCATTTAAGTTTGAGATAATTGATGTGTTTTTTTTAAATAATATTTTCACTTTCTATAAAACATGAAAAGCAGCACAAGAACACTGGAATTTGGAAACAGTCAATGTACTAGAACAGTATTGAGATAAACCTAGCTTTAGCCTATTCAATTACTTTTGTAACTCATTGCAACAAAACAATCATTTTTTCTAGCATTTTTAATACAAAAAAAATCTGTTCTTGAAAGCAGAAATATTCACTTCAAAATTACAAATTCTCTGGTGTGCATGGTATACTCAAAGGTGACCCAAGTTATGTTATTTGTAGTGTAAATATAGGACTAGAATTTAAATATTGTATTAGTGATTGTACTCAGAGCAATATTACAGGTAGTTTTTAGATGTGTAAATATACAGTAGGTGATGAGCTGAAACTGATCTAATATTCAGATAGAATGCTGTACTGATTCTCTTCATTTGAAAAAAATGAAAGGGCGGAATGTGAGTTTGAACTACCTGTGATGTTTCTGTGTGTAATTGTGTATTCCAGGCCCTGAAAACCTTATCTTGGGCATCGATGCAACAAATGCATAAAAAAGACTTTGTTAATTAAGGCTTGGCTTTATGCCTAACAATAAAAATGGAGTTTTAGATTTTTAGCTGAATCATATGAGCTTGCTTTGAACTGCAACCCTTGTCCTAGTTGCAGTTTGATTCCTGGCCCTTGCCTTTTGTTCAGGCTGTCCCATGTTGTTTTCTCCACTATTGACACTTAAACTAAAGCTGGGTTTCGTTCCCTGGTCTGATCTTGACAACATTGCTCACTGACTCTTGGAAACAATGCTCATAAATTCTTCTTTTCCATAAAAGAATGGCTTCCCCATTCTACATAGCCTGAGTGGCTCCCCCCTCCCCCCCTTTATTTTGCATTTCATTCCTTCTTGATTTTCCTTACCTATTTGTTCAGCCTTGATAAGAGAGGCAAGGGTTGCCAAACTCTTCATAGAAGAGGCATTTTGTTGCCAAACTTCAATAGAGCCGCTGGGTCCCTTCTTTGGAGAATACTTACAGACCCAAATAAATAGTCTAACATACCCGACCTCTTACAAACCAGAAGTGCAGACACCAAAAAGCCACCAATCTATAAGAGCAGGCAAGGGATTCAGGCAAGAGAAGAGGGTGCAAGAAGGGAGCCAGACAAGAATGTAGTCGAACAGCAGTGAAACATAAGCTCTCTGGTTATGGAAGCTAGTAACAGCGTGATCTACAAAGTACACAGGGGTGCAAGTTAGTAACTTGAATTCTCATCCTGTGACCTTGTCTGTTAAACCATTGTTAAACTCATAGTTAGAATGACAACATTGTATAGTAGAATGAGCTTTTGATGTATGTATAAAATTATATTAATGTAGGTGCTTCTGACACAAATAAAGAAAGTAGAATGAGCTTGTCTGTTAAGCTCATTGTTAGAATGAGCATGAAAAGTAAAGTAGTCCCCTGTTCAAACACCAAGTCATTACTGATTCATGGGGTGATGTCACATCGCGATGTTTGCTAGGCAGATTTTGTTATACGGTGTAGCCCCCAGCAAGGTAAAGGTCATCTTTACCAACTTTGGAATACCCTCCCCTTCGAACTGAGAACTGCTCCCTCGTTGTTAACATTTCGGTGGGGGCTGAAGACCTTTTTATTTCAAAAAGCTTTTAACTGTTGACAGGCTATATCTTGTTTAATTTTATGATCTATGGGGCTGGTTGCTTGCTGTTCTTTAAATTTTTAAATTGTATTTTAACATTGTTTTAAATTGTTTCTATTGTTAAATTTTGTTTTTATTGTTCCTTTTATTGTAATGCCACCTTGGGTGCCTTTGGGCAAAAAGGCGGGATATAAATCTAATAAATAATAAATAATAATAATCTTATCGACCTCAGAAAGTTGAGTCAACCTTGAACCCAGCTACTTGCAAATCTGACTTCTGCCAGGATTGAACTCTGGTCATGGGGAGAGCTTTTGACTGCAGTACTGTAGCCTACCACTCTGTGCCACATGAGAATGAATGATGGAGGTAACTGCTGTGCCTGCTCTTGGCCGGCGTGGTGGTGACCATTTGTTTGTGTGCGCCAGTTTGAATCACTTCTGTTAGTTCTTCTCTCATATTCTCTGAGTCGTTTAGATCTGATAGAATTTGTCTCATCCCAAATTAATCAGTGAGGAACTGCCCTTTTTCTCTTTATCATCTTCACCTGTTCCAAAAGAGCTATGGAGCAAGTGAGGAGCTATACAGTAATCTCTGCCATGCCTCTTGAGGAATGGAACTTCACTTGGCAAAGTTTTCTACAGAACACACGTTGCTTTTCATCTCACCTCCACTGCTATGAGATTCCAGTTCTGTAGCTGGCTGACACCTCTTGAAAGGACCACAGGGAGAGTGCTATGCTGGATCAGCTAATGTGGATCCTAGCTGCTTGTTGCCCACATTAGAGAGCAAAAAGGAGCACATTTTGTACTTGGTGTTCAGAGTACATTTTATTTGCTTGCTCTTTCCCCCTGTATCTTGTAGGCTGAGTTACATTTTTAAGAGGCATCCCTAGGGTCTTTTAAGCTTTAAATATGGGAATTTATTGTGGTAGCTATAATCATAAAAGAGATGTAATTTCCACCTGTTCTTCTTCCCTGGAGTAATATATCTCAGTGAACTGATTTTTCATAATGTTTTGATTCATCTAGGTGAGGGTGCTGAAATTTTACAGTTGTACTTTTCTTGGAATCCAGTTTATTTGCTGTAAGGAGTAGTCCCAAGGCCTGATCTTGTATTGCTGGTATTCTGCCACAGATGTTCAGAGAAGGCAGCTTGAGGTGTTTTTTAACAATGCTGCAATTATTCAACCTCTTCCCCCAGCAGCTGCCTTTGGAAGGCAAAAATGGGTGCCCACTACTGGTTGAGAAGGAGAGGAGCTAGATTCCTTCCTCTTCCCACATTCCTCCTCCTTATCTCATCGGACACTGTTGAAACAAATGTATCTAGCTGTAATGAGGGTGGAAGAAGTAGACATTTTCTGGATGTGGTCAGAATTTGCTGGAAATATAGTAGTCCAGTGGTATTCAAACTTTTTAGACTGGGACTCACTTTTTAGAATGGCACTTACGTCGGGACCCACCAGAAGTGATGTCATTAACCAGGAAATGATGTTGTGGCAGGAAGTGACATCATCAAGCAGGAACTGCTGTCTTTGTAACATAATAAAATGACACTCCTGAAATGCAAATTGGCATCCTTGGACTGCAACAATTGTACAACCATGAAACATCCCTGACAGAAAGCAAGATTAGGACAAAATATGATGTAAAAGCACTGAACTAAAAACAAAATTTAAAAAAAACACCCCTCACTTGAAAATTCAAACTCTTAACACTCTGTATACAAAACAGAGTATACAGAGTATATAACACTCTGTATACTCTGGAAATAAACTGTATACAAAAGGAGTATAATAAGAGTAAGGTCTGCAGTTTCCTAGATGGCTGCTCCCAGCTTTCCATGACCCACCTGACATCAGGTTGTGACCCACCAAGTGGATCCTGACCCACAGTTTGAATAACACTAGCCTTTTTTTGCAAATGGCTTCCAAATTTTTTTCTCTGGCAGAAGCATCCAACCTTAGTTTTAAAAAATTGTTTATTTTTTAAAAAATAATGAGTATATAGAATTCATTCTTTAGTCAACTAGTATTGTACATGATTATGGTTTTTAATGTTTGTAAGCTGCCTTGGGCAGTGGTGTCCCTACAGAGCTCTAAGTTTTGCAAGGAGCCTTACCTTGCGGTGGAAATAGTTACTTTCCTGTGCCGTTTCAGCCAATCCTCATGGGGAAAAGCGACATCTTGGCATGGCTTACTGGCTACAGCAGCAAGGGAGAGGAGGCATTTACATGACAGGGTAAGGCTCCTTGCAAAACGTAGAGCTCCACCCCTCCTGTAGGGATGCCACTGGCCCTGGGCATCCCCACAGAGGGAGGAAAGGCCATGATAAACTGTGATGTAACTGTGATAAATAATAGTAACTAGCTGCCATTTATTGAGATTATTTCAAAAGGAGTTAAGTATGGAAATAATTAGAGTAGACCAGCTGGCAACATGAGAATCTTGAACACTGGACACAGAACCAATTTGCTTTAGAATTTATGATCTTCAGAATTACTACATGCCTTCTGCCTAGGCCATGCCTCCTAAACTAATTTCTCAGTTGATATTGTATAACCAGGGCTTCAGCTGAGCCAGTGCTAAGATCCAGATCTATTCTTTGGGCCAGGTTTGAGCCAGAGGACATGAATTGAAGAAGAGTGGGATAACTTCCACCAATGAGTAATCCCAAATTTGGGCTTTCCAATTAGGCTCCCCTGTATCACTCTCTAGAGGCTGAGTGCTACACAACGTACTGTTTTTAGATGTAGTAGTTTGGGATCTGTGAACAGTCGACTTTGAAGTTGTTGACAGTCCATTGTGCAAAAAGTACAAACTTACAGTATTCAAGCCATGGATGGTGGGAAACAGCATACAAGTTAGTTTAGATGTCTGTGTCTGGGTTTTGGAAATATATGGTTTCTTAAAATGTAGACGTGTCATTCTAGTAAATACGCTAACATCTCTCTCTCTCTCTCTCTCTCTCTCTCTCACACACACACACACACACACACACACACACACACAGACAGACAGACAGACAGACAGACAGACAGAGAGAGAGAGAGAGAGAGAGAGAGAGAGAGAGAGAGAGAGAGAGATGTAGGATGTCCTTTAAATCATATTAACCACACTAAAGGTTTTGAGAGCAATCCATTGAGACAATTCACCAGGTTTTGTGCAGAACACAAACTCACTGAATCTTTTGTCCTTTGTCTACGAGAAACACTAGATGGCTTACTGTAAATATGGAAGACTGCCAATCTGTGGCGCAGATTCTTTTTTTAATACTGTAAACTGGCAAATGTTCAAGAATTACAGTCCTGCCTCTCTTATTTGCTTTCTCCTTGTGTTAAAATGAGTTCAATACATGGAAGAATGGAACAACTTTTAAAATGTTGAGTGAAAGTTTATTATTGCATAATATAAAAATTATCTTTGTGTTTAGCCAGGTCTTGCAGTTATTTTTTGTATTGGGGGGGGGGGAATCGGAAATATCTTTCCTTTCATATGCAATAATTTGTTAATCTAGTCCAGGACTGTCGGCACTGACTGGCAGTAGCTGCCCAGGGATTCAGGCAGGCATTTCCTAGCCCTGCTGAGCCTGGTACCTTCTGCATGTGAAGCATGTGCTCTGCCTCTAAGCTACAGCCCTTCCCTTTTAGTTTAAATGAATTGCATGTGTACGAGGATGATGTGGTGTACCTGTATTATTTAGTGCTTGCATCTATACATTTTTTTTGTGTTGTATACAATTCAAGATGTTGTTTGTAAATTAAATGCAAATGACTGAGTGAACAACTGTTTCTTCAATGAATCAGTCGACCACCATTCGTTTCTAATGCAACATTCTGAAATACAGTTTGAAGCCTTGAAATCTAGATTACATGGATGTTCTCTGCCAGGCAAAGCTCTGTTGTATTAAAGATCAATTTTGCCAGGAACTCTCTGATGATGTTTATGTACAACTGATATGTCTAAACTTGGTTTAATTAGTACTGATGGCATATATGTATAATGTAACAAAAATAACAAGGGAATCTTTTTCTCCCCCCAGCCAAAAATAATCCCTCTAAACCATAGAATTCCAAGAGGGGCAATATCTGAGTGATAGAACACATGCTTCAATATAGAAGGCCCTAGGTTCAATCCCAGTAATCTCAATTAAAAAGAACTTGGTTAATAAGGCCAGGAAAGGCCCCTGCCCATGGCCCAGGAAAACAATGACTGCTGGTTGTATAGTGTGGGCTAGGTAATCTGACTCTGTGTAATAAACAATCTAGGAATGACTGAATAACTGGAAGTATACAAACACTTAACAAAAGATACTTTTTGCTCTGTGGATCATGTTCTTCGTTACTGCATTCTACATTGATGGAACCCATTTCTGACAACAGAAGAGTGAATGTGAGAACTAAACTAGTGCTTCTAGTTTCTGCTTTGGATTAATGGGTTAATAAGAGTGTGTGTGTG
This sequence comes from Lerista edwardsae, assembly GCA_029204185.1. Classification (NCBI taxonomy): domain Eukaryota; kingdom Metazoa; phylum Chordata; class Lepidosauria; order Squamata; family Scincidae; genus Lerista; species Lerista edwardsae. The sequence goes on from JAJKFI010000003.1 coordinate 30,050,477, forward strand.
TGTTTAAAATTTCACAGCTTTGTATAGCACATGGTTGATTGTAACAGAGCTTTTATATTCAGATTGGGCATCCTTTATCTGTGCAGGTGTTTTGGTTAAGCCTGTCTGTTAGAGATGAAAGCAACAATCCTCTTGACAAGCACTGCTCTTCTACTCAGTTTTGCAAAGTCTTGTTTGGGCTTGAGCATTGTTAAAGGGGGGGAAAAGTGGAAACAACTCTATGAAAGGTTAGCCCTTTTTTTAATTAGATTGCAGCTGGTAACATGCTTTATTTACTAAGATGTGCTCTATCACATTCATCAGTAGCTAGTTTCTGAAATGCCCTGCAATACTGATTGCAAGATAATTGGAAAGAGCAACAAATATTACCATATCTCGAGACTGGACTGGACTTATATACTTTATGGGTCTGCATGCATTTTCAGCAACTGCAAAGACTTATTAACATATGGTCTCAGTTCTTAGGAGCTGATTTTTTTTCTTTTACAAAGAAAACAAATTTGTCCAGCTAATGTTTAGCGACTAAACTGATCAGCTTTAGTAAGTATGGTTTATACACTGTACTATGGGATTGGATTTTATTATGGAAAGGACCACACTTCAGTGGTCAAGCACATGCTTTGTTTATGGAAGGTCCTAGGTTCAATCCTGTGGCATCTCCTGGCTCGAGAGAAACCTCTGAAACACTGGAAAGCCATTGCCACTCACAGTAGATAGAACTGAGCTAGATGGACTAATGGTCTGACTCATTATAAAGCAGCTGCACATGTTTAAAATGATTTGTGGTTACATATGAACAATTACACAGGGGCTACATTTCTCACTGACCTTTAAAGATGCTCACTACTGTTGCCCTTGTTTTAACCTATGGAGCCTGGCTTAAGTAGTTTCAGTGGTTCATGATGGGGGGAGGGGAAAGCACATCAATGTACATCTGTGCTCTTTACAATACAGTGTGCTTGAATCTACAATGCTATTTCAGTTTTGAAAATGCTTCCTATGTTCCTGCTCAAAAACATGTCTTTTTCCCCTATAGCCCACTCTGGCTCTTGAGATTATTTGATATACTTTTGTAGTTGTTGAATGCAGTTATTATTTTCAAACGCATTTAAGTATTGTGTTTCTGCAGGGCGAAGCACACCACTGGTGTGTTGCAAATAATTAATATAAATAACATTCAATTTAAAGATGTTTCTCCATTCTGTTTCTCCATGCTGCTACCTCACTTGTTTTCTAGAAAGGTATCAGAACCAGGAGTCAGAAATTCCCCCAGTTTCCTGAAAGCTAGGTTAGTTCTGATGTGATGTGAAACTTTGGCTACGTGTTGAGTGAACACCTTAGAGCAGTGATTTTCAACCTTTTTAATCTTGTAGCATACTGGCAAGGCACTAAAATGGTCAAGGCCACACCATCAGCTTTTTGACAATTGACAAGGCACACTTTGCTGCCAGCGGGGGGGGGGGCGGTGAGGGGTCATATTCCCCAATGGCCCTACTAATAAATTACTCCCAAATTCCTGTGGCACACCTGGCACACACATGGCACACCTGGGAACCCTTCACAGCACACCAATAGCCCCATTGGTATGGCTGCATCAGTGCTTGAAAGTTGGATAGGATTGGGCTGAAAAGGGCAAATGGCGGGCCATTTTTAGGCTACTCATTGCAGTATGAGTATGGCTCATAGCTGCTTCCTTTGGTGGATTGGTGTTCTGTAACTCCTGTGGCCCATTCAGGATTCCCAAAAATGTCTTATGGAGAGAAAATACATACCTCCTTCCCCTTAAACTGCGGTCCAAGTGTCACTTGTGGCATTCTGAATGACGTAATAACTTCAGTCTATCATGGTATGTACAAAGTGAGAAAAGTCACCTTTCTGTGACTTGCATATGTGTCAGTGGGGGAAGCACCTGTAAAATTACTCCCTGCTCCATAAACAGCAGTGGTAGACTCAGACAATGCTCCGCCCTGTACTGGCTAGGTTGACAATTGCCTCCCCTGCCATACCACACGCTATTTCTGAGCTTTCTCAGCATGGGTAGGTGGACGGGGGGGGCGCTGAATACCACTTGCCTTTGTGCCTGCGGCAGTGCAGGTGAGTGGTAGCAGGGCTCTGCTGCTACTCCAGCTCTGTGATCCTCTCCACCCCCGCTAGACCCGCCACTGATCAACAGACAAGCAAGACAAATTCTTGGAGAACATGTATGTTACTGGCTGAACTACTATATATGGAACATTGGCCTGATTCAGAAGGGTTGGTCTTACTTTGAGTAACTGAAGTCCACAGCAGATTCACTGTGCAGTGCCCACTGGCCTTGTCCTAGATTGAACTCCCAGTAATCTCAAAACTGGTGCACCTCATTCATTGGTCCCTCCCCCTTGCCGATCTGGGCTAAGCTTACTACTAAGGGGTGGGGAATCATTCAGTGTGTCACAGCCAGCAAATAAATTTGCAACATTGCTGTTGTAGGTGGCTACACCATCCACCATTTCCATTCCTCTCTCCTGGAACAAATAATATAGGAGAACAAAACTTTAATTCCTGATGAATGCGATAGGCACTTGGATGATGTTGAATATCTATGTGGCTATAAGGGAAGGCTCTGCTTTTATGCCTCTGCCTATTTATACTTACAGTACAACACTTCTACAATTATTGAATATAGAAATCTAGAGATTTTGGTCCTCTAATTATGTAATAATTACTGTATTCCTGATCAGTTAGAAATAAGAATTCAGAATGTTAGTCATGTCTTTGAATTCCAGCCATTAACATTCACTGAATATGTTTCACTTCACATAACCCACTTTAAACTCAGCTACTAAGGGCTCAATCCTAACCTAGAGTTAGACTGGCACAAGGGACTTGTGATGGCCCAGGAGTGTTTCATATGCACCATAAAGTGCATTTGGACCACTCTCTGAGTCAGGGAGGATGGCACACATCTGTGTGCCGTCCTCCCTGACTCCTTGTGTGGTGCAAACACACTTTATGGCGCATTTGCAAAACTCTCCTAACTAGGTTAGGATTGCACTCTAAATGATGTTTACTTTTTAATCTTAATGCTTAAATAGCCATCTGAAGTCAAAGAAATAATCAAGTCAGTTGTAAACTGGGTTGGATTAGGGCTATAATTGTGTTCGATGTCAGCAGCTTTCTGCTGGAGAGCAAAGTTGACATATAATTAGAGTTCAGAAGTGTGACAGCTTGTGTGCTTCATATTTGTTGTTCTTCATATTTGTATTCTTGTTTTTGTTTTTCAATTGTTAATTAAAAGTAGAAGGCCAAAAAATTTTCTTTCCAGAAAATAAGACTCAGAAAAGTTTTAATTGCTCTGAAAGAAGGTTGAAGAAGCTACAACTGATCTACAAATACTTATTTAGAAAATTCATAAGCCAGTCTTCAATACTAGACTCCCTGGGTGGCATACATTAAAATAATAAATGAAACAAAGTGACACAAATGAGTTCAATTTTTAACAAGTGGTAGGGAGCAATAGGCACACTATTGGTAAATTCAAGCAGACCAGTAAAAGAACACTTGATACCAGCTACATGGTGCTTTGGAATACCTGGGCAAATAAATAACATACTTTTAAAAAGGCATCAGTGAGCTTCTCTGGAGAGGTGTCATAATCTGAGACAGTGGTCTAACTAGCCCCCACGCACTGAACTTCAGATGTCAGGGAGACATGGAGGAGGATCGCCAACAATTAATCCAAAGTTTGGGCATTCTTTTGTGTTAGAAAATTATCCCTCAAGTGCCTTGGCATTATGCCAATTTGCATTTCAATGTTTAGCCCTTTAGATAGTGCTCTGAAATTAATCCGCAACCAGTGTAGCAATACTGGAGTAATGAACCACTGACTCCTTTCAGTCAATGATGTATGCATTCTGTAATGGCTGTAGGACTGTGTGGACTGTGGTGCAACTGGATAACTCGGATAAGCACAGATCTCACAACAGTTATACCTGGATATGGATAACAGAGTACAGAATACACTCACTCACTCACTCACTCTTATATAATTCATGTAGAGTACATGCATGTTCACCTTTTGTCTCTTGAGAGTACAGTGCAGAGCTTCCTCCCATCTATACACAAAATCTGTGTGTGCAAAGAACTGTTTCATACTCCTGATGAATGTGCAGGAATTGGGGACAGTGGGCATGGCTATGGCCTCCCTTCCGTGCATCTAGTCTGTGCATAAAGGAATAATCTCCAGTGGACTACACCTTCCACTAAGGCAGGTGTTCCCAGATTGTGAGCCCTGGCTCCCCCAGGAGCTGCAGAAACCAGCCAGGGGAGCCATATAATCTCTTCACCAAAAAAAAAACCCTGCCACCCTATACATGTATAGAATCATAGCCCTCATGGGGAGTTGCAGCCGATGGTCCAGTAGGTCAAGGCAACAGCCAGTTGAAAAAGTTTGGGTACCATTGCACAAAGGAGATGTACAAGTCCTCATTTTGTATATGAATAAATCTCTGTGACTCGTTTCGGAGCAAATGACACATTTCATGTAATGTGTATTTTGACCACTTTTGTTCAATGTAACTGTGGGGACACAGTATATCCATGGCAGGGAATAGGGCAATTCTGTGCCTTCACCATGGTTTGAATTAGGACTGTAGTCCTTCCTGTAGGGAGCAAAATCTCTCTACCTCCCCATCTTCCTGTGCCATGATTTTGCTGCACATCGTGTGCTATGTTGACCAAACAAAAAAAGAAGTGACCAAAACATGTTACTCGTAATATGCAGTTTGGCTTTTACTGTCTACTGTAAAACTGGTCCTGGTCCAACATAGAAAAAATTTGAAAAAGGTTTCAGTAATACGGCGAATGAGTAGAAATGATTTTTAATAAATGTATAGGATTAGTCCAACAACAGTATTATGAAGTTTTATCATGAATCTTGACTTAAAAACCTTAAGGTGAAATCTTAGCCTCCGTGGTAGAGAGAACTATGTTTTGGCACTTCCTTTTTCCCTCCTTTGTGGTGTTCCATTTCTCTTCTGCAAACAGTTAGAATGAACTAAAGCATTCCCTGTTTTCCATTAGGTCTCATTTGCTACAGCTTTCTGCTTTTAAATTACTTCTGAACTACAGAATCTGGCAGAGCTCATTGGAAGGCATTTGAGGACAGCTATTCAATTGGAGTCTAGCCATGTACAGTACTTGGAGGAATTGGACAAGAGTTGGGATTATTTTACTAAATGTTTATGACTTTTTCAGGAGAAACATGAGAATTGAAGAAAAAATCGTAGTTATGTCTGTGTGTGAATATTCACTGTCGTGAATGTTCAAGAAATGCTTTTAGAGTTCAGAAACAAAAGCCATTCAATATTTTCCCCTCCTGGTTTGTGTCTTAGTTCTAACATTACTTATCTAACCATGGGAAGTTAAGCATGTATAAAATGGTATCAACTTACCAAATCAGTAATTTGAGAACTATCTGGTTTACCATGTGGAATGCTGCCATTTCATGCAGGGTCACATAAGTTGGTTTCCACTTTTCAGGTTTATAATCCTGAGTGAACAGAAAAAACTGCCCGTTTTACATTTTTCTTTGTCAGAGGTTTTTATGAGAAATTTTATTTACAGAAACTTTCTGATAAACTTCTGTTTTTTTAGATTGTGAGGCCTTTTGGGACAATAATTTAACTTTATTATTATTTGCCTGTAAACGGCTTTGTGAACTTCATGTTGAAAAGCAGTATATAAATACTGTTGATTGTTTTTGAAAAGCGTATGCACAGAATCACATGATTAATGACTCAGCTATAGATATGTTGCTACTGCCTATGAAGGGTGCAGCCTGGACTTTATATGAATTGAACAAGTACTGTTTCTTTTAATTTTTATATTTATATGATTTTTGGTATATCAGACCAAATGGCAGCCACAGTCAAACCCACAAGATTAATTTTCAGCATGTAGTTCACTGGTATTGGGAAGCTGCATGAATTCCACATATAAGCCATGCACGGTCTCCAGAATGCCTCTAAGGGGAGGCAGCAGGCACTGGAGTGGCATCTCCAGGTTGGAGTGGCACTTGCATGTGGGGGAGAGCACCCATGGAGGTGTGCCCCCGGGTGTCATCCCCCAGGAACACCACACCCTCACTTCAGGATGTAGTGTACATTGATGTGGTTGTATCAGCGCTAAAAAAATTGGTTAGGATTGGGCCCTTAATGACATGATCAATCTAGTTTGGAGGAAGCCCCTGTTTGTTGACATATGCATATCTTATTTTTTTAATTAAAGTAACTCAGTTTTCAAAGTTCTTAAAACACCTTGAAATTTTTTTTGTCAAACGGATGACATTTGAGAAATACAAAGGTGAAACACAAACCAAGAAGGGGAGTTCTGTATCCAGTTCCTTCAGTAATAGCTAGTATATTTTTCCCCTCTACTTTTCCAGAATCAAGTTGAAATCCTGCCATTCTTTTACAAGGCCAAGATTTCAAATATTTTAGATGTGAATCATTTACAATAGTAGCAGATTTACTTTCAACCGGCATGAAATTTCCCAGACTCTTTAAGTAATGCCAATTAGGCCTACAGCAATATGAGTCATTCTGAAAGTTCTTTTTTTTTTCTAAAAAAAAGGAAGTGATAAAAAAATCCTAATTTTTCTGTATCAGTTGGGAATTTTGTCTGTCTAAATTGTGATGTAGAAACAAGGTATACATTTGCACATAGGAAATGTATGCCTAATACCGCCCAATACTGAGGACACAATCCTAACCAACTTTCCAGACCAGCATAGCTGTTCCAGTGGGTCATGTGCTGCATCCTGCAGTGGACTAGTAGTCATGGAAGCCTCCTCAAGGTAAGGGAATGTTTATTTCCTCACCTCAGAGCTGCATTGCCCTTACCCCATGGCTGGAAACTTGGTTAGGATTGCGCCCTAAGTCAGGTCTTTGATCACCTTGCTCAGTATTGTCTAGACTGGCTAGCAATGGCTCTCCAAATAATTAACGAACATTCTGCATTCTTTCAAAGCATATGTGCTACTACTGCCATAACTGTAGTATAGAGAACTTGACATGCCATAACTGTTGTATAGAGAACTGGACATCATGTTTTAGTTGATTTCTTGGCAAACATAAAATGTGATAGGGTGTCTAAAACATTCACCTCCTTAATTTCCTTCTTATTTGAGAAAAATAGCCAAGTTGACTATTAGAAGTCAAGTCAGTGGAACTGACAGTCTTGATTGAACAGAAGCACAGTCCTTTCCTGTTAGATTTTTTTGTAGTCTCTCGAAATGGCTTGACTCCTAGACCTCTTCTGCTTCTTGTGTAACTTCTCTTTCCAGCTTAAAGCAGTGTCCTGTGCTCCATAAAAGCAGTTCTGCTGCTTAAAGGTGCTGCAAGAACTTTTTTTCCTTCTCCCACAAGCTGGAAGCTATTTTGAGCAGCATGAAGAAACTTGGCAGTGTTCAGTGCATTCCTTATTCAAGCTGAGCTGCAGAAGAATGAGGCAAAAATTGGAACAATTCACTGGTATTAAAAACACAGTTACACCATAATAGACTAATACAGTGTTTGACTTCATCATAAGGGAACATTCCTACTGTACTCTGTACAGCCAAGTTGGATTGTGTGAAACTGCAAAAGAGACGGGGTAGAAGACTTTGGCAACGGGCAACAACAGCTAAATAAGCAAGAGGAAAAGAGACGTAGAAATGGAATGTAAAACTAGATTTGTTTATGGTAATCTACTAATCCATGCATTTCTACTAGTATGTAACTGCTTAGGGATGGCTAGCTATGAAATGGCAGCAGACAGAGAAGAATTTAGGGATTATAGTGAATAACAAACTAAAAAGGAGTTAACATTTTCATATGATCTCACAAAAGGCCGTAGTCTGTTCAGGTTGTATAAAAGCAAGAGTTCAAAGGTCATGATGGTTCCATTCAGCTGCATATTAGTAAGATCTGATTTTGGAAGATGGGGATTAAGATTGTTTCAAGAGTGGAGCTGCAAATTGGAAAAGATGTATTGAAAATGCTGAAAACTGTTTATAAAAGTCCTTGAGGAGAGGCTATATGAATGGTGTGGTTGGAAATGCATGTATGTAATTTCCTCATAGTTAAAAGATATCACAAGGAGGTGAAAAGAAAAAAAAATGTTCACTTATACCTACTGGTAGGACAAGACAGAAACAGTGCCTACAATGAATGCATAAGGTTCATGCGTGCATGGATTTCCCAAGGTTACTTTGAGTGCAGCATAAATCAGTCCTTTTCCATAAGAAATAAAAGGAACACAATCCTTGGGATTGATTTTGTACTCGAAAAATCCCTACTCTAGTCCCTTCAGGCAGGGGAGCAGGGGCTTTAGCAGTGTAATTCTGAAAGTTCTCCATGCATGGCACACCACTTTTGAAACCATGGGAAGTTTTAAAAGCAGATTGTGATATGGCACATGAGAGTCTACTTTCCAAAACAAAACGGCAGCTGTCCTCCTTGGACACAGGTCTATAAAATGATGATAAAAACCAGAGTGTTCCACAAAAGGCTGCATGGATGGAAGCAGTTCCAGGGAATACTAGTGGAAGACTGAAACGGAAGGCATCAGTCCTTTTCTGTTCAGCTGTAGTAAAAGCTACACAGCTTAAGTAAAGTATGTTTCCCACATTGGTCTTCCATGACATCATTTTCTAAATGTAAATATTGCATAAAGTAAATCCTGGGATCCTGGTCCAAAAAGCAGTAGTATAGCTGGGGTGGGCAGCAGTGCTGTATTTATGGCAGCTGATGCCCAGACCCTCCCACTTGCTGTTGGAGCCATTTGGGGCAGCGACGGCAATGCACAGCATGTTGCCATCACTGCCCTGAATGGCTACAGTGACATGTGGAAGGGGCCACTTGCATGAATCGTTGTGGTGGCCTGCCGTACTTACGGCTCTGTCCCCTTTTACTACAGTATGCCTTAACGAATTCGAATTAACGAATTTCTGCCTTAAAGAATTAGAATAAACTTCAAATCTACAAGAGCTGTTCATGCTAAAATCTGTAAAAGTTGATTCTACAATGTTTTTCCATAAAGGCTTTGAAGAAAAATCTAGACCGGCACCTTAAAATATTGTGATATCCTACTTCAGGCTTGTGCATTAGAGTGGGTGTCTGTGGGGCTCTTCAGACTCATTTTTCCATTTTGGGGGGGGGGACGGGAAGGGCCTTTCAGACTCTTAAGGTTGAAATATTTAATAATTTAGGTATATAATTTCAGGCTGTTGGCGGTATAGCCGTTTCAAACAAGGCTGCAAAGCAATTAGAAAAGCAGTGAAAAGTATGAGGACCCTCGTATTTGTATCCATTTCTTAAAACCACCCTGCACTGGCTTGCAAAGTCATGCCTACTTGTTACTTCCTGAATGCTTCAGCGCCTTGATGTTGCAAAGCAGGTGGGACTCTTTTTCCAACTGTGGCATGTTCTTTTGAGTGAAAGACATAATTTAAGTAGAGCAGCAGCAGGAAGCAGAGAAATTGTGATGCCGTACAAAGAGGGCAGAAAATGTTGGCATGTGTGAATGTAGGTGTATGTAAACTGAATGACAAGTCTAAAAGTGGTTATTAAATGCAGCATGGTTTTGAATAGTTGACTTGCAGCACAGTCTTATGTATGGTACAGAAGTACAATGGAGGAGCTATAGCGCTGGTATAGTATAATGCAGTGGTTCCCAAACTGTGAGCTGTAGCTCCCTGGGATGCCGTGAAAATCAGACAGAGGAGTCACAAAATCCTCTCAAAAAACCCACTGCTCTATGCAATGTATAGAATTGTAGCCCTAATTAAAACATCAATTTCAATTTGCTGGGATTCTTCCCAACTTAAGTGACATTGACATTGAGACCTGTGTGCAGAAGCAAGCATATAATACGCATACCTGAGTGTGTGTGACCCTGCTGAATGCACAGAACAGATGCATAGCCCTATTAACACAGTTATCAAATTTTTTAATTGCATTGTCGTCTGTACGTGTCTTGCCATAATTATAGAATTTTTTTAAATAATTGCAGCTATAGAATTTGGAAGCGTGCAACAATATCATTCAAACTTAGGGGGCTTCTTTAGTTGTCTTGAGCTATCCAGCTTTTATGGCATTGTTTCCATAAATACAATTCATTTGCACATTCCTGTCATTGAATAAAACTATATATCCAGAATAAGAGCGCAGCCCTAATCTGGAGTTAGGCCTGCACAGTTAGGCCAAAAAAGTTTAGCCGACACAAGGGCCACCGTAAAGTACATTTGGACCACTCTCTGACAGCACAATCCTATTCACGTCTACTCAGAAGTAAGTCCCATTACGTACAATGGGGCTTACTGCCAGGAAAGTGGGTATAGAATTGCAGCCTGAGTCAGGGAGGATGGTGCACATCCGTGTGCTGGCCTGTCTGACTCCGAGAGTGTTCCAAACATATTTTATGGTGTCCCTTGTGCCAGCCAAACTTTGTGGGCCTAACTGTGCCAGCCTACCTTCAGGTTAGGATTGCGCCCTAAACAAATTAACAGGGTAACACAAATTGCAATAATTGCATAAAAAATTATCATCTGTATCCAGTCTGTACGTTTTTTGTTTTTGTGTTTTAATTGATTGCTGCTGGATCACCAGAATGTGTACAAAGGTAGTGTATGGTTTTGTCTGCAATTTTAATTTTCAGCAGAATTGTAATTAAGATCTCTTTGTTAGTATTTGAAGCTAAGATGGTTTTTACCTATAATTTGCACGTGTGATCCATTTGTAGAAACAATGCAACAAAGGAAAAGAAAACATGCAGCTCTGTATCTGGAATTTCATACTGATTTTGTGATTGTATAAAGCTGGTAAGTGAAAAGCTATCTTGAGAATGGTTGTGTGGACTAAAGGCTTAAATGGATTGGGTGGAGATAGTCAGGGTTAGTTTGGAATAATGTTCCTTTCCTATTGTAGTGGAAGGGAAGACACTACTACAAAGTCAAGGGGCAACAGAACTTCAAAAGTGAATGAGAATAATTGTTTTGATTCAGTGTTTAATCCATGTGACTATTCTTCAGGAGAAATTATAACAGCAATTCAAAAAAATCAATTTCAAGACTATGAAACGTTCATGTAAATAGTACACATCCTTGAAAACACAGTTGCAGATAATGTGTGAGCTGTCTAATCACAGGCATTGGCTGATATTAACTTTACATAGTAGCACTTTTTCAAGCTGTTGTTGCCATGGAGGTTGCCACTAGCCAAAATCTGTAATGGCCCAATTCACATGCTACCATTTCCAAATATGAGGACATACTTGGGGGCAGCCAGAATTACTTATGTAGACAAAAACTGTAATGTCTAAACCAGCTCTAATGTAATGAAAAAGAAAAGCCAAATAGGTCAACATACAAGCCAAAATGAACCAATGAGCAAAACCATAAAGTAGAAAGTCCAGAAACATGCTGTTCTGTATAGGTGCGCTTAAAAAATAAAAATGAAAATCTGACTTTGTGGAACATATCTACTTTGAAAATGAGAGATGTGTTATATGTATGTATTTACATATGTATTCAATGCATATCTATGTTTTATTTTAGAAATGTGTTTGTTTTAAAGTTTAACTGAATTTTTTGAATATATATGGGTTTCAAGTTGCTGATTACAGAGACGTCAGCAAAATGTGTACATGTCTTGCTCCTTAAAAATCAAACACTTCATAGAAACCTGTCAGCACATTCTGTTGCTAGATCATGAAGTTTTTGAGACTTCTTGAAGCAAGAATATTATGCAGACTGATTCCTGGGATGGGATTGTTTTAACTACGGGTGCAAAGAACACAGAGCGAGGGTGGATGGGGTGGAATCACAAATTAATAGGGATTTCTACATGTCCTAGTCCATTATACCCATGCTAAACTTCTGCAAGAGTGGAAGACCCAGGTTTGTACATAGCCTTTCCTTGCCAGGCTATCTTCCCTCTGCAATTGAATAATCAAGTCTTCCCAGCAGTGTTGCACTACTCTATGGAGAGTGTGCATCATAAAGTCTGGAAAGCATTTTCCCTGCTAGACCAATGTGATATAGCCTGTTAATGCAGTTGCATAACTTTTAAAATAGAAAATGAAGCCCCTCTGAGTGTTACACTAATGGAGTGTGGTACTTCACTTTTAAAATCAATGTAGGCAACTTGTGGGCTAGTGCAAAAATAGAAAGTGAAAGAACTGGCATGAAATATTCCTAATTCCTAAATAGTCCTGTAATGGCTGACAGTATCTTCCAGTGGGGTAGAGGTATGAGTGCATTCCCTTTGTGGTGTGGTGATATCAGCATTTCCTTTGTATCTAAAACTGACTGCAGCAGAGACAGGCAGGAGAATGAGAACCGACTTTCAGGAGTGAAAAGTGGGCACACTAGGGGTAGACCCTCAAATTTTCCCAGATGCTCTCTTTGGCTTCCAAAGGAGTACTGCTGATTCGGGGAGACTCCCAGAGAGTCCTGCAGGATTAGTAAGTTTAGGGCCCAATCGTAAAGTGCGCAGCGTCAGCTGTATGCTAGCACTGTCTGTGCTGGGTGTCGCAAAAGTTCCATATGGCACTTTCCACCCAGTGAAAAGCCAGTGCAGTGCTGGGAAGACTCATTGGGGGAGCGCCAAGTGGTAGGGAGAGGAGGTGGAATTGGGAGAAGGGAGGAACGAGAGGAGGATCGGGCCTGGGAATGGCACATGCTGCTACTGTATCTTAAACGCCTTCCTAGGCTGCAGAGATTGTGATGGGTCTCCTGCATCCGCTAAATAGTGGGTGCAGATCTGAGTAGACACATAGGGGCTGCCTGGGCTTGACATGGGGTAAAGGAACCGATGTTTCTGAGGAAACTTCAAGCAGCTTCCCTGGCTTCACAGGATACAGCCGCCGCCATTTTGCTGCCTCCATACTGCTGGGTGCCAGGGAACCATAGAATTGGGCTGTTAGTTCTTATGTAGCTTACTTCTGTGGTGAAATAAGAGAAATATATGTAAGTATGGGTTTTTTTATTTTAAGACCGCTTATTTGACATACTAAGTTTTTAAAATTTCTTGTGTGTCTCTGCTTGATTTAAAGTGACTTTCAGTAACACACAAAAAATGTAGTTTATAACATGTTAGTTTGAACTGTTGTGGTATAATGCCAGTCTTTAAAATTGTCATAATCAAAAGGGCCTCTATGCTTTAAAAGTTATGTTGAGCTGTATTCAGTTGTTGAATAAAACAAAAACTTAAATACATTTTGTGTATTAAAATGTAAGCAAAATAATAGCTTAGCATTCACTCAGGTCATCTAAGAATCTAAGCAAAGTACGTATTGGCAGTCTCCTTAAATCAACAGGGCTACCCACTCACAAGTGTAATCAGTAGGTGTAATGGAAGGAAATGTTCCTTTAGCATCTATGTTTCTGTGAATGTGAATAGAAGTACAGCGTTTATGGATTAATTTTTATCCGAAGCAATTATTCTAGTGTACTATACTGTGTTTTTTGTTTGACAAAATGGTAAACTGTAGCTATGTTTGTAAGAGGAGGAATTCTTGTCGGTTTGAACAAAAATCTTTTGAGAGCATACCACTATTGCCCCCCCTTTAGCTAGATACTCGGATACTTTGGCTAGGTTAGGACATAATGCCAAACTGTTGTTGCCGAAAAAGGGCACAAAATGGTTCTTATTGCGAGGAAAGAATGTAAAAAGGCAAACAACCAAACGAGAGAGTATGAGGATCATTTTTATTACACCTGTACCGGCGGGCCAATCTCCCTGCTTCACTCGGCAAGCAGAGAAGAAGAGCAAAGTTATACAAAGTTTTAGATTATTTTTATATTCCTTTTCCCCCAAGCTGCTGCTTAGTGGAAAATTACTACATTACTACACATGAGAAGCCCTGTGTCAATTGACACAGAATATGCTGAGGCCTTGAGAATATGCTGTGGCCATTCTGATAAGGGAGGAAGCTCTCCTGGTTTTAGCCAGTTCCCTATCTATTGTGCAGAGCTAGCTGTACTGGATAGAGAAGGTTGCAGGTGTGGGCAAGTGAGTAAAAACAATGAAAGCAAAGAGAGAGAAAGTTACATACTTCAGCAACTTTAGGCAAGAAACTTTAAGCTTTAGGCTCAAGATGGTTGCACTTGGTTCGATGGCAACACTGTGATTTGTCATTTTGAGACTGAGTCTTATGCTCACATGTTCCCTTTTTCCCTTGCAAGGTCAGATTCATTTGCAACCCAGTCCTATGCATGTCTACACAGAAGTAGGTTTAATGGGATCTAGCCTCAGAGTGCAGTCCTAACCTTGAGTTATGCTGGCAGTTAGGCCAACAAAGTTTGGCTGGCACAAGGGCCACTGGAGAGCACGTTTGGACTACTCTTGGAGTTGAGAAGGATGGTGCAGTTCCTTACAGGTAACTGAATTAGAGCACATGAAGAGATGATGAGGGGTGGGGGTGGAGTAGAATCTTGTGAAACTGAGCCTTACTCATATAATGACAAACCATGGCTTCCAAATTCTTCACTAGTTTATAAGGAGCCCTCTTCATAAAATGTAGGCTAGCTTGGGGCCAATTTTAGGTAGTTTCACCTTACTGATCTGATCAGTGGTGCCTGCTACCTTGGTACAGCGGTGACCTAAACCCCTAACCCTTCCTGTGATACATGGACCATTGCTCTTCTGTACAAGATATTTTGGTACATTGAAATGAAGTGTGGATGATTTCTATTCTGTGATTTGTGGCAAGACTGCTTTTACTGTGACTACGACTTTCAAAATATGATTGTAGAAAGCCTTTGTTTCATTTCAGAAAAATTAAAAATGTAGAAAGAGACCTGCTTATTGCAAAGTAATCCAATATATATGTGAAATCACTCTTCATTGTGTGTTGCTACCTTGGACAAATATTTAAGAGATGGTGGTTTCTGCCACCTGGGTTACCGCCCGAGTTTCAGAAAATGCTATGAATTTTAGATAATGGCGAGCAAAGAAATAGCTGATTCATGGGTAACTCCATGCGGTAAACTCTTTGTGGTATGTTGCATAACAGCACAGTATTATGTAATTCCTTCATACTGGGGTTCATTTCTCGCTTTTCAGTGAATTGCGATGAGAGCTTAAATGCTGATAGCATTTTGCTTCTGGCTCCCAAGCAGTGGGCAATGACAGTTTGAACATTTGATGGTTATTGGCTGATGTCTGTTCAAAAAGAAAACTGGATGCAGTTCACATGCAAGCTTGCTCGTGCTGCGAATGCTTTGCTGTTGCCCTCTATAACAAGCTGCCGTGTCCTTGAACAATGAAACGGAATGGCACATTTTCTGTTCCATATTTAATTTGGAAGTAATATTGTGACTTGAACCTTCTGCCTAGGTGCAGTCTTCCATTTTTTTTTCCGATTGCAAATGGTAATTAGAGTTCATTTGCTTTTAATCATACTAAATTACATACATAGTCATTTCCTCATACTAGGAAGTTAAATCCTTTTTTTCTAGACTTAAGGAATACAGCCATTACAGCTTTTTCTATTAATCCAGTATGTCAAAGTATTTGAAGTAAGCCCAGTTTATTACATTCATGGTGTAAGCACATTATATTCGTTTTGTAGCTAGCCATTTGAACAAGTTACAAACCATGATGGGTATACCTTCTGGTTCTAAAAGCAGGCTAGACCTGAATGCCAAATGCAAGGGAGTGGCAACAGGAGGCAGGTATCTTATTATCCTGTATGCTCAGGAAACTGGACTAGATGGGTCTTTGGCCTGAGCCAGCGAGGCTCTTCTTATGTTCTTATGACATTTGCGGCATGAGTCTGTGGCAGATGTGGCAATGACATTTGCTGCCTTGTATAGGAAAAGCAAGTTCCCTCAGGGTTTCTCAAGGAAGTGGGTGTTTTATCATACTTTGCAGAGTTTCTAATCTCTCAGAAATTGGATATACCAAAAATTCATGGCATTTGGTTTGAAATATAGGAACAAGGCACTCAGTGTGGCTGCAATTCACATTCTAGGAGACAACATCAGCCTTCCATTCAAATGCTGTTTTCTGTTTTCATGTTGTTTCATGAACTTTGCTAGTTGATCATGTAAGGGGGATGGGAAAGAACGTACAAAACCCCATGACAGCTTAATTGGCACATTCTTGCCTCTCTCCTTCATAGTATGCATCACTTGTTTATTTGGTTCTTATTGGGTGTTTGGTTCACATATGGTTTTTATTTGGTTTTCTTATTGCTGCAACTATAAAATTCAAATTAGACATTAATCTACAGACAGTAATGTACTAAGACCCCTGAACTGTTCTGTGGCTTCATCTTGTTTTGTTAGCTGTTTCTCCCCCACCCCATGCAATTTACTTAAAAAAGACTGTCTAAGCACCCAAGATCATGTTGCACGTTGATATTTACAGTTTGATCCTAACTGGAAGAACCAGTGTAGATATACTGTATGTTTAACATAAAAGATAAGGGGGAGTAGACAAGATGTTTTAATAGTTAAGATGGACAACATTGGAGGATAACCAGACTCTTACAAGGTTAGGACAGCTGTAAGCAGACTGTTATCAATGGCTGTGAGGATAGGAATCTAAGGTCAGAACTAAAGTTCCATGAATATTCCTAGGGCTTTAGAACCTGGCAGCACTTGTGTGGCTCCACTCTGCAAAGCTGGGCAGAGGTGGGAGAACGCATGCAGCCGATTGGCCCCAGCTTTCACAGGGGGTTAGGTGTGGTACAGCTGTTGTCAGGGCTCTTGTGAGCAACCAACTTCAGTCTGTGCCGATCATGCAAGCCACGCCCACCTGTCCTATGTACAGTCTGAGATTAGCTGGTCGCTCATTTGGGAAGCTGGGTAGGAATTTTTTGTTGGTAACCTAATTGGCCAGGGTTACTTTTTTTTTTTTCCTTCTACCCTGGACTGGCATGTGAGTGTGGTGATTAAAGATAGTTTTTGGGGAAGGGTTCCCTTACTTTGGCAGGTAGCATGCTGGCTAGGTAGCCAGGATGGAGGCTGGCATACATGCTGAGGTAAGCAAGGTCAGGGAGTGAGCCAGGACCAGTCTGACAACACCTGTCCGGGCTGAGATGCTGGTTGGCGAGTCCCTTGGCTGGTTTATGCAAAGACCAACCAAGGCTTTGCCTGGGTCAGTACTGACCTAGATAGACTATAGTACTAGATAGACTAACCCATTCCTGGGTTGGTGGTGCCTGGAGCCAGTATGTCACATTCATTTGGGGTATGGGGGAGGTAAACGGCAAGACCGTTTTCCCCCGATCGAGTAGCTGCTAGCACACTTGGAGCTTGTTCCCTAATGACGTTTTCCCTGATGTACAGTACGTTAAGTTTATTGTGATTTTATTCAATAAATGATAATAACCCAAGCCTCTGTCTTGCGTGCTTATTGGGGGTGCCAATGTAACATATGAAGCTGCTTTATATGGCATCAGACCATTGAGCCATCCAGCTCAATATTTTCTACAATCTAAGTGGTACTGACAATAGACCTGATCTGAATCACAATACTGATGAAATTTAATTAGCATCAACACTTGGGGTTCCTGTTCAGGTTTCCTCTAGTTCTAAATAGCATTGGTTTTTGAAGATAATGCAAGCCGTGAGAGACCTCGTTCACTCAATATAACATTTTCAACAAACTGTATAATAAGAACTTCAGTCACAATTAACTTTTACTTCTTGCTTTGTGTGGTTTTTTTGTTCGTTTGTTTGTTTGTTTCTTCTGGGTATGCCATTCAGGACCTGGTGCAAATCTTTCTCCTGCCTGGTCAGCTAGAATACAAATTAAGGCAATTTACCACTCCTCAGTCACAGGTGCCAAACATCTAAAATATCTTGTTCATTATAACTGTGAGCAAGAAAATATTAGATATGCTTAATTAAGGAAAGGAATGCCTGCTTATGAAAAGAAATGGCCATTGGCTTTTTATTAATTTATAATGTCATGGAAATTACAGGGATATCTTTACTAATGATGTTAAAATATTGATCTGCTTGTTGATTTAAAATTGCTAGTAAGTGTGATGAAGCTTGCAGCCTTAGTTTTCTGAGGGTGACTTTTCCAGGTAAATACTGTATGATCAGGTTTCTAGAGGTTAGTAATATATCCTGTTATTTCCTGCTGGAGGTCATGTTGCATAATTCCAGTCTCATTCCAGTCTTACATCAGAGTAATTTCACTGTCAGCAGAGTCACCAATTTCAACTGGTCTGCGATAGAACTCACTGTTAAAATTATACTCTGGTACACATAGTGCAGCATGGAACCCTGGCACCATTCTTATACGACAGCAGTCTCCAAACCGCAGACCGCTGTGTATAGGGAAAACCTTCCCTGTCCCCAGTGGCGCAGACTGGTCTGTTGCACAGTGGCTCCATTTTGTAGCTGATTGGCTGCAGGGATGCTCTGGGCGTCTATACCTGGCTTCCTGTTGCACAGCCTTCTGGGACACCCAGGCATAGACGCAAATGTCCAGAGCGTCCCTGCTAGCCAGTTATCTGCAAAAAGGGAGCAGCTGCATGACAAACCGCTCCTCACTTCTCACAATGGGGGAAGGCTTTCCTCATGTGCTGAATATGGCCCATGGGCCGTGGTTTGGAGGCCCCTATTATAGAATTAAATGTGCAATCTTAACCAACTTTCCAGCATCGGGGTAAGGGCAATGCATCTCTGAGATAAGGGAACAAACATTCCCTTACCTTGAGGAGGCCTCCGTGACTGTCCCCAATGACAAGATGCAGCACATGCCCCATTGGCACAGCTGTGTCAGTGTTGGAAAGCTGGTTAGGATTGCATCCTAAATGTAGGAAAGTGACTCCTCAGGATAGAATCTGTCACAAGTGTAGCAGCGTAATATTTCAAATACTGAAAAGGGAAACAAAAGACTGGTAAGATTCATTACTTTGGGTGTAAATTCCCTTTCTTGGAAAGGAGGTAAGATATGAAACTGTGTGTATCTCTAAATGTGTGGCATGAGCATTCTAGGTATTAGATTTGTGCACAGATAAGGCGAGTGGGAACATGATAGATTTAAAATTTTACTTTGGCAAACTATAGCACCTTCTATAGAGAAAGCTTTGGAATTTTGTTAAAGAAGGTTAATAATTTTGCAATGCTTTTTTTTATAACTATACAGCAACCACTTGTTTTTTTCTGCCATACATTCCTGGCCAGTAATTTTTTTTCAGGTAACATGGATACTACATACTTCCTAATTTCCGTTATGGGTGTACGTGCATGTGTGCACACCCTTATTTGTTCATATTTTGAAATAGCCATCTCTAATTTACTCTTTCTAGTCCAGTTCTGTGATTTGATGTGCAATCACGTGCCAATTTTGTGTCTGTTTACACTGAAGTCAGTCCCTCTATTTACAATGAAGCTCATTCCCAAGTAAGAGTGGCATGGTTGCATCAACCTAAGACAGTTTGGCTCATCTGTTGTTGTTGTTGTTGTTGTCCAGTCGCTAAGTTGTGTCTGACGTTTCGTGACCCCATAGATCACAGCGCGCCAGGCCTCCCTTTCCCCCACTAGCTTCCAGAGTTCGCCCAATTTCATGTTCATTGCTTTGGTGAAACAGACTAATGCAGGGGTGTAAAACATAAGGCTTGTGGACCAGATATAGCCCATATAAGCTCCTTATCTTTTCCATGTGATAATTGGCCTGTCCTAGTGCTGCACTTTCAGCAGCGCTGCTTTTGCTGTGGCTCTGGGGACAGAAGAAGGCGTCAGAAGACAAGGAACACTATGGGAAAACGGGCAGACCTGGAGAGGTAAGAGAGAGAGATGCTGCCGAGGCACTTGGAGAGCCTGGTTACCATGCAGGTCACTCAGCAACACCACTTTTGTTAAGGCATCACTTTGCAGAACACCTCCCAGATGTGAAGTGATGCCTTGGCAGAAGTGGCACAGCTGAAAGGGCGACTCATGTGAAAATTGTGCTCTCCCAGTCTGATAGTTGGGCTCTCCCTTATCTTGAAAATATGATCAAGGTTTTCATATTTTCTGCTCTGTCACTTGAAGCTAATGAATTCCTAGTTAGGAACAAAGTGCTTATTTCTAGTCATCACCTGCTTAATTACATCATTTCCGGCCATCAGCAGTTAACAACAATGCTGTTCAGCCCGCTATATGCAATTAGTTTGACACCCCTGAACTTGTGCAATTTCACAAAAATACTAAATGTCAGTAGGTTTGTACAGGAGGAATCTTCATTCAGAAAAAGAAAGCCTCCTTTCACTGACAGATGTTATTAGCAGCAATGAATGTTGTGCTTAAAGTGTTTTCAGAATTCACAAACCCCTTCTTCAGCCACTTTTCTGATGTACAGAGTCAAATGAACAAGCTACTTGAGGATATTTGCTGTAGTGTAGTGTAGGTCTTCCAGACCTGATGGGTCTGGAAGAATTTATTACTCAATAAAAGTGTGAGCAGAGCATGATTGTTGAAAACCAATTACCTTTCTTTGCATTATCAGAATGATTTATTGTTGTCTTCTGGTGTGGGTATTCTGGGAAGGGTCAAGCACAAGAGTTGGGTGGAACAGTCCAGTACCCAGCCTCTTGCTGAGCCTGATATTGCTTCTTGTCTAAGGTCTTTTTGAAACATCCCCCCCCCCAAAGGAAGTGCGTGAGTTCTCTAGCTGATGTGATATCATTGCTCCTGTTGCGGGATAAATCTCAGAGTTCGGCTTCCCCACTAGATTACACTCCTGTTCAGTTAGCAAGCTAATTTAATACACTATTTTAAGGTTCAGACTTTCAGAATAAAATCAGCAGGAATCTTCATCGCTTCATTCATCTGGGTTTTAAAATCTACAGTGCATCTCAGTAATGTTTTGCTTTACTAATTTGGGAATATGATATAATAATACCTTCCATAAATCCTCCTCCTTCAGTGCTGTTCCATTACAGCACTCTGCATCTTAGCTTAAGTGACAGCTATTGTAGCAAATGGGAGCACTACATTGACACTGGTGGGCCAATCAGATATCACCAATGGTGTCTCCTTCATTGCTCTTTCACAAAGAGCTCAGCTTTGGCAGAATAAATCCTCTCTGTTGATGGAGATTTTACTATATTTTAAACAGACTTGCTTATTAGTGACGATTCTGTTCCTCTTGCCTTCCACTCAGGGGTCCTGATAGAACAATACTTGGATATTATAGGGGTATCAATACTGATAGGGGTACTGGGGTGACCCCATACAAAATAAGCTGTTTACCTCTAGTTACTATAGCTACTGCAAACTTTGTTGGTGATCTGTGTGGCACAGGGGAGTGCTGAATAGGGAATATGTATTGCCTCTGTGTTTGTCAAATTTGCCTTTGGTTTCAGTGGGGAGGAAGTAATGGGGAGCAGATGTGATAGGAATTCAGACTTTTCAAGCAAGTAACTGGGAGAGGACTCCACCACCTAGTTTTCTTTCCTATTATTTATTCCTTAGCTCAGCATCTCATTCCCACTAAACGTACACTCACTCTGGATTCTTGTTGATTTTTACATGTGGGGGGTTCCCTGCTGTCAGGTAAATACTGGTTCACCCATTGAAGAAATTTCCCAACAGATCCCTCTGCAGTTCCTCCTTGTTCCACAGTGTGTATTCTAGTTCTTTTCTTGCAAGGAACAATTCGGCAGAATCAGCTATTTGGCCAAAAGTAACAGTCACTAGACGCGAGTATTTGCTGTTCACTAGCAAAGGTGGTGTGCCCCCTGGTGGGGTAGAGGGTAAAGGGAATCCCCCATTCTGAGCTCCACTGAGGCCACAGGCAAATGCACACGGCTTTGGCAGGCCTCAGAAAGCTCTCCAGACCCAACTGGCTCTGGTTGGTTTGGGGGGGGGGGAAATCCGCTGGTTTAATTACTCACAGATTTTTTTATCCACGAAGATAAAAAGGCCCCACCTGTATTTTCTGCATACTCCACCATGAATTGGTTAAGTGCCAAACTACATGTTACAACAAATGCACAATTTGGCCTAAAGTTGTTTTCTATTTTAAAACAATAGTGCATTTTGGGATGTCTGACATGGGGCAAAACTGTGGCAGGGCACTGAAGCACTTTCACTCTGCCATAGCTCTGATCCTGCTCGCACTCCTCCCATGTCACTATTTGAGGATCTTTTTTTCCTAATTAAAGTAGCATGGGTGGGGCTGCAGTTGGGATCAGAATCATGGGAAGGGCAAAGCATCTAGTAACAAGCAACTCTATCTGTGTCAAGTTGATGCAGGATAAGATGAGTAGGATTGCACTTTAAGATGGGTTGTTGAATGGTGCTCATCAAATAAACTGAGGCTGGAAGTAAAGCTTTATGGAAAGAATCGGAGAATGATGGAGAATAGTTCAGTAGTGATTCGTACAAATTGAAGTATAGGTCATACAATAAAGTAAAATCGGTAATCTTCTTTGAGCAATTGGTTTCATGGCATAAACTATTTGTGAGACAGTGGAAAATAATATTTTTCTTTTTGGTTTGCATTTATGTCTTGAGGCTGTAATGAACTTTTTAATAAAGGTAAGTGTGATATTCTGAAGAGCAAAGTGTATTTGGGTCCCTTAACAGTGATTAATTCAGGTAGACAAGCTACTATGTGTGGCTCGTTTACTCAACTAACACATATAATCAGTGATGTCATCCGAGCGCGCCAACTACCGGAACGCTCGGATGATTGACAGCCCTCCGCCCCTATGGCGGATGGCTGCCACGCCCCCCCAAGCCTCACTGCGCTGGAATCGCTCCATTTTAGAGCGATTCCGGACGCAAGGGAGGGAGGGAGGGCGGGCCCAGCAGCAGCTCGCCCATCCTCCAAGGCAGCGGAGCGGCCCGGGACCTCCGCGGAACTAGCGGAACGGGGTTCCGGGCCGTTCCGCCTGGATGACAACACTGCATATAATGCATTTAACTGTGCAATCCCATGCATGTCTACTCAGAAATACTGTAAACCCAGTTCAGTGGGATTTACTCCCAGATAAGTGTGGGTAGGATTGCAGCCTTAGATTATTTTCTTTACTTGGTGTCTTTTTTGTATATTGTTTATCTATTTGAGGTAGAAATAATGCCTGCAAGGATAATTCTATTATAAGAATACTGTATATCTAAGCAGAGCTTACAGCTTGAAGGGTGGGGGCAGGGTGAGGGTCTAAGGTGTTGCTGAAAGGGCCAAGAATGGTTTCTGTGGTGGGGATTGCATTTAAAAAGGCAAACAACCAAACGAGAGAGTATGAGGTTCATGTTTATTCACCTGCGCAGGTGGACCAATCCCTCTGAAAAGTCAAGGAGAAAGGCAAAAAATACAGAATACAAGCACCTTTATACTCCCCCCCCTCCCAAGAACCTGCTTGGTTAGAAGTTACATCATAGGGGCTGAAGCATGAGATGCTCTAAGCTAACTGGTTCTTGTGAATATGTTGTGACTTTCTGATAAGGGAGGGGCTCTGCCAGCAAGAGCCAGTTCCCTATCTATCGTGCAGGGCCAACAGCCCTGAATTGTGAACATCAGCAACATTGAATTCACAAGCGGGGGCCCATGTGAGAACAATGGAGGCAAAGAGAGAAAATAGTTACAAACTCCGGCAGCTTGGCAGCTTAAGACAAGTGATTAAGCACAAGATTTAAGATGGCTGCAGTTTGGTAAGTTGGTAACAGTTGTTTCCCTCCTCTGGAACTATTTCCAATCTTTGCTACTTGACTAAACATCCAATGGTACATCTTCTGTTTATGTATACTAGGCCTAAAATTCAGGCATTTAGCAAAACAATGTATACAGCAATATAACTTATTACTATGTAACAACAAAACTTTGCCAGGACAGAATACTAGATACTTTTGCACCAAGACATTTTGCTTATGTCCTGTTAAGTTAGCCTTGTTGATACAAAAACAACATTTCTTTTTAAAAAGCAGAATACAGTCTTTTTGAACAAACAAAATACAATTCAGTGGGGTAGGATTGCAGCCTTGGATTATTTTATTTACTTGGTGCCTTTTTTGTATATTGTTTATCTATTTGAGGTAGAAATAATGCCTGCAAGGATAATTCTGTTATAAGAATACTGTATATCTAAGCAGAGCTTACAGCTTGAAGGGTGTGGGCAGGGTGAGGGTCTAAGGCAATTGGTGCAGGGACCCTTTATTATGGCCATATATTGGCCATGCAAGTTGGGCCCCAGGGTAAAAGGCCCATTTGCCTCTACTCAAGGAAGGGTTCTGTATCTAAGTAAGCTTTGTTCTTGAATAATTCAGTGAAAGCCCTAGAAGTAAGACCTGATTATACTGTATATGGTTTGTTAGATTTCTGTGTCATTGAAGAGAGCTTAAAAAAGAAGATGAAATAAAAAGATTGTCTTCCTTACTGCTGATGTATAATATAGTATTTTGATGTTTCAATATACAACTAAAATATGGTTGTATATTTTAGTTGTAGACCTGAATGGCATTGATATTAAGAAATCCAATGAATTTCAACTGTACTATATTAGCAAACTGATGGATTCAAGTTGTGAATATTTCTAGTTTCATCTTGACAATTCTGTCAAGGCAAATTTGAACTTTGTCAGTACGTGTCATCGCTTTTGAAGAAGACATGCGCAAAACCTTTGCTGTATTGGTGATTTCAGCTCCAGTCAGATAACATGACCAAAATATCCTATGTTAATTTGCAGTCTATTATATTCACTCTGAGAAGGTTTTATTGTACATTGTACCAGGAAGTCTTGTTTAATTTGGGAGGAATTACTTCCACATATTCAGTTCAAAAAAAACCTTTATTGGCAACAGATAACTAAAACAAAATTAA
This sequence comes from Lerista edwardsae, assembly GCA_029204185.1. Lineage (NCBI taxonomy): Eukaryota > Metazoa > Chordata > Lepidosauria > Squamata > Scincidae > Lerista > Lerista edwardsae. The sequence continues at coordinate 30,075,268 of JAJKFI010000003.1, forward strand.
AAAGGAGAGCAAAACAACCACCCCACCATTCTGATTGTCAATTACACATCCATTCACAATGAAATGACAGAAGACTCTTGAGTTCCATCCTGCTAATATCCCAGAGATGTTATTTATTGGGAGTGTTGAGTAGTGGACAATTAAAAAAAAAAAGGTTCTAGATTCTCCACAGGGTTCTTGTCACAGGAACATCTTCTTTCTGAGTGGGGGAACACCACTAAATCTGCCCACCAATAAAGCCGAAGGGAATGCATTACATTGCTTCCAAATAAATGTTTTCTGGATCAGGCTGGAAGTCTAAGCACATTTATACTGAAGTAAGTTGACATCACTGATACATCTCCAACAATATGTTCAAAACTTGGATAGACTTTGAATGTGCTCTTGTGGCAAAATGAATCTTTATGACCCTGAGTAACCTTGGGGCCAGTTTTATGTATAGTACTTTCTCCCACTTGAAAGTAATGGAAATGAACTATTTGGTGACTAGCAGTGCAGTCCTCTGCACTTGTAGGTACTTATAAGTAAGCCCCACTAAGTTGAATGGTGCCCAAGGCTATACTCCTATAAACACTTACTTGGGTGTATGTCTCATTGAACTCAGTGAGGCTAATTTAGGAGTAGACACATTAGGATTGTGCTAATTTCTATAATTAATATGGAACTATTTCTCAAAGCATTGTGAGTTTGTAACATGTTCATATGCAGCAGACTGTCAAGATATATTCAAACTAGGTGGAGATAAGCTTTATACTGGGCAACAGGGGATTCAGTTGATATTCTACAACAGTGTTTCTCAAACTGTGGGTTGCGAGTCACTTGGTGGGCCACGACCTGATATCAGCTGGGCCACAGAAAGCTGGGAGCAGCCATCTTGGAAGCTTACTCTTGCAATATTCCTTTTATGAATGTTAACAGTTTGAATTTTCAAGTGAGAGGTTTGTTTTTTAGTACAGTGCTTTTACATAATATTTTGTTCTTATCTTACTTTCTGTGAGGGGATGTTTCATGGTTGTGCAATTGCTGCAGACCAGGAATGCCAGTGTGCATGCCAAGAGTGTCATTTTATTATGTTTCAATGATGGCACTTCTTACTTGATTATGTCTACTTCTGGCTATGAAGTAATGATATCACTTCACCAGGTTAATGATATCACTTCTGGTGAGTCCCAATACAAGTGCCATTCTAATAAGTGCTCCCACCTAAAAAGTTTGAGAACCACTGTTCTACAAGATATGTGCAAAGATGGTGAATCTTATGGTCCAGTGATATCTACAATAAAAATTTAGCAATATATCCACCTGAAGAAGTATGAAAAGATCTTTCATCCCTGTTTTTGTGTCTGCCATCTCCTTTTCTCTAGAAATGGTAGTCATAGTAATAAAAGGTCAAAATAAGGGAAAATGGAATGGAGAGAGTCCTTATTGTCATGGAAAATGGGGTTTGGAAGGAGCTTCTGCAATGGGGAAAGAAAGTGAAGAAAGCTAAAGATTTCATAAATAAGAGATAGGATGCATGGGAGAGGCAAAGGAGTAAAGTTATGAGAAACTGAAGACTGAAAAAATCCTAGCAGTTGGGGTCAGGTAGAGAGGGAGAGAGAAATAATTCACAATGATGCATGCAAAGATGGTAAATTAATAAGCAGGGGGAAAGAGAGGGTTTTTTTTTTTTTTTAATAAGCCCAGTGTGTTTAATTTGCATGTTGGAAACCAGGTTCAAATCCTATCAGCCATGAACCTCACTTAATGCTCTTGGGAAAATTCCTGTTCTTCAACTTAATTTGTCTTCCACAGTTGATACAAAGATAAATGTTACATGAACTCTATAGCTATTTTAACCAATAATTAGCAACATCTTCCCAGTCTTGGAATTGTGCGGCAGTTTTGTCCGACAAATATGGGGGAATGCTAGAAAATTCCTTTGGTTTTTGACCCTTCAACTGTACCTCAGACTTTTTGGAAAGTCATGTGTTTACTATTCCTTTATTCACTAGTTAAGTTCAAAAGGAGTGAATGTGCTATGTGCTGTGTAAAACTGATCACTGGAAGGAGGGAATGAGTAGAGAAATTGGTCAGAAAAGCATGGACAGTCCTCTTATCTGACTGGGGACTGAAAATGCCATTGAAGCAGGTGTAAATGTTTGTCCTCGTTTCAGCAACTTGTAACCTTTGTTTCTAGACCTGCCACAGTCTGGTTATTTGCTGCTTGATTTCACTTTTTGGGTTTAAATACATATTATGGTTTGTTTTCAATAACCATCTTCCCCATGTCTGATAGATTAACCTCATTCTGCAATTCTGCAATGTCTCTTTTTACTTTTGCATTGGTATCAATGAACCGAGCATTTACTATACACTTCCAGGATTTAAGCCAATAGGAACTTTGCCCTCCTTTTTCCTTGAATGTCTCTTGTCATGGACTTACCATACATACTTGAATATAAGTCGATCTCATAGATAAGGGCAGGTTTGGAGCCAAAAATCACACATTTCCTATGACCCATGGATAAATCAAGTTTGGGGGAGATTGTTAACTCTGTGGAGGCAACAGGTCTATGCTGCTGGAAGTTCCATTCCATGCAGGTTTATAACCTTATTTCCTCCATTGATCTTACCAAGGCTGATGTAACTGCAACCAAACTTGATGCTGCTGACAGGCGTCTTCCCTCCCTTCACCCTAACAAGGCTGGTGCAGCTTAAGCAGCATTTTTTTGGTTGCAATTTTCAGGCCTATTCTTTTCCTTCCCTCTCAACTTAACCGGGCTGGTGTTGCTGAGCTACACTGTGCAGCTCAGAAAATGGAGATGGGTACTTCTGTAATGGCTCTCTCTGTCTTATGGGCTTCTCCGCTTTTTTTGCCTCCTTTTTTTTCTTTAAACTTGAAGCAAGTTTGTTACTCAATTTACCATATATACTTGTGTATAAGTTGATACAAGTTTTTAGGATCAATGTTAAAACAACTTTCTCGACTTATACATATGGTTAAGTCCATAGGTATCTATGAACACAGAAGCTTTGGGACAAGCACAATTAGTAGTTGTGTATGCAAAATCTCTTTGGTTTTTTTGTGTGAAATTCTATGAAGACAACTAAATCTGGATATGTTTATCCCAGAAGATGGCATGACAAAAAATTGAAGGTGTTTGTAGGAATAAGCCTATGAATATTATGGAAAGAAGTGTGATATGCATCCTTGAAATGCTGTCATAAGTTAACAAATAATGATAGCCTAAGGTGAATTGATAATGCTGTTCATAGATAGTCCATACATAAATTGTTTCTCTGAACTAGCTACACTGAAATCCTATTGAAATTTACTGGAGTTTGGAGGACTATTTGCCTTGAATACACAGATTTTAGCTATTCACATGAGTATTGTATTTTCAATGAAGTGTATTATATCTGCACTAAAATTGAATAACAAGAAGCCCAATCTATTACCAAGGCTATAGCAGTGGATCTCATAGTCCAAAGGTTGACAAACCCTTTGGGACCCGCTGTAAGTGCTTGTAGGGGAGGAGAGCAGGAAGCAATGTGACCCCCAGGATCGCACTGCTGCATGGGGTGACGGGTTTCGCTCTACTTACCAATCAAAGCACTATCATCTTGGGGGTGCGGGGAGCCCCACAAAGGCCTCCAAAGGGCTCCCTAAGCCTTGGGAACTTGAAGCAATCACAACCCACTTATTGGTTTGTGATCAAAAACTAGAAGTTGGTTGTGATCTCAAGTTTCTGATATTTGGGGAGCCCTGCAACCCTAAGGACAACAGTGCTTAGATTGGTAAATAGATAGACGCCCCTATCACCCCTGGCAGCAGCGCGATCCTGGGGATCACTTTGCTGCCTTCTCTCCTTCCCACCCCTTAAGGGGATAGTGAAGCCCCAATTTGAGAATCTCTGTCATAATCTGTTGCCATAAACCTGTTACTGTACATCAGTAGGAAAGGCGTGCCAATGTCATGGAGTTCATGAGCTCACCAGCACACACCAAAGCAGTTATAGTGCTGGCAGGGGGTGATTCAGGGTAGGATTGGGGATGGGGATCTGCCTGAGTAAGGGATGGAGGGAGAGGATCATGGTGGAAGCAGCACTTGCCAAGTCTATGCTTCCTTTCCAGCCTGGATCCACTCCCTGGATCTCTTCAGACTTACAATAGCATAATAGCTGGTGTAGGTCTGAGGAGACCCACTGATGGCCAGACAGCCTAAGGTAAAAAAATACGTTGGTAAAAAAAACATGCCATCAGCCTAGATAAAAAGTGGTAGATAGGAAATGCCGGCAGCATGGCTGCATTTTATAAATCGGTGGTTAAACATTTAAAATACTAATGTAATTAACAGGCACTACTGTATTTTTAATGCGCATAGGCTTCAGTTGCTGCATGACAGAGCAATTTGCAAGCATACTCTGAAATATAGTGATAAATTGGCAAAATGGTTAACTCTCAGATGACCAGCTTTCATGGTATTATTCCTTACCTTGTGCCATGCGGAGTTCCATTTCAGATGAATTGTGAAGTTTGTATTAAGTGTAATAGGCAGCCTTGTTAACTGCTTTCTGCCAATTGGCACGCACCTTTTGCCACTCTCGAGTCTGCACAAATAATGGCACCAATGGAATGGCTTACCTGATCAAATGTAACTGACAAAGATAAGCGTATCATGAAAAAAGAATTCTTTTAGCTGACTAGAAAACTGCCCATGTTCCCATAGCAACTTTTTGGCTGCTCTTGTGCCTGGGCTACTAGTGATGCTAGGATTTCTTTGATGGAAGGGAACTGATTGAAGGAATTTTAATGGGAATGTAACTTTTACTAATCTGATATAGAAGTTCTCATCACCATTTTTTTTCCTGTCTACGTCCAACACTGCTGGTGCAGCTTTTAAGTATATAAAACATTCAAACATGTCACAGAATGTCATACGTTTCTTCCTGTGCTTCTGTTGTAATTTGATCATAACAGGAGATGGGGTATTTTTCAGTGTGTCACATGTGTGCTGAAATGGCACAGTAGGTTTATTATGCTCTGAAATGGATGAGTGCGTGTCTGTAGTGCAGCTGTTCACATAAGTATGGACAACTTATGGTCCTTGGTTCATATTTTGAGCTGCCTTGAGTGCTTCATTTATTTAAGAGCAGGGGTCTCCAAACCCCGGCCTGGGGGGCTGATGCAGCCCTCGGAGAGCCTCTATCTGGCCTGTGGCAAGCCTCTGGTCCCCTATGAGCCTCTGGCCATCCTGACCTTGCTGGCACAGGCTGTACCCTCCAACTGAGCTCTGGTTGTGTTGCCTTCGAAAGGCCAAAAAACCTGGAAGTGATTTTTTTTTGGTCCTCTGAAGGCCTTAGACAGCTTTCTAAGGGCCAGGGAGGCCTCTCTGGCCCTCAGAACATTCTCTGGGTGTTTTCTGTTATCTGCTGGTTCTGAGATATTTTCTCCAGTACATTTAAGTTAAGTTGCTTGTGTGGTGGGAGAATGGGAGTCCATTAAAGTGTGTGCTAAAGTGGTGCTTGGAGGAATCCTGGAACTTTGAGCCCATTCATTCATTCATTCATTCATTCATTCATTCATTCATTCATTCAT
>JAJKFI010000003.1:30080857-30094105 GCA_029204185.1 Lerista edwardsae
CATTCATTCATTCATTCATTCATTCATTCATTCATTCATTCATTCATTCATTCATATTATTGGTTCTCGACACCATGTCAGATATTTGATGCAGCCCTGCAGTTAAAAAGTTTGGAGTCTCTGATTTAGAGGGAAAGGCGGGATATAAATCATTTCAATAAATGAATATTTGTTTGGTCTGAAGCATCCATGTCTGCTTACATTGGGGGGAGGGAAACTCAGGCACTCGGTGCTTGCAGTAATTTTGGAAATCCACCAAGGCTTCTCATTTGTTCAGAGATGAAACAGAAGCAAGTTTAGAGCCTCTAATTAAACAGGGGCTCCTGCTTTCTTCATGATTCTTATGCCATAGGGCTAGTGATGAAAAAATGTGCTTCTTGGAATTCTTCAAATTATTTTTTTCCTTCAGGATTTTTTTGATTGTGATTCTGTGAAGCGTTGTTTATTCTGGCACAAGGCTTGCATACTAGGTTTAAGCACAACCGATAATTCAAGTTATCTATGGTTTTATCTATTTGCATTTTCTCTGTGTTGTGCAAGTTTCAAGCAGTGCAAGCAGTTAACCAGGCACAGGGTGTGTGGAGGGGCATCCTTTGCCAATTTGCCAGCTTCCATCAATCTGTTGTCTTGAGATTCCTGTGTCACCCTGCCTCATCGGGGGTTCACCCTCACATAGATGAAGGTTGGACCTTTTGAGAGATGCTTTGCAGAAAAAATTGGTCTTGAGAGGGAAGTGGGCTTTAAGCAAAACTGTTTCAGCTGTAAGGTGCAGCATGGCAGAAGATAAAAGAGCAAGAGGGAAAAAAAGCAAAATAAGGCCATTAGAATGTTTGCGAATGGAAAATGTTTGGTGTTTCATCACCAGCTTAAAACAATTCTTTGGATAGTATACTTGTATACTAAAAGCTCAATGCATTTTTACCATTTTGTCTAGGAAATGAATAGGAATTCTTGCTGAATTTGAACCTCTTGCTCCATTTTTACAGAGGCAGGTATGTGTGTGGTGTTCCTCTAGGCTAAATGTAATACAGATGCTTCTCATTGATGACTCATAAATAAGAGATCTGATTTTGAGCCTTAGAGTTTAAACCTTGGAGCTGAAATGCTTTATGATGCCTATTCTATGATGTTTCATGGAAATGGTGCCCTGTCATCGATGATGTACACAACCCACGTCATTTGGGTCGGAGAACTGCCTACTGGTTCAGATTATGTCTGAGATGGATGGTCCTTGTTAATTCATTAGCCTCGTCTGTGACCTTGACTGATATGGCGGCTGGATCTGGGAATAGGTTCAAAGAATTTTGTTTTCTCAGAGAAGGGAATGAAAGCCGGAAATATTAACACGGTTATGTACCAAGAACCAGGTTATGTACCAAGCCATTTACATTATCCTCAGAAAACTGCATGGGAAGTTACAAGTTCTGCCTGTCAAGCAGACTAAACAGTGTTTGTTGTAGAATTGTACGTGGCTGAACTGCAGATTTGCAGGGTAGGACCTTGTTTGTACCTTGTAGGGCAAATTTTAGAATGCTGTAACACAGAATCCCTTACATTTTGGGGGGACAGTTAAACTGCTGAGGGACACAATAAAGCATATTTGGACCACTCTCAGTGTCAGGGAGGCCAGCACACAGACGTGCGCCATCCTTCCTGACTCTGAGAGTGGTCCAAATGCTCCAGGTTAGGATTGTACCTTTAATATCCAAGTGATTGGATGTGTGATATTCGCATTGCTTCTTGTTTTTATTTGTTGTGGTATTTAACCCCACAAACAGTAGATGTTGGTGGTATCTACTCACAACAACTATCATGATTTATATTTTATACATTATTAACTGCCTTATAAGTCTTTTTGGTTAATAGGTGGGATATAAATGTAGTAAATATATAGGAGATTTCAGAGGAGAAAAGGCAAGCTATGTCTGGCAAGGTTGTGAAGGTGTTACGGCAGCTGCCACCCTTTTCTAAACTATATCTCTGTTTGAGGGCAATAGATGACGTAACCTGGTGCCCATTAAAACCATTCCATTGACTTCTTTCCATTGACATCTGTTGTTAAGGAAGGTGATATCAAACAATCTCAAAATAATGTAAACTGAGAATTTGTGACTATGCTTTCTAAGCAGCATTTAGTGCTGCTTTATAGGTAAATGTGCAAAGTTTGTTCAGTGATGGTGAATGTTTCATTGACTAGCTATTCTCATTGTACAAAAATGGATAGTCTGTTTCTGCTTGGCTGACTGTCCCAACACAACACCCTTGTTTCCAGAGTTTGGAAGCTTACCTGGACTTGGCTGAAGCCCTAAGGACAACCTTTTGGGGACTTTTGCTGCAGTACCGTAGCTTCAGGGAACATCACTGTAGGTATTGCAGGTGCCACAATGTGCCCTGTAACTGTCCTCTCCCGCTCACCATTGCAACCAATCTGGGCAGCAACACCAATGTACAATTTTTATCGCACACACTGCTGTAGCTACTCTAGTGTTTTGTACAGATCTTTTGGAACTGAGATTAGCCTCCATAACTTGGAAAAAAAGATGAAAATTTTAATGGCAGTTGATATCAGTAGGACAAGACAAGATGCAGTCAACATTATGAGCTGGAAGAGAATTCTTAAACTGTCTTTTTTTTTTTTTTTAAAGACGTCTCTAAGAAAACTTGTAAACGGTAACTTAATTCTGTATTGACCTGAGGGGAGTTCACCCATAGCTACTCACAACGTCTCATCAAGCTCTTTGAAGAATTCTCCTCATGTAGATGAACTAGAAACCAGATTTGGGTTAAAATGAGCACATTTTGCAAACTGTTGTGGGAGGAAATCATCATGAGCAGACATAAGTATTCTCAGATAAATGTACTCAGAAATGTGATGCTACCATAAAAATTTGGTGAGGTAAAATTAGAATCAATAGGGACAGGAATGTTTAAGAAAAATGTAGAGTTGATTATTTGAAATGAATAATTTTATTTCCCAAGAAATGAATAATGCAATCCTGTGCAGTTACTCTTCACTGCTTAAATATAAGAGGAGCACCACCTGAAAAAAGCACATCTTTGCTCAGTTAACGGAGTAAACCACTTTATAATTTTTATATAATTCTTATGTAAGAATATGAGCATTATATAAGAAGAGTACTTATATTCTTATACAACCTCAGCAATATAGCCATCTACTGGACTTATTTCATATACATTTTCCTGTAGTTACTTCACGATGAGAATCCCACATAGTTCAAATGGATTAGCTGGCAAATCTAATGAATAGCTGGCTACTTAATATATCCTCTGAACATTGAGTCATCCTATGTGGGTTTTTTTTCCTGTAAATAAAATCACCATGATTGCCTTTCAATTGTATTTAATATTATGACTGCAGATTTGCAAGGCTATAAGTTTTTGTCAATTCTTTGCATTAGTTGTGTCAGTTTTTGCTAATTATGTTAGACAAGATACAGTAAGTTGAGCTCATAATTACGTGTTTGGGCTTAAATGAAACACAGAAATTTGGGAACAAGTTCGTTCAGGTTTACGTTTAATAGTTAGAACTTGAAAGCAAACATTCCAAGCATATTTATCATCATGGATTGAAATGTAGCTTATATGCAGAGCGTCTGGTCTGAGAAGGATAATAACCCATATAATCAGCTTTTTAAAATACCGATTAATTTTATCAACTTTCTAAAAACAAAATCTTTTTAATTAATATTCTATACAAATGTTACTTAAGTTATCTTGGAAAGGCCAAACATGGGCTAATGATAGTAGTTAGTCAAGGTTGATGGTTTGCAACTACTATTTGTATTGTAAAGTACTGTACATTAAGTACATTATTTTCATGAAGTCAATGAAATAATGAATTCCTTGGTAATGAATTGCAGAAAACTACAATATGAAAAAGAGCAGAATATCCCAAATATAAAAACATAAAAGTTGATAGGTTTACAGGTTTTAAAAGATTTTAAAAAGGTCCCTAGTACCTCCCTCCTTGGTACCAGAACAAATAGGTCTTTAAACCTATTATTATAATGCCCCTATATAAACCTGTGGTGCATTTCATTGTGTACAGTTCAGGTCACTGCCTCTCAAGAAGGTGACTGTAGAGTTGGAAAACATGCAAAATGGGCAACCTGAATGATGAAAGAACTGGAACAATTGTAAGGAAAGGCAATTATAAGGGAACATTGCTGAAATATAAAGGTGCCCCCCCCCCACTCATCTGACAGTTTAGGGATTGGAGCACTGGCTGAAACCAGAAACCATCGAAAAGTGGAACTCTATCTTTTTTTTTTTTAGTTTCTTACAATGCTTTTTAGCTTGTAAATTGCAAATGTCCTTTTTATTTTGCAAATTCCTGCAGTTGCACTAAGTTTGCTGGAAATTGACTGTCGTTTACATCTTTGGGAATAGAAATAGACCCCAAGCTACTGTTGGCAGTCAGGGGAGAGGGCAATTATTGCCTTTAGAACAACTCAGAGAGGGCGCCAACATGATGGTATAAGTTGAAAGAGCGGACTTTGCTCTTTCTGACTTTCGGGTATAATTGAAATGCTTTGAAAGAGTGGATCGTAGAAAAACAATAGAAAAGTGGGGGGGATACCTATGTAAAATTATGCATGCTGTGGAGAAAGTGGACATTCCCATTTTTCTCACAATATGAGAACCAAGAATCATCCAGTGAAGCTGACTGTTGGAGATTTAGGACAGAAAATAGGAGGTGGCACTTCATGTAGTTGGCCATGCCCCACCTAAGCATCTCTAAAATCCTGATGCCCCCCCCATGACATATAATTCTTATTATTCAAAAAGTGAACTCCTATTCACGTGAAGGAAGCCTAAAAAGCCTTTAACTTGGTTTAAACAAGGTTCCAAAGAACATGGAATCCATGAAAGAGAAAAATAAAAGATGGTGTGGAAAGAGGGAAATTTAAGAAAACATTCTGAGCTTAATTTATGAATAATAAGATATAAGGACAATTAGTGGGCTTTCAAATTCACTGTTCATAGCTTATTCTCAAATTGCCCCCCTTAAAAATCAAATTGCCCCCCTGTGGGGCGTATGCCCTAGGTTGGGAACCACAGATGTAGTGAATAACTAGTCGGCTGCATTCATTGTCACAAGATGTAGTGATGTCTTTAAAAGGGGTTTGGACATGGAAGGCAGGCTCCTCAATGGTCACTAGTCATGATGACTATGCACTTTGTCCTGGTTCAGTGACAGTGTGCCTCTGAAAACCAGTTACAGGGGAACATGGCAGGAGATAAATATACCGTTCTACCTTCTGCTGTGTATGGGCTTCTCAGAAGCAGCTGAGCTAGTAGAAGCAGAAATTACTAGGTGGGGCTTTTGGCCTGATTCTGCAGGGCTTATGTTCAGATATTTTGAGCTGATAGTGTACATCACTGTTGTTGGGAAATTCTAATATTTTGTTGAAAGAATGCTATTAAATCTGGAATGTATAAACTCTCAATTTGTTGTACAGCCTTTTCTAATAATAATATCTATTACAAACCTCTCAGTTAATAGCTATTTGAATCCATGTGCCTGTGAATTTTCACATTTTCTTTTTTTAAACCTTGCTTGCCTCTTAATATCATTAGATGTGCAGAGCTGTTGCATAACCGATTTTAGCAAAGGTCTATCACATACTTGGTTTATACATGGTTGAATAATAACAAAATAGTGGAAGTTGTTAATGTATTGCCATACCAATTGTACTTTTAGTACTACAGTTAAACTAAATGATATGGTGGCATTGTGAGTGGTTCTCTGTCGCACACATGCTATGTCTAAGAAAAAGGATTGATAGTCACTGGATGAGATGTTAATTCTTGACCACTATTTATTTATTATTTATTATTAGATTTTTACCCCGCCTTTTGTGCCCGGAGGCACTAGTATATAACTAAGTCAGAATTTAACATCCCTTCCAGAGTCATAAATCACATGGGACATTTTTCTGTTCAGGTCCCATTGAAATGAATGGGAATTGCATGCTCATGCACTATTCTCCTTCGTTTTGCGAGCATTTGGAATCCTTCCATGCTTTTAAATAGGAATTACATTGAAGATAACTTCAGAAACTGTGTCCTGAGTCAGTAGGACACAGGAGACTGTGCACCTGGCTCTTTGTACTGCTGGTTACTGTTAGAGGACCAGCTCTTTTTAGGCTAAGGGGTTGTTTGACCTTGCTTCTTTCTTTTTGTTTTGCGCCTCTTGGCAGACAATAAGCACTTCCCATTGCTTTTTGTTTTGCTTACGGGGAAGGCTTCGTGTAAGAACTCCTGAAAACCTGTTATGCCAACCAAGTAGGCAGCCAAAATAATGAGGGGGTGGAGACCCTTCCCTATGGGGTAAGGTTACAATGTCTGGGGCCTTTTAGCCCATTAGTCTGCAGATTCAGAGGAAGCATACTGGTAAGCACTACGTGTGCTTGCCATATCTGAACTTTTGCATATCTGAGCTTTCCAGAAGGGCATGGTCGACTACTTGTGGAAAGAGGGCTAGATAGACTTTTTTTGACTGATCTAGCAAAGCTGCTCTTGCATTCTTACACCATTACTCAAATCAAACAGAATATAGCCCACACCTCTGAAAAAAGATACATGTGCCTAGCTTTATATGATTCTAAACTTGAATATCTCAGTATCCAGTACTGCAGAAATTGTTTGGGACTGAATGCCTCGGGAATGCCAAAAAAGGTGTTAAGTTCCAAGGTCAGACCGTACAGCCAAAATCACATATATTGTGGAAACCTTAAAGCCAAAAACGGTCTCGTTAAGAACAAAAAGCACAATATGGAGACACACCAGGACTGAGGGGACAGCTTCCGTCTCCTTTTCAGGCTTGCTCCAGATCATAAACAGAGTAATTGGAATGGTGTGTGGAGTCATCTGCACTACAACTTTTTTTTTCTCCATCTCTTTTTTTGGGGGTGAGGGGGGTGAGGAGAGTGTATACTTGAATTCCTGCGGGTCTGTCACGTGTTAAATGCCGGCTGACTGTACATGCTTCTGTTTTCATCTACTGTGTCCTTTGTAGATTCTCCTTCAGCTGCCTTTGTCTGAAGTTTCATTTGACCTAGTAAATCCAGTGAGAACAGAACTGCAGAATAATTGCTCAAATAAAGTACAGAAAGGCATTTAATGCCACCCAGTATCAGGTTACAAATATAGGTCCACATGAATTATGGCAGCAACCATTCTTATTGCTGTTGGGCAGGGATATAAATCCCTTACACCCACAACTATAGTGTGAAATAACATTGCTCATTCATTCATATGCATTTGCCAGGGCTTCCCTGAACTGTATGATAAACAGACCATTGTCATCATCCAACAATTGTCAGACAGTGTTGCACTGTTACGTAATGAATGTATAAATATCACAGTGAGTAGGGCTACTAAGCCTTGCAGATTAGCAGAGGCAAAACAGGAGGGGTGGCATTATTTTCAGCGTGGGATTAATGCGCTGAATGCAGATTCATTTAAAAGGCGGTGTAGTTGAATGCATGTAAGAGGCTCAGAGCCAATACAATCCTAGTCTCTAATCTGGTCTGAGCCACTGATGTTTGTGACGTGGCCCAGGATAAACTACTTGACCTCTTCTTGGCTCAGCTGATGCAGCTGTAAAAAAGTACAGAGGCAGCTGCTTGTGTTTAACCTATAAGAAAGAAAGCAAAGACTGAGATCTGGAGAACCATGCAGGTAATTCAAAATGCCCGGCACGATTTTGGCTAATGTTATGCTTGGAGTCAATGTAGGTCGTGACTAAGAATCTATACTGCAGATCAAAACTTCCCTGGTTAAAATCTTTTCTCTACCAAGAACTTAACTAGCTGGTCTTAAGCAAGCCATTTTCTTTTCAGCTTCAGTCTTCTTCAATGGCAGTACGGGGATAATACTCAATTTATAGTTTGTTACAAGTATTGTACAGGGACGTTGTGGTGTTGCGGGTTAAACCGCTGCTGCTGGGCTTTCTGACTGGAAGGTTGGGAATTTGAGACCAGGCAACAGAGTGAGCTCCCGTTGCTTGTCCCAGCTCCTGCCAACCTAGCAGTTCGAAAGCACGTAAAAAATGTAAGTAGATAAATAGGTACCACTTCGGTGGGAAGGTAATGGCGTTCTGTGTGCTACGGCATATAGTTATGCTGGCCATGTGACCACGGAAGCTTGTCCTCGGACAAATGTCGGCTCTTTGGCTTAGAAACGGAGATGAGCACCGCCTACCATCGGTCACGACTAGCCCATTCGGTTGTGGGGAAACCTTTACCTTTACTAGTATTGTATCAAGATAATACACGAGAAATAATCTGCATACTCAAAAAGTGCTGTACAAATGCTGTGTATTATTTGAGGAACAATATTTACCCCCTTGAACATGAAATTGGGCGAATTCTGGAAGCTAGTGGAGGACAGGGAGGCCTGGCGTGCTGTGGTCCATGGGGTCGCGAAGAGTCGGACACGACTTAGCGACTGAACAACAACAACATTTACCCCTTGCTATATGGCAACCCATTTTTTGAAGTCGACAGCTTAGTTCTAAGCTGCACTGGCACACTGGGACTGCATGGCCTATTGCATCCAGTGCAGCTCAGGAGGTGGCTGGAGGTCTCATCAGGAGAAGGGGGATTCAGTTCCCCAAGAAAAGCCCCAGCTGTCCCTAAAGGGCTTCTCGGCTCCACACCAACTATTCTGCTGGTGCAAATCCGGAAAGCTAGGCAGACTAGGATAGAAGAGGATATGACAGTGGCCTGCTCCACCAATCCTGCTCCTCCTGGCCCAGTCTTCCCCATTATGCCCTTCCCTGCCTCCAAAATGCCCTTCCGCCACCCCACCCCCTGCGCCACCTGGTGCATCCTTACCTGTGCCAGCCAACACTGCTGCTGGCTCATGAGTAGCTGCAAATGTACTTTGTGGCATGTTAGCAACACTTAGAGCCGGCATAAGAATGGCTGTGCCAGCTCACAGCCAAGTTAGAATTGTGATGTGTGGGGACTTTCAAAAGCAGATTGTAGTATGACATTGGGGCCTGCTGTTCATCATTAAAGATCCCATAGTGTGTGCCCAAACCCTTGAGTGTTCCTGAAGCAGTATCTTTCAATTCCAAACCATTTGGCCAAAAAAAGTGCATTTGTTAATTCCTTTTTCATAATGAATGCCAAAGTTACATAATTTTGAAGCTTGAGAATTTTTAGACTGCAGACTTCCACTTTCTAATGTCAAATTATCCTGACACCATAATATACCATTTATGTAGCTGTGCACAATTATGAAATAGTCTTTGTATAGCTGAATAAATTTGGAACTTGATCTAAAACTCTGCTGGGGATATTTTTACTTTGTATCATAAAAAAAGATGACAGAGTTAAAATTAGCGAGCTTCTAAGATGGTAGAATTTATGTTGTGTGGAGGGGGAAGAGGAGAGATGTAAAGGTCACTATTGAACTCATTCTGGTTCAGAGGCTTGAGGAGAAGAAGAAAGAGATTGTGCCTTTCATTAAAACTAAAATGCAGTGAAGATACAGCATTTTGGGAAAAAGAAGGCTGAAAGTCCATGTGAAAATTAAAAGCACCTTAAAACGCACATGAGAATACCCATTACTACCTTTTCCCCACTTTAAAGACTTCCTTCTTGAGTGTTTTGAAGGCCTGCGGTCCAGGTGGCCTGCTCTTCAAAGTGGGGCACATTTATCTGCTCATGAGTTCGGTTTCACTTTCCAAAGGGCTCACTCAAGACATTCTCCTTGTCAGCTATCAGCCAGTCAGTTTCTCATGACCCATCATCAATAATCAGTGGGTCCTGATACAGTGTCTTTGTTTCTTCAAGTTAAGGAAGGGAAGAACCTCTGAGGGGACTCAACAGGCATTTGAACTGACTGGTACTGATAGGAAGGTTTTAAGCAAATGCCAACAACTCTGGGTAGAATGGGTATTGATTAGCTTAGGCCTACTAAAGTTGGTGGCTAACTCACTTGCTGCACTGTGAGGATGTGAGATAATAGGTAGAAGGGGAATGAGGGGGAATTCTGGTTATGTTTGGCTCAGATATTCAGGTGTGCTCTTCTCCTATGAGGAGATAAAACACATGTATGTCCACCCAAGCATTTTATAAAAATATTCATTTTGCTGACTGAAAAAAAAAGGAAATGGTGTATCTGCCTGATCCCCAGAATCCATTGGTGGTGGTAGGGGGGAGAGAATATGATAGCTGGTGTTTAAAACAAGTGTAGGAATAAGTAGGGACCTTAATTTCTACTCCCATATGCTGAGGTTTTTAGTGGTCTGAGAAAGGAAGCTGCCAGTTCCTGCTACTGCACTTCAGCTGGAAATTCAAGCCATCTATCTCCTCTAAGTGAGAGAAGGTGCTCCCCTCTCTCTATAGATAAAATAATTTAAATTTTGTGAGCCATACTGTTTTAAATCAGACCTATGGCTAGGGGTGGACGGAATTGGAACTCAAAATAAATAACTTTTTTAAACATTGCTTTGATACTCATCAGAAAAATACATGCCTCTTTATTCAGTCTTCATTTTAAAAACTGTTCTTAAGCTTTGTGTTTTTTCTATATAGCAAGATGGTCTTCTGTGATAGGGACATGGTGATGCAGCAGGTTAAACCGCTGCTGCTGGGCTTTCTGACTGGAAGGTTGGAAGTTCAAGACTGCACGACGGAGTGAGCTCCTGTTGCTTGTCCCAGCTCCTGCCAACCTAGCAGTTCGAAAGCAAGTAGATAAATAGGGACCACTTTGGTGGGAAGGTAATGGCATTCCGTGCACTACGGCGTATAGTCGTGCCAGCCACATGACCACGGAAGCTTGTCCTTGGACAAAACGCCGGCTCTACAGGCTTTGAAACGGAGATGAGCACCACCCCCTACAGTCAGTCACGACTAGACCATTCGGTCGTGGGAAAACCTTTGCCTTCTGTAATAGAGGGAATATACTCTTGATATGTTGCTGTGATGATTTTGGGAAGGTATCAAGGTAGAAGATACTTCGTATTCTGGCTTGTTCACAAACTATGGTTAGAACAAGCTTGGATTTTCTGAGCTTAGGCATCACGACCAATCCTGACTTGTTCTAAACCACAAATGGATGTTGAAACTTACTCCTCTTGCATGGAAAAAGGAGGGTGGAGCATGCCAGAGATGCATTACTGTCACATTAAACCATAGTTGCTTTGATACTCATCAGAAAAATACATGCCTCTTTATTCAGTCTTCATTTTAAAATTAAAATGAAGATTAAACCATGTCAGATTAAACCATGGTCTTGCATGACATCCAAACTAGGTCATTAGTAGCCCAATCCTACATTGAGTTCAGTGAGACTTACTCCCAGGTAAATGTATATAGAATTACAGTCTGAATTAGGGTAGTTTTTAAATTAGCAAGTGAAAAACATCTACTGTGAAGAGCAGCTGACACAGTTAAAAGATTATGGCTCCTTAAATGTTTAGACACACACACACACACACACACACACACACCCCAAAGAATGAATTGTAGTTTATTTGCAGTTTATAATGATTGCTGTTTCTGTTTTTGTTTCATAGCTCCTCACTGAGAAGTGTATCATCTGGGTCCTCAAGACCTTCCAAAGTATGTTTGGTGTGCGGGGACGAGGCATCTGGATGTCATTATGGAGTAGTTACCTGTGGCAGCTGTAAAGTCTTCTTCAAGAGAGCAGTGGAAGGTAAATCCTCATGTGGGTTCTTCTTTTATATTCTTTCTGATATAATGCATTTTCATTGCATGTTCCATAACTTATTTATGCTTAAAAAAATGTCCAAAGATTTATGCAGCCCCTCTTTCTCTGTAGAACACCTAGTCAGAGTCTGTTTTATGCCTTTAAATGTCAGTGTTAACTTGCATTCCAAATTCTAGTATAAATCATGACTTGCTGCTTCTGTTAGACATAAGTAAAAAATTGTTTGCAATTTTACACAAATAAATATGTCCAAACCTTTAATGAACTTGAGGGGAGTTCTAGACAGACAAGCTGATGATGTATCCAACTGTGCTTCAGAAATCCATAAATAATAGCAAATGTAGCTTAAAGCTGATTTATGCATTATACAACTAGTTATAGTGATAAGATCACCTTTTAAAGACTGATAAGCAAATTTACCCTCCTATTTGAATAAGTTGGTAGCTTAAAGGTGGTTGCAGTCTCCATAAAGAAGCCTAGATTCAAGTGCATGAAAATAAGTTCCAGATTTCTTCCATACGTTAACTATTCCCTCTAGCTCTGTAGCATCTTCAAATTTGAAAACCTCCCTTATTAGGGCAGATGGACAAGCTTACTCTGTTGTTGTCTTTCAAGAAAACAAAATTCATAGCTGATGAAATCACTTAGTTTTAAAAGGGCAAGGAGTAAGTTAGTGCAACAGGTTGCTGCAAAGTGAAACTGCTAATGACAAACAGGCAGGTAACAAGAAAAGTTTTAAAACTTTAACATTTTCTGATGAAATCCAGAAAAAAATCAAATCTCCCATGGATCTTTGTTCAGTACTCCTAGTAGTCACTGTTAAACCAGACCTTTGTAGAATCTTACTTCAATGAAATTGGAATTAAATATGTATGTGTTGTGCTATTTACAATATGTAACATTGGAAAACTGTCTGCGCACCAGTACACTGAGTAGGTTCAATGAAAAAATTATATTATTCTGTTACAACCTTTTTGTTCCCTATGGCCAATATAGCACATGATAGACTCTGTAACAAGCAGTTGAATTTCTCTTTAATTCAAACAGCTACTGCCAATTTAAAAGCACCCCATGTGACCTTGGCATCTTTACTTGCCTCTTGAAACTTTTCTACCTTTCTTATATTAGCCTCTATCTCTTTAAAAGAAAATGAATCTCGTGTGGTGTATTAGTTGCTGAATATGACCATGCTGCCTAGGACCTCTTTCATTATTAGAAATATCATTAGCCTTTCTGAAAAATAGTGCAAGAGACCTCCCTTACTTTCCAGTCATTCAGCTTATATACATGAGCAAGCCTCACAACATGGGAATCTTCTCTGAAAATGAAGTGGGAGCACCACATCCTAATCTACCATAGTAGGAGCTTCTTCACTAGTGAAGCAGGCTTGATACCAATAGCTGTGGTGAGGGTGGCAGGGAGCAATTTCTGGGATCAAACAAGTGCGTAAATTATTCCCTTATACTCACTATTGGAACTACGACTTCATTCATTCATTCATTCATTCATTCATTCATTCATTCATTCATTCATTCA
>JAJKFI010000003.1:30094115-30133785 GCA_029204185.1 Lerista edwardsae
TCATTCATTCATTCATTCATTCATTCATTCATTCATTCATTCATTCAATTTATACCCCACCTTTTTCCCAACAGACACTCAAGGTGGTTCACAATAGATTAAAATACATATAAGAAACTATAGAATACATAAAAATAAATATAAAATACATGTATAACACAATATTTAAAAACCAACCAGCAACAAGCAGCAACTATAAGAAACATTTATCACTTAATAAATTAATAGAAACCAAACACCAATCTGTTAGGATACCCCAAAGATATGCTGCTGGGTTCCGAAGTCTTTTTGAAAGACGAGTCTTAAGGCTTCTAGAGAAGGAGCAGTTCTCAATCCAAAGGGAATTCCATAGAACAGATGGCACTACTGACAAGGCCCTTCTCTGGCCACCATTCCCCTAACCTCTCTCAGGGCACAATCCTAACCTACAGTTAGGCCAGTAAAGTTTGGCCGGCACAAGGGACACCATAAAGTATGTTTGGACCACTCTCTGAGTCAGAAATGTCAGCACGCAGGCATGCACCATCCTCCTCGACTCCGAGAGCAGTCCAAATGTGGTTTATAGTATCCCTTGTGCCGGCCAAACTTTGCTGGCCTAACTCCAGGTTAGGATTGCGCTCTCCGAGGCAGCATAGATTATCGGGCGGGCTGGATTATATGAAAGGAGGTGGTCTCTCAAATATACTGGTGCTGAGCTTTAAAAGTCAAAACCAGCAGCATGAATTGGAGCCAGAACCAAACCAACAGCCAGTGCAACCATCAAAGCCGCAGCCCAACAGAGTCAAACTGCTGACCTCTAGCAACCACATAAACCATCGCATTCTGCAGTGGTTGCACTTTGTAGACTGTCTTCAGGACAGCCCCACATAGAATGTGTTACAATAGTCTAATCTCGATGTCACAGTGGCATGGACCACCATGGCCAGATCTGACTGATGCAGGAATGGCTGCAGTGGGCACACCAGCCGAAGTGCTAACTACAGGATGGTTTGGATGATAAGGGTTTGGTGTAACACAGGCTGGAATGGGAATCCTCATTTTCATCAAAACACAGAACATCCTTGTTCACTGGGGCCGCTGGATCACATCTTTGTCTACACATTTGAAAACTCAATTAGCAATTTAAAAAAATGAAACCCAACTTTATATGCTTTTGTATCTTGAGAGTTTCAGATTTCTCTTAAAAGGAATTTGATTCATGGAGCCAAGAACTCAATCATTTATTCTCTGCCACATCGATCCAGAAATAAAAGACACTTCTGTTAGCCTGTGTGCCATGTAATGCATGCAAATGCTATGCTTAACAATGCTAGCTGAAATTGTGAAAATGATAGGTGCTTATTTGCTCTGATATTGTGTCATTATAATGATATACTATTGGGAGAAATTAATAACAGCACTCATTGTTTAGTATGCATCGGCACGTAAAATCAAAAACTAATGAAAGCCAACACTGTCAGAAAGTAATAATCTTACATGTGCAATCATAAAGCAGAATAGCCTAGCAATGAGGATAAGTTTCTGTAGACTATAACAGAAAAAATGCTAAACTGCAAGAGAGATACTTTACAGACTTTGGGAATTGCAATCTCCTATTTGCCATTTTGCCAGAGAATCACCTTGCAGGTATTTAAGCATTGTTCAGTTTATTTCTTGGTCAATATGGCTGCAATCCTATCCACACTTTCCTGTGAGTAAGCCCTGTAGACCAGTGGTTCCCAAATTGTGGGTCAGGACCAGCCAGTGGGTCACGAGCCAATTTCAGGTGCATCATGAAGCTCCTAGAGGTGCCATATTGAAAACATGAGAAGATGGGACACTGGAAACGGGGAGGGCTGTGTGGTTGTTTTGCATGTGTCAAGGTTGTAAATAGGCTTTTTTCTTTCTGATTCACTTTGCTGTTGGAAATGCCTGAGATATAACCCAATTTATAGGAAAGCAGCAGGCTCTGGTGTCACAATTACAGCACTTCCGGCCATGACATCATTTCTAGTGGGTCTTGGACAGATTGTCGTTCTATAAAGTGGGTCACGGTGCTCAAAGGTTTGAGAACCACTGCTGTAGACTATAATGGAAAATACTTCTAAGTAGTCATGCATAGGATTGGGTTCTTAATCTGCAGCCCTAAATGCACTTTCCTGGGAGTAAGCTCCATGAACACAGTTGGACTTACTTCTGAGTAGACATGCCTAGGAGACATGCCAGTCTCTTCCAGCTAGGGTAAAAAAAATCTATAGATTAGATTTGGGTAATCTATAGATTAGAGATGTAAAGGTTAAGAACCCCCCCCCCAAAAAAAAAGTCTGGATTGACTTTGGAAAAGTCCTTTCACGTGTTGCAGAATATAAAACAGCCTGGAATCCTGATGTGGATGTTGCTTTGTAACAGAATGGCAAGGTCTTTGATACACGTGAAAAATGAGAGGAGTCAGAAGTCGTGTTGTACAGATTTCTCCAACTTTTGCATTGTGGCTAAGCGTGTGAGTGTTCAAACAAGTATGTGAAGACATTGAGAAGCTTATTTCCGTTGAGTCATGTTCCAAAGTTCAAAGTTCTATTCAGTAGTGAATCAGCAAACTTTGACTAGGGCTTGCCCTCCAAACCAGAATCAGAAGCCCATTTGAAATGGGGTCCTGATTTTTTTCTTGAGGGCAAGTGTAATCATACTGATTTGACTATGATCATGAAACAGGGAGGAGCAGCACATGAGAAGAAGATAACAGCAGTAGAAGTATGCAGCTCTTTCTGAGCCTCCAAATCGAGACTTAGAAGATACCTGAATTAAATGGTTCAAATGAGAGAAACAAATTGTGGAGAGGGTCGAGTCCCCCACTTTTTGAGCAGATCTCATTAGCATTAACAGCCACATACTAAACATGAATTCAGTGGATGAAGCTTTTTCTTCATTGCGTCTTCATTTTAGAAAAAGATTCAGCTGTGGAAATTATGCCTGCCTGCACTTTACAGGTATAGAAGTGCAGCCAAGTGGCAAGGCTTCTGTACCTTCAGGATGTGTATGCACTCCTACAAACAGCTTGACTGACAGACTACATTGGGGTTAATTATCTGGTTTAATTTATTATTGCAAGTTAACCAATGCCCATTTAAAGAGTCAAAGGAATGAGTTTGACCTTGCACCTATTGTATTTGCACAGTAGGCATTAATCATTATGTTCATTATGAGGGTTAACTGGCCACTTCCCAGCCATAGTGAAAATAGAGGTCATCAGCCTCTTGTTAAACCAAAGAGAGGATCTCTCACACATTGTCTTAATCATTAGCCTGGAATTGTGCAACTCTTGTTCTTGGTTTTTTTCCTGCTAGGAATAAATGTTATCTTCTTTTTATCCTCCATGCCACAAGTAGCTATCGTTAAATGCCATCTGAATGATCATCTAAGTAACCCCTGTCACACGTAGTCATAAAAAGTCAAAACAATTGAACCAGTTACCTAATTGAACTCAGTGCTTGGGAAGAATATTTTGCAAAGGCTGCACCAAGATTAAATCACTTGTAGCTATAATTCTTCAATGTGATTTTCTGACCCAAAGCAAATTTTTAGAGACTTCCGGACATTTTCTTTAATACATTTAATACATTTTCAGTGCTTTAATACATTTTCAGTTCTAATGAATCATATGGGATCAACTTGCATTATATATTGCAGTCTCTCAGTTTGGACGGTCTTGATTTATCTGGAATGCAATATTGTCAATGTAACATAAGGATCAACAAACATGATCAGATTAGCCTAAGAACATGAGACTTTCTTTTAAATTATTTTTATTGGAGGCTTTGAAACAATGATCATTTTCAGTCTTTTATTTTTCCTACTCAGAAGACTATTAATCTTTTAATGCAGAGATTTTTTTTCAGCACAAGAAGTATTGAAGCAGTGAAGAAATGTTCTGAGAGTTTAAAAAAAGAAGTGGACTTGGCAGCACTGTTATTAGATAGATCAACAGATATTTCAGGCCCAATATTTGTTTTAAGTTTCTGATTTTTTTTTAACCTTCTCAGACTTCACTCTTGAGATTAGGAAACTGCATTGTACAGAGTGGAGTCAGAGCACAAACATTTTGTGTAGGAGGCATTTTTCAAGACTGAGGAGCGGGGAATCCATATATTTTTGAACCAGGCTTTTATTACATCCATCTTCTTAGTTGGCCTTGGCATGATTTGAGTTCTGCATTGTATTTTGGGGTTATAAATATTTCTGCAGTGCCTCTTCTACTATCTGCCTTTTTTTTTTTTTTTGCATCCACATAAAAAGTGGAGCCAGAGAGTCGGAATGTGAATGTTGTTCCATGCACTTCCTGCATTTTAGATTGCTTCAACAATACTGTACTTGGCAAGCAGCAGAATTACAGCAGCCTATTGAAAGCTTTTACTTAGCTTAGCTAACTGAGGAGATCCTTCAGCTGTGAGGAGCATGAATGAACTGAAGCCAATTATCTGGGTTTGTGTAGACCAAAACAAAAGCACCCACCTGCTTTTGTTTAAAAAAAAAAATCTATTCTGATAGTTTAGCACAGGGATATCAAATTTTATAATGGGGCTCTCTCATACTTAGAGGTTATGAACAAGATTTGCAGATTTTAGAAATAATTAAATTTTAAAAAGTTTTTTTTTTTAAATAAGGTTGCCATTTTTTCTCCCCTTACTTACAGATTTACTTCTCCCCTTATTTATAGGGAGGGGAGGGGAGGGGAGGACTCAGCTAGGGAGGGTTGTGTGTTGAGGATGGGAACGGGGTGGTATTGGCAACAGCACCTCCACTGATATCCTATCCCCGATCTTGGTCTAGATACATCTTCCTGGTCCACTCTGGCGCAGTTCCAAGTAGAGCCATCATGGCAGTGGAGGCTTGTCCATGAGCCAGGGAATAAATGCTCCTTTACCTGAAGGACATATCTGGAATCCCCTCCCCTTGCAAGGTGCAGCACGTGCTCCAGCGGCATGGCTGCATCACCAGGGGATTTAGATAGGATTTGGCTATTAGTGTGCATAGGGTTTCAGCCTTATGCACATACCTAGGAGTACGTATGCACGGGATGGCTGCCTTAATTTACAAGCTGAGGAATTTGGTTTTCCTTCCCTTTGCTCATTGTTACCCTCCTTTGCTTTAGTGCATTTACACATGAATTATGTGCATAAGTAATATAATCATTCTAGTGCAGAATTATGGAAAAATAATTCACTTCTGTTTATGTATGTGTAATATATAATAATTGAACTTTTCTGATTTTGTTCACCTTCATTTTCTAGCTCTTCCAGTTTACAAGCAAAATCCATACTAAAATTATTCCTTCATAAGTTTTTAATTGTTTTAAAATGTTGGTTTTGGCTGCACTCCCAATTTTAAAAACCTCACACTGCTTCAAAGTGTAAATAAATGGGAAAAGACTAATCAGTTGTATGAAATGCCCCACTACATTTTATTATAATCTACTTGCGAAAGTGGAAAAACCTTTTAGTATAAACTGCATTTGCTGTTAATGCTAAGTTTGATTTAGTATATGTGGCATTTTCAAACACACCTTTTGCAGAGTTTGTTTTAAAAATGTGTTTACCTAATGTACAGTTCTAGTAAAAGGCGTATTTGATCAAACTACCACCATTCATTTTTCAGAATATATCTATAGGCTAAAAAAATGTCCTTTACAAAGGATTCTTCTGGTTGTCCTGCCTGAGAGCGCAATCCTAACCTGGAGTTAGGCTGGCACAGTTAGGCCAGCAAAGTTTGGCCTGCAAAAGGGCCACCATAAACTATGTTCACACCACTCTCAAAGTCAGAGAAGCTAACCCACAGACATGCACCATCCCCCCTGACTTAGAGTAGTCCAAATGTGCTTTATGGTGGCCCTTGTGCCGGTCTAACTCCACGTTAGGATAGTGCCCTCTTTACTGTGGATATGTTAATTGATCACCAGGAACTGAGATATTTTAAGCAAGCGGCAAAGCTCAGAACCTTTGTAACTGGTAGTCTTTGAGCTCTCAAGCTGGAGGTTCTCATATTGGCTTCATGCTGGCTTCTCATATTGTGAAGCTTTCAAGTCACAGATATGCTATTTTTCATTCTTTTCAGTATTGGGAATGGAAGCTTCTACAGAAGTCTGTTCCAGGTGGCTGAGTGCCAAAATCATGGAAGGTTGACTGTCGGTCCAGTGGGCAAATATAGGGGCATAGTTCAAAATGGTCAAGGTTGAGTTCTAGAGGAAGCAAATCAAGATCTGAGGAGCCAGAAGCAGAAGCCAGAACAAAGACTGAGCAGAGAAGACAAGTTGAGGCTGGGTGAGTTGAGGCTAGACAAGACAAGGCAACAGGAGCCCATGCGGCTCTTCTCAGCAATTAGTTGTTCAGAATGACTAGCTTCTGAAACCAGGGCTTTATAGACTTGGGTGAACAAAAACTAGCCTGTGGGATAATCTGACAGTTACTGTGGGTCGGCACCCACCAGCAGGGAGGAGGGGTTATGACCCAGTTTTTGGTGGAAAATTGACAAGCTAATAGCTGACAAGGAAAATGTATTGAGCACTATAGAAACAAAAATGGAGCTGAATGTGTGTGTTTACCCTTGTCTGAAACCCTGGAAAGGCTGCTTCTGGTCTGCTGCTGGACAGTACTGAGCTAGCTGGATCAGTGATCTGATTCAGTACAAAGCAGCAGCATCTGCTTCGTACTGATTAGACATTCACTGTTAACTTAGATGGGCATCCATTCTGTATTGGTACAGATAATGATGAGGAGCAATGGTGTTCATTTAGCTCAGGTGATTATCTGCTTCCCCTCTCCCTTCAAAAGAGAACATAGCGAAAAGTGCAGATACAGCTTCACAGAAGTACTTGAGGTTGCATTGTGAAAAGAGGTGAGAGAGGCAACAAGGCCAGAGGGACATTGAAAGACAGAGGGGAAAAATAGTAAAGGTAGAAGAAATTTGAATTTATAAAGCCACATGTGTTGGACTTATAAAATCCTGTTAACATTCCTTGATTTTTTTTGCCCTCCATGCATAATGTGCATTGGCTTCTATATTAGTCCAGTGGAAATAATTGCATGTTACATCTTCTACAGCACTGTAAGAGTGTTAATTAAAGTAGCATGAAATAGTAGTATAGTATTGAACGAAAAGTATTGATGTCAGTGACATCACAGATCCAAAGCCTTGACGTTTCTTGCTCACATGCATAATTGTTTTGTTGTTGTTCAGTCGCTAAGTCATGTCCGACTCTTCGCGACCCCATGGACCACAGTATGCCAGGCCTCCCTGTCGTCCACTAGCTTCCGGAGCTCACCCAATTTCATGTTCATTGCTTTGGTGACACTATCTAACCATCTCATCCTCTGCCATCCCCTTCTCCTTTTGCCTTCAATCTTTCCCAGCATAAGGGTCTCTTCTAAATAGTCCTCTCTTCTCATGAGATGGCCAAAGTATTTGAGCTTCAGCTTCAGTATTTGCATAATTGTTTAGTATTGTTTTAAGCCAGCATTCCTACAAGGAATTGTAATTAGAACATGTACATATGGAAAATATTTTTGACCCTAGGATGATATTTTATAAGAAAAAATAACATTTGAGACTGTAAAATGACACGGTTTATGGAGGGGAAAAAATTTCCTCCAATATGGATAAGTGAATAATGACTTTTCAAGATTTCAAAATGGTGTAGGACAGCTCTTGCTGCTAAAGTCCAGCTTTCTGAACTTCCAAACTTGAACTTATTTCACAACAATATGCCTTAAACCCAGATCATTAAAGAAAAGACAATTCTGAACATTCTCCCCATTTATAATTAATTGCCAGTTTTGAAGTCTCTAAATAGGAGTCTCAAAGGAGCCAATACATGTGTAAGCAAGTATTCCATCAATGTATATGTGGAAGGGAGCAGCAGGAGAGATTTGAAGGCTATAGAAGGCTGATCATTTTATGATCAGCTGTAACTGTGAAACATAAAATGGAACCATTAAAAACCTATAAACCAATAAAGTTGGTGTCTGAATTTGAAGCAGAGAACTGGATATCTGGAAACAAGGTGGGACAGGATAAGGTGGAAACAAGAATTTGAGTTGTACTGCATAGAAAAGCGGAGGAGATTAAAAAATAAAGGAACGGCCTCATAGGATACAGCGATAGCCATTTCGTTGCCGCTGTTGCCTTGAAGAGTAGGGAAGTTTAGGATTGGGCCCTAAGAGGGATATGACTCTAAGATGTTATTTGGTTCAATTGGCAGGTACATGTGTCTGCAGAGGGAGCTAAAGAGACCTGCAGGCCACAAAAAGCCTTGAACCAATGATGAATTACCTTATCCAGTTTTCCTTCCCTGTCAGAGCACACTGTTCAGAGCTCAAAACATGGAAGAGGAGAGCTGAATGGGGTATGTGGGAAGAGGTGCATAGATCTACTATTGCATTTGTCATGCTGCCTGTATCCATGCCCATGTGTGTGCACAGATGAACAGAGGAGGCCGTTCAACCCAATATTCCATATGCCAACATTGCATCCATAATGAGACTATGGGCGCAATCCTAAACTGAGTTAGGCCGACATAAACTAAGCCAAAAAACTTTGGCCAGCACAAGGGCCACTGTAAAATATGTTTGGCCCACTCTTGGAGTCAGAGAAGCCGGCACACAGACGTGCACAATCCCCCCTGACTCCAAGAATGGGCCAAACATGCTTTATGGTGGCCCTTGTGCTGGCCAAACTTTGCTGGCTTAGTTTATGCCGGCCTAACTCCAGTTTAGGATTGCGCTCTAAATAATGTTCAATGAATGTAATTGGAAAAACCTCCAGGTAGCATGACATTGTACATCTATGAAGTGAATATTGGACAATGTAGCTTTTATTAAGAGCTGTGTAGGAAGAATAACTTATTGGGGAGAACATGAAGATCATTTCTGGAAATACTAGATTGGAGAGAGTAGGAAAACTAAAGATTTGAAATCAGTATGCATACTAATTACTGGGAAATAACTATCCATTTAATGTGGTTGAGAAAATTATCTTTGAGCCACATTCCTTTTTTTACATTGCTTAAACATTTTTTGTCCATTTAATTAGGCTAATATGTTGTTTTAACATAATATGCTTCCAAGAAATGTGAGGAGTAGAAAAATTATGAAATGCAAAGAACTAAAGTACTGTATCTTTTAAAGCAGTGAGCAACTGATCTCCCTATAGTTGATAAAGATACTTTGGCTAAAGGCCCCAGTCCACTTACTTGAGAATAGTTCCATTTAGTCAGGAAAATAATAGAAGCCATGATATGGATGGAGGAAACAGCAGATATATTCAGACTAAAGTGAGACGTAGAACAAGGGAGAAGCAGAGATAATGAATACAAAATAGAAAGAACACTAGCAACAAGGTTAGTAGTAGAAATAATCTAGGTCAGTATGAAATAAAGGGTATAATCCACTAGGAATCTCCAAGCCTTAAGTAAATTGTGCTCAGCATTTTCAGGAAAAAACAACTTGAAAATGGATGAAAGAGCAGTCAAAGGAACTGGATGCTAGAAATGCTGAAAGAGGGGGAAATGTCACCCCCGTATAGTATTAAGGCAAAAGAAAATACCTTAAGTAAATGTAGCAGGTTTGAAAAATATCACAGCTAGAACATAAATATTTGATTTAGAGCTGCTGGGGAATGGGGTAGTGTGAAAAGAGTTCAGGTCACTGCGAAAGCCTCTAGTGTTTTGGCTTGGGTGGTGTGAACATTGTGCCCTGGTGGCTCAGAATATCCACACTGACTCATACGTTGGTTCATCCTCTTGCTTGTTTTTTTTTTATTTAAAAAAACTTTTTTGTTCGTCCAGGGGCATGAAATTACTCCCAACAATAGCCATCCAATTGCTGCTGCTGTTTTTGAAGTTAAAATGTTTCTAGCTTACTCTTCTCCATTTTGGAACTTGAAGTGGTTTACAACTTGATGAAAACAAAGTTTATACTGAACAGCATAAGAAGATAGCAGCAGCAATTAAGTCAAACTCAAGGGCTTTAGCAAAAACACTAGAGAACATAATGGATCATAAAAACCCAGAAAATCCCAGTGAGAAAAGGCAGGTCTTGAGTTTCCAGCGAAATACTGGCAAAGAGAGGGATATCCACTAGAGAATTCCACAACATGGGGGCCACTACTGAAAAGGCCCTTTTGTGTGTCACAGCCAACTGAAATTCAAAAGGTGTCAGGACATGCAACAGTGCCTCCCTTCCAGATCTTAATAGATGAAGGAAGGTGGTTCCTCAGATATCTTGGCCCTTAGCCAGATAGAGTTTTTAAGATAATAATTAGGGCAGTTTCTCCCAAATTTGCCTGGCCCTTGGCGTTCTTGTCAAGCTCTGGAGACGTGAGCGGTGCTTCCAGGTCGTGCCAGAAAAAAGGCTTCAAATAGCAAAAAATGGTCCTGGGAAGGGGGATCCTTCTGCAGCTCCTCAGAGGGCCCTAGAAAAACATACTTCTAGGAAGAATCATGGAACGTCTGAAGCTGAACCAACATTGGGGTGCTGGTGGACAATTCAGTGAAGGTATCGACCCAGTGTGCGGCAGCAATTAAGAAGGCCAATTCCATGCTTGGGGTAATTAAAAAAGGGGTTGAGAATAAAACAGCCAATATTATCATGCCATTGTACAAATCGATGGTAAGGCCACACCTGGAATATTGTGTGCAGTTCTGGTCGCCGCACCTCAAAAAGGACATAGTGGAGCTAGAAAAGGTGCAGAAGAGAGCAATGAAAATGATTACGGGGCTGGGGCGCCTCCCTTATGAAGAAAGACTGCAGCGTTTGGGGCTCTTCAGCCTAGAAAAAAGGCGCCTGAGGGGGGACATGATTGAGACATACAAAATTATGCACGGAAGGGATAGAGTCCCTTACAGATAGATTTCCATATAATCCTACCCGTACTCTAAGGTCATCTGGGAGGGCCCTTTGGACTGTGCCGCCACCAAGAGAGGTGAAAGGGATGGCGGCCAGGAATAGGGCCTTCTCTGCGGTGCCCCCCCAACTTTGGAATGCCCTCCTCTTAGAGCTGAGAACTGCTCCCTCTGGCGGTATTTCGGCGGCGGCTGAAGACCGTTTTGTTTCATCAGGCTTTTAGTTGCTGACAGGCTGTCTGGTTTTTATGTTCTCTTTTATGATCCACAGGGTTGGTTGTCTTATACTTTTAATTGTTTTTAATATTGTTTTAAATATTGTTTATTGTTTTTAACGTTACACACAATTTTATTGTATTTTAATTGTTGGAAGCCACTTTGGGTGCCTTCGGGCAGAAAGGTGGGGTACAAATTAAATAATAATAATAATAATAATAATAATAATAATATAATATAATATAATATAATAGAGTCGATAGAGGGATGTTCTTTTCCCTCTCTCAAAACACCAGAACCCGGGGGCATCCACTAAAACTGAGGGTTGGGAGAGTTAAAACAGATAAAAGGAAGTCCTTTTTTACCCAGCGGGTGGTTAGTCTGTGGAACACTTTGCCACAGGAGGTGGTGATGGCATCTGGTCTAGATGCCTTTAAGAGGGGTTTGGACGGATTTCTGGAAAAGTCCATTGTGGGCTATAGGCCATGATAGATTGTGCAACCTCCTTACATTAGTAGTAGGCTACTTCCGAGTACTGGGTGCAAGGGAGTGGCAACAAGATGCAAGCGTCTTGTGTCTCATGCCTCCCTTACCTGGGGCACCTGGTGGGCCGCTGTGAGATACAGGAAGCTGGACTAGATGGGCCTTTGGCCTGATCCAGCAGGGCTCTTCTTATGTTCTTATTCCTAAGACAGAACCAGAAACATTATTGGAGCAAACAGCTAGGTATCTCAGCAGAACATGGATGGGGTCCCACATTTGAAGACAAATTGGGTCAAACTGCACACATTAACAGTGCAATTTTAACCACCCCTTGGCCCGATGCAAGCTGCATGCGTTGGCCCTCTGCTGTTGCGCACGTGCTATAATGCACGTGTGTGCTAGCGCTGCAGCAGCAGCGTCACTGCAAACAGCTTGCGTTGACGCTGCAGCGCCAGCACAGACTGCCGGTGCTCTGTTCTGCACCAGCCCAGTTGGGAGGCACAGCAGGCACAGATTCGAATAGCCCATCAGAGGAGGCTCCAGGCAGCTCCCAACTTGCACTGGATCCGGCGCAGAAACACCAACCTGCCCGTGCCAGCGCAAGTTAGGATTGCGCCCTAACTTAGAACTGGACTGTAACCTGAAATTGCATGCTCAGGATTGTATATACCAGCGGTTTTCAAACTTTTCAGAGGCTCTAGAATCTGCCCCCTAATTTATAAATTCCAGGGGTTGCGGAGATAAGGATGATTAGGCAGCAGTGCTTCTCCCTGTGGGAGTTTATTTAATCCTTGATACACATAGCCTAACCTGTCCTGTCAGTTTCATGACCTAACACAAATTGGTTCACAACTCACAGTCACAACCCTGGTGGGTCCTGGACCCACAGTTTGAGAACCACAGATATATATCATCAGCGGTCAGGATTGTGATTGCTGTTGTCACAGTTGGCAGTGGGGTGGCAGTGCCATTGTTGAAGAGACATTGCAGTGTCACAGAATTTCAGGAGTGTAGACTTCATAAATATAAAAATCCATCATCTCATTTTAATGTTGAAAATATATGCACATTTCAGACATCTGTATTTTTCCTGTGGCGTTTAAAGCATTGTTTCTCATATCCTTTTTTGGAGCCAACCCGTGGAAGTTTTGTTCATGATTAGGCTGTGGCCTCTGATTTCTTTGGATCCTTTTGCTAATAGCAAATACTGGCAGTTCAGCAAGTCACCCGAAACCATTCACGCACCTTTGATCAGCCTTTTGTAAATTACAATTAATTAAATTGTCATACATGAAAGTGAGCAATCTATCTCATAATTTATTAGTTTCCTATTATTGCTACTACTACATTGTCAGATTGCACTGGTTTACACAGATTTGGAGAAGTTAATTATCACAAATTTTTGTTTGCTCTAATAATAAGTAACCAGTTGTGGAGAAAGGGTGAACACACAGTAGGTGTAATATTTTATTAAGTGCTAGGAATTTGGGCAAGCAGTTGAATTTGCATTGCAGAATTTCAAGGGACTGCCCTAATCTGTTTCCCAGGTTGTTCTAACCAGTTCAAGAGCAGTAAAACAAGGTTATGTAATTGACATGTGATGTAGCCTAAAATAGTGAGTGCAAACATAGGCTGCTGTTGCTGGGCAGTTGGCAACTGCTAAAAAAATCCTTTACAATAAAGAGCCTTTTAAAATTAAAATGCAGAATTCAGTTGAAAAAAACAGCCACATAAACTTTATGATCTTGATAATTCTGGGCAATAAACTATAGTGAGATTTTAAAAGCCTGAAATGAAGATATTGCCAGTAATGTTAATTTTAATCCCTCTCCTCTCCCCCCTCCCCACACAAATATAAGAGCACTAATGCTGAAATAGGGAGCTGGTATGGTGCATATGACATATAGATATGTATATTTTGTTCACATTGCGAAATGTGTAACTCCAGTAAAGGTTGTGCTTGGGATGTAATACCATTATACTGATATACTCTTCAGCAGCCCTCTTTTGCTAATTAGGCAATTGCAGATCTGTAGCTGTAGTCATTTGAATGAGAGGTGGTGACATGAACGCTGCCAGGAAAAGTAGTCTTTCACAAAGACGTTGGGTGAACAGAAAGGAGGGAATGAAGGAGAATTGCACAGTACTTGCCACAGCAGTAAAACTGCCTCACTAGGCTCAGCGAGGGGGTGGGGAGGTTCCTCCATTACAAACAGAGTCCTGTTTGAGAGCTAGATTTTCAAGAGATCCATCTTCTCCCTGCTCACCACTGCCTTTTCCTCATAAATTTTTCCACAGCATATTTTCATTCCTTTCCACTGGACAAATAATTAAAAAACCAGTTTCAAACCTGAAATGAGACCCAAAATAGCATGTGAAGTTAGTGTCACCAAGGGGCTGTAAATAATATTTTTTTATGAGCATGAAACCAGCTTGTAACCATGAGTAGAGAATCTCACCTTAGCTCCATCTCCCTATTATTTATTAGAAATAGCAATTTGGAGAGTTGATTTTTCTTGAGGCAGAGATAAGAACATAAGAAGAGCCCTGCTGGATCAGGCTAAAGCCCATCTAGTCCAGCTTCCTGTATCTCATAGCGGCCCACCTGTACAGCTTCCTGTATCTCATAGGTGCCCCAGGGAGGCATGAGACAACAAGATGCTTGCACCATGCAAGATGCGAGACCATGTTTGTATGTACGCTTCAGACATTGGGCTGGCTTGGACAAGACCCTCCAAACGTGTGTGTGTGTGTGTGAGAGAGAGAGAGAGAGAGAGAGAGAGAGAGACACCATGGTGACAAAAGTGCATGAGGATTTCTTGGCACACATCACTCATTTTTCTAATCGTATGGGAGAGAGTCACCTGAACTTTAGCTTCAAATATTATCTAAATACTAGTTTGTACTAGAAATCAAAATAGTATACGTTGGGCATCCCTTATCTGGAATTCTAAAATCCATAATACTCTGAAATACGTAACTCTTTTTGAGAGCCGACTTGACACAATAAGTGGAAAGTTCCACACTTGACCTCATGTGATGAGTATTGGGATTACTTCTTATCAGTGATGGGGGAAAGCAGAGTAACGCTAGCAGTGGATTCCCCCTTTTGTCTCACCCACGGGAACCTCCCTCACCCCAGGCTGACTGCTAATAACAAAAGACACAGGCAGAGGCTTGGTAAAGATGCAAAAAAGAATAGTTTACTCACAGCGTTCCATTGGTTGCATATCTACAGCATCTGATTAGGATCAGAGGTACATCTAATACTTATAGAGGCAATGCCCTAACAGCTGCATCGCCATGCGTGGAAGTGTGCTCAAGATGGCGGAGGGCAGAGAGCCCCTGGTATGCACATCTTATCACCTTGATGGTCAGGATACAAAAGAGACAGAGTTCTGCGTGCAAAGGAAGGAAGTTAAGGTCAAGGCCACACCCTCTGCAGGTATCACAGAGAGGGACAGGTAGAGGGGTCAAACTACAGGACATCAGACTTTTCCCTCTTGGACATTAGAGTGCCCCCTCTAGACAGCAGACAGAGTTGTCCCAACTCCAACAATGAGTTGCACAAAATCCACATAATTCTTCAAAAATATTGTATAAAATTACAGGCTATGTGTATCAGGAATATATGAAAATAAATGAAGTTTCGACTTGGACCCCATCCCAAAATATGGAAAAATCCAATATCCAAAATGCTTCTGGTCCCAAGCACTTTGGATAAGGGATGCCCAACCTATATTTAGATCCCAACGGAAGGGAAGGTTTAATGATGTCGTGCACTTTTTCCTCAAACTGTGGGTCATGAGCCAATTTCAGGTGTGTTGTAGCACCTAGCACAGCCAAGTTTAACATATGGGAAGATGGGACACTGGAAAGGGGAAGGACTATGTGGTTATTTTGCTTGTATCAAGGTTGTAAATAGAATTCATCTGTCTGATTTACTTTGCTATTGGAAAATGGCTGAGAAACATCCCACTTTATAACTGCATTCTCAGGAAAGCAGCAGGCTCTGGTGTCACCATGACATCACTTCCCGTGAGTCCCAGAAAAATTGTCATTCTAAAAATTGGGTCGTGGTGCTAAAACATTTGACAACCATTGGGGTAGTGGTTCTGGAGTTGGAGTCCATGTAATTGGAAGAAAGGGACAGTCCACCAGAAAGGGGGAAGGACATACACTACATTGGGAAGGCTTGGACATAATCCAAAACTGACCCTGCTTAAGTGTTACTGATCAGAAAATAGTTAGGGTTACTATAGTTTACGCAGCTTTTATGTGCAAGAACAGGCATGTACATGATGAAAACAAAGTTAATACCGAACAGTCTAAAAATAGCAGCAGCAATTAAGGGCGCAATCTTAAACTGAGTTAGGCCGGCATAAGGTAAGCCAGCAAAGTTTGGCCAGCACAAGGAACACTGTAAAGTATGTTCGGACCACTGTCAGAGTCGGAGAGGCCAGCACACAGACGTGAGCCATCCTCCCTGACTCTGAGAGTGTCCAAACACACTTTATGGTGCCCCTTGTGCTGGCCAAACTTTGCTGGCTTAGTTTATGCCGGCCTAACTCCAGTTTAGGATTGCGCTCTCAGTCAAACTTGGGGTTTGAAATCTTTAGGGTAGAAATCCTCCCACCAAGAGATGTGTCACAGACAGCAGTACTGTGTTGGAAAAATGCTGCAGTGGCATGAAGCGGACAGCGGCACAACTCTGCCCATGGAGAGGCCAAAACAAGGAGGAAATGGGGGAGTGATGCGACAGGGCTGTCATTGTGCTGGTGTGCAAGGCATGTCTCAAGGATAGGAATGAGCCTTAAGAGTCTCTGCACAGCACTGAAATCCTGAGCTCCATGCATTCATGGAACCACCATTGCTGTCTGTGGCAAATGGCACTCTGTGTACACAAAGAACATTAACCTCCATTGAAAAAGCATTTTTAATGATGCATCATAACTCTTCTTCAAGTGTGCTTCGTCAAGTTCAACCAGTTTTGAGTTTTAGGTTAAACAGTGCACATTTTATTCTGCATGTATTTTGGAATGGTGGCTGACTTTGTTCATTGTGACTTTGCTTGAGAGGTGGCTTTCATGGTTTTATATGATATCTCTCCGTATTGATGTTTCTTGTGTTTTATTGCTAATTGCTTTAGGATGCAATCCTAAGATGACATTGCACTGGTGCACAGTTCTTTCACTGGATCACCGTTGTTGCAAACATGCCGTAAGGCGCATCTGCGTTGCAGATTCGGTCACTGGACCGGTGCAAGCAGCAGCGCCGGTGCATGTGTGCTGATGTGCCCGTCAGCTGCACCAGCCATGTGCCGGCTTAGTTCTGCCAGTGCAGGGCCATGCCAAGGGCATTCCAGAGGTGGGCAAGGGGCATAGCAGGGTGGCATCACAAGTGGAGTGGAGTGGAGATGGGACACAGCTGTTGGGCCATATCCTAACGCTCATCCCCAGGTTGGGTAGTCCTGATTCGGGCTGCTCCTGGCTACGTGGACTTGCGCCTGCTATTTTGCGGGCGCAGATCCAAGCAGCCCCATTGGCCTGACAGGGGCTTGCCCCGTGCTGAGCTTCTGCTGATCCCTAACTTGGTTAGGATGCAGCACAGCTGAGCCAACAGGCCAAACTCAGCGCAGGTTAGGATTGGGCTATTAATGTTGTGAACTTCCCCAAGGGACAGGCTCTTATGAGTTTATTACAAATAAATAATTATAAATGAGAGGAAAGACTTATTGCACTTGTACTTCTATGATGCTGTATTGTGGCCAGTATATTAAACTATATGGCAAAATAAAGTATGTGATCTTTGTTTTTTTACTGCAGGGCAGCACAATTATTTATGTGCAGGACGGAATGATTGTATAATTGATAAAATTCGAAGAAAAAACTGTCCTGCTTGCCGATTACAGAAATGTCTTCAAGCTGGAATGAATTTGGGAGGTAAGAACATCATTAATAGATATTCATTTTCTTTTTGTTATACAAAAATTTTAAACTTGTCTGATCTTAAACTGATATCAGCTGAATGATCTTAGAAGTTTTATCTTGAATTGCTCAACTAAGGAAAAAAGTATTCTACAAAAGCTGCTAAAACCCTTTTGTCAATCTAAGTTTTTTTGAAATATGTGTTTTATAGCTCAGAATAAGTAAGGTGGGTGTTAGTTGATGACAGTAATTTTAGTGGAGTTTCACACAGCTAAGAAGATTAAAGCATCAGGAGTTGTACAGTTTTTGGTGATGCTTTGGGAACATTCTAAGAGAATATCAAAATAGATTTAACCAAATGAAAGTTCAAGCGATATGTTATCTGCCAGATTTCCTGTTAATATCCAGTCTGGTAAAGATGTAATTATAGTAAAAATGTAAAAGCTTGAAAAATTAAAGATGATTAAATTTTTATTATTATAATGGCTTGTTAGCCAATATAATTTCATATCTGTACTGTAAAGTTTTGAGAATTGCTTTCTGGCCAAATGTGGCCTCGTTCAGACATAATGCCAGACCTTGTGCCAGATTTTTTGCTTTGTGGACTCATTTTATATGCACGTGCATTCTCCTCCCCTTGCACGCACGAATTCCGTTTTTTAGTTCTAGGTTCTCAGCAAACCATAGTTTGCTAATTCATCCCAGCTGGGCAGCCAGTGATTTCTATTGTCCAATTTGCTCAGTTTAGATGAAACAGGGAACTATGTGTTGTCAAGATCCCATAATTAAAGAATTGATACACAAGAGGGGACAGAGAGCATGTAGGTGCAATGACTGTTCATGTAGCATGAAATAAGATCACCTTCTATTTCAAATTGGTGAATGGAGGTTTAAGATTATTCAGGGTGCAATCCTAACCAACTTTCCCACACTGGGGTAAGGACAATGCAGCTCTGAGATAAAGGAACAAACATTCCCAAGCTTTGAGGAGGCTTCTGTGACGACTACTACACTGCAGAGTACAGAACATGCCCTATTGACACAGCTATGTCAGTGCTGGAAAGTTCAATATGCCCTCAATCAGGTTGGGATTTCCTTTCATGCACAATATCCCTTATCCCTTGATTTATTAGGAGCAAATGTCAAGTTGAATGAAGGTTTAATTTTCTTCAGCCTACATTCCAGGTCTGTCATTTAGTTTTTATTATCTTGCTTATTGAGAGGCAGTTGTTGGTTTGCGTGGATAACAGAAAGATGAAAAACAGAAGGCAGAAAGGAATCTGGAGGATCCACCTTTTAATATCAGGGAAAATCATAAAGGTAAAGAGTACAGGAGAAGGCCAGAAAAGCAAAGTTAGGAAAAATAGAACTGGGTCTTTGGAGTAGCTAAGATTAGCTGAAGAGACCAGTTGGTTCTGGGACAAACAGAAGGGAAAAGCTGAAACAGGAATGGACCATTCTTGGCATTGATGGAGTCCAAGTTGTTTTAACAAGGTTAGCAGGAGGGTCAGATGTAAATGTGTATATTAGTTAGGAGATATTGGTTGGGAAATGAAGTGAAAGGGAGCTGCAGAAACATGATTCTTATGTAATAGGACTCTTTATTGCAGAACATAGAATATTTAAAAATTCCAAATATTTCAATTTCTCAATAGTTCGGTTATAAAATCAAACTCTATTTGGTCCAGAAAATAGCAGTCTGCTTTTGATATTTACTCATTTGGTTAGGTCAAATGAGCTATGAATCACCTTGTTGATCAGCACGATTAGGATATGATAATTTCCGGACCTTTTGCATGCAATATGATTGCAATGATTGTAATTTAAAGAATGCTGAGTTTCTGAGTAATAAGAGGAGGTTCTATGAGAATGCTTCTAGTGGTTTAACTAGTGAGAATTGTGTCAAGGTCATTTGAGTACTTTTTGCAAAAGAAAGCATTGGATTATTGACTGCAGGTAAGATCAGCAGGATATTTTCATAGAAAGTTAGAGTTGGAAGGGACCAGTGGTACAATTCAAATGAATTAATAACGGCTTCTATGACATCATAGCCGGAGCCAAAAAAACCCGAAGCCAGCAAAGGTAAGCAAGTGGGCGGGGCCTGGCCATTTAACAACCGGTTCTATAGAACCTGGGCAAACCCCCTGAATTTCACTACTGGAAGGGACCCTGTAAAAACATTTGGAACTTTGTTGGAACTTTGCTGGAATTTTGTGCATGTGGCAGGTTTCCATGTATGTCATTAAGATTTGATAACTAGCTAGAGTTTGTTTTACCTGCTACACTTCAGTGAATCTGTAAAGATTTATTGAACGTTCAAGAGTATTATAATGTTTCATCTTGGAGTCTGTAAGACTTCTCTTTAGGAAACAATGACCATTAATTTCCCTATTTGTGTTCCATGTTGCCATTTTGGGCATGTTTGCTCTGGCCTGTAATATAATCTGAGATTCTCCATGGCCTGAAACCAGAACACTTAGGGCTGTTAGTTTTCATGTTAGGCAGCACCTGACCATGGTTGGAAGACAGAGCTGCAAGTAAATCCAAGTTGCTAACAGCAATAATAATAATAATAATACATGTATTTATATACCGCCTTTCTTAAAGTCACTAGATTTCTCTAATGATTACAACTCAAGGCGGTTTACATAGGCAGACTTTTTCACAAACCCGAAGGTTTTTACAATTTACAGAATGTTCTATCTTTCAAGAACCACATTCAAACAGATCTTTCTTTCTGGATTTAGCCTTCTTTCTTTAGCCACCCGTCTGTCGTCTGCTGGCTGATAAACGGCTTCCCTGCTCTCACCAGAGACGCAGCTGCGTTCAGCACACTCCTCCCACGGGCAGCTGAAACTCAGCTTTTAATCAGCCGCAGTTCGCAAGGTCTGCCGCTCACACAGACTTCCGGGAGTCTCGAGCTCACGACCTTGAGATCTTTAGTTGTTATCTTCGGGCAAACGGAGGCATTAACCCTCTCGGCTAAATCTTCTGCCAATTGTGTTAGTGATTATTCATTGGTATTTTATTGATATAGTCTATCTTCCCAAATTACCGTTTTTAATCCAGTCCTGCAATGGCTCCTAATCTGTGGGGTAATTTTTTTTACCCAAGTACTGATATGTCCTATTCATCCTATGAACTTGCCCTAGGCTCAAATTTCTTGGAAGCCTATCATTGAACAGTTGAACATCCACTGTCTAGTTGCATACAATGTTCATACAATTGTGGGACCATAGTTCAATGGCAGTGTGCATGCCTTCTATGTAGAAGGCCCCGGCTTCAACACTAGTGTTTCCATATAAAGTTGTGGAACACTTCCTGTACATTCTTTGTTTTGGAGCTTTGTGACTAGCTAGAATTTTTGACCAAGCAGATGCTTTAAAATAGGCCACTGTAACATCTTCCAGGCCCAAATCCTAACCAACTTTCCAACACTGACATAGTTCAGTAGGAAGCACCTACCTTGCAAGGAGAAGATCCCAGATTCAATCACTGACATCTGCAGGAAAGGCTGTGAAAGATTCTGTCTGGAACCTTGAAAAGTGACTGCCAGTCAGAGTAGATCAGTGGTTCTCAAATGTGTTAGCACCCAGACCCTTTTCTTAAAATGACACTCTGTCAGGACCCACCTAGCTTTTCAAGACCTAAAAAAAGGTGATCTATAAAGAAATGATCGTTTTTATTCAAAAGTATTGTTTTTATTTGTTTATTTGAAAGAAAACCTCAGTCCATAGAACCTTGGGAATCTTTACTGCAGCAGCTACAACTTACCATGATCTGTAGGTCCCCTCCTCTCTGTTCATTGGGTTACAGATTTAAGCACTAGCTGCCTGGTCTATATTGTCTGCACCGAGCATTGCAAGAGAAGGGGAAACTCTGCATGAGCTCCTCACTTGTGACGAGCCACTGAGGCAGGAGAGAGACATTGCACCCTCCCAACTCAGTGATGCTCCTCCAATCCCTGAGTGCTAAAGCATCCCCCTTCATGCATCCAGTTGACAAGCTTTTATCTAATTAATAAAAATCAGTCAGAATTGATGGTATTTTTGTTCCCTTTCTACCACTTTTTCACAATCCCTCCTTCTTTTACATTGCTTGGAGACATTCCGCTGTTGCTTTTTTTTTGTAGGAGGTTTTTAATTTTATTTTTGTGGTATCTCCAACATTCATTCCTTACCATGCTGTTCTGCCAGAAACTCCCTGTTGGGTCTCCCCAAGGCCCCCAATGTCCACACTAGGCTGACTCCCCTTTAAGCAGCCTCAGAGATAGGCAAGAGGGAGGGGTTCCTTCACCCACTGGTTCTCCTCTCTTCCAGCAGCTTTGTTTGGATTCACCAGCTGGCCAGCCTCCTCCAGACTGCCCTCATCACCAGCTTAGCTCAAGATACTCTTAACTTGGCACCACAAAACCCCACCACCAAACAATAGGCAGTCAGCTTACCTAAACCACACCTGCCTCTTCCACTCGGTAGCTCCAGGGGTATGGCAGCCATACAACAATTCTCCAACCAAGGCACCACAGGAACCCACTCACAGTTCCAATAGCCAAGTATCCAGTCAGTCCCAGTCCTTCAGTCAGTCCATCCATTCAGCAATCCATCAGTCCACTGCCACTTTCCTTCCTTCACCTACCCGGCAT
This sequence comes from Lerista edwardsae, assembly GCA_029204185.1. Lineage (NCBI taxonomy): Eukaryota > Metazoa > Chordata > Lepidosauria > Squamata > Scincidae > Lerista > Lerista edwardsae. The sequence goes on from JAJKFI010000003.1 coordinate 30,116,254, forward strand.
TGCAACTACCTGGTGCTAACTTACTGCAGCTCCTGCTTCCAACTTCATACTGAGGCAGGCAGCCTGCAGCTATGTTCCTGCTGTAGGAGTTCTGGGATTAACCCTGTACTTCCTGGCTTATTTGGTCAAGGGGTCACTGCTGATACCAATCTCCTCAGGGTAGCGCTTGTCCCAGAGCAAACACTGGTCACCAGTGAGCATTGAGTTCGCTGCTCAGCAGCAATGTGGCCATTCTGGGTGGAGCAGGAGGGCATTCCAGGACAGGAGGGAGGGGTGGACCAGGTGGCCTTACTTGGAGGCCCTCATTTCTGTACCAGCTAAATAGCTGGTGCAGAAGTGAGTTGATCCGATGCCCACCCTGCACCCTTACCACAGCTGCCTGCCTGTCACGGGATGCAGTGGTAGCCACCTGTGTACCCAGGCAGTCAGGCAGTATAGAATTGGACTCTCAATTAGGATAAGTGTTTCTCAAAGGTATATTGGCATTCATTCCGTGCAAGGTAAATAAATGCAGTAGATAGATTTGCAAATGAAAGCTTTGGTACTGAGACAGAGAAAGAATGATGATGGATGTATATATTTTTCTACTGATTTTGATGCATATGTAGATATAGGTATTTCATAACTAAAACAACACAAGCATATCAAGCTCTGGGAAGCTATATACCTGGTTAGGCATTTGTCATAAATGTACTCTCCCCCAAATACTTGCTGACCAGAATGTACTTTACAATGATGATTCACCAAAGTGATAGGTAGTTTCATATAGTTCTGTGATTCTCTTGACAGGTCTTTGGAGAATACAAAGTTTGTCCTTGACAGACTTGTGAGGTTGATGTTTTGCGAATGTTCTGTGTTGTATCTCCTGTAAGTTTTAGGGTGGGGTTTTTTGTGATTTGATTCATGCCAAACAGAGATAATTCGGTAGTGATTTGTCCAAAGCTACCCTCAGAACGTGAACAGAGGACCATGAAGTCCAAGATGAACACTTCGGCAAATTTTAGGTGCAAGAATATTTTGAAGCTCCAAACCATGCAGTTTAATAATTATTAAATAATATAATAATCTTTCAAAACTGAGACTGATGTATCTCCCAGATACGTGTTATTCTTGGTATTGAGCTTTCTATTCTGAACAGCATCTGTATTGAGATAACTAGGGCTTGTGTGCCTTTTAAGCTTTGCATTCCTGAGGAAGGTTTGATGGAAACAGGGAGTGCTGTTGCTTCAACAATGCCAAATTTATTTTCAAAGTAGTTTTGAACAGAAATATGAAGTGTACTTCACTAAAGCTGTAGTGTACTTCATTAAAGCGGTACATCCTATATGCATGTACCTAGGAATAAGTCCCATTGAATTTAGTAAGGATTACGTCTGACTAGATATACATAGGATTGTGGTAGACAAAATAGGTGTGTGATCTGTTGAGGGTATCTTCACTGCAACCAGTTTCACTGAACCAATTAAGGCACAGGCCTGGAAAGAAAACAAATGAAAGCCTGTATATTTTCATGGATGAATAGTAAGGTCTTTCCATGCTGGGTGAATGGGAATGGAAAATAAATAATTAAAGCACCATTCTATCCTGTCAAAAAAATTTAAAAAATATATCTCAATCCTATACTGCACTGGAACAGGCAGGCCGATAGGAGGTAGTTCATCTCAGGGTAAGGGGATATTTTCCCTTTACCCCAGGTAAGCACCAGCAGCTCTAATAAGGCTTCTCAGATCTGTGCCAACGAAATGGCTGGTGCAAATCTGGGAGGCCCTTGCCAACTAGACCGGACCAAGAACAGGGGTTAGGATCTGTGCTCCATCCCCTCCCCAGGCTAGTCCACCCATGGGCCCATGCTCTCTCTGCCTTCCCTCTGCCCCATTCTGCCTCCCTCCTGCCTTTCCCCCATTCCCCCTGGGGCCCTGCGCTGGCTAAACCTGGCCCGTGCTGCCCTGGCTTACTAGGGCAGTGTGGAGGCTGAGTTCAAGCTCCGTGGGCTGGCATGCCTGTCTTACAGCACAGTTTGTGACATTCTTTGGCTGGCGCAACTGATATGCGCCAGCTGAAGGGGTGCCCGAGATTGCACCGTTCAAAGTTTAAAAATCAAAGATGAGATGCGTGGGTATGCCTAAATGAAAATGAATAGTTAATTACAATACGTGTTTAAATGCTTTTTGATTACAAACCTTTTTGCTGTTCAGGCATGGGATCAGACAAAAATTAATTCGGCAAATGCTGCCTGAGGCATGTGCTAGACCACTGTGAGATACAGGAAGCAGGACTAGGTGGCCTTTGGACTGATCCAGCGGGCTCTTCTTATGTTCTTCTTATGTATGTACGTTCTTATGTATATGTTGGCTAGTGGCATTTTTTTAGAACCCTGCACAGTTTACCTAGAAACATTTTAAATTGTTGACCTTCTGCATAGCAGTTGTTCTTTGGACTGAGCACATAGTGGAGAGGCAACTGGATGCATAGTAAATTCTTTATCCACAGAAACATGGGTCACTGTCTTGAGGTGATTGTCAAAATTCTCTCCTAATTGAGTACATTGACCAAATCCATGTCCTTAGAGAGGTTGTAGTACATGGGTTCTGGAAGATAAAGTTTCTATTCATTTCAGCAGTAGAAATCTGCTTAAAACCATATGTATTTTTGCACTTTCTAACCATATTTATAGCAACCCTTTTAAACAAGATTGTTTGTTTATGTTGTGTGGATGAAAAAACATGTGACATACAGTATATGTACTTTAATCTCGCCATTCTCGTGGCCACACTGAAGCTTCCACAAACAGAAGGGGCCTTGTGGACAAGAAGTTTGTTTCTAAGTTCTCATCAGTGTTATGCAATGTGTTCTAAGAAGCCTAGAGGAGCTTTGAACTGAAGGTAATATGGTTTGGAGAACTCACCTTTCAAAGTGAGAACATTTGAAGCTAGGTACTGTGTTACTTCTGCAATCCACAGAAGAAGCCAGAGACGTAGTCTTTTAAACAGGAAGAAAAGGAAAGCGAATCTGTCTTAAATGTGTGGCTTGTATAACTTGCCACTCTTTCGTTATTGAACTTGCTATATTTCCATTAATTGTCTCAGGAAAAGCATACAGTTAAGTTTCAAAAGTAGCAAAAAAAATTCAATAAAGTTGGAAAAGAATATCAGGAATATAACAAAGGAGTGACAAAGAATTCAAAGTGATTTGTTGAACAAAGAGAGTTAAGTGGTTTGTGATGGGTGTGCTAGTAGGAGAATTAATAATTCTTAGCTTAATCAGTGTGAACATAGGGGAAATGCAGAAATTTAAAGTGAATGATATTAGGGAGATACTAATGCAGATTGTTTCAGTTATTTGTTTAAAGCAACATTTTTTAATCTGAACTAATTTTTCTAGGCTTTTTTAAAAGTAAGAGCAACACCAGTGTTTGATGTGGTTGCTATTGTAAGATGGTATTCCTATTCTTTTTAAGGGAGCATGCATGTGTGATAATTTTCCAGTCTACAACATGGTGCCAATATTCTTAAAAAGCATATGCTTTTTTTTTTTTTTTTTTTTGCAGCTCGCAAGTCAAAGAAGTTGGGCAAGTTAAAAGGAATCCATGAAGAACCACAGCAGCAGCAGCAGCAGCAACAGCCCCCACCCCAAAGTCCAGAAGAAGGGACTACATATATTGCTCCAGCAAAAGAACCTTCTGTAAACACAGCACTTGTTCCTCACTTGTCTGTTTCACCAGCACTTACTCCCTCGCCTACTATGGTCCTAGAGAACATTGAACCTGAACTTGTATATGCAGGATACGATAGCTCAAAGCCGGATACTGCAGAGCATCTGCTCTCCACTTTAAACCGTCTAGCTGGCAAGCAGATGATTCAGGTGGTAAAGTGGGCAAAGATACTTCCAGGTAAGGATGCATTTATACTGTGTGATTTATAGTGTGTGATACAGGTATTGTGCTTTTAAAGTAAGCCTTGCCCCCCCCCCAAAAAAAAACCTTGATAAGAATACTTTGTTTTAATGTCAAGATTTAATTAGGTATCTTCATGTGGGGAAGCAATAGTCCGGCATGTGACTCTTGCTTGTTGTATCTAAATGGGAATTTAAATGTGTTAACTATCTTAAATTGCGAATATTGTATAAACAATATTAATAGATGGATACAAAAAATGTTTTCATATTTCATGCAAATATAGCAGTGGGGATTATATTGGGCTCCAGTGTGGAAACTAAGCCATAGATTGGCCATCTCTTGGATACGGCTTCATACTGATGGAAAGAGCTGTACAGTGATTTTGTATTTATGATACAGCTCGTGCTTTAAATGCAGAAAATTCCAAGTTCAATCCCTGGCAACTTCAGGTAGGGCTGGGAAAAGACCATTGCCCAAAACCCTGTAGTACTAATGCCGGTCAGAATACCATCACAATGTAAGGCAGCTTCATACTTTTATGACTGTTTGGGCATAGGCATGCTACTCTTGGTGCTTAATTTCAGTACCAGGTTGTAGTTATTGTGAAATAACAGTAAAGACTTCACTACTTCTAAATCTGTGTCAAGTGCATTTTCCCTCACCGATGAATTAGTGCAGCCCACTCTCTTCACCTAGGATTAGTGGGGAGTGCTTAAAAGGTGCCATTTCCTGGCAGTCCTAAGCCCCACCATTGCTCTCTTTATAAATAAACCACTGCTAGATTTTAAAAATACAATACATTTCACTGTTGCAAATGCAAACTGCTCGGCAGTACTGTTTTCTTTTCCAAATGTAGACAGCAGTAAAGTAGTTCACTTGAAATGCCACTGAAGTTTAAATGTTGTTTTTGATTTATTGTCATGTTCTCCAGGCTTTAGAAACTTGCCTCTTGAGGACCAAATTACTCTAATCCAGTATTCTTGGATGTGTCTATCATCATTTGCCTTGAGCTGGAGATCATACAGACATACAAACAGCCAGTTTCTCTATTTTGCTCCTGACTTAGTCTTTAATGAGTAAGTTATCCGTTCAATGTCTTTTTCAAAGCAGAAATGCAGCACTGTTAAATTTGATATGCATCGATGAAAAGCCTGTGAAATATAGATATAGAAGAAATTGCTCATGAAAACCTCTTTCAGCAAAGCTTTCTTCCTACTCTTCCATTTGATTTGTACGCCATTGCATAGAGTTGCGTTTCCAAACCATCGCATTCCACTCAGTGGTGTATCTAGGGTGTTGCGTGGGGTGGCAAGAGCCATGGGTGCCATTTGCGCCGATGGCCCTTAGCCCCCTCATGCAGCGCACAAGAAGACGCCTGAGCTGCGGCTGAGGGAAGCCATGGGCCCCCCGGCTCACAGAGCCGGGAGGCGCACGGCTTCCCTTGGCTGCGGCTCGGGTTCTGCTTGAGCGGCAGCCAGGACACATGGCACCCCCCAGCTCTGCGAACCGGGGAGGCACCAGCATCTCCTGGCTGCTGCTCGGGCAAAAATGCCTGAGTGCTGGCCAGGAGATGCCGCATGCCCCTGGCTCTGTGAACGAGGGAGATGCACGGCATCTCCTGGCCACCACTTGAGCAGCCAGGAGACGCCGTGCGCCTCCTGGGTTCGCAGAGCTGGGGAGGCGCATGGCTTCCCTTGGCCGTGGCTCAGGTTTTGCCCAAGCGGTGGCCAGGAGACGTTGTGTCTCCCTGGTTCACAAAGCCGGGGAGGTGCATGGCTTCCCTCAGCCATGGCTCGGTTTTTGCCCGAGCCGCAACCAGGAGACGCCGTGCGCCCCTGGCTCTGCAAACTGGGGAGACGCTGTGCGCCGTGTCTTCCCTCGGCTGTGGCTCTGATTTTGCCCGAACAGTGGCCAGGAGACGCCGCGCTCCTCAGTTCGTAGATCCAGGGAGTGTGCAGCATCTCCTGGCCACCGCTTGGACAAAACAAGGAGGTGGGGGCTTGGCTTCTTCCGGCCATGTTGGCTGACATGGCAGAAAGAAGCCCCCCCCCCGCATCGTCATGACGTTGTGATGTTGCGTGCTATGGGCGCGGTTTCGCCCTGGTACGCCTCTGATTCCACTGGCTTTTACATGTAGCTGATACACAACCTAGAGATTAACAGAAATCTGTTTGTCATTTGTTACTACTGTAGTCTGGAAAGTTACTCAATTTTTAGGATATGTGTGTGAACCTCTGAATTGCTAGTTTCTCTAAAGCAATTCACAGAATAGTTATTTTTGTTCACAGAATACATCAGCTGATGCGTTTGTGTGATAGTCATAATTATCTTTGCAGTTTTGAAAGAAGCCAAAATGTTTTAATGAAACATTCCTAGTTTTATATTGCACTTAGAAGAATCAACAACCCTTCCTTCAGTGTACATGTACTGTTGCAGACCAAACTTAAAAGAAGCAAGGAACACTTCTACACTCTTTTTGAGAACTTTGCCTTTAGCTGGGTTCTCTGGGTGCATTTCTGAGCCAACCTGGTTTTCTTTGAAGGTGGAGATAGTTGCTTGTACAGCTGAGGCAGACTAAATAGGCTTAGATGTAAGTATCTGGCTTTCCAATCTTGTGTACCATGTTTCTTAATTTGTTTCAGGCATTTTAAGACTGAGGCTGCAATATTAGGGAGTAAGCCCCATTGAACATGAAATTGGGCGAACTCTGGAAGCTAGTGGAGGACAGGGAGGTCCACGGGGTCGCAAAGAGTCCGCCATGACTTAGCGACTGAACAACAACAAGAAGAAGCCCCATTAGGCATAGTGCAACTAACTTGAGTGAACATGGATAGAATTGTGCTAAAAGACACTTACGGGGCAATTCTAATGTGCTGTTGAGCCGGTGCAGATCTCCATGCACCAGTTCTGAGTGTTTTAAATGTGCTACAAGGCACATTTTTGCCTACTTGAGAGCCAGCGGCACCAGCACAAAGGTGTGTACCGGCTTGCTGGCACTGGATCCACTCCCTGCGCTTGCCGGCACAGGTACATTCACGTGGGGTGACCTGAGGGTTTGAAGAAGGTGGTGATAGTGGAGGTGGGTAGAGGGTGTTTTGGGGGAAGCGGAGGGTGTAACCAGAGTTGGAACAGGCCTGGGAGGGGTTGGGGATACAGCCTCCTCTGCTGTATCTTAACCCACGTTTCCGGGCCAAGCATCCCTGCACAGGCTTCCCAGATTTGCACCAGCTAAATAGCTGGATCAAATCCAAGAAGTCCTGTAAAGGTGGCTGGGGCTTTACGTGGGGTTAGGGGGAAAATGTCCCCTTACTCCAAGGTGACCTCCAGCCACCTCTTAAGCTGCTTAGGATGCATCACAGGCCATGCAGCTTAGGTTTGCCGGCTCAGTTTAGGATTGGGCTGCACATATGGCAACCAATTCTGTATTACATTTCTCTTTAAAAAACCTAAAATTTACTTGTAGCCATGCATTTCTTTCCATGGACCATGGCTGGACCTCACTGTAAAAGAGGGGTGCTGATTTTCAGGAAGCAACAGTACCGTTTAATTTTGTGAGACCTATGGAACTGTTGCAATATTTAAAAAGCAAATAAAAATGGAAATCATTGGAAAGCAGGCTAGGTGCTTTGATGCAGCAGGGCTTGCTCTTGGAAGCATCTGGGAATGCTGGAAGAACTCTGAGCTCCCTCTGTGACAAAGAACTCAAATTGGAATGAGCAGGAAATTGGTAATGCCGAGAAACAATCATATTTTTAATTAAAATCAAGCCATTTGGTCTTAATTAGAGCTAGGATTAAAAAAATCTTTTCTAATTAAAGTTATATAGTTTCTGGTGAAATAACCATGCAGACAAGTGTCTTTCTGTTGTGTCATGTGCACCCACTCATGGAATACTCACTGAACCTGGGAATGCTGAGTTTATCATTGCATAACCAACTGTAAAGCTACAGCTACCTCTGTGTGACCTTTCAGCTATTTCAGTTTATGATTCTTCTGCATATTCTGATTCTGCGTGGACTCTTAAGGAGAGGGAGTTACAGCAAAAGCTGTATTTTTTAGCATATTAGATTTGCTTTAATTGTATGATTTTAGAGGAGCAAAGCTTATTTGCTGTTATTATAGTATTTAAAGGATTATTGTCCCATTGCCTTAACAGGTCATTTGCTGGATTGCCTTTCTTACTGATACTGGTTTCGTTTTCAATCTATTAATCTCATGAGGCCCAATTTTAGGAAGCCTTTTATAACCTTGTAATCTTAACAGATCATTAAGACCTCTGTTCTTTAAGTAATTGGCTGAACAATTATTACTATTGATCTGATTGTATGTGTGAGTTTGTTAGAAAAGTGTGTTTGATATATTGTCCCTAATTTATGGGCTTTATACAGTACCTACTTCCAATTGGCTTGGGGACATAGACCAAAACTGTAATTAGAAGTTCTCCCATCCTTGAATAGATATTCTTTTTTGGCTCTGCTCTGCTATACATTTTCCGTAAACCAGCACCCGCTTGCCATCTGTACTGAGAGTTCAGGGTAGGCCTGACCAAAAGTAAAACGTTGTTCTCCCACCCATCCCAGGAAAGGCATTCTGGTGGAGAGAAAGATGTAGCAGATCTACACAGCAAGCTGGCATCAATTTCCACAATCAAAACAATACTTTTTCAAGGCATGTGGTTGTGAAAATGGCTTCTGTATTTGTGAATGGCCGGTTTACCCATTATACTGTTGTTATTAAGAATATTTATATACCACTTTTCAACAGGAGTAGTTCACAAAATTATAAGCATAATTATGAGCATGTGTGTAGCCACAAGTTGAAGCAAGTTGTTAGCATGTGAATCACATTTTAATAGGATATACCTTTCTAATGAGCCATTATAGATGACTAAATTGTGATCTTAATGTAGATGTCTATCACTTCCCATTGAGCAATGAAAATAAACTCCAAATGCAAAGAAAACTTGGATTCAATTTAGATCTAGGATTGGATTAGATTTATAGCTTTTCTAAAGTAACCAGATATTCACTTCAGATATTCTAGAGACTAGAAGCTAACTTAAGCTGGTTTAAAATGTTTAAAGCTGTTTTTTTAATGTTAATTTTATAGTTTTATGTAATGCCGCCTTGAGTGCCTTCGGGCATAAAGGCGGGGTAAAAATCTTTTTAAAAAAAATGTTAGTACAAAGTTCAGTGGAAACAGTGCTGAACTAAAAATGTGCTCAGACCAAAGGCAGGATCCCTGCCCAGAAACTGACTTCTCCTTATGGATCTGGACTTCAGCCCCAGGGGCGGACCTAGTCAAAATGGCGCCCATGGCGCCCAATAGAAGTGCGCATGACATCATGCGACCCCCCCCCCCCACGGGAGCCCACGTCTATCCATCGGAAGCAGCTGCGGGTAGACCTGGGCTCCCTACAGGGAGCCCAGGTCTACCCATTAGAAACAATGGCGGAGCCCATTGGGACCTGCCACAGGTAGACCAGCGCTCTGCAGGTCGGGAAAGCATCCGGAGCGCGAACCTTCCCCCACCCATTCAAAGCATCTTTACAGTGCCAAGGCATCTTTAATCTTCATAACTTTTAAGGTAACGGTGAGCTCAGCCTTAGTTTTTTTTTTGTAGTTGGTTCTTTACATTTGCTGACTTCAGTTTGAAATCCCTGTGTCTCCACTTTCAAAAATCTGAGTCTGAAAAAGCCACATGTGAGCAGAGACCATCTTGCAATGCTTCCAATTTGCATGGGAGATTAGCATGTGCCCGCCCTCCTCCCAGTTATATAGGCAAATTGGAAACAAATTGGAAACAACCAACCCACGGCTGGTTCCAATGGGTAGACCTGGGCTCTGGAGCCCAGTCTACCCACGCAATGTTGCGGGGGCCACTGGAGCCCCCCAAGATGGCCCCAAGATGGCACCCAGGGCTCGTGCCCCCTAGCCCCGCCTAGATCCGCGACTGTTCAGCCCACATGACAAAGGGCTATAGGGGGGAAATAACTTAAGCACTTGGGCAGGTGGGCAGGTAGCCAATGTTTTTGCATTGCACATACACTGCTGAAAATCTGATCCCCACAGTTAAGCACTGGTAGCACAATCACTGGTCTGACAACTAGTGGGCCAGGTTGAAGGGGAAGCAGATGCTGGATTCTGTTCAGTGCCCCTTGAAAAATAGACGTGCTTCTTACCTGATGTATGCAAAGTGCAGGAGTCCTGTAGGCATCTTATTGATGTCTTCTCCACCTATTTCTGCAGCATCCAGCATCAATCATCAGTTTATTTGTCAGAAGGATGAAGATAAATGTTCACGTTGAAGCAGAAGCCATGCTAACTGAGGGCTCAGTCCTATGTAGCCACGTCAACATATGGTGCATCCTTTGGTGGTGGGGGTGGTCACATAGGCCTCCTCAAGGTAAGGGAATGTTTGTTCCCTTACCTCCTGGCTGCACTGCGGCGGCTGCATTGGCCCTGGAAGGTTGGATAGGATTGGGCCCTCTGATATCCCTATATTTGGGTCTTGGTATTTAAGGACAGATGGCCTTTGCAATACTTTGTCAAAGGCTGTTTACACCTGTACCGCTGTAACTTGGTCTGCTACTTGGTATTCTGCTCTTGTTAAGGGTGGATATAGCAGTAACACAAACTATCAAGCACATGTGCTATTGAATTCTAAGTAAACTGCCAATGAAGGAGATTTTTTTTTTCTGCTAAGGGAATAATAGTACTCAAACATTAAGGTCATAAGAGCAATATGTAAATCCATATTGGAAAGTTGAGTGTGTAATGCTGAGATAAAAAGTGTCTTCACTTGTTATCAAGATACTGAGGGCATTTTAGCTCCTACGTAATAAACATTGGGACAATTAAAATGAAATGACTTTTTTAAAAAAAATTTGCATCCTTGTTTTGTTCTAGTGGAATAAACTGAATTGAGTGCATGTGCATTGGATTTGTTGTACTAAGGAGACCTGTCTTGTTGCATACAACCAAGTGGTATGCAAAAGGGATACACATCTGGGGGACAACCCCAGGTACTAACCATGGATGCCCAGTTCTTGTGCACTGCTGTTTTTAAAAAAATTCCCCCCTCCGTGTAGTTTTGTGTGTTTAAATAAGATCCTATTTGAAGCTATCTTGTATTCAGCCTTGTCTACACAAACTGGTGGTAACTCTCTAGGGGTTCAATGAGGCTTTTTTCCCAGTCCAATTTGGAGATGGCGAGTATGGACCCCAGGACCTCTGCACACAAAGCATATGTTTTGCTACTGAGTGAAGGCTCTCTTACACATGGGTGTGGGAAATGAAGAATGCATGTGCCTGTAGCTTGCAGAAGCTTATTCTACCACAAGGGTGTCAAATATAAGGCCTGGGGGCCAGATGCTGCCTGTGGAAGCTCTTTATCTGGCCCTTGGGCTGTCTCCAGCACCACCATCAGCAGCTCTCTCTCTCCATCAGCAGTCACTGATGAAAGGGCAGCAGTCTGCATGATATTTGGGCTAGCCCATAAAAATATGATCAATATTTGAATATTTTCTGTTTGCAGCTAATATGTTCCTAAGTGAGAAAAAAGTGCTTATTTCTATTTATGACTTGCTTAATGACGCCACTTCCTACTTAATGACATCACTTCTGGCCCTCAGCAGGCATCATAAATACTATTCAGCCCACTGTATGAAGTGAGTTTGACATCCCTGTTCCAGTAGCTCTGAACTGCTTTCTCAATTTGAATAAAGCTACCCCTCTCTGAATGTCTCTCTGAATGTCTCTGAATGAAAGAACGGTGCTTTCTTGCAAAAACTACTGCACTTTAGATTTTGTTCTTGCTGAGGAAAAAAAACACATTTTTTTGAAGCTACTGATGTTTATGTTGGGTGACAGGTAGATAAAGCAAAAGAAAAGTGCTAAATTACAGAACCTAAGCAGTGTTGTTTCATCCGTGGAGAAGAATCAGATAGCTTTCAATAGAATACATGGTTTATGACTGAGTGGGTGGCAACCACATATTCCTCTTCATTTTGAAACTGAGCACAGAAAAAAAACAACCCACAGAACTGTGAACATTTATTTGTTCTGTAGATGGCCAGCCTTCTAGTTTGTGTCCCTGCTTCTTTGTTTTCAAAACTCTATCCAAGAAGTGATAACTAAATTCTAACATAAACCGTCCTAAGAGGAAATTATTCCTGTGATTCATTCTCTTGTAATACAGATTTATCATAGAGCTTGACCTGCTGTGTTTCCAGGAAAACAGTTATCATTCACTACTTAGAAAATGGGGGTTATTTGGGGGTGACTCGCATTAATGCAATCCATTTAGAAATCTGCACTGGCTGAGGCATTATTTCATTCAGTTCTGATATCCTGAATACACAAATGTTCTTCTGCAGCATTAAGCAACTGACTCCTAGATAGCGCAACCTTCAGGGCAACATGCTGGTGCTCTCAATTCTGCATTTGCCCCCTTGGTTTCTAGTCCCTTTTGCCGTATTTTCACAATAGCATAATGTAGGAAACAAGGAGTTTGCATCATAAAAGTCTGTGATACAAGACTTTCAAACTGACACTTCACGGTAGATTTATATTAAAGTAATTCTTTTCCTTTGCTTTTGTTGTTGTGCATTCGCAACTGCATCTGTTCCCCATGGAATAAAAAAAAAATACCTTTCAGTGCCGACTTCTGCCATACTCAGTAAATATCCTTGCAAGCATCATCATATCTTATGATGTTTGTAATACCTTGTGATGCTTTCGATGTTTTCTTGTAACCGGCCAAAAAACAGTACTGGTGAACCTGGTACTAAAAATATTGTCTTATTAACAACTCCAGAACTCAGCCCTCTTACTCTGTTCAAGTGATACTATTTTTCTTTTATGTTATTTTATTTTGAAATAGATTATTCTTGCTTTTTAAAAAGAAAAAAATCTAAGTTTCCCCTGCTAACTGAGTAAGAAGCACTTTTTCAAGTGGTGGTCCTTTTTTCTCTAACCTGGGGTTGGAAGAGTAACTGTCCCTTTTCACTCCAGCGCAGCGTTTCTTTTCATGGCTGCCTTGCTGATATTCTTCTGCATCTTTTTAGATTTTAGGACAGGGAGCTATTTAATTATTTGCCTTTGCCTGTAAACTGCTTTGTGAATTTTTTTTTTAAATTGAAAAGTGGTGTATAAGTACTGTTGATGATGATAATTCTAGGTTTCTGTGATATACTGTGTTGTTATAATGGGGGGGGGCAGACCCATTTTTTTTTGCCTCAAGGTATATCAGCACAGAATGTTGGTAACAGTATGCCCATCTGCATTAAACAGGGTGTGCAATAGCTCAGCAATTGCTTCTTGAGGCTAAATTTATGAATTGTAGCTTGAAATTATAGCGCAGGTGCAGTTTATCTGATGAGATTCAGCTTCACTTTGGGTACATTGGGAGCTTTAGTCAAACTTCCTCTTGAGGAAGCTCCTTCATGAGAAGATGACGTTTGGTTACAATCCATTGTCATCAGACAAAAATATAGAAAATGCAGGTGGTTCCAGTTCTCTAATTTCATATGCTGATTCAAAGCTATAAGACTGAGATAGAAGTCATCAGTTTAAGCTGCATCTAGTCTCACAATTGCAAATGAGACAGTTGCACGAATTGTGTGAGAAATGTTGTTTGAGTGATTTGGGCTGCAGTCTTGTACACATTTACCTGAGAGTAATCCCCACTGAACTCAGTGGTGCCCCCACCATATCCAACCCTCATCCTGGGTCTTAAAGCCTTACATAGGGCTTTTTGGATTTCTACCAGCAATTTTGTGGCAGAAATCCAAGTAGCTCCATAGGACAGTCTGTGGCTCAACATGGGGTAAGGGAACAAGTTTCTTTAACCCAAGGAGACCTCCAGCCTGATCAATGTTAGTGCTAGACAGCAGCATAACCAGAAGGTGTGCTGTCCTGGGGCACACCTTCCGGGGCTGCCCCCTTACCATCCCAGGTTGCATCCAGAGCTATGCTCTGGTCGCACATGGAGGTAGTTCTGAGGGCCAGGGAAGTTGTGTGTGACCTTTCTCGCCCTTGAAATGCCTCCAGAAGGTAGAAAATTGTGGCACCTGGTTTTCTGGCAAAACCTGGAAGTTACAGTTTTTAGCCTCCAGAGCCCTCAGAACACTCCTGGAAGGCTGGACTTCCAGTTTTCAGCCCTCAGATCACGCTCCAGTCTCCTTCAGAGAGGGGTGGTTGTGAGTGGGGGGGGGGACAGGCAGCAGAGTCCTGTGACCCCCGTGACCTCCCCTCAGCTATACAACTGGCACTGAATATAGCATGGACCATGAGGCCCTGCTGCATCAGAGCTGAATAGGATTGGGCTGCCCATTGGACAAAACAGGAGATTGGTAAGAGCCCAATTAGAAGATCAATCTAGATGCTCTCATAATTATAGCACTTCTGATTAATTTCAGTGAAAGAGTTAAGCACATACTGTACTTAACTCTCTCATAGTGATGCCTGTGACTTTTAAAAGGACTTAATATGGGCTGGATTAAAGAGCTTCACCATGCTTACCCATGCAACAGGGTAAGCATCCCTCAGGGTCATATGTAAACAATTCCAGGTGATATAAGAATACCCCTTCAAAGGGGTCTCAGGCTGTCCTTTGATTCTCTGGCATACGAGTTGTCACTTATTGAAAGTTACAGAGCATTTCTATTCTCATCCACGCCTCTTGCTTTTGCAGAGAACGAATGCGCCAGTCTGCAATGTTCGAATTGTGCCAGGGGATGCACCAGATCAGCCTTCAATTTGTTCGCCTGCAACTTAGCTTTGAAGAATACACCATAATGAAAGTTTTGCTGCTGCTAAGCACAGGTAAGTTTGTCAATTAATTCCACCCATAATTGTTAACCAAAAAGCTAATAATATAATATTTTATTTGACTAGTTGGAATGATGAGGGAGTGATAAAAAAGGGAATTTGACTACAAGAGCAGCAAGGGAGCAGGTTAAACTCTGTCCGTGTTTTGAACTAAGCATCTATAGCAAATTTTGAGAGGCTGAATCAGATAGCTTGGCTTCAGTTCTTCACAGAAGTAGGAGACTGCCACCCACACTCCATATATCATCTCTCTTCACCTACTTGGTGCTTACAAAGTAACCAGTGACATGCAATTAGGATCATGTCCAATTTCCTTTTACTTTCCAGGAGTGCCACCTGCAGCCTGCCTGGTCTGTGCTGCTTCTGTTTGATAGGAGTTGAAGTCGTGCAGGCTAGGAAACCCAGACTGCACTGCTTCTATTTCACACCAGTTTCAAATTGCAGGCTGCACATGTACACAGAGGGGACAGAGACGGCATGGGGACGTGTAACAATGAGCATGCACGACCTTAGGAAATAACTTCAGCAACTTATGGATGGCTTAAGTCTCATTCCTAGGGGATGTCAAAGCCTGCTTAAAGGCTACTGGCCCTAGCAGAGAAGCCTCCACCCTAGTCTACCTCTTCCCCTTCCCTCAAAGCAGCATGAGTGATACTTAGAGCTGGTATTCCTGAGAGGACCATTACCATTCCTCCTGCAAAGAGTGACAGAATTAGGAAATGGGCCCCTGGTTGAGTATGGGAGCTGCCATTTACCACCCATTAGACTTATTTTTTCTTTCCAAAACCAAGATTGTCTAATAACTGCTCCCAGAACAGCTATTTGCTTGTAGCTTGCTTGTCTCCTGCTGTTGAATTATTTATATACACATCTAAAAACTGGAATTGCCATGAAATAACTATTGTCCTATCAGTTTGGCTTTGGCATGCATGCTCTCTAATAATTTGTGTCCAATTTTTGCAAAATTCAGCAGTTATTAAAAAAAAAAAGAGGTGTTGGTCTTGGAATAGGGCTGCGTCCGAGTGGGAATGGGGCGTTTAAATATCACACACCCTCCTCTGCTAGCCCCCATGGCCCAGCATCTAACACAAACCCCTCATTTGAAGGCTTTTACACCCCTGATTTAAAGGCTTCAAAAGCTAATGTATATTTGTTCTTTTCAAATCGCCTTTTTCCTTCAAAATATTTTGACCTGAAATCTGAACCCATTTCAGACTTTACACTAACATTAACAACAATAACCCTTACCATGTATGCAGCCTCTGTAGTATTCACAGAACATAATGAGTCAAAATGTAAGAACTCATAATGCTTAAGACTGTACAGAGGAGGCCTAGTCTGCAAAGATATACAAAAACCATCTCTCTTCCTAGTAGGTAACCCACCCTTGCAACAGAAATCCTTTGTACAGTGTTGATCAGGTTGTAAAACTTAAGTATGAAGGCTCATTAGAGGTGTGAGCCTGGAAACCTTGAGTATGCTGTACAGTGCTTAGTAATTGATTGGATGTCAAGCTTAAGTTGTTATAGTGTTTGTTAATGGCAATGGGATTAGCCTTAAAATTATACCAGAGGAATATTGTTTGGACTATGCAGCTATTTTTAGCGTGAGATTGAAGATTAAAAGGGAAAAAAACCCCCATCATATTTAGGTTAAATCTAGATGCTGGATAGTTTAAATCCTGGAATTTCTGTAACACACTCAAGATAACAAACACTGTTTGTCCATAGTACTTTCTGTTGCCATTGTGCGACAGGAATATGGGTTCTTCCTAGTTCTTATACCATTAAAATGCATACAGGCTAAAAGCTGGTATAATTGTTGCAGATTGCTGCTAGAATGCTGTGTCCTGCATTTAGACTCTGGTTGTGTGAATAGCACTGTGTACTCTGGATGTTGATACTGATTCCAGCGTGCTCTCCTGCAACAGCTTTTTGCTCCCCTCTTTTTCTTAAGCATCAATCTGCCTTTACTCAATCAACCAGTACTAAGAAACCGGTTGAAGCTGCTGTGCATATGGAACAGGAGAATGGCGCATTTGAGCTGAATGCATCCATTATGCATGTGTATACAGTGAAGCATGGAGGGCACAACCCTTGAGCCTTCTGAAACATTCATATTTGAAATAAATGAATGAAACAGGAAGAACGAAGTGTGAAAGTAAACCAGACAGTTTTATGTATGGTAACATTAATGAGGAGCAGGAGTCCAGGTGGTTCAAAATGGCTTGCAGTGGTGAGAAATGTTGTTCTAGTACAGTGATTCTTAACCTGGGTTCAATTGAACCCCAGGGGTTCAGTGAGTCAGTCTCAGGGGTTCAGTGGAGGTAGGTGTGTGTGTGTCCATTCTGTTCGCTGGCCTTGATATCTGTGCTGCAGGGAACTTGGTGCACTCAGTAGTTGTTGGGATATTAAAGTAAGGCCTGGGAAGTTGCAGGCCTGAATGGTAAGGCTTATCACTGAGGCCTAGCAGACCAGAAGAGGGTGCAGGGCAGTGATGTCATGCACCCACTACGCACCACTACGCGAGTACCGGTTTCTAGCAGTTGAGCTGGCCTAAATCATTATTTGTTTGGCATTTGGACAAGTGCCAATCAAAAGTGAGTACCGGTTTCTAAATCATTTGGATGACACCACTGGTGCAGGGTAGTTCTGACTTAGGTTCTGCCCAGTAACAAGACCATGTGATCTCTGGGTAAATGTTGTAAGTTATTTAGCCAATCCCAGGAACACTGGTTGCTTGTCTGTTCAGCCCTGTGTGTGTGTGTGTGTGTGTGTGTGTGTGTGTGTGTGTGTGTGTGTGTGT
>JAJKFI010000003.1:30133795-30207679 GCA_029204185.1 Lerista edwardsae
TGTGTGTGTGTGTGTGTGTGTGTGTGTGTGTGTGTGTGTGTGTGTGTTCAGTCCTGTCCTGATCAGAGAGCTCTTCTGTTCTACTTTCTGTTTCTCTCTGAGTATTGCTGCTGCTGGATTTACAGATTTACTATGTCGAGCAAAATAAGAAAGTGGTCAGATGAATACGTACAATGTGAGAGTGGCACTTACCAAGGTGAAGCCGTGCATTTCTGAACTTGTCTCTAAAAGGCAACAGCAAAAGTCACATTGATTTGCAGTAAATATTCATTGAGTTATGTTTTTGTATGACATTCATGTTTTATTGGTTTTGTTCTTTGAACACAGTGATTTTATGTGCAACTGATGCATGGTTCATTTTGTGCACTAATAAAATATATATCTCTATGTTTTGAATCTGGAAAAAAAACATTTTATTTTTCCAACTATGAAGGGTTCGGTGAATGCCGAACTTGCATGAAACTTGCGGGGTTCGGTACCTCCAAAAAGGTTAAGAACCACTGTTCTAGTATGAAGAGGAGCAGCCCATTTGTGCCCCTTTTATTAAGATGCCACATAGTGGCATGTGATCATGCAGTGTGTTGGTGCAGGTGTAACAAGCTGGTTACTGTATCAAGCTGAGGTGAGGGTGGGCAAAGCAGCAGGAGGATACGTTGAACATCTAGATGCCTCCCAAGATTTAAAATGCAGTTTCTGGTAAAATGTTTTAAGGAAAAAATAACACCTTTCAAAAAATTATTTTCTTCTGCATGGCATTATGCTCATTTTCTTTCAACTGTAACATGTCTGCTCAAGAATACATTCCAGCTTAAAAGCATGATTTATCTCTAGAGGCCAAAATAATAATAATAATAATAATAATAATAATAATAATAATAATAATAAGTGGTTTTTCCATTCCTAAGAATACAGTTTCAGTTCATTTTGAAAGCAATTATATGTATTTTACATTTTTACACATCTGTTTAAGAATATGCAGTATTAGAGTTGCCCTGAAGTTTAACTTGCTTTTGTTGTCTAGAAGGAAATTCTACTTCTTTTCTGATGTCTATGTTTTTCTGGTACGTCAAAGAATGCAGATCACACACAGCATTTTCACATTTTTGTTCTACTGTGCTCCAAACTAGTTCTTTTAGATGTGCTTACCAAATAATGCTTGCAAAACCTGCCAGACACAGTGCAAGGTGTTTGGAAAAAGCATTGCACACAACATGGTGCCATTACTGAATGACTTCAATGACAAATTGCCTTTCCTTTCAAAGAAAACTCAACAGATCATTGAATAAAATACATTTGTGTCCTTTTAATTATAGTTCCCAAGGATGGCCTCAAGAGCCAAGCTGCATTTGAAGAAATGAGGGCAAATTATATTAAAGAGCTGAGGAAGATGGTAACGAAACATCCAAACAGTTCTGGGCAAAGTTGGCAGCGATTTTACCAGTTGACAAAGCTCCTAGACTCCATTCATGATGTAAGTATTGGATTGAAAGCATGGAAGATACTGTTTTGTAGTGAAATGAAAAGCTGAAGTCACTTAATACCTTACCAAAGCAGTGTATTCATACAAAAAACGAAAACAGTTTCTACTTACATGATACAAGCTGGGAACCTTGAGGGAACTAAATGTAGTCATTTGTTGCTGAAAAGTGATGGGGACTCTGATCTCATAAACTGTTCCCAAGTTGGACTTCTGTCAATCACTGACTCGACTTGGAACCAGAAACTCGATGGCTCATGACTGACGGTGCAATCCTAACCTGGAGTTAGGCTGGCACAGTTGGGTCAGCAACATTTGGCTGGCACAAGGGACACCGTAAAGTGCTTTTGGACCACTCTTGGAGTCTGGGAGGATGGCATACATCTGTATCCTGGCCTCTCTGACTCCAAGAGTGGTCCAGACATACTTTATGGTGTCCTTTGGGCCAGTCAAACTTTGCTGGCCTAACTGTGCCAGCCTAACTCCAGATTAGGATTGCTTTCTGACATTTGTGCGTCTGTGTGTGTGTGTGTGTGTGTGTGTGTGTGTTCTTCTGTGCTTTTTTGGTGCTTCTGCACAGTGCTGGACATCCGGAAACAAGCATGATCACCTGGGCACAGGCACTTCCTGCCCGCCCAGGTGAACATGCTGCAGCTAGTGGCTGCAGGCTTCCTGCAGAGCTTTGATCACCACTTGGATCATCAGCTGAGCAGCAGGGAGCAGACACCTGGAAGTGCCTGCCATCAGGGGGTTGTTTAGAGCTCCGCCCTCACACCCACCATCTCCTTTTTCCTTGAATTTGGTTCAGAGACTTGAAACTCAAGAATTTGAGACTTGAGGGTAGAGATTTGTTTTGGGATTAGCAACTTGAATGAATCACTGCTCCCCCTGTAGTGCTGAGTGAGGCAAATCAATGATGTGATGTTTTCCCATCATTCTCTCACTCACTCACTCACTCACTCACATGCACACGCGCACACACACACCCTGGCAAGCAGTATTGTAAAGCAGGAGATGAAGGGGAACACAGCATGAAGATGTTCAATACTATGGGAAGAAAAGGGGAAACTGAATTCAAAGTGGCTGTTTTAAGTGGCGATTAAATTGACCCGGAGAGGGGGGGAAAAACTATATCAAACATTTGAAGAAATACTTTCTGACCCCGCTGGATCACTTTCCTAATAGATCTGCTTAAAGCTAGAGGACCCATTTTATGACTAATGTTTTGCAAGCCTTTCAGTCATCAACCAGTCCTTGTCAGAAGGAAGGTTCATGAACTATGCTCAGAGCTGACCACTGAATCAGTACAAATCAATGTAAGGCATTGGATTAGAATTTCATTTAATAGTAAGAACAGGATTACTAATTTTTTTTTTAAAAAAAAAATGCATATGTGACAAAGCTTTCAGGCGTTATTGCTGGCCCTGTGATAACACAGGCCACAATTCTCAGTACCTCTTATTTTTGCGTAGTCTTATTGAGGTCTGTGAAACTATTTAAAAGTATGTTGATGTGTATCTTCAGTCTTCAAAAACATGGCAAATTGCTTTGAACTGGAATGAGTCTGTCATTATGAAGGGTTTAAAAAAAAAAATCTGTACTCATGTAACTATGTTATTATTGACATAACTCCCAATTTCTTTTCCAGGGAGATTTGGGTTTCTTTGTAGATTCTATTTTGTGGAATCACCAGTTTCAAGAGGACAGCTTACTGTTGTGTGTCTCTTTAAGAGCTGTTAAATTGTATAGCCAAAGCAAGCAAACTCCTCTACTCCCTTCTTATAATGTAGTTGGAAATACACTTTTGATACACACATACTGTGTACAGACTCTTTGGCCTCAGTATGTGAGAGGCTGCATATAAATGTGCTTCTTTATACTTGCCTGGCTTATTTGTGAAGGCGCATTACAGTATAGTGCATTTGAGGTCAAATCTGTATGAGAGCCCGAGGTCTGTTTTCGGAACATACATATGGAATTATTTTCAAGTAATGTGCTGTTAATTAAAACACTGAAAAATCTTGGTAGGAGTTGGAGTATTATTAGTACTGCAGTAACAGCTCATTCTTTAGGGACTAGTTTCTGTTTTTGGGGAGGGGGGACAGTAGATTTTTTTTCCCCTCCACATCATTTTGTTTTGTTGAACAAATTAGTTGGATTGGTAAATGGAATGGTAAAGGTAAATTGAATTTGATGAATTTGAAGAATCCAAGTCAGCTCACGTACTTCAGGTTTAATTGGGTTGTAACAGACTTCTTGAAACTTGGGATGGTCTATGGGTGACATTCTGATCAATGACATTTAAGTACAGGAATGTGCAATCTAGAATAGTTATACACTTCAAGTGTAATTAGACAGATTTTGACAGATGTCCAAACTGGAGTGGTTGTGGTGCCGGAATGTATTGATGGGTATACCCATGGTCAGATTTCTGTGCCTGGAAAGTAGAGTCCATGCTGTTGCAGTACAAGTAGCCAGACTATCAGTGTGGCGCATAAATAACCTAGAGGGAGGTTATTCAAATATATGGGAAGTACAAGCTGTTGATAGAACTGTACCACCTCAGCATTAGGATCTCATATGAAAAACTGTCAAGTTATAGTCTTGGTTCATATGGAAAACTAGCACATCAGGACTAAAGCTAGCCTTCTGTTTTATTATTACTGTTATAGCACCATTGCATTGGCACTGATGCATTTTACATAGAATGAAAAGAAGAGGTCCTTTCCCCCAAGGGGCTTATGGTGTAGAGACTGACACAAGGGAGGCAACAGAGGAAGAGGGCAGAGGCACACATGAACAGGAGAAGAGCATGCAATTCTGAGTGTACTGTACCATGTGCACCTTTCTCCAAATTGTTCTCCTAACTGTGTCTCCAAACTATGTATGTTTGGATACATAGGCAGTACATGGGGCAGTATGGATAAGTTGTTATCAGGACATAGTACCTACCAATAGTTAACTGAAACAGTTATTAACTCTGTTATGTGGGCTAGCACAGTAGTCCAAGAGTCGGATGTTTATTGTTTTTTTAAAGAGTGGCTCTGGAAAGAGTGGCTTTTCCATCTGTGAAAAGGTGGAATAGAAATATTTTAAGTAAATAAATCGATTGTACTAAGAACGATAATACTTCATTGGCCTCTGCAATGGACAAACCAACAGCAGAGGGAAATGTTTTGCATTGCTCAGTGGTTTTAATTGGTCTTCTACCACATAGTGAACATATGTGCATATTGAAAAGTGCCAAGATGGCGGAAAATATTCCCTGGAAGAAAAGGTAGGCAAATAAGTATTTACAAACATCAGCAATTTTATTTACAGAGCCCTCTAAGCACTACAAACAAAGCAATTATTGAACAGCTTGAATTCAGACACACAGAGGTCACAATGCTGATTAAGCTAGATTTAAGCTGATTTAGGCTCATTGAAGTCAGTGGGACCAGCTTCTCGGCTGCAGCACCGGCTTAACCGTATTAGGGGACGATGCTGTGTTGCGGCAGTGACTGGCACATTATTATGTACTTTATTTTTCTTTTCTTTTTTGGCTGGAATAGCACGTCTTGAGTTTTGGTCTTTAATGATTTTAAAGCAGAGGCGTTTCTACAGGGATGGCAAAGCTCTAAGTGTTGCAAGAAGCCTTACCCTGTCATGTAAATCCCTCCTCTCCCTTGCTGCTGTAGCCAGTAAGCAACGCCAAGATGTTGCTGTTCCCTGTGAGGATTGGCTAGAACGGTGCAGGAGAGGAGTGATTTCCACTGCAAGGTGAGGCTTCTTGCAAAACTTAGAGCTTTGCCATCCCTGTAGAAACGCCACTGTTTTAAAGCTAAGTAATTTGGCCTTAACCAGTGAGGGGACCAAAACTATAGCTAGTTGTCTTAGAGACTAATGGTTTCAGTTGAAATAACACAGATTCCTAAATATGTAAATAAAAATAATTGAATATTGTATGGGATCAAACACAAGTAGGGTTCTCTTTCTACCCATAAGAATTTCAGGGTGATGCCCTGCCCTGCCTACCAATTGAATTCAGAAGTAAAGAGGCAGAATAAGTGGTGTGCATGGGGATCGGAATGAATTTGGGGTGAAGAGCATGAATGACCACTGATATTAATATATATACAGTATGTACTGATTGAATTTCCACGTCTGCATGTAGATATACATAGCAGGCATCTAAAGCAGTAGTTTTCAAACTGTTTAGCACCGAGACCCACTTTTTTAGAACAACAATCTGTCCAGGACCCACCGGAAGTGATGCTATGGCCAAAAGTGCCATAATTCTGACGCCAGAGCCTGCTGCTTTCCTGAGAATGCAACAATAATTTTGCTTATTTTTCAGCCATTTTCCAATAGCAAAGTGAATTGCAAAGAAAAAAAGACTGTTTACAACCTTGACACAAGCAAAACAACTACATAGCCCTTCCCTTTTCCAGCATCCCATCTTCCCATTTTTCCGTATGGCTGATCTAGATGCTTCTCGATCCACCTGAAATTGGCGCACCACTGACTGGTGTGTCCTGCCCCACCGATTGAGAACCACTGATCTAAAGTTTTAGCAACATTGGATAGGAAGGAATTCAGTGCAGCGTAGTTTTTGATTTAATGCATAGAATGCTCCAATGAAAATTTGGCTCCCTATATAGGCCATCTAATATCAAGCAGGCTTCTGAGGTGAGTTTTTTTGTTTTATGACAGGGAAATGTGGGCCCCGTCGTCTGTCAACAGTGGAATTTAGCAGTTTGTCAGGACTATTGTTGTAACTTTTTGGGGGGAATTATCATGGATTATGTAGACTGACTTGACTCCTGGAAAGGCAGCATACAAATACATCAGATAAATAAGCAAACTTTAAGAGAAGAATGACTCAGCACTGACTTGAGCAGAAGTTTAGATTTCATGCTTTTAGGAAGCTTGCTTATTGGATTCGCTATGGGGAGGCTGCTGAAAACAGCTTTGCCATGGCTGTTACCCCCACATTTAGCTGTAGTAAATAGCATAGCTTGCTACACCACTTGCTACCATTGTGTGGCATGTATCTTGTCATTGTGTCCTGTCCCCCGCAACTACCAAGCATGTAGGTATGTGTAGGGGGAAAGAAGATGATCCTTACAGAAGCAAACTTTGTGCTTTACCGCCACAGAACGGGCCTGTTTTTGTCAGCCTTTGACGGCGAACATAGCATGTGAACTGGCTCCCAGTACCCAAGAGTGCAGCTCCCATTTTCTCAGTGTGCCAAGCTCTTGTCTGAATATTTGCACATATGTTACATGGAAATGTTGGAATGTCATCATTTTAATTCAGTGTGAATATACCTAATCACTAGTTTTGTAACAGGGTAATTTGAAACACTTCCTTCTTAATTGCATTGTTTAGTTAGTCAAAGTAGAATTAATACTTAGTAACGTAGGCAATCCGATACACTAGGGGTCTCCAAATCAGGCCCTCTAGTAAATTTTATCGGAACTTTGGTATGTTGTGAGGAAGCTTGACTGTTCCGGCATACAGCCCGCTGATGAAGGGAAGAATACACTATAACTTCGGTATCCGCTGGGGTTCTAGTCCAGAAACCACCACAAATATCAGGGTCACTAAATGACCTTGAAAAAGAAAAAAAAGTGCCAACGTCGCATTTCTTATGTTTAAGTGGTAACAATCTGATTCTTCTGCCTCTCAAGGCTAAAAATAGCTCAAAAGATGCTCTTCCAGGTCTCCCAGCATGGGTATATACCACATTCAGCCATTGAAGATGCTGAATGGAATGGAATGAAATGAAATGAAATTATTCCATTACACTGCATTACATTCAGCACCTCTAGTGGCTGAATGTGGAATTTACCCACCCACCCACTTATTGTATTCAGACTCTTCAGAACATCAGTTCTCCATGTATTTATTATTTATTTATTTATTTTCCGGCCCTCAACACCGTGTCAGGTGTACGATGCGGCCCTTGTGCTGAAAGGTTTAGATACCTCTGCTATATATATGCTTATCTTGGAGTAAATTCTGCTCAACTCAGTGGGCTGGAGTCCTGGGCAGCGAGGCTTTTTGGGATCGGGGGAGGTAGCGGAACAGGGCAGAAGGAGGGCGGCCTGAGGGGAGGATCGGGTTCATAGGGGAGCAGAGATGGCAATGGAGACTGCTGCCAAATCCAGAACGCCCTCCCCGGCCACAGAGGTTGACAACAGTGGGTACAGATCCAGGTAGTCCTATCAGAGGCACCAGGACTCTACATGGGGTAAAGGAGCTGATGTTCCCTTACTCCTTGGAGATCTCTGGCTGTTTCCCTTGCCCTATAGGATAAAGCAGTCGCCATTTTAGTGCTGCTGTAACTCTGGGTGCTGGGGAAGCATAGGATTGGGCTGCCTGAAGTTCTTCAGTATAGACCACAGAAAATAGGTAGGATGTTGAGTCAGGCGAGGCTGTGAGATAGGTCAACCAAGAACCTTCATGGCTGAATGGGGATTTGAACCTTCGATGTCCAAGTCAAATTTTAACCTTCAGTCCTATGCATGCTTTACCTAGGATTAAGTTCCTTTGAACTCAGAGGGACTTACTTCTGAATATACACATCTAGGATTGCATTGTAGGTCTCACTAAATTCAACAAGGGAGTTAAATTCATGTAAGGTATAAACAGATCTTTAAGCCACGGGGATTTCAGATCAAGTTCATTGTTACTCTATTCAGGATCACAACTGTTTATACCTACTGGTAAAGTTGCCCACTTGCCTCCATTATTATTTCTTACTCTTTCATTATAATCCTTTATTCTTGTAAGGATGCAGGTTTTAGGCAAAGAGGGATCAGTTTCTTTAGCTGGTTATGAATTGTACTAGCAGCCAGCATAAGCTGGAAACTCACCTTGCACCTTCTTAAGACTTTAAATTTTAAAATCACTTATGGTTGGTATTGGCGGATGATTGAAAACCTATCTTCATAATCCGTTCAGCAAAAAAAAAACAAAAAAACTCTGCTTTTTAAAAGGTCATTAGTAGCCTTTATCTCTGAACCATTACAGAGTTTAAAATAGATCTGAATCTGTTTTACAACCTACATGAATCAGGACATTGCAGGGGAGAAACCTTTCTCAGATTCATGCCCTTATACTGTCAACATGAACACTAGTTAGATGTACATCTTAAATTTCCTGGATGATGTTCATTGTACTGTGATTCCAAACATTAGTACAGTAATTATACATTTAACAGTCGTCATCTCAGACAACTCTGCAAGGAGTGGTTTGATATATAACATTTTTCTTTGGAAAGGGAACGGCAAGGGCCAGCTTTATTTATGGTGTGCAAGTTGCAGTTCTGTTTAGGGTTGCTCATATACAATTAATGTGTACAATTTAAAAATCACTGCAGTATCACCCTTGATGAAACTTCACGCCTCAAATTAGTGTTGCCATCATTTGATAGTGATAATGAAGTAGATAATCCCCTTTTTACTGTAAGATATTTTCAGAGGAATTGCAATCAACATGCAGTTACATTTGCAGGTGAAAATGCCATTTTGCTTATCTTCCATTTTAGAAATACGTTGAAGTCTTCTCTTCATTGTAGTGAGCAATTCCCCCCCCCTTATAATATGACAGTTGGTAGTAAGAGAAAAACACCTATATTTTCAAAGCATAGAGGAGGGCTCTGAATGATTCCTTAACAGACTGGAAAAGCAAATACTTGTTTTCCTGAATTTTGTCATTACCTCAGCAATGTAAGTGGAAGTAAATGGATGAGAAAGTACTTTCACAATATTACAGCATGTGTTTCTGAATGGAATCAGTCAGGAAAGCTTTGATTGCACAGACTTTTCTTAGAACTTCTATTGCTTCTTGATCTAACTTATACCCAACCAAAAAATGACCAGAGGGAAACTATCCAGGGAGACCTGCATTGCCCAAAAGTGAGGCATGGATGAGAACGAAGGAAACTATTTTCTTTCATTGGATGTTGTTTAATGAAACATGGTAACCTAGAAAATGTAATTTTTGGTGTGTAACAGCCCAACCTCTTGGGCTCTCGGAGCTGCCAGAACTAAGGTCCCAGCAGTGCAGGAATCCTAACAGCAAAAGCCAGGCCACTGTCACGCACTGTCACAAATGGCACGAGGCATGGTTCATGTGGCAGCGGTTCTGAGAGCCTCTGCCAGAGCCAATGATTTCCTGGTAGAGGTGGGCAGAGGGTGTGGAGAGGGAACAACAGTGTTTCAGGAGACAGACTGGTGGCATGTTTGGGGAGTAGGAGGGGAGGGATCTGGCAGCAGTTGTGTAGGCCGGATCCTCTCCCCCATTTTTTGGCCCACACTGCTCTCTTCAGACTCATGCCTATTGTTGTAACTGGCATAAGAGTCCTGTAGGCCATTAGGGGGCCCATGCAGAGGGAAAAATAGTTCCCATACCTTTCAGGATTCCTGATCACAGCCCACCCACCCCCAAAGCATGCAGCACAGCTTCTGTAGTCACAGCAGTATGCTGTAAAATAACAGGGGGGTAGTATTGGGCTGTAAATGATCAAGCCTGCCATTATTGGCTCTGCTTTGCACCAGTGATGTTCCTGGGGGAGGGGGGCAAACTGCTAAGCTTTGCAAGAGCCTGATCTCCTGGGTGAAGCAGCCTCTCCCCCTCGTATTCACAGCCATTCATAGCTCATGGCAAAGTCTCCGAGCCATGAATGGCTGTGAAGATGAGGGGGAGGGGCCACTTTACCCAGGAGCTCAGGCTTCTGCAAAATGTAGCAGTTTGCCTCCCCTTGGGAAATGCCACTTACTTGCACTGATTTGTGGCCACTTATTAATCGATCCACAGAAGAGGAAACTTTGCTTTCTGAAAAGTGTCCAACACCTGCCGGATTAAGGGATGTTTGTCTTTCAGTTGATTCTTGTATTATAATGTCATTCCACATCCATTCTAATGTTCATGTTTCTTTATCTTTCCCCCTGTTGTATTTCAGCTTGTTAATGATCTGCTGGAATTCTGTTTCTACACCTTCCGAGAGTCTCAAGCTTTGAAAGTGGAGTTCCCAGCCATGCTAGTAGAAATCATCAGTGACCAGTTGCCCAAGGTGGAATCCGGGAACGCCAAGCCCCTCTACTTCCACAGGAAGTGACAGAAAATGTCTTAATGGAGAAAAAAAAAACTTTGCCTTAAGTTTCCCTGTGCTATTCCACATCCATGAAGGACCCAAGAAACCACATTCAATATGCTATACAAAATTGTTCAATGGTCTCTGAATTGTCTAAAACCCATAGGAAGGGTTTGGAATGCTGGAAAGCAGCTTGTCCACGCTTGGTGAGATAAAGTCGTCAAGCTGTTTTAAGACCCATCATTCTATCCCCCAAACCCCAACATTTAGGGAAAAAAAGTATGTTCCTGTTCCTCTGGATGAAAAGCCATATCTAGTCAAAAAAAAACAAAACTCTTTGATTTTGATATTTTAAGAGACGAACATTTTAAATATGCCATGTAGTTTCTGGTCTTGTTTGCTTGTTTTAAAAGGGTTCAAGGACTAATATGAACTTTTTCAAGCTTACTGTTGGTTTGCACATAAAACAAAGTCAATATGGGGCATTAATTCTTGTACCACACACACACACACGCACACGCACCCTGGATGTGTAAAATAAATAATGGAGCATTTGGTGTGGAATAATCTTGGTATCTCCACCTGCGGCATTTGTTATCCCATGTTATCCATCATAGATGATCTACACTGTGTTAAGTGTTCATTTATTATTTAACTTGAAAGGATAAGATGTTAAAACAAATGCCTCAGTTTCAATTTATAGTATCTATTGTGCTGGCTTTACCAATAATTTTTCGCAGTCTTTTGCTGTACTGTATATTGCTGTATGTATAAATGGAAGGACCTGAAAAAAAAAATGGTATAAGGAGCTTTTGTAAATGAGACCTAAAAATCTTTAATGGTTAATAGGATGAATGGGAAAGTATTTTTGGAAGAATTCTATTTTGCTGGAGACTATTTAATTACTCTTTTTGTCTAAACACAAGGTAATTTTTTTTTTGTAAAGTGAATTGTTCTGCATGCATAAATGAACCGTTTACAGTGTATTTAAGAAAGGGAAAGCTGTGCCTTTTAAGCATCATATCTAATTTACCATCCAACAGTGTCTGTTGTAAATAACCACCCATAAACCTTTTCTGTTGGTTTTCTCCTTCTTCCTGTACATTTTCATCCATGTACCTCCCTCCCCCTCGGCTATTCGTTTGCTGCTTTTTCATTACTTGAGCACTCTGAGGTCGGTTTCATGTTTGCTGTGTTGCAGCTTTATACACATTTCATCTACCAAGATAAGCTCCAAAGGGCACAAACTACTGAGTAGTTGTCCTGCATAGGCTCTGTTGAAATGAATGGAGATGGGGAGGTGAATATTCAGTCCACTGGGACTGAGTCCGGTCTCCTCAAAGATCTATTAATTTAAGGATTAAGTGCAGTTCTACCCACAGTTCTGCTTTAAACCAGGGCCACAGTCTAGGCAACCATCAAGTCCCATGGAAATCAATGGGGCAAATTTAGCTGAACTGTGGCCTATGAGATAAAAGCTAAACCATAAAATTTGAGATCATAACTCCTACTAGTAACATTACATTCTGCTTTGAGAAAAAAATTCATCACACAGACTAATCAGATTGTTTACCTACATGATTGATTATGGGAAAGAACAGATACCTATAGAAAATTTGGATAAGGCCTCAATTAGCTAACCAAATCATAATTAATCCTTTTAACACTTTTACATGTCAGCCCTACCAAAACAAACACTATGGACCTGGGTTTTCCCCCGTTCTACTGATCTGGATCCTTTCCCCCAAAACTATTTTATGGGCTGAAATTGTAAGGATTTATCTTTCTTGGGATGATTATCACTATTCTAAGCATATACATATATAAGTATTGGAGTGTAAATTATAGAAACCTTTCCTATAGTCATTGATATGGAATACAAATATGAATAGAATAATTGTCAGAGTTATATTTCTTTAAACGTTTTGTTTCTTACTTTGAGTAAAGTAAACCTTAACAACTTGTTTGGATCCAAAGTGCTGCTTATGCAGGAATTTTTTTTCTCCTTCTTTAACCGCAGACCCAAACATTGTATCTCAAACTGCTTTAGAAATAACCATTTCAAAAGAAATTCTCCATGTGGCACAGGGAACCTTTTCCCAAGAAATATAATCCTAAAGCCCTTCCTTAGACTCATCATGTGATTCACTGGATCCCACCTGAAGTTCTCAACAATCAAAGGTGTCAGATTCAGGAATTGGAATGTGGTGTCTACTAAACAAGAAAAAAAAAGATTACTTGACTTTTTAAAGCACACATCTTCTCAAATGGGAAATCTGCATAAAGATATGCTCAGAAAGCATTACGACATAGAATTACATATGCATCTATTTTCAGGTTTTGAAATCTAATTCATGCATCAACTCCATTATTTGCACAGCAATATGAAAGCCACATTTAAAGTGATAAAAATACACAGCATGCAGACTGGTTGTCTATAGTGAAGAAGTGGTCACAAATCTCATGTTCATTTACTTTTTAAAAAGCATACTGAAATTGGAATTTCAAATTATCCAAGTTTGTGGTAAATGCAGCATGCTGCTGCTTTTTTATTATTATATTATTTTATTATTATTAACAAAGTTACTGAATCCTTTTCTATCTCTACGTAACTTTGCCTAATTAAAATATTAAAGCCATATTCCTTAAAATTCCACTGTTAGAGATGTCTGTCCCAATTCACATTGTTGTCTCTTTGCTCTTATTTTTCTACCTTATTGCATTTAATCTTGGTTTGGTACAATTCATAATTCACAGAAATGTCATAATTAAAACACTAAATTAGTTTTAAAAACAATTTATATCTTTATGCAAAATATATGTCTGTCTTTGCAAACAATTGTAAGCAGATTATAATAAATCCTTTACTTTAATCACCTGTTTATGGAAACCATTGATTATTACTTAGAAATCATAAAAATGACATGAGAAACAAGGAAGGTATCAGGAGTACATTGTACTTAGAAAGAAGTAGGCATCTGTCTCCTGCAAAATAAGATAAACATAACTTCAAAATGTCAAAATGGTAAATTGTGTTGATTGAGTGTAATGACTTTGTGGCAATGACTGAATGAAGATATACAGCAAGAACATTGTATTCATGAGTAAAATTGTAAAATAGTTTTAATTTACTGCAGCGGGTATTTCAAGAATAATATTGCATTGCAGTGTGTAACCATTTTGTTGCACAGAACAAAACAGAAAAAGGACTAAAAGCTTGCAATATCAAAATCTTAATAAAATATACTTTATAATCAATAGTGCAAAAATCTAATTCAAAGGGTGGTATTTTGACTGACTTTTAAAAACCTTTATGAATTTAAATCATTCTACATTTAAGCACTTTTAATGGTCTGTTAGAGAGGTGACATTTTTGAGAGAGAGGGAGTGAGCGAGGGAAGGGTGCAGTTGAAGGTGGCAGGTGCATCACCCTAGAAGTCGCAGTGGCCAGGGCAGGATGCTCAGAGGGCAGGATGCTCAGGCATGGTTGCCGAATCAATGGTGTAGCTGAGCACATTCCACTGGGAATGTTGCACTTGTGCAGGAGAAGTTCCTGGTGGGTTGTCTCCTAAATATATATATTACTGGATGAAAAATAAAAAGCAGCCAGCACATGGTGTAGAACAGCAAATCTATGCATAATTATGCATTAATTAGGGGCTTGCTTCTGTATGGATAAACTTTTTCAATAAATAGACAATTACTGTTTGGCCTTTATGTTACCGTCTTTTAAGTAAATAATTTTTATACGTTGAACAAATACAGTATATATGAATTAAAATGGTATGATTCCAGATATTCCTTGCACTTTAATCTCAGCTGCATTCATCTGATGATGCATCTGGTTCTTGGGACAAACTGCCCTTCAGTGAAATGCAGTTTAACATGAACTATTGTTCATTATTTCGCCCCCCCCCCTCCACATTTGAGTATCTGCCTTTGCAATAAACAGGACTGTGGAGAAAAGTTTCATCTGGCTCCATTGTGCAGGGCATTTCCTTAATTAAACTGTGGAATGGGGCATAGCATCAGTAATTTCCTTAGTGCCTGATTCTAACAATACATACTTGGTAGTAGGCCCCATTGATGCAAATTGAACTTCTAGCCAAGTTAGGGAATGCAAAGGCTGCAGCTGTCATTTAGCACCTGATGATGTTGGCTTCCAAATACAGCATTTCAGATAAGTTTTTCACAAAGCAAAAAGGTTATATACTTTTAAAAGATTATATACTTTTATTACATAAAACAAGTGACTGCTGTAGGGCTGCTTTTGAAGAGCCTTTGTGTGGCATTAAACAGTGAGGGTGGGCAGCACTATATATAGTGCAATGGTTCCCAACTTGGGGGGTCAGGACCCCCAAGGGGTAATGAACTGATTTTCAGGCGGGGTCACAAAATGCTTAGGGCAGCCATCTTACAAAGCTGGACACTGCCATCTTGGAAACATCATTTTGGCTAGTGAAGAGGTTTCCCCATTAAACTGCCTCTTCCTCAATGCTTGTGGCTGTGAAGGAAATTAACCATGCTATGGGCTTGTCTTGGTGTTTGTTTATGCGTGTGATAAAATCTGTCCCCGGTCTTTTCCGAGTGGACGTCATGCCCTCCATGTGCACGTCTAGGCAAGTCTCAGCACATGGGGAAGAGGAACGTAAATAGTCTGAAGATTTATCTAAAATTTGGCCATACCACCTTGATCAGCAATGGCATATGATCAGCAATGATCATGCATTCTGGGCAATGTTCTCAGTACTGAATCAATCACTGACCTCAATCATCACTTAGATACAAAGCATTGAGAACACTCTTTTAAAAAAAGTAGTTCTCTCAACTTGCAAAAAGTGTGATTTATTAAAAGCTGATGTCTTTGTTTCTTGCTTAATGACAATCTTCTGGTCTTAGGGGAATACCTAAAAGGTTGTTATACCTAAAAAGGGGGTCCTGGTGCAGGAAAGATTGGGAACCACTGCTCTAGTGGAAGTGGGATGGGAGGTATCATGAACAGGCGCCAGATAGAGGCAAAAAGTGGCACAAAAGCCGCTATCAATTGTTAAAATGTGGAATTTTACAGTACTGTAGAGTGCATGTTTTGTTGATGTGCACTTTCCAAAAGGTAGGGTAGCTGATCTCTAAGCTTTTTGACCCTTCCGTCATGACACTTCCGTCATGAAAAAAAGTCAGATGAGAAAAGTGGAAGTGTATGGGGGGGGAGAAGTGGCCCAGAGTGTCTGGCTTGCACACACAAGCGAGGTGGGGGGCTAGGCCTGGCCAAGGAACTGAAGATAGCACATCTTTTGTCCATGCTTGCGTTGGGGCACTAGACCGGAAACTAGCAGCGCCTACCGACACAACAGGAGTACTGACCAAGTCAGAACATGTGTTCCCATCCCAAGGAATGATAAGAATGAAGCCCGCATCTTTGAGAAGTCAAATTGCATCACGTAGCTAGGAGGGTTGGCTTCAAAGACTGATGTTAAAACAAGATTATATATTTTGTGAGAATACTGAGGCCCATTCTGTACGTAACCTTTACCATATGGAGGAAGCGGAGAAGAGAATCTGTCCACCATGTGGAGAATCTCTGTGTTGGCATCACCCAGTGTCAGTAACACAAACAACGCACATGGCAGCTCTGATGAGCCATAAAATGTTCCAAGTTCACTGAAGCGGAGAACACTGAAGGACCCTAGTAGGGCCTGCCCTGCTTATTTTTCACACAAGGACAATGGACACCAAGATGCAAACACGTGGAAGGTTTGTGTAGTCAAAGGATGAATGGGAGATGCCAACAGCTACGCATCAGCGAAAGGAAGAGTTTGCTGTTATTGCAAATGTGGCCCACGTCATGCAAGTGTACTAATGTATGTTGGCATCACAAGAGCTACTACGATGGGATCAATTTTTGCAGTGGTGGACTAATGCAACACATTGCAAGCCCTTGTCTCAATTTCTGGGGAGGCATCATAGGATAGCCTCTTACTTCAGTAGCATGGGGAAACAGTACTACTGCACAGCTTCCACACTAACTGGGCAAGAGGCACTTTTTCAAGTGGTGTTTCTCTTATATTTAGCAGGGGGAGAGCAATTGGCCCCATTCACCCCTGTGCAGTGTCTTCTCTTGTGGCTGTTGCTGGTGGTGGTCTGCATTTTTTTTAGATTGTGAGCCCCTTTGGGACAGGGAGCCATTTAATTTTATTATTACTATTTGCCTGTAAACTGCTTTGTGAACTTCATGTTGAAAAGCGGTATATAAGTACTGATTGATTATAGCCTTGGTGGGGGGGGAGGAGATGGGAAGTCGCAATTCCCTTGGTGAGCATTACTTTTCTGTGTAAGAGCAAGTGCCAACTGTAAAGAGAACAATCAAAGGCTCGGAGAACAGAGGTTGAACCTGCTTCTAAATCTGGTGATTCTCCCTGATCTCCCCCAAGTACAAGCACAGTGACTTCTGTGTTACCTGAACGGCTGTAAGCCAGTTGAGTTCCTTCGGCACACAAGAACGAAACATTAGCAGGAAGATTTCCAGCACGCCTTGACTATAGCTAGCATGTGTGTTGCGCTTACCCCGGCCTCCCCCTCCACACACTCCCATTGCCCTTGCAATGGCAATGCTGCAAAAGAAGACAACCTGATTTCCATTACATTATTCCACAGGCATCTGCACTGTTTTTGGTCACATCTCCAAACTGTTTGATGATCTCCCAAGTAGATTCACCTTAAAGCTATCTGGCAAAGATTATAGCCTCAGACACAAAGAACTGTATTAATGCCCCACAGACTGGGAGACTTCCAGTTGGCCCAGGAAAGTAGCTCTACATTGGATCACAACTGCACCATCTGGAAATAATTTGTGCACACCGAGAGCCGTCTAGTTCTGGGCAAAAGAACAGACAATGCTTGTCAGTTAAACCTTCTCAATTAAAGAAAATAATCTAAAGGTATAGCAGCAGTGGACACTTTTTCTATCAAATTACGAGACTGACAGAGAAAAACCTGTTTTGTGTTTTTTTTAAAACTTGCCTGTAGCAAAGATTTTGTAAACTTAAAATACTTACTGCCTCTTCAATTAATTAATGCTACACGCTCTCCTAAAAGCCAACTACAATTTGCTGCTGGATTACCTCCTTAAAATTGCTTACTTCGCATTATTGCATAAACTACTAAGCCTGGGGCCTTGGGCTTAAAAACCACCTCCCTCAAATATATATATAAAAAATGGGTGTAACTGTGATCTAGCACGTAGGTGGGAGGAGTACAAGAAATGTCATCTTGAAGTACATACGGGGATCTTCATAAATTCGTGCAAATCTTGTGGAATTCCCCAAGAGAGGGAAAAGTGCAGCACTGTTTTCCTCACAGTAACTCCAAACACAAGTTAGGGATCTAGTGTGGAGATTATTCTCTCCACAGACCACCAAAGCAGCCCTTGCCCTTAGGGAGTGTATATAAACTTCCCACTTGGCAACCATAAGATACACTTGTAATTTATGTCAATTGGAATGCAAGTAAGAGGCCTGTTCCAACAGAGGCAACCTATTTGCTAAAGGAGCATTTAGTGGTTGTATTCCCTTGCTGTATCAGGTCACATAAATGCAAATAGCACTGCCTGGGGCAACACACGTGCATCCAGAGATAGTCATGTAACATGCTGTGCTGCAGAAGGTGCCATGTGCATACTCTTTAACATATGGGTGGTGAGATGACACCAGTCTCCTGTGGGGAGGACTTAGTATTTCAATGGCTTTAACAGGTGATTGCTCTGCTTAGCTTCATTTCCTTGGCTAGTATGTGTGAATCTACACAGCAGCAGGCCGCTCACTGTGCACAGAGCTCTGCAAACAGAGACAATGATTTTAAAACATTTGCGGGTAATAATGTATCCATATGGATTAGTTCAGAGGTTCCAAGTGGGACCCACCAGTGGGTCGCAAGCCAATTTCAATGGCTTGCAAAGCACCTAGAGCAGCCATATTGAAAATATGGGAAAATGGGATGCTGGAAAGAGGGAGGAGTGTGTGGTTGTTTTGCTTGTGTCAAGGTTGTGATTAGACTTTTTCCTTTTATTTCTGATTCACTTTACTGTTGGAAAATGGCTGAGGAATAACCCAATTTATTGCTGCATTCTCAGGAAAGCAGCAGGCTCTAGCATCACAATGATGGAACTCTGGTTCCATTCCAGAAAGCTTCTGCTTGAGGTAAGTAAGAATTGAAAGTGTTTCAACAGGGACTTGATCCCAGAGCTAGTTCACACATGCAGGACCCTAGTTTGCCTCATAAAGGATTATAATGATTTATATGTGTGAATTAGCCATCATAGTTGGAATTTCCATATTGCTCACCTTCATCTTAAAACCATAATACTTTTTAACAGAGATACTTCACCCTTTGGCTGGGAATCATAAATGAGCAAGTGATATATATGTATGTACAAACCAGTTCATTATAGCACATCTGCTTTAGTTCCAGTATCCATTATAACCCCAAGGCAGATAAATAAAAATTCAATTTTTTTAAAAAAAAAACAAGTTTTGTATTTAAACGACTCTTGTCAGAACAAATAGATAATATATGTGAAAAATTACATCACAAGTTAACAGTATATTGTAGTAAGAGGAATTTTTTTTTTGTTTCAAATCATATGTCTGTGACTTTAAACAGATGCTCCATTTTTCTGGAATAATTGGAAAAAAAAACACCCCACAGTGCCTAGCTCATCCCAGATTGTGCACAAAGTTGTGAGAATGACCAAGGCTCAAACAAGATGTAAATGACATGCAGTCACATGTGTTTCAGACTTCAATTTCCTTTTGATTTAAAAATCACCTTGGAAAGCTGTGAGTTTAGGTGGAAGGAAGAGAGCAAATTTCCAGGCTCAAGATCACCCCTCCTTCCCGACAAAGTGTTTCTGGGTGGCAGAAATATAAGGGTACCCCATCTTTCCTCCCATAAAAACTATTATATTAGGAATGGGAAATTTGATGCAGAAGTTTATATATTCCCCCCTCCCACCATGTTAGATTTGGTATAATGGGTTTCCCTTTTGGTTGAAGGATTTAAAATTCCAGTGAAGGAGGGGAGAAGATACACTTGATTGCATGTCTTATCTAGTTTAGGCCTAAGTAAAAGTGAATTTCAAGCAACAGATAATCAAAAACAGTAAAAAACATTTTCATCTCATAACACATTGATTGTTACCACATGAATAGCAAATATTTTAGTTTTGTTTACATTCAGTTGAAGGCAGAAAATAAATGGAACCCAGAGGCTCATAAATGTATCTTTAAAAAAGTATTATCAGTGAAATATGTATTATCAAATCATATACATTCATCTGCACAATGTGGACATTTGAAAGTTTCATTGCCTTCTTCCTATCTGTTTCAATTAATGATTTTTTTCCCTCCTAGCTAAGCCACTTCCTTTCAAAATAAGGGGAAATTAACTGACAATTAACACTGAAATGGCCTAATTGTAACCACAAAGATACTAGTTTAAACTGTTAATGACTTGCCAGTATAAAGGGCTTTTCCTCACCAGGTTTTTCTCACAAGAAAACATTGCAAAATCTCTCACATTTTAAGAATACAAGAACGGAGTGAATATTTTTTTTTACAACCTTAACTGATGGTTGATTCACAAATCAACCAAGTCCTCTTATTATTATATACACACACATATATAGGGACTACTCTTTACAAAGTACTATTTATAAATTTAGTGCCTCCCCCCCACCCCTCCCAATGTAAAATTACATGAATGGCAACTCTGTGAATTCCTATTTGGCAAAAAGTTTAAGTTGTTCTGCAGATGAAAGTCTTCATCTCGTTGTCAGGTTTTTCACCAGTAAAAAGCATTTGACGCCAAGAGAAGGAAGTGTTATCAAAAATCCATGGATACCATGTACACCTTTCCGGAGAAGTAATGCAGAGAACTAAAGAAACTGGACATAATTTTGGGGAATAAGTCCTCTCTTGCCATTTAGAGTTCCTTCTAGCCAGCCGGGTTCTCGTGAAAACTGCACTGTAAGAGGAAAAACACACACAATTGTTAATTAACCATTCATGCTAGCAGCTACTGATCAGTCCATGGAACTATCCAGAACATCTTCAACCAGTTTACTACATCAGTAATAAAACAAAGATGATTCTTCTGAATCTCTCTTATTTTGGTAGTGCTACTGCTTGTCTAACTCCAGACTCCACTGTGGGTCCAACTACACAGTAGATGCAGTTGCGTGTCGCTTTCACAATCGATCTTCTTTTCCCATGAACAAAAAACATCTTGAGGAAATGGTGTGTGAAAGACAAAGCTGCTTAACTCTTTCCCCACCAGCCATTTGTACTCTCAGATCATGCATACATTGAGGAAAAGGTATTGGTTGCTGTAAATCCTTGAAGATTTATTGGTGATACAAGAGTGGGAATGGCAGAAGTTCTATCCGAAACAAAATCTCCTAAGGTGCAAAAAAATCAACAATCCAAAAAGTCCTACTTATTGAAGCATTCATGTCTGGCATGCTTTGGGAAAAATGAACTTTCTTAGGAAATTGATGCTACCCTTCTGATCACAGGAATCACTAATACGATAATAAAACAAATATTTTTATGAAACAAATGTTTGAAACAAATGTTTTAGCTATTTTAGTAGTTGGTAGCAATAACTACATACAGTATAACTTTAGAAAGCTGCCTCTCCAACACACCAAGGGGTACATTATGTCACGTAATTAGGGTTCTATGCACCCCAGCAACAAAGTGTAGGCATATATAAAACAGAATTCTGCAACATGAATTAACTGAGAAAAATGCATATGATCAGTGGGCATAATTTATTTTCTTGCTTGTCATGGAGACCAGCAAAAGGCTGGAAGTTGCCCTTTAATGAATTAGGCCATTGGTCCATATGGATTAGATTTTTTTTTGTCCACTGACTGACAGCAGCTCTCTGGGGTGCCAAACAGTGGGATTTCTCAGCCTTACCTGGATATGCCATGGGTTGAACTAGGGACCTTGGGCAAGCAAAGCAGGTGCTCTACCACCGAGTTGCAGTTGCACCCTTTGCTGCCAGGAAATCCAGCCTAATCCCACTCGCCACCCACATCTCTGAGATGTCACCAGATATTATCCACACATGCTGAATTTTTGCAGGCAAAAGGGCAAGAAATTTGCATCTTTAAACCACAGGGTTCCCAGGATGCTCCATTCTGCGTGTAAATTTTGTGGCTGTGCAGAGTAGCAAAATATACACAGACTCAATGAATGGAACAAAATTGATTCAGGGAAAGAGTTATCAGTGATGAAGTCTAATCAGTCGGAAAGTTCTGGCAAAATGTGCAACATGCTCAAAGGGGAAGAAAGGATCTCACAGGATCCTTATCTGGAACTTATCTGGTCCTATTTTCACATTATAAGGTTTTCATTGGTAGAAGGTCCAAAATTGCTTCAGATGAATGGGGAAACACTTCTATGCAAGTATCTAGCCTTCATTTATCTTGCCATTGGTGCCTCCTCTGCACATTCCATGGGGATCCTCAAATCCAGCTGTGACTGAGGCGGAAGTATACAGAATGTGAACCCACCGCACACAGCAGCTCACAGAACCTCCTGAAGAACTCTGGGCCAGGCTGACTGACTCAGTTTTTCCCAGCCTTACATTGTTTAGTTTCACTAAAACTGAAGTGAGTTACGAGATTTTCAAACTGTAGCAATTCAAGCTAGCTATAGAGGTAGTAGAACAAAACACTGCAGTAACTGGCCATTATAAATGACTGGTTTGTGGGAAGACAGTGATGGTATTTCTGACTTTACAAGGTGGAGCAAATTCTCTTTTCAGAAGTGGACACACAGTACAAGTTAGACAAAGGAGTTGCAGATATATCTATAGTGGCATACAAGAGAAAAATACGTGATCTCGGGTCTCTCCACTGCCCCAGCACTGACATATTCAAGTGCAAGTCCCAGACAACTAATAGCACTGCACATGCATACAATTAAAATGAAAATTTCAAAATAACAGAAGCGTACATCACTCACACAGCTTCAAAATCACAAAATGGGTGTCGACAATATCAAAAATTTGAAAAAAGCTCATAATAGAAGGATCTGATTAAACCTTACCAAGGGAATACATAGAAAAATATCCTTCTCAAATAGCAACCTCAGACATGCTGCTAATAATTAGCATGCCATTTATCCTTTTGTCATTTTCATTGCATGATTACAGGGTATGCACATATATTATATGGAATGCTCTGACATCACCAGAAATGGTCTCCAAGAAGTTCCTTCACAGCAGCTGTGACCCTGCCACATACATATTAAAAGTAAGCACATTCAGAATATTGAATCGAGAGTGCCTACGTGCATTGCATGGGAACAGATTCTATACATTAGGCTGCATACAAATGAGACAGGCAGCCTCTGCTATATTTTGTTTTAAAGGTTAAGACATCCAGCACTTGGCCTGAATTAAGTTGGGCCATGGACCCCTGACTGTGCCCCATAAAACTGACAGGAATCTTTGCCAAATGGAGGGAAGATGCTGCAAATAAATGGTAATACACAGACCAAACCGGTTTACAACTTCAGGCGGCGGCGGAGGAGGAGGAGAGGGTAAACAGAGGAAGAATGTGTGCTCTGCTCACTGGCATGTTTCTAGGCTGCGTATAAGTAGGATCAGGACAACGGAAATCACATTATTGGTTGGGGGCTGATGCTGCAGACTTCTGATGAGCAACTGCCCCATTGTTCCAATCCTGGACTACCATTTTGATTGTTAGGATACATGTGCACCATATAAGCTTGGATCTCAATGCATTCAATTCAGAATCAGTTTTGGACATGTGAAAATACCATGTGGCACATTCTACTCAACTGATTAACCACATTAGACAGCATGGAATATCCCGTTTCAGAGGCAGATGGGAGTTCCTGCGATATCTCTGTGTAGTACCCCATGTGCATACAAATCTCATATTTTCTGCAATGTGTTTTGGTAGACACAACTTTCAAATATACAGTGTACCCCCGGATGTCCACAGATCCAGCATCGGCGGATTTGAGTCACCGTAGATACTGGAGGAAAGCCACTTCTGATTTGCTTGTCAAAATGGAAGTGGCCACGTATACACGTTTGTGGGGATTCCTGGAATGAATCCCCAGGGATAAAAAAAGGTGGACTGTATCTTATTCGCCCAGCATAATGACTAAAAATAATGGACACCAGGACACACAAATCAATGGGCATTAAGCACATACAACACTGTGCTAGACTGTAGTGTTGGCATGTAAGATTATATACCTATTTCTGCTTTGTTAACTGAAATCCTTACACGGTGCAAAGTCTATTAGGCTTCCACTTTAATCACTTAAGCTATTTTAGGCCCACTAAAGTTGTTGGCACAGCGGTAATTTCAAGCAAGTAGGGAACAATCTCATTTGCTATCTGGAGGATCTCTCTAATACACCATTTGGAGACTGCAAACATTCACTTCTGCTACAAGTCAGCTTCTCCGCTGCTGTAACTATATAAACTGAAACAATCATGCAGCACAATCTATGCTGTCTACTTAGAAGCAAGTTCCATTGAATTCAATGGGATTTACTCCCAGGTAAGTTTCAATGAGTGTGGCAATTATGAAAATTTAGATTAAAGAAGGACTTTTGGAGATGGACTAAATGATCTGGTTTCTTGCTGGCCACCTAGAAGCCTTCCAGCCCCTAATGAAATGTGTAGATGAATCCTATTTTAATACGTTCCAACACAAATTTAAAGAAGAGCTCATATGCACAGCCTTAGCACATAACATGCAGTATGTACGCTATTTAAACAGGACATCCTCTGCAAGCATACAGAGGTGGAAACTACTCCTTTAAAAGAGGCAGTGGTAGAATAAAACAGAAGAAAAACTAAAGTTCCTCCTGTCCAGGCAGGCAAGAACAGGCTGGAAAGCAAGAAGGGTCATCTCTTCAGTGCAAGATTGCATCAGCAGTTTCCTTCTTAGAAGAAATTGCCCAGGAAAGCCATTCATCAGTTGCTGAAGGGCTGTCTCGTCGCCTGGCCAAATGCTCTTTCTTAACTACAGCATCAGGGTAAACCAACAGCATTGGGGTCCAAAAGCACATTATGGATCTGCTACTGCAGTATTATTCAAACTGTGGGCTGGGACTCATTTGGTGGGTCACGACCCAATGTCAGGCAGGTCGCGGAAAGCTGATAGCAGCCATCTTGGAAACTGCAGACCTTACTCTTGCTATATTCCTTTTGTGAGTATTAACAGTTTGAATTTTTTTAATTATAATTGTTTTTAGTTCAGTGCTTTTACATACTGTTTTGTCCTAATTCTGCCTTCTGTCAAAGATGTTCCATGGTTGTGCATTTGATTTAGTCCAAGAATGCCAGTTTGCGTTCTAGGAGGGTCATTTGATTATGTCGCACTGACAGCACTTTCTGCTTGATGACGGCACTTCCGGCTATGACATCACTTCCGGGTTAATGTAATCACTTCCAGTGGGTCCCAACATGAGTGCCATTCTAAAAAGCAGGTCCTGGTCTCAGATGTTTGAGAACCACGGTAACCAGCCCTTCCCGATCTCTCCTTCCCATTGAGCCACACCCAAGCCACATCCCTCTTGCTTTCCTAAGTAGAAGGAGCCAGACCTCCACATGGAAAGGATCAGATCTTGATCCCACTTTAAAGAAGGGAAAAAAGACACAAAAGGAGACGAGACAGTAGAGAACAGGGGAAACAGAGAAAAATAAAATAGGGGTGGGGGAAAAGACATAAAATCCTCCCTAAATGGAAGCAGCACCTCATGTCAGACACTAATTTAACAGTTATTTTAATGGTTGATACTAACAGTATGTCAATTTGATTGATGCACTGTCACTTCGATAGTTAGAGTTATTGGTAGAGCAGCAGAAATGATGTATTATTATCCTAATTCTTCATTTAAGGGCTTATTAAGGCATATGGGAATTTAAACTGAGTGATGAATTTGAATTGATTCCGCGGTGTCTGAGTGTGGTCTAAGTGCATAAGAGGCAGTGATAACTGGTGTGGAGGAGACGCAGTTCTTTTTGAAGGACTTTCGAAGGACACGTGGGAACAAGAGAACTTCACAAATTTGGTAAACATGCGAGTGCAACTAATTATCCGCTCTGATAATTAACGGTTCTGCTTTGCTTTGACTGGAGTTACCAAGACCACTAAGCTAGTCAGAGCTGAAACCACCACAGATTCTGCTTCTTCCTCCCCGCTGTCTGAAAGTGGCAGAGAACATGGAAGCTTCTACTTAGAATAAACTCCTGTTTTCAAGGAATGGAGGGGAAGCATTTAATATCTTTTAGGTTATCTCCGTTAACTAGGCAGACCCTGAAAGGTTTGACCTTTCTCCCTCCATGCTGCCTAGAACAGGGGTTCCTTACGTGATCTTATAAGCCCTCCAAGCATTGTTCATATAGCACATCTTAAAATACTGCTCGTCTTCCTAAGTAAATCAATTTATAATCCCAACATGCTAGCATCTCATGGTCTCTCTCTTACCTCCTCCTTCCTCCACAGAAACCAAGCACACATAACATGTCTTATCTTGCTAAGGAAGACACCCCCACATGATCCATCCTCAAAGGTAACTAGACACACCTCCTGCAATATCCTGTTCTCCTGCTACCACTGACTGTGAGGCTAGCACACAAGGCAACACTGTCTTGGTGGTTCCAATGCCACACTCTATCCAATGTGTAAAGTACCGACAAGAGTGGCAGCAGCAGAACGGGTCGGAATGAGCCAGTGCCATCAAATATCATGCACTCGTCGTGTGCGCTCTTCTTCCCCGAGCAGCAGGCTAAAACATTCAGAGATGGTTATGGAGGGAGGGAGCAAGGACTCCTCCAGCATTGATTGACTGCGGCACAGTTCTTCGCTGCTGCTGCTGCCGCCGCCTCCTCCTCCTCCTCTCAACTTCTTCCTCTCTCTTACACAGAATGAAGCTTTTCCCTAAGCCAAAGAGCACCA
This sequence comes from Lerista edwardsae, assembly GCA_029204185.1. Taxonomy (NCBI): domain Eukaryota; kingdom Metazoa; phylum Chordata; class Lepidosauria; order Squamata; family Scincidae; genus Lerista; species Lerista edwardsae. The sequence continues at coordinate 30,160,370 of JAJKFI010000003.1, forward strand.
TGTCCTACAGCAAAAGGAGTAGCAAACCGGTGCAGCCATGCTTAAAAACACATCAGGTTGGTTTGAAAGGGAAATGGTACAGCCTGACTAATGCAGGTACTAAGCAACTTAGGGCAGCTGCTGCGTTTGATTAGATGCAGCCCAAGTGTTTTCTTAGTTACTTCCAAGAGGAGGTACGAGAGTTGTCCCTCTTCCTTCTCCTTAATCCACACACATGGCTCTCTCTGGTAACGGGAAACAGCTTGGTTGCTTCCATGCTGAAAAAGCCAAAAAGCCTCTGGACATGTAATCTGGACAGCTTATGTTGTTCAGAACCATAGTTTTTATGGCCACCCAATCCAGGAGGCATGGCTGGAACTATTCAGAACCACACAAGCTGCCCGAACGACAGGCACGATGGTTTTAGATGCGACTTGGTGATGTGAGGGTGAACACAGGAGCACAAGCTGCCATGCTGCTAAAAGGCATCATATTAATAAGACCTAAGAAAAGGCACTTTCCTGCATCAGCCCCTCTCCGCGGAGGACAGATGACATGCCTGAAAATGTTCTGTGGAGTTCCTGCTCCAGCAGACTGCCTCACACGGAGAGTTAACGAAAGCATTTTTCACAGGCTTGCTCAGAAAGCCCCACCCTTGCACTAAATTAAGCTTGCTTTTAAGATATGGCTTTGAAAGGACTAAACCCTCAACTAGTTCTTTTTATCCCATGACTTGGACACATTCTGCCTGTAAGGGAAGCCTTTGACAGGAAGCACTGGCACCAGGCATGTTTTCTTAATGGGAAGACACAGGCCAGGTGTGTGGGAAAGAAACGGGGACAGGCGAAGAGGAGGAAAAAATGATGGGGGGAGAGGGCCAATTTTTTTTTCATCTCCTGCAACAAGAATAATACAATCTGAGGCAGCCTCATTCAATGCATGAAATGTGTCTCTGCAGGTTTGCAAGTGACAGGTTTGACACATATTTTTCTGTTTTCTTTGCTCTGCGCCCTTTTTCCCCCCTCTGCTCATGCAGAAAAAAAGAGCTCTTTTCTGGGTCCTGAATCCACCTCAGCTTCTTTAAAAAAAATGTAAATACATTGCCAGGGCTTGATGTGATGAAAAGATGAAGTTAATGAGACACTCCATGATCTAGGTTCCGAGTAATGCTGGAAGGGCAGTGGCGTGCACTCTGGGGGAAATGGGCCACAACATGCGTGGCAATTTAAGGGGGAGAACCACAGGTTCTTGCTCTGCGGGGCTCACAATTCTCAACAGTACAATTCTATTGGCTCCCAAGAATGTAAACTGAAAATATAGGAAGCAGAGTGTTTCTTTTCAAAACATGGATGGGAAAAATTGCTGATAGAAGTGGTGCTTGGTAGCCAGACGTGAGTGCAGATCATCGACAGAAGTGACGCTTCTAAGGACTGGTGGGAGGCAGCGCTAGAGGGTGAGTGGTGGTGCAACCTCCTTACGTTAACAATAGGCTACTTCAGAACGCCAGGTGCAAGGGAGTGGCAACAGGATGCAAGCATCTTGTAGTCTCCTGGGCTCTCTGAGGCACCTAGTGGGCCACTGTGAGATACAGGAAGCTGGACTAGATGGACCCTTGGCCTGACCCTGCAGGGCTCTTCTTATGTTCTTATGAGTGCTGGTTGAGGAAGGATCAGAGGATGTGGGTGGTGAGGTCATTGTAGACTGGCCATTGCCCATTTTAAGATGTACTTCTCAGGTCATTAATGTATCTGAACATTATGGGGGAAAATGGTGGGAATGCTCTGCTTTTTTCTGGTAATGCTTGCTTAATGATGCCACTTCCCGCCTTCAAGTAGCTGCCACAGATGCTAACTTTGGCCCTCTGGATGAAATGAGCTTGACACCCCTGTCCACACTGGTCATTCTGCCAGTGTATCTGCACTACTAGCATGTCTCTCCACGGACTGATTTCAGGTTCCACTCCAAGGGTGGGCATAGGCAAAAGTCTTGGGGGCAAGAAACTACCTCAGATTTTTCTGAGAAATAAGCACAGCAGTAGAACTCTCAATGTAATGTAAACAAAATAATGCAAAATGATCTAAGTAGTCACTGATGGTGAGGACAATTGCGGCACAATTCCATGTCACATGTTTTCTTTCACTCACAGTTGCCAAGGGAGAGAGGAAGAGATTGTGGTGCTGCCGTTTTTAACAGAAGCTATGCAAACTCTACAATGATCTGGCCTAATGCAATTCACATCCCAGTTTAGGAGGGGATGAACATGTATAAGCAACAGCCACATCTTGAGTGCATTAGCATTTTTCAGTTGCCCACCAGTCTACAGGAGGCAAAAGAAGGACGCAAGCCATCTCCAGAACTTGAAGGACAGATATAGAGAGTGAATTTCCCTCCCTAGAGCAGAGGGCAGGTGTGTAGAAGCTATTTCTGGGCGAGTTTCCAGCCAAGGCATCCGGGTCACAGCTAACCAGTGAGGATTCCACCCGCTGTGAAAGCAGCTTCCTCTTGTACAGCCAGCTGCTGCACTGCAGGTTGCCGCTTTCAGGCATTTGCTGAATGGCGGAATTAAATGGGCACTGGCCCATTCACAGCTACTTGTGTAGACTGCAAGTCTTCTGGAGGGCAGCTCTTTTTATCCCAGGTCCTTGAGGCTCAGCTGCACACGCTGAAGCTGCAGTGAACACCAGACATTTCTGTTGCTGGCAATACTGTGCTATTACTGCATCATTACCACTCTCTGCCGCAGTCTACCTTAGCCTTGAACCTGGCCTTCTGGTTGTTCCTTGTTACTCCATGCTCCACTTCTCTTGGCATCTCCTCTGTTTCCCCCTCCTGTCCCCTTTACTTGGCGCCTCTCTGCCATCCGCCTTCATTATTGCCTTTTAGATTCTGGTCTTCTGATATCTTCCTGAATAATGATCTCCTCTCTATTGTCCCGCTAACCAATCTCAATCTCAAGCCTTGTGTGTTCCCCCGTCTTCTGTTTTTCTTATCCTTCAGAAGTTTACAGCTTCAAAAGCTTTCAATTAGCAGTCTCCAAACCACGTAATGGCTGCAATAACAAAATGCATTCCCCGCACAGAGCAGAGCTTTCCATTCCGCATGGCAGGCTCCTATCTTTCCAAGCAGTCTTCACAGAAACTTGCACCAGGCAGTCGCTTCCACTGCCACTCGCCCCAGCAGGCTCTGTGCCCCGATTTCAGGGCAGAGGTAGCTGCCCGGTGCAAGTTCGTGAGAGGATTGGCTTGGAAGGTAAGAGGACGTGCAGAACTGAAAGCTCTGTGCGATGCAAGAAAGGCATTTTCTTAAAGCCGGATCTGGCCCATGGTCCAGGGAAAGCTGTGATATTTCAACGGTCTTCCTATTTAATTCTATAAATGAGAGACCATGTAGCATAGCAACAAATCGAAACTCTCAATGTTCCCTGCTTAGATGAACTCAGCATGCAGGCAAGCCACTCCCCACTTGCAAAATGGGGCTTACCTTACAAGACTGTTGTATGGATTACAACAATACCTGTGAGACACTCTGAATACTCAAAAGCACTATACAAATGCCCGGTAGCATTCTCAGAAGGGTAGCCATGATTGCTGCAGCAAACCAGGACATAGTCTTGTGGCACCCTGAAGACTAAAGGTGCCATCAGACTCTGTGTAAGGTTTTTGGACCATACTTCTCGGAAGCAACTGCTTCCCTTCCCTCAAGTGTCCCCCTTCTAATTGCAACATGTGCACATCATGACACCTGTGTAATTTACACATGTTTTTGCTTATGTTTTTGTCTTTCCCATTGCTCCACTTTGTCTGCCTCCTTCAGATTGTGAACCTCTGGGACATCCGTCATCTTTTATATTTCTACCTTGTTACATAGCTCCAAGATGATATAATGGGCTACCACTTTAAAGAAGAATATATAAATACTGGCTAGACCAGCTATCACTTGCAGGATCTCTCCCACTCCAATTTCAGCAGCCACTCAACAGGATAGCAACCTGGCTTTCAAAATTGTAGCTGCATTTTGGGTTAGGTCCCTGCACTAATTAAAGACATGAATCTCTTCATGCCACTCAGATATGTCAGGCAATGAAGTACTAATCACTAATGGGTAAAGAGCTAGGGTACTGTAATAATAACAGGCCTACACTTTGAAATAGTGTATACGGTATACACTTAATATATAATTAATATATGGTAAGCTTCCATTCTTTTTTTAAAAAATCATTTCTAATACCACTTCTGTTTTTGTCACTACCATATTTTGCCTTCCAACCTTAAACGTAGGAAAATCTCACTCACTCAATCATAATACACTCCTTATACACACTCAAGCATTTCATTTACAATTACCAGATTTCAAGAAGGTTTATCTATATATATAAAAATGGACGTGGGTATGTGGGTGGGTGTCTGTGTATGTCTGTATGTGTGTATGTATGTTATGCATAGGCTCGGGAACGCCTGGACCGATCTGCACGAAACTTGGCAGGAATACACCTTGCAGCCTGGAAGGAAACACTGCGGGGGTCAGACCCCCCTAGCGCCCCCGGGGGTGGGGGTACGTGGGGGTCTTTGCGTGAACATCGTCGGAAACGTCCAAAATCGGCGTCAAATCCACAGTTTTCGGGGTCGCCGAGATGAGTGGCGACGCTCCCGATGCAGCTGAAGTCTGGGTTTGCCCCCCCCCACATGGGGGGCAAGAAGGGGTGCAAAACACAGCGTCCGCCATGCCCTGCTGGAACGCCTGGACCGAATGGTACCAAACTTGGCATGCGGAAGCCTAGCAGCCTGGCCACAAACACTGCGGGTACGTGGGGGTCCCCGCGTGAAAATGGTCGAAAATGGCCACAATCGGTGTCAAATCCATAGTTTCCGGGGTCGCCGGGACGAGTGGCGACGCTTCCGACGCTGTACGAGTTCAGGTTCACCCCCCCTCGGCGTAGGGGGCCGGAAGGGGTGCGAGACACAACATCCGCCATGCCCTGCTGGAACGCCTGGACTGAGCGACCCGAAACTCGGCACGCATACACCGTGTGGCCTGACGACACACACTGCGGGGGTTAGACCCCCCTCGCGCCCAAGTGAAAATGGTCGAGAACGGCCAAAATCGGCGTCGAATCCATAGTTTGCAGGGTTGCTCCTGGCACCGTCGGAGTCCGGGTTCACCCTCCCTTGGCATGGGGTGCAAGACACAATATCTGCCATGCCCTGCTGGAATGCCTGGACCGATGTGCGCCAAACTCGCCATGCGCGTGCCTTCCAGCCTGGCAACAGGTACTCTGGGGGTCAGGCCTCCCTAGCGCCCTGGGGGGGGGGCTCAGGGCCCCCGCGTGGAAATGGCCTAAAATGGACGCAATCGTCCTCGGTTCTGTAGTTTCTGGGCTCACCGAGGCAAACAGCAACGCTGTGGGAGTTCGGGTCCGCACCCCCCAATGTGGGGGACGGGAAGGGGTGCAATACAAGATGTCCACCATGCCCCACTGTGACGCCTGGAACAATTGCCGCCAGAACCGGCATGCGTATGCCTTCCGGCCTGGTGACAAACACTGTGGGGGTCAGGCCCCCCCAGTGCCCCCGGTGGGGGGGTCGCAGGGGGCCCCAGGTGAAAATGGTCGCAAACGTCAAAAATTGGAAGATGGGTCAGGGATGGGTCAGGGATGGGAGATATAAACACCCGGGCAACACCAGGTAACAAAAAGCTAGTATATATATACACACATATATATAGCTATCAGGCACTTTTAAACAGGTTACTATGCTGGTGGGTTTGTCAATTTATTACATTTGGTACATTACAATAATATAAAATTGAGAATACTTTTTTTATATTTGTTCTTTGACACAGTTACAGTGTCTTTATGTGCCAAACTCAATGATTATATATCATCATCGAATGCTACTGTGGAAGCAGAAGCTGAACATTTAAGTGTTAAATCTTTGCTGCTCTGTCACCCCCTTTTTATTCTTATTCACACACTTCTCTCCTCTCTCAAAAAGACATGGGGCTTATTTTTGATCTCATAATAACTACAGCTGTAATACTTACCATCTTCAAAAACTGCCCCGATTTCAAAAGACAACTCCGAGCTATGCTCTGCCTCACATGGATACACCGCTCTGGCTTTTCTGCTGACAACACTGCAAAATGATCAAAGTCAAAAATCTTTGTTAGTGGGTAACACAGTGACCTTCCCACCCAAAAAAAGCTTGATGTAGCAGTGTACAATTCTTAAATTTTAAGTACCAGAAAACATATTCGGTCACTATTGTCCTCACATTCATGTAGGGAAAAAAGGGTTTCATTTACAGTAATGCTGTCACCTACAAAGACTAGATGTGCTTTATATTCCAAAATTATTCAAGGAGGAAGCTGGGGACAAAAGTGAAAACTACAGTGCCAGTCACTGCACAGCATCTGCTGCTGAACTCGGAGACATGCACAATGTTATCACTTCATGGAACGCGAGTAGGATTTACCGACTATAAAATGGCACCATCAGGTTACACGCAGATTCTGGCTGAAGTGGGTGGAGATACTACCACCTTTACTCAGTTTAATATGCCTTGCATCCTCAGAAGCAGAGCTATAGCCAGGGTCCAAAATACAGCAGCCCTGTGTTTACCTAAATTCATCATTGACCCCAGCTAACTTGACAAGAGGCACTTTTTCAAGCGGTGGTTCTCTTATATTTAGCAGGGGGAGAGTAATTGTTCCTATTCATCCCTGCACAGTGTCTTTTCTAGTGGCTGTTGCTGGTGGTGTTCTGCATTTCTTTAGATTGTGAGCCCTTTTGGGACAGGGAGCCGTTTAACTTTATTATTACTATTGGCCTGTAAACCGCTTTGTGAACTTTGTGTTGAAAAGTGGTATATAAATACTATTGATTGATCTGCTTCCATTCCATTGTGACCCTCCCCAGCACCCAGACATCCTACTCCAAAGATTCCCATGGCCTTGCTCTCCCTACCTCAAAGTCGGATGCAAGGGAGTGGCAACAGGATACAGATATTTTGTGCATATCCTGGGTAAGACTTACAAGCTTAGAACCTGTCCTCTCATTCTGTGTAAGGTACCATATACATGGTTGGTGCTATATAAATGACTAAAAATAATACTTGCGTCATAAGCAGTAAGACTATTTTTCTACTTCTGCCAGTTACTGTAAAAGTTTTCCCACAACCGAATGGTCTAGTCATGACCGACTATAGGGGACGGTGCTCATCTCCGTTTCTAAGTCGAAGAGCCGGCGTTTGTCTGAGGACAAGTTTCCGTGGTCATGTGGCCAGCATGACTGTATGCCAAGGCACATGGAACGCCATTAATCTTTTACATGCTTTCGAACTGCTAGGTTGGCAGGAGCTGGGACGAGCAACGGGAGCTCACTCCATTACGTGGTCTTGAACTGCCAACCTTCCAGTCAGCAAGCTCAGCAGCAGCGGTTTAACCTGCAGCACTACCACATCCCTTTACTTACTTACATACTTCGTGTATGTAACACTAAAAGAAAGATGCTTCCATGCATACAGCACAACTTCTGAATAATCTTATTTACAACTAACACAAAGGGTGCAATCCTATGCACACTGATTTGAAAGGTAGTTCCAGTAAACGCAATAAGAACTTACTTCCAAGTAAACATGTTCAGGATTGCACTGTACTTCCTGGTTCTCTTCTAAGAAAGAAAAATGAAAAGAAAAACTGACTGCAGAGCGCAGAATTACCTTCCGGCAGGTCTGTCAGTCTCTTTAGCAGGCGAGGGGGAGGGGAACGAAAAGGTCGACGGTTTTGGCGTTACCAAGGTAGGTGCTGCACTTGACTGCACATTCATCCAGGAGACCATTGATGAATGAAGCTGGCTGGAGCTGGAGAAAGACAGTTGCAGGGAAGAATTAATAACTGGTGCGTCGGGTCAGAACCACTAAAGATGGGCCTTTATGTCTAGTCATTGTAAGTTCTGAGATCAGGCAAGTCAGTTATTTGCTACCTGCCATAATGCATGTTTTTGCCAATATAATATGCCTTTTAAATACTCTACAAGCCCACTACAAAAAAGATTGTACGCATAGCAACCCTGCTAATAAAGAACATTCCTGCTTTGTATAATGTAGGTAAATACAATTTTATCCTTTACTGAGCTAGCTTTATTGCGGAGCATGAACCATAGCGTGCTGTTAGAGCAAAATAAGGAGGCCAAGTTAAACGCTAACGTTTATGTAGAACAGGGTTCGTTGGCAGCCTGTGCGTTCTAATGAAAGCCTGGGAACATCAAACAATTGCTAATAGCTTGTCTAACAAGGAGCTACAGACTGTTATATTGTCAGGAACACAGGTTAGCCCCCCCCCCCGCCCCAGAGATCTGGATAGCACACCTGTCCTTCAAGGGGTTTTGACTATTCAGAGGTTCCCTTTTTGCCCTGAAAATAACTGCAATGCAGCTTTGCGATAGGGGAAATGAGACGATAAGGGAATTGAGACTGCAACTGTAAGTGCAATAGGGAGTGTTCAGTGTTCAGCTTGACAGTCCCTGGCCTGAATCAGAGATAGAAGGTGGTTTATGTCTTACATTGTTTTACCAAGCCGAATTATTCATTGATAGAGAATCAGAGCCACTTTGGAATCAAGGCTCAGGATAAGCGGTACTGGTGCCAGGCTGCTGGGGGCTCTGGGGCCATGCCTCACACTGGGCCTCCATGCCTGTAACACACTGGGCGATACCGCTGCTACCAGTCCAAGTTCAGGGTTACGCTTCCTTTGACAGGCATGGGCCCTCAGTCAGTACCCAATCTGACCAACTCTTGATGCTACCGCAATCCCTTCCGGTTCCCCCGGGAAAATGGATAACAAAAGCAGCCTCTCTCCTACAGAACAGAACGACATCTAATGTAATTAAAACTGAATTGCTATACTGATATGACCTAGCACAGATCTCTGAAGGGAAAAGGGGCCATGATTGTTCCTTCCATTGTAGATTGTAGAATTGATAAGCCTGCATATCACAATACAGGAATTACTGTACAGGCATGCCCCAGTATCCACTGATTCGGTGTCCACAATTACAGTTATCCACGGATACCATGGACACTGGAACACCTATAAAAAAAGATAGGGGAACATTAAACAACTCTTTTTTATTTTTACCTTGTTGCAGCAAAACCACTGCTGTTCTCCTATCTTTAAAAAGATGTCCCCAGTATCTACGGTTTCAGGTATCCACTTAGGGATCCAGAACGGAACTCCATTGGACATTAGGGCATGCCTATATATACTTTCAACACATCAATCAATAACATAATTCAATATATCAACCAACACTCAACTGTTATTATATCTGCCAGGATGATCCAAAACTCAGTACTTCCTAGAAACAGAAATTTTCAACAACTAAAATAAATCCAGAGGAGGGCAGCCACCTCTGAGCGCCATACAACTTCCTCTCTTACTTTGTGAGGAATCAGTCTAGTTGTACAGAAATCACTGCTGTGGTCCTTTCAGGTACTGACTGTGAATATATATGAAGAGTTCACAGCCAACACTCTGCAGCAAAAGAGAGTCCTATTTCCAAAAGGAACGTTAAATCTTCATGGATAAAAGTAAACTGACTCTACACACAAAATATCCATGTGGCCAAAGACTATTTGTAGTTACTCGACTTTCCTGAAATCCACTTACTTCATATTTCCTTTTTAGAACAGAAGAGTGAAATCCAATAGATAGAGATTTAAGGCAGATACAGTGAGTTTTCAATTGGCTCATGTGATAATAAAACCGAATTCTGTAACGTGAAGCCAGTTCATTTACTAAGATCACAAGCAGTTAAGCACCTGAAAATGCTGGAACAGAAAAGTGGGCAGCTTAAAGACAGTTTTAGCCATCATGAGTGAATCTGGAAGAGGGCTGAATTGGAGATAATATTGTGTGCAGAATGAAAAAAAAAACACCCTTCAATCTTTTCTTGACAAAAAAGTTATTGTCTGGTACAGTGCAATTCTGGGGAAGTGGGAAGCTTGGAAACCTGACAGAAATACACTAGAGATCTTCTTTTTATATTCAGGAACCAACTCCTGAAAACACAATTTTACTGGCTGTTTATCCAACTGTTTCCTAAGTAACTCTGCTAAACAGAATCCTATCTCGAGATCAGCAAGCAAAGAGCAAAAGGGAGAGGCTGTGGAAAGAAACTCCACCAACTCTTTAGAAAATTAGTGTAATGTCTTATAGATCTACCACAGCTCTCTAATTGTCAGGTCAAAATGCAACAGGAAGAGAACTCCACATGAGTTTAACATGCTGTTATTACAATACTGTGACTCTGATCATGTATGTTAGCTTTAATACCCAATTCAGAACACCAGAAAGCAGATGCTCTGCACGAATGCAGTCAATCCTCTTTATATGTGGCTTTGCTATCTGCGAATGGCAGAACTGCTATTTTCCTTCTTATCTGTCCTCATTATCCACTATGCAGAAACCTTCCAAAGGCTGCAGGTACCTTCTGAATGCCACCTGCAACCAGCACTGACCCCTTTAAAACGGCTGGCAGAAGCATCTGCCGGCCATGTTTAAGGGGTCTATACTGGTTGCAGGTGCCATTCTGAAGATCCCTGCAATCTCTGGAAAGTCTCTGCAGCATCCATGAATCTTTTGACACTTCGATTCCTGCTGCACTCTGCTGGCTTCCTGAGAGTCTCTGCTGGATTCCTCTGATGGAGATAAGGTATTCCTTGCACCTAACCCCACTGATCTCCCATAGGCTCAATGGTTTGTTATCTGAGAATTTGCCATCCATGAGGATTTCCAGGAACCTAACCCTAGCGGATAATGATCGACTGTACCACCTTTTTCGCCGAGTACAGACTTTGGCTATTAGATGAGCAAAAGCATAGGAAAATAGCGTGCCCCTAGTTCTCCGGTTAGAATATTGTCACTGTTAGTGGCTATTCAGAACAAGTTTTTTACTTTGAAGAAAGCAATACTGCTTGGGAGTAAAATTGGAGGGGGGCTGTCACCACACGTAGAGCACTACATTCATACAAGGAGAATCAGCCTGTGTTGCAACAGCAGTTTATTTAAGCATACACAGCAAAGCCCTCAATGAATCAGCACATTAGCTCAATGATCTATCACAGTGACAAATCTGTAGTGTAACTCTAGAGCCTTTGTGCAGGTGAAAGCATTTGAAAATGATAATTTAGCTGTAAGAAAATGCAGTGCAAATGATTGATTCTGAATTACTACTGCTTGAAAAAGGGTTGCGATTTGAAAATTGGGAGACAGAGCTTCAGAAGCTAAAAACACATTTGCAAGAAAAATACCATCTATGGCAAACTTCAAGAGAAAACGTTTAGGCTTTAAAGTCACCTGCCCCCTAAAAAAGTAGCATATTTACTTCAGCAGCATATACACATTCGTCATGCTTTTGAAACTGTCATCAGTAGTGCAGGGTTAGATCTGGAAACTGCACAACAGACTGTCATTAAGAAAACTGTGCAAAAGAAGATAGGGCTGTCCTTATAATATCATAAAATATAAGCCACTTTGGGTATTTGCTTAAGCATAGGAAAGGTGGGATAAACATTTCTCAACTCAACAAATAATATTTAAACAAATATTTATTAAACGATAAATAGAGCATTCCTAGAAACCTCTATGCAAAAATAAGTTCCACCAAACAAGATTTACTCCGAGGTAAGTGTGTATAGGACTGCAGCCTTATATACTACCTTTCTATTCTTACAAGCAATAAAGACCAAACAACAAAATTATTTTGAAAATAAAGAGAGTAACAAAATCATCAACAAACAACAGAAAAAAGGAGCCAGCTGTCACAAACCTCAACAGGCCAAATAGATAGCAGGAACTCCCAAAGACCTTTGGCACTAAGGAAAAGGGTTGCCCTAAAAATTCCCTGGAAGGAAGTGACTGAGGGAACCAGAGAGGTTAGCCAGCAACTCAAACTTATTTGTCCATAGTCGTCTGCTCTCTCTGCTGTTCGCCTTCCTTTCTCCTAAACAACCATGCGTGTTTCAAAAACAGAGAGACCAAACCTACACATTATCAGAGTCCAGCAGTAGAATTCTGGGCTGTTCCACTTCAGACTGCAGGTGCAGGCTCATTTAAAAATGCTTCCTCATGCAAAAAACCTCACTGACTGTAATAAATGAGTACACTGGAGGAAAGATTTAATGCAGATCTGCTTGATTTCCTAGTTCCATGCAGATTTGGGAAGGGGTGAGGCACAGGGTGGTATTTAGTAATGCAGAACCCCACCTATGGTCTGAAACCTTGGAGGAATGCGTTTGGTGAACCATCTGTTTCATCCGTCCTCCAAAGGAACATCACCTCGCTGCAGCACAGAGGCCAGCTGATCGTAGGCAGTAGCACAGTGGGAGAGGGCAGACACAGTAGCATTGCCAGGCGGCAGCATGCTAAGCATTGCAGGCACCCCAAAGCACCATGTAAACAGCCCCTCCCCCTCACCGACGTTCCGGGTGGCAAGAGCCATGTTGAGGAGATGCCTCTGTGTTCCTCCAGCTGCTCAGAATGGGTCGGAAGGCAAGGGGAAAGGTCTGCTTACACAGAGAATTGTTGCGCCTGCAATAGTTAGTACATCCATCCCCTGCGGCTACAGTTCTGGGTAGACACTTAATCTGGGCTGCGGGTTGCTACCTTCCAAAGGGGCCCATCCCGGAGATGAGGCACCACCTCAGTTGATTTGTGGAAAAATATTTTGAGAGCATTTTTAGAGTCCAGCAATGAGGAGGAGGAAGAAAGAAGAGAGTATGGACTGCTCCCAGTAGAGTGATCCATTCCTGGGAGGCATGACAGATTCTGAATGAGAGAGAGAGAGAGAGGCCATTCCCCCATGACAAGTGCATTATGATTAAGGAGTTTGACACGCCAAGGTGATATGTTTATGTATTGCTATTTTTGCTATGGTTCTAGTTCTGTTTGTTGTAAACTAGCTGGGCACAATCTTCCATCAAAAGAGACATCGGTCAAGCAATCTCTCTAGTTTTATCAATACTGCATTGTACCATGCAGTGGCTTTGCAACCCAGACTAGTATAGGCTGGATCTAGCCACCAGAAAGTTTAAAAACCTCCCCCAGATAATTATTTAAACTCTATATAATAACCTCAAATGACTGCATACCGCACAGCTTAAATAGCCCACCTACTTATTTCTGTACAACCCTGTCTTGAAGTGCACTCTTTTCTCCCTACTCAGAGACAGCAATTTCTATGTGTCTCACTATAGAGATAGTGTTCTTCTATTACTTGTTTGCTTTCCTTCAAACTGTCCCCGAAAGTACAATACTTAAATATGTTTCATCTTAACACCGTATCATGACAGATTTTTCCTGCATGCACATCACTAGGAAGTTGCATCTACACTGCTGAACACAATCTTTGCTTTGTGGAATGGTTGAAGCAACTAACTACCAGCTGGGACTTCAAGCATGACGTATTCCCTGGTATAAGGCACCGGCAGACTTGGATTAAAAGGAGACACCTCACAATGTAGTGGCACTGGCAGACCTGAGCTTTGCTGTTCGAGGGTGTCAGGATTATTGTCACCCAAAATTACTGGGGTGCCTGCTACATAAGGTTTCTTATTTATTATTACAGTATTTATATACCGCCTTTCTCGTAGACTTAAATCTCATAGACTCAGGGCAGTTTACATAGGTAAGCTGACAATAAACTCCATTTTAGCAAATAGAGTTTTTACAAGTGTTATTCTAAGAGAGAAACTCATAGAACCGTTCATTTTTCCAGATGTTTCCCTCCATAGTGCAGTCTCATCCTGACTGCCCAATGCTCACCTTCCAAGTTTCCACAGGCAGCTGCAAATTAAGCGTCAGGTTAAGGAACATCCATCCTTGCCAGGTGAGTCCACCATAGTCCTCCATGGAGGTCTGTCAGTGGCTTCCAGTTGCCCATCCAAAGTGAGACCAAAGCTGATTCCGCTTAGCTTCTTCAGGTAAGGCAACAGCTCAACCTCCAGACCACACTTCCTGTCCTTACGTCCTTGGCTCCCCAGTCTGGCAATTTGCCTCTAGGGGACTCCTATCCTGCCTCATTTCATCCCTGTATTGGCTTGCTACAGCATCTCACCACCCACCTGTTCTCAACCACATTCTACACCCCTAGCCATGGATCCTTGTTGTCCATTCCAGAACCCAACTCCATCCTGCCATCAGCCATGCCCTTAGCCTCTGGCTCTTTAGCTCATCAACTGGCCAAATGGGAACCTAACCCTACCTGCACAGTTGTTTGGCTCAAACCCTGCTGAGCCCTGACATGTGGGTACAGACAACACCGTTTCCTACTCAGAAGGGAACGCTGTGTGGGAAACCCATTATGTGTGAATGGATCAAGAGACACTGCCTGCAAGCTCCTCAGAACACGTTAAACGCATTAAAAACAAAAAGGATAAATGCAGCTCTGATTAGGTGAGGTCTTTCTCACAAAGAGAGAGAGAGAGAGAGAGAGAGAGAGAGAGAGAGAGAGAGAGAGAGAGAGAGAGAATAGTAACTTTTGTTAAAACAAGCAATCAGCTGTGCAGGCTTCCTTCTGGGTGCTTTGAATGGCAGTAAAGATTCACTCTTAACAAGGCTTAGTATTATTCACCTTCTACAAAAGGTTTAACTTAAAATAGAATGTTTCCCTGGGCTACACAGCACAGAAACACTATTGCAACGGCACCAGCCTTCAACCTTCTACTGTGGCTGCCGCTGTGATTCCACATTCCTCTTTTCCAAATGATTGCACAGAAGGCTGAACTTTCAGATTGAACGTTACAGGAGGAGGAAGGGGTGGGATGGGACACTGCACTGCCAGCACTGCTCTCCTTCGTAAGTCTCTAGGTTAATAATAAAAAAGGCTCTGCATTTAACAAGAACATTCCAAAATACTCCAGTCTTGATGCACTTTTCCAAATGCAAACACGCCTTGGGTTTGTGATCCCCATTTTACTGGCAGTGAGAACTGAAAAAAAGACAGTATTATGAGTTTCAACAAAGGACTGTTAATTACATGGAAATAAAAAACGTGACTGGATTGGTGTGTGCAGCTGCATGCAGATCTGGGAGGTGTGCAAAGAGCTGCCAATCCCCGTGTAGAGTACAGAGGAGAATCTGCTCAGGAAAAGATTGTCCAAGCCCATGATTGTTAATGAAAATCGTCCGACATCAGTTCAGATGCTGTTGGCCAGCTCTTCTTTCTTGCATGGGAGAATTTATTTTCACAATAATCAGTAATTAATTCACTAAATCAGCAGTTCCCTAACTGTGGGTCTGTGGCCCACTAGTGGTCACAACCCAGTTTTTAATGGGATGTGAAACAGCCTAAACTGCCTTGTCAATGTCCTGCTACTTGCGGAGAGCACTGCTGCCCAATCAGTTATAGCTGCGGAACTAGGTGTGCAGGGCAAAGGCCACAGCCCGATCCCCAGGATCGGGCTGCTGCCAGGGATGGGAGGAGGTATTTTCCACTTACCTAAGAGAGCCCTGCTTCCTGGGGATGTGGGGAGCCCTTCAAGACACCAGGGTTGTGTGGGTGAGGATGTGGCAGATGAGGCACAACTGTCCGACTGGAGTTCTTTGAAAAGTGCCGCCAAACACTTACAACCCACGGGCTTTGAGCAGCTGGAGCCTGCTGGTTGTGTTTGCAGGATCACAGCCACTGCAGCCGCAGTGGAGGCACTTTTCAAAGGACTGTGGTAGGGAAGTTCTGCCTCACCTGCCATACTTGCACTGCACGTCACTGACAGGCACCTCTGCAAGGCTCCCCAAGCCTCTACATTATTTTTTTTAAAGAGCAATTGGAACTCACTTCTGGTTTTCGATCACAGACCAGAAAATGGTTTCTGATTGCTTAAAAACACACACTGTTTTTAGAGGCCTGGGGAGCCCTGCAGAGGTGTCTGCGGGACTCCCCATACCACACCCCCAGGAGGCCAGGGCTCGCCCAGGTAAGTGCAAAATTCCCTCTCCCATCCCCGGCAGCAGAGCGAGCCTGGGGATCGTGCTGCTGCTTCCCCTCCCCACGCCTTAAAGGGACAGAGGCAGAGCTTATCAGGCTGGGGTGTTGCTACACCCCAGTTTGAGAACCTCTGGCCACAGAGCCTTGAGCACCTGGTGAAGTGAACCTCTTTTTAAGGTAGGTTCCAATGCTAAAAAGTTTGGAACAACCACACTAAGGGTGCAATCCAAACATGGAGTTAGGCCAGCACAGTTAGCCAGCAAAGCTTGGCCAGCCCAAGGGACACCGTAAAGCGCATTTGGACCACTCTGAGTGTCAGAGAGGCTGGCGCATGTCTCTGTGTTGGCCTCTCTGATTCAGAGTGGTCCAAACATATTTTACAGTATCCTTTGTGCCAGTCAAACTGTGCTGGCCTAACCTCAGATTAGAATTGCACCCTAAATGTCATATATGTGTAACATAACTGTAAGCATGTTAACAACAAAGCTGACAACTGAGCTGCAAAGTTGTCATGTTTTCTTTCAGTTTTGAGATCTTCGTTAGGGAAAAACAACAACAGGGAATCTGCTTTCAAAAGAAACTGGCAATAGCAGAGTCCGCTTCCTATGGTGCCTGCAAACCCTTTATTCTCTCTGAGCTCCTTTGTCACGTGTCTTTCATCCAAAGAGTCTGCCGGAGTTTCCCATCCAGGTACTGATCAGGCCTGAGTAAACCTGAATAGTCTTAGAGGTGAAACAACATTTGATACTCTCATCCTGCTCTCTGGACCATTCTCTTAGCTACATGTTCCAAGTCACATTTAGGCTTCTGAAGCACGCAACAGACGTAACATTTGAGAGAGATATTCTCCTTATTTATTGTTGCTAAAGAAAATATTTATTTTTTAAACACATTAATCACAAACTCATAGTTATTCTTGTCAATCTGTTAGATGCACCCATATGAGGTGAGGAAGAAGAAATCTGTTCCTTAATGAGTTTTTTAGACAGCAGACCTGTCCTCAAACTGAAATAATTTACTTACGAATTGGTTGCCCAGTCGACTGTATCGCCACTGTCAGTTGTAAGATGGTTTTTCTCTGCTGCAGGAGGGCTGCTGGGGGTAATTGTTGTAGGGGACTGAGAAGACAGGGAATCCATGCTGCCAGTGGGAGTGGACTCTTTAGGGGGACTAAGACTGTCACCTAAAGAATTAGAAAAATATAAATTTTGCTTTAAACACTAGTACCATAATGTAGAAAGTTACTTATTATATTTAAATATAATGCATAAAGAATATTGCACTGAACCATGCAACTCTTTTTGAGACAGATTGCATTGCTGAAGGTCCATGATACTATTTCATGACTAACTCAGAGTGGCTTCAGACTAAAAGTCAATCTAACTATAATGGAAACTGGTAGTCACTAGGACAGCAGGAGGAGGATATGGCAGTTTTTCATCCATCAAATTATCAAGTAGCACTGACGTAACTGTGACATCTGGACAGTGGTGTCATCTACTCCCCAGTAGACGGTTCGCTGGGCGGGAGTAGGGAGTGATTGACAGTCCGTCGATTCACTTCCGGTTTCTTCGCGCCCCCTCCGAGGCGAGGGAAAGCCGCGCGGGGCGCGCGAAGAAACCGGAAGTGAATCGACGGACTGTCAATCACTCCCTACTCCCGCCCAGCGAACTGTCTACTGGGGAGTAGATGACACCACTGCATCTGGACAAATATTCTGAATAAATCTGGAGTATGTGTTTGGAATTAGCAGACACCCAGAATCTTAGCTGCCTAGTTAAGAAGGCTTAAGCTGCCTACTTAAGAAACCATATCATCATACGACAGACCCTCAGTATTTGCAGGGAATCCATTCCTTGGGAATGGATCAAGATACTGATTTCCGCGGATAATGGAGTCCCTGGAGAGGGCTAGCCATCCAAACTAGAAATGCTTTTCAGACGGCCCAGCAGGCAGAATCTAGTCTTAGCAAGGTATTCCAACCTTACAGCACAATTCTAGCCATATCTACTCAGAAGTAAACCATACCAAATTCAATGGGCAAGCAGTCTCGGGCTGCAGTTTCAAAGAAGTAGAACATCAGTTTCCGAAACACATCATTCCCATTCCAGTTAAATTGTACTCACTGATGCACCAGCTCCATCACCTTGTTTCTGTGCATCTGTTGTCTTGAGCTGTGGGTTTTTAGATGCTGCCATTCACATATGATTTACATAACAAGTCTTGCAGGAAATCAGATTTTGTGTGATATTCCTACATCTAATTTGCAGGCACACAGTACAATGAGAAACATATTATGAGAGATTAGACAGTAACATAGAGCCTCTTCTATAGTTAATTTGTTCCAATACCGAGATTAATATTCAAGTGTGAAAATCTTGTTAAAGTATGGCTGGCAGAGAGTTTCTTTTTTCATTCTGAATGAGCACACTAGGAAAAAAAACTAGCAAGAAAGCAAAGTAAGGGAGAGCCACACAAAGAAGGAGGTTTCTACATGCACCATTGATGCATGTAAAGATGTGTTTCCATAGCCACATCCAATCTGGGTACAGATGCAGTGATTGGATGCATCTTTTTAATGCAGATGGAGATAGTCATCCCTACTTTGGGCCATTATTGCATGTGTACCCAAACAGAATTTGAGAGGGGCCATAGTAATGAGAGGAGCAAGTACTTCCCTCCCACCCACCCCCCAAAAAAATCATAAGTAAACAGAATGCAATCACAACAATGTGAATTTATGAAAAGCCCTTCTGATGTTGTTGAATTAAAATGCAAACTTCACAAACACTTTTCCATGAACAGTAAGAGGAAATGTAAAGCAGTAGACTCCAATTGTGCAGGTTTATAAAATAATACTGAAACAGTTAGAAAAACTGCAGGATTGAAATATCTGGAGAAAATACTGCATGGTATGAGATTTGGATCCCTCTATTAGGTTGCATTATGATGCCAAGAACAAACCTCACTTCAAAAAGGTCAGCAGTAGACAACAAGAATTAAATTGTGAAGCAAGAGAGACAAATTAGGTTACAATGTCAATACAAGTCAAAACAAATTAATTTACAGTGTGAAGCAGCACAGTTATATCATAACGACAGCAGACTTCAAAAGGGAAGTCACTCTTTCTCCTGCCCCCACCTTTTTCCTTGCAACATGTTCAGAGACCCTAAAGAAGAAAATTACACAGGAGGCTTTTTGTTTGTTGCATCTGTCTACGACTCGGCTCAATTAACCAATGTTAACAGAGGTCACAATGCAGGCCTGGAGAAGCACAACAATGAAAGGCAGACAAATTGCTGAATGTATTTCCACTGCCACCTTTCCTGAAACATGTGGGTTGAAAGCAATGAAATGGAAAAAAAAATCAGTGGGTATCACTATGGCAGAAGAAAGGGATAGCTGCACTGAACAGGACCCTCCAGTTCAACACAACCTTGTGAGTTGTGCAACCTCTGTCTTCCACTTGCCCAGCACTTTGGCTGACAATTTGAGCCAAGCATTCATAGTGCTTCCGGTTGGTGGTATACTTCCTGCCCTGCTCTGTACTTTCCAAACGGAAAGATCTGCATGCATTGTTGGAAGAAGAGCAATGATGCACGGAAGTACCCCACAATGCAGGTGCCACCTGTGCAAACTATTCAAAGATCATAATCAGACTGCGATCTAGAATGACTCTGAGGCAAGAGGGGCTCCAAGCCAGCATACTGTCTGCCTCCTTGAAGCCTGGGCAAAATCAAATTTCGGAATCATAAAAATCAGCACTTTCAGACATCAAGTTTAGCACAGATTTCTAGCAATCCCTAGCCAAAACAGTAACATTAAAAGCATACCATTTAAGGAAAGACCAGTTTCAGAAATGCATTCCGCTTAGCATGAACTCCAGGCTTCTACAATGCACATACAGAAACGGGATTTATTTGAGAACTACACAGGCATACAAACTAGTGTAATTAGTGAAGCCATAGTCTTTCAATATGGCCAAGGAATATAAAGGCTTAGCTATTTCAAAACAACTCCTGAATTTCCAGAATTTCCATGAACAGTAACAAGAATTAAATTCAGAATTAGTGCTTAAATTCCAATTCCGCATGCCCTATATAAAACAGAGACATTATGAGGCTTCCTTGTATTTTTTTAAAAGGAGACAGAAACTTTAATTGAAAGAAATTACAAAAAGAAATTGTTCATCGAAATACCAAAAATGTTAAGTTTTAAGTAGGCAACAGATGGCCATCTCCTTCATCCAGAGAAAAAAATTCCTTTCTAAGCATGTGTCCAAAGAGCTATTATCTGCATTGCACATTTAGCTTAATGAGCAAAATACTAAATTTGATTTATTCTAAACACTGAAACACATATGGATGGCAAGATTTTACTTATTCGCATTTCTCCTCCCACTTTCTTCCATGGGATTCAGTGCTGCGTACAAGCTCAAAACAACCTTCTGAGGTAAGCTGTGGTTAAATTATGAGACAGTAGCATCCCTACGGGGGGGCAGAGCACCAGGTTTTGCAAGCAGTTCTATTTTGCTGTGTATATTGTTCCTCTCCCTTGCAGCGGTAGCCAGTAAGCAATGCTCAGACGTTGCTTTCCCCATGAGGATTGGCTACAACAGCAAGGGAGAGGAGCGATTTACACAGCAAGGTAAGCCTCTGTGCAAAACCTAGTGCTCCACCCCTATAGGGATGCTACTGCTGTAAAATGGTCACTTGTGAACTTCAAAGTCAAATGAGGATTTAAATTTGGGATTCCTCCATGCCACCCCAATACTCCACACTGACTCCCAATTAAAAAAAGGGTTTTACTGATGCAGAAACTGGAGTAAGTGAGCAGCACTGACTTCCACTTTAAAAATATATTTTGTTTTATCTGTTAAAGTCTCCTTTGAGAAAGAAAAGGTTTCGAATCCCAACACATGGAATAACACTCGTCTCAACAGTGTTACATTTTTTCACCCTACCAAACAGGCAGTAAAGCTTTTGTTTTTTGCTTGCAAAAACACTAAGGAACTGATGGTTCCCCCAATTGGTTGTTACAATGATCCATTCATAACTAGGAAAGTTCTTTCCCTCCACAAAAATAAGCAGAAATGCTGAGTGAAAGAACCTCTCTCAGGGTGTAATCCTAACCTGGAGTTAGGATGTCACAGTTAGGCCAGCAAAGTTTGGCAGGCACAAGGGCCACCGTAAAACGTGTTTTGGACTACTCTGGGAGTCAGGGAGGATGGCGCACGTCTGTGTGCTGGCCTCTCTGTCTCCTAGAGTGGCCCAAACATACTTTATGGTCTCTCTTGTGCTGCCCAAACTTTGCTGGCCTAACTGTGACGGCCTAACTTCAGGTTAGGCTTGCGCTCGCCAAGTCATTCAACTTCTTCTCCTGGTATGGGCATCCATCCTCCCTCTCCCCCTCTTACACACACACACACACACACACACACACACACACACAGGATTTGCTTTCTGCAGCAAATCATTTACTGTATTATCTCTGCATCATGGTTCAACTTTGCTTCAACCTACATCACAGCATGCAAAACCACTCACTTCCCACAAGGAGTGTGCTCTGTTTGTGTATCTGCAGCTGCTTCTAGCATCTGCTTGGATGTTGTACCAATCAATTTATACCTCCTTCTGAAATCTCAGCCTTGTTTCACTTCAAGGCAGGCTACCCACTAGTCTAGGAACCTATAACAGGAAGGAGATGCATTAAGATCTGATGAGAGTCCTGAGGTTGGCTCTAAAAATATTTAACCACACCTAACATCTTATATTACAAACAACCTACAGATGTGCACCCTCCTCCCGAGTTAAAGTCTCACTGAGGTAGCTAAAAATAATTTTTTTAAAGAAAAATTGCAATCTCATCAAGCTGTGGAAAACAGTTCACAGCAGAATCACAGATATTGTGTCAGGGTGCTAATTTAGACCTCATAATTAAAATGCCAAGAAATGATAGATCCAAGGGTTGCCATTTTAAAAAGAAATAAGATACAAAACGAAGAAGGAAAGGAACTCTACTGGATTATTAAAGTGACAAGAGGAAGCTTTAGTGTTAGGAAGATTTTGAAAAGTGTGAAGATCAAACACAGAAGAAGCATAAAATCCAGCACAGAAAAGCATTACAGGAGATTGAACTTCCAAAAAAGATTCTTTAAAGGAATCTTTTAGCACTAAGCTTGCATCTTCTCCCTAGAGGAAAGGAGCACTAAGCCTATACCTTCTCCCTAGAGGAAAAATAACCATGTAAATGTTTACATACTGATTTGATAAATACCATGCTAACAATGGCTTTTAGTTCAACTTTAGTTCAATTTCTTATCTACAGTACATGGGAAAATTGAGTCCGTGCCCTCTGGTTCAGCACCAGAGAGCTGTATAGAACCAGAATTTTGCTGTCAAAAGAGAGATACAACGTTCATTCAGATAGAGGAGGGTTTCAGCTGCCTGTTGATTGTCTGCACCTGCAGACAGTCTTTACTGCTTGCAGAGCTCATTCTTTATATTAGTCAGCTCTGATGCTAGCTCTTATTAACTCATTAACTCCCCAAATGGCAGAACCTCTTGAAATCTTAAACTGCTGCAAACAGTATAAATTTAAAAGCTTGTCTTTTGATGTGGTTTATATTGTTTCTTCATGTCACTTAGAAAGTTTTTTTAAGTGCTAATAATTATTGCTTCCTGAAGATGCTATGCTTTTTTATGCAAGATGAAAACCATTTTTCCCCTAGTGTTTGAATTCTTTTCCCACAGCAATTCAATGCTATCTGTGTCATTTCTCGTGTGTTTGTGTGTGTCCAGGGCAATCTACAGCTTCTCCTCACTAGCACCATTTCTCTCACTCTCCCCACGCTACAGTAACTGGCTCCTGACCTCCTCAGAGTGGTAGAATAAAATCAGGGAGAGTAAAATCAGACAAAATTATAGTCACACACCCGAATTTTATCACTCCAATGTATCCATGGGTCATAGAAATTTCTATGGTTTTTGCCTCAAAACCTGCCCTTGACTTATCTGTGAGACTAACTTATACTTGAGTATCTATGCTAGTTTCAGCACAGTGACTATTTTTTTTTTAAAAAAACAGCACTGTACTAAAACACTATGCTTATATTCCATTTTTCAACAATGTTATAATAATTTTACAAAATCATAAGAGTAATATCATAATTGTTACACATAGACCATAGATCTACTTCCCCCCCCCCTACTTGCTTTAGAATGTACACATAGCTCCAAGGTGAACAAAAAGAAAAAAGCACATACAGGCAGATTATCACTTACTTGGACATCCGAAATCCAGACATTTTTGTTCAAGACTTTTTAAAAAACTTTTTGGAGAAAGAAGATCTTGTCCTCATTCCCACTTTCAGACTGTAAGTTCTATTCTTTGCTCTGTGGTGTGTGCCATTTTTGAAAAAAGTCAGAGGCCAGCAGACACCCAAATGGGTAACAGTGAAAAGAGCAAGAGGAAGCTTTTCTCATTATATGCATGGAATAATTCCAAAATCTGGATCCCTTCCCATCCCAAGCAGTCCGGATAAGGGATAAGCAACCTGTATATGCACACGCTGGAGTGGTGATCCAGAGACATTTGCTATTTCAAATTGGATTGAAAAAGGTTATAGGAGGCAAGCAGTTTCTCTTACATACATGCATTTCAAAGTTAAGCTTACAAGAGAATTGTGCTAAATATGATGAGAATCTGCATTCACAACTTTTACATATATATTTTTGTTCACCGCTAAGCAAAAGTGCAGTTTAATCATATATTTCATCTAGGTATCCAATCTTGAAATTACAATTCTTCTAATTTACCTCCACACGGCCAACAACACTTTGTATATAAGGAACAATGGTCTCAGCAGACAGAGATAATGAACTAAAGCTGGAACCCTATGTGTTCTTCCCTGGGAATAGGCCCACTGAATTAAGTGAGACTTACTTCTGAGTAGACATTTGTAAGATTGTCTTGCAATCAAGACAGATGTGAAAACCAAGCGAAGAGACTGTAATAAAATCCTACCTTCAAGTACCTGTCACAAGAAGCTTCAAATAACTGAAAATGGGCACTGGGCACAAGCTGAGAACAGTGCAAATACCATTCATGCCCCTTTCTGCGCTGAACAACTGGGTATGTAATACTAGCGCAATGAATCTTGTATCTCATGGGAGGCTGTCCCTGTACACAACTATTTAATGACCTGATGTCTAGTAGCTGTCAGTATTAGTCCAATTGGCCAGGCCTGACTCTTTAGTCCAGATGAAATGAACATTTAAGTGCATTAGCTCTCTCTGTTCATGAATGTTTTTGCTTTTGGTTCTTATCTTCTACCATTTATCTTAAAGTTTTATAATTGTCATCAAAGGTCAAACAGACCTGGCTAAAAAAACACCCTGAAGTCTCATTATTAAAAGCAGTGAGTTCCAGATATATACAGCACATAAGAATGCACCTTCCCTGCCTCCTCTTTCCATTTCCTAATTTAAAAAAAAGATAATAGAAATAGTGAAATGGAAAACTACTGTAGATTGCCCTGATGACACTAGATATACTGCAACTCCACACTGCTGCCAAGATAGAAAATATAATTAACATCTTACTGTCATCCAGCTCAAGACAGAGATTATATACAGCAACGGGCCTCTTACTACGTTGCCCTTGTCTTCTTGATTGTCGTGGTGGGGCATTTGGAGGAGACACTGGCACAGAGTTTGGCTCAGGGAAAGCGGCATCAGGCAGAGTTTGGAAAATCTGCAATAAAGAGCACAGAGGGCATTAATTATTTACTATGAACAGCAACCTGTATAAATGCAACTGTAAACTATTATCAAATTACATTTGCTTTGGATTATATTCAAGGCAATGAAGGAGCCAAAAACTCCATTCTTCATGTTTTGGGAGTATGCCACAATTCCCTTTTTTTCCCCCAAGGGAAAAACACACACACAAATAAATACATAATTAAAAATAAGCATGAATACCATCTACATATCAACTGTTCTGTGAATCATTTAATCCACAGGCCTAACTATGTGCAACTGTGCTTGCCAGCTGGTGGAAGAAAGCGAAATGAGATTTATTTATCAAGCACCCAAGCAAAAAACAAAACAAAACCCCAAAGTAATGATAATTTCATTGTGACCACCAAATCCTCCCTCATCATTCCCAAAACTGATGATAGTGTCATGACTGTAGTATCTTCTCAATATGTTTTACACAGTAGAGTAATTTGGAGGAAGATTTCCTGCCCCCTGCCATGAGTAGAGGAAAATTAATATCCTACTAGGCTATCTCACATGAAGTCACATGCAAAATGAAGCATACATCTCTTGACCTTTGGTGCACTTACTAGGGCAAACTCTTTTGTTTGTTTAACATAGTTTACAGGCTGCCTTTCTCCTCCAATAAAGGTCTCACCAAGGCAACATATAGGTTCATTAAAATGGTTTATAACAAAAATGGCACAAAAGACACAGTGAACAGAAACCATCAAACAACAGTCAAACAATGCACGGAAAAATAAATTCAAGCAAATGGAAGAACTTTCTAACAATGGAGCAGAACATTTCGGTTCACACTGGCATGCCATGGCTCCCAGAATCTTGCCCTCACTGTAATACACATGCGCGGGCACACACTCTTGGCATACCAAATTTCATTCCAGTCTGGCAAGGACACAACGGATATGGACATGAGGGTACAGGTATAACAATCCAGCTGGAGGTCAAGAATGCATTTAATTGAATGTATCTGTGATTTATGCTAGGAAGCAAAAGAGCTACAGTCAGTCCTCTTGATACTCACTATCTGCTAACCAACTCACTATCTGCTAATTTGCTTATCTGAGAGGGGCAGAACTGCAACTTATCTCATTATCTGCACCTTTGTCCTTGTTATCCACTATGCAGAGACCTTCCAAAGGCAGCAGAGAAGTTCCAAATGGCACCTGTGACCAGGACCGATGCTTTTAAAATGGCTGGCATAAGCATCCGCCAGCCAGGTTTAAGGGGTCCAGGCTGGTTGCAGGTGCCATTCTGAAGATCTCTGAAGTATTCACAGATCTTTTGGCACTTCTGCTGTACTCTGCTGGCTTTCTGAGGGTCTCTGTTGAATTCTTCTAATGGCAGATAAGGTACCCCTTGAACCTAACCCCATTGATTCCATAGGATCAATTGTTCGTTATCTGCAAAATCATTATCTATGAGGATTTCCAGGAACCTAACCCCAGCAGACGAGGACTGACTGCATATTGTGTTGCCACCCCCACCCCACCAAGTATCTTTCTGTAACATGCTGGCAGATCTTATTATATTATTTATTATATTATTTATTTATTTATTTATTTAATTTATACCCCGCCTTTCTGCCCATAGGCACGCAAGGTGGCTTACAACAACAACAAAACAGTAATACAATAAAATTTACAACATTAAAAAGCAGTAATTTAAAAACAAGATTAAAACAGTTAAAATTTAAAACAGAATTTAAAACAACAACAAGCCCCGTGGATCATAAAATATAAGCATGAGTATAAAAAACCAGCCAGCCTGTCTTATGGCTTTTGTGCAATTGTGTGTGCACAAAAATGCACTCGTTTACGCGTTGGAATGGATTAGAGAAGCTATAAAGCCAACAGCATTATCAAGTTACTGTTGAAATGATCAACATTTAATTTCAATACTGTTGAAACATTATCAAGTTACTCGTGAGGTGGGTGGGAAATTTTGTCAAGTCTATGAAGTCAGACAGGGCCTACATAGACATAATTTAAGTTCTGCGTGAAATCGATTGGTTATCTCAGCTTTTAGTAATTTAAAAATATTTCATTACAAAAATGGCAGATGAATTAAAAACTTTATTTTTAATAAAGAAACAAACTATCCATGACAAATAAAAGCTAAACACAAACACCAAAGAGTTACAAGTGTAAGCAAAGCAAATGAGGTAATAGGCTGGATACAACAAATGAGCCCATCCAAAATGGTTGAGGAAAAAAAAATATATCAGTTCAATAAAAGCCCATATTCCACACTGGGGAAATAATCACAAAGCAGTAAAACAGCTTTGCAAGTCCAAATGTCTGTTCTAATAATAGCTTAGGGAAGCCACTGTGTTGCACTGTGGAAGAAAAGCACAAGCCTAGCGACTGTGAAGGGCCACGTCACGGTTCCCAAAGGCACCATAGCAATAACACACAATATTTGACCTTAAAGTACAGAGGATAAAAATAAACACAAGTCAGGTCTGCCTTGGTATAATCATGGCCCCTGAGCAGGTCAACCTGAGATGCAGCAACACCATATATCCTATGGCTGACTCAAACTTGTAACATGCTAGCTCCCTTGTAAGGATAACACCAACTGCCTGGAACTGGGGGGAGAATTCCAATGCTAAAGAAAATTTGCCTGGTGAGCTTAAATCGCTTGCTATGAAACCGCAGTCATTTTCAACCAGTGTGTCGTGGCACATTGGTGGGCCATGAATGGCATGCAGATGTGCTGCGGGAGTTTGGGGAAGAATCATTCGTTAGTAGGGCCATTGAGATGTGAGCCCCCTGCCAGTAGCATGGTGTCTTTGTCAGTCATCAAAAAACCGATGGTGTACCTTGACAATTTTAGTGCCTTATCAGCATACCGTGAGACTAAAAAGGTTGAAACAACACTACTGCTGGTGTAGTGCATAGTACCGGGTTATAGTTAACTTCTGAACATCTAAGACTCCTGAAGATGTAATCTTAAATCACAACAGTCGACAAGAAGTTTGCCTGAAGTAGCTTAGAACTAAGATAGCATCAGTAGCCATACAAGCATCTTACAGCCCTATCATGGGCTACCCGACTGACTGGGTGAGCAGCGGTAGCCAGGCGGCTACTGCTGGATGCCGTAGCAGCAAGTAAATCTAGAGTCATAGCACTGGTCAGATTTACAACTGTTTCATTTCCTACCTTTGCACACACTGTATTGTGATAAAATTGAAGCAACAAAACAAAGATTTATACACTTTTGCTTATCATAAAAATCTATTTGGAACTTCCTTCCCAAAGAAGGACCTCATGCTACTACCCTTCCTCACATTCCACAACTAAGTGAATAGGTTCCTATTCTAGCAAGTATAGGGAGGGTATGGGGAACTAGTGCTTCCACTAAAAGCTTGCTATAGGGTTTTGCTATTGTGTTTTTACTGTATATACTGTAGTATTGTCTCAGGCCACCCTGAGAGAGATAAGACAGCACTGCTGCCAAGAAGATGGAAGCCCTAGAAAAAATCCCAGCACATGGCATATTGGGAGCTACCACTGCCACATTTGTTGATGGTTTCAGGGTTGATCTGGTTAGGCTCCTTAAGAGATGTAGGACCTTGGCTTGAGCCCAACCAAGCTGACCTCCAATGGGTGCAAGGGAGTGGCAACAGGATCCAAGCATTTTGTTGTCTCATGCCTCCCTGGGGCATCTGGTGGGCCGCTGTGAGACACAGGAAGCTGGACTAGATGGGCCTTTGGCCTGATCTAGCAGGGCTCTTCTTTTGTTCTTAATGTCACGCCTAGTCAACACCAGCTTAGGATGCGCTCTCAGTCACAGTTCATCTTGCCGACCTGGCTATATGGTATGGGTGACACCACAAGTTCTTTTGTAGACTTTTCTTTGCACACTTGCACAATCCTACCTTCCTTGATTAGGATCCCCAACCATTCCATCCTCGCTATACTCCATGTTAAAAGAGGGGGATGGCACTGCCACACCATAAAATGAAATTTTAATTGATAGAGTGCTCTAGTATCAACTGAGGCTTTGTTTTTAATGGGAGGTTTACAGATCAGCAGTAGATAACACATTTTGCATGGAAAAAGGCCCAGATTTTATTTATCTCATTAAAAGGATCTAAGGTAGCAAGGCTATAAGATCTATGCCCAAAAACATAAAAAACCACTGTCAACTTAGTAGAAAGCAGTTTTGTAAGTTGGTAACCGCTTGTTCCATAGTCAAGGAGTGTTTTGATATTTTCTTCATTTGTTTTACTCTCTCGTTTCCTTAAAAAAGTTCATTATTTACATAACTAATCATTTTCAAAATTATTTTATGCCATAACATAAGATAATACCATGTAAGCATGACAGGTAAGAGAAGTGGGGATTTGGGGTTATTTAAAGCCAATTTGTAAAATGGGTTATATATATTATACAGTTGGACCTCATTATCTGCAGGGGTTCCATCCAGGAAACCCTGTGAATGTTCAAATCCGCAGTTACCTGCCCCCCCCCCATCCTCCAAGCCAAGGTGGACACGGAGGCACTCTCAAGTCCACAGAGGTCGCTCATCAGAATGTCTCCAGACTCAACCAGAGCTCTGGTCAGAGTCAGAGGGCAGGGCCAGAGTCTGTAGATGTTGAGCCAGCAGTTAAAGTAGGTCTGCTGCAACTATATATATAATATTTTAATAAATTAATCTATACTGCAATAAGGATATGATCCTTACCAATTCATTTCTGTATTTTTAAATATTAATACAAAAATGTTCAGATATATTGAAAATTCAGGCAAACGTGCACACACACTTTCAAACTCTTTCCCACTGCTAAAACAATAGGATGGAACCATGGGATTGAGATCACACGTGCTGGTGTAAGCATCCAGTGCTAATAACTTTTATTTGGCTATCATAAGAAGAGCCCAGATGGATCAGGCCAAGGTTCATCTAGTCCAGCTTCCTGTATATCTCAGTGGCCCACCAGATGCCTCAGGGAGCACACATGATAAGATACTTGCATTGCACATCTTGCATCGTGGGTCCCCCAGACCTGTGTTGAGCAAGATCAGGCTCAACACGTAGCCTCTGAAGATGACTGGAGTTGTGCACTGTTTACCTCCAGAGGCTCTTCTGAGGCCTGCCGAGGCCATGCACACCCGAAAGAACAGAAGCCTCATGGATAAAAAGGCCCCACCTGTAAATATGGATCTTCTTAATATACTAGCTAAATACATTCAGAATCACACCTAGGGGATTTCACCTTGTGCTACTGGAACAAAGGAGGCAACTGTAGCAATTTGCCTTCACAGGTCATAATTGCGTGTACACAATCACACTGAATGGATATAAATGCAGATATACTATAAAAACTCTACCCCATGATCACTAGAACAAAAAATTACTAGTAGGATAGCTACGACACTGTATTATTAAAAAAATCCAAGGTTAAAATGTAACGTATGCTCTTTCATCACTTGCGATTTATGAATTTGTTAACTCAGCCTTTTCTAAAAGTAGCACTCTTAGTACAAAGGCTGCAGCTTCCTCCGTATCCTGATTGCATCCCACATTTAACAATTCATGACACGAACATTCCTGATATTGTACACTGGACTGCTGTCATTTGAAGAACAGATGTCATGCTGGGACTGAAATATAAACACCTGCCAACAATATGAACAAATATAGTGGAGCCACTTGGCACTTGCTACTATAGCCTGAATATCAAGAAAATTAAAAAGTACTGATTCTCTTAAGTTATATACATGAAAAGAATAAATCTGCTTCTCATGCAATTTATAAAGGCACTAAATCTTTGCACAAGTCACACACAGAATCTACTTCACTGCCTTTCCGAATGTACAATATGAATTAAGCCACTAAGATGAATAAATACAGAGTCGATGCTGCATAGAGCGTCGTGATTTTCCTTTATCTATAAAGAGAGTGAAAGAGACAAAAGACTGCATAACAAACCTGTACCTGTATACAAACATACTAAGGATAGCTAACCCAAAATAAATGGGTTGTGACTAGGTTCATCTATACAATCTGCTCACTTTATATTGTGTTAACTGGTAAAAGGGGAATCCACATTGTATAGATACCTAGATTTATTTCTGCAGAAAGTCAAAGACATTAAAACTGAAGATAAGACATATTCTCCTGGATATTTTAAAATAGTCAGTTAAATTGGGTCACTCAAGGTCATAGAATTACTCTAAATATTTTTCTGCTCTGACAGTCACTGTAACCATTGCATTCATCTACTGAATTCATCAATACAAAGTAATAACATTTAAAGGTCTTATTGTCAGCACAAGGTCCAACCCAACCAGAGTCGAGCATTTTTAAGGCTCATTGATTTCAATAAGATAGATCCAAACAGAGGGCTTGATTCTCATACTGAAGTCAATGAAATGTAAAAGTGCTCAACTATGGCTAGAATTGGGTCTATATTTTATAAGCCAACAGCAACCAACAAAGACAGGTTGCTTACCTGTAAATGGTATTACTGGGGAAGGAGACACTTTTTCTATGGTGATTCTCTTATATTTAGCAAGGGGAGAGTAACCATCTCTCATTACCCCAGCACAATGTCTGTCCTTGTGACTGTTTGTTGGTGTTCTTCTGTATCTTAGCTATTTGTTGTTGTTGATTTCTGTAAACCACTTGGTGAATTTTTGTGGAAAAGCAGCATATAAATATATTTAAAACACAACAGTAACAATAATAACTCTGCCTTTCTGTCTGTCTTCGTTCTTCACCTGTGCAAAGCATTCTCCTTTCTTCAAGAAGTCAGACCTTCAAATCTGTTTGCATTCCTCAAAGGGAGGCAAATGATTCCCACTCAGTTCTTCCACAATCCAAGCAAAAACATAAAAGACACTTTGAGCATCTGCACAGATGATTCCTCAAAGAGTATCTATTTCTCATTTTATGCTCTCTGTGCAGTATGATGTAGGGGCATCTGGAAACCTGGCATAGTCAGTGGAGGGTGCTGGTGTTCTCAGAAAAAGAGATGAAAAGTCTTAGTGAAGGCTGTACCTGACCTAGTTTGCACAGATAATATACTGATTCATAAAGGTTAAAGGCCAAGACTTTGTTGCAATCATATACAGTTTAGAAACTATTATTAAAAGCACAATCCTATGCATGTCTACTCAGAGGGAAATCCTATGCCAATGGGGCTTACTCTCAGGAAATTGTGGATAGTAGTGGTTCTCAAACATTTTAGCACTGGGAGCCACTTTTTAGAATGACAATCTGTCCCCCAGAAGTGATGTCATGGCAGGAAGTGCCATCACTGTGATGCCAGAGCCTGCTACTTTCCTGAGAATGCAGCAGTCAGTTGGGTTACTTCTCAGCTACTTTCAATAGCAAAGTGAATTAGAAATTAAAAAAAAACCTGTTTACAACCTTGACACAAGCAAAACAACCACATAGCCCTCCTCTTTCCCAGCATCTCATCTTCCCATATTTTCAATATGGCTGCTCTAGGCGCTTCGCAACCCACCTGAAATTGGCTCATGAATGACTTGTTGCAGTTTCACATCTCCCAGTCCAGAACTGATTGAAACTGGCATTCCGTCTCTCCGTCTGAGGATCAGATAGAACACCTGTGTGTCCTTCAGCAGGCAGCTTCCCAGCTTGTTAAGGATAGTAGCTGTACTCCCTTTTAAGATAGTGTAGAATAAGCAGGCAGTTTCACACGGGAAGCCCTGGCTGGAAACACTGCACATTCCCATGAGCTCATAGTGTTCTAAGAGTCACCCCATTGGGTAAAATGGGGCACAAGGGGTCTTCAGGTATCCACCTACCAGATACACTCTGGCTGCATCCCTTTGTTCTGTTGTTAGAAGGAGTTTTTCACTGTGTGTGCTTAAGATGTAAAGCTGCACTGAAAACGGCCGCCTGCGAGCGGCCCAAACTTCACCGGCTTCCTAGCCGGCAGATTGAACCTTTGTACCTTTCTTACTTTCGCTACAATAAAGAGACTTTGTTATGGAAATGTGGCGATTGCTTCAGTCCTTCGCACCGGAGCGCTAAGCCAAGCGCTGAAATGGGTCTCCAAGCCCCCAACTCTGCTACTATTTACACAAATACACAACATGACTGGTGGGTCCCGACCCACAATTTGGGAACCACTGGCGTATAAGACTGCAGCCTAAGTCTGAAAAGAAAAAAGGAGGTAGCTGTGCCTCTGGACCTTAGTGACAGCTGGTAGTTTTTTGTTTTACCAATTTTGTAGCCAAAATTAATGATAGAGAGATGCTTAAGAAGAGAGGTTTGGAAAGGAGACACATGAACTTTCCTGGGATGCTGTAGCAGAATCAAAGACTATCCTTCTCCTGAAAAGCAACCATCCTGTCAAGACAGAAGGCCAAAGTGCAGCAGATACTGCAAATTAAGGGGCCAGTTCCCTGTCATTTTTAGATTTTCCAAGGATTCTGCAACTGGATTGTTTTTAGATGACTGCTTTGTAATCTATATCCCAATTCATACTTTTAAAAATCGCCAAATGTGTTTAACAGAAATTTCTTCAGTTCCCTCATGTGCCATCTTCATAGACTAAACATATGCAAAAATGGTATCTTAGCAAGTTTTGGCAGTCAGAGCT
Source organism: Lerista edwardsae (assembly GCA_029204185.1). Lineage (NCBI taxonomy): Eukaryota > Metazoa > Chordata > Lepidosauria > Squamata > Scincidae > Lerista > Lerista edwardsae. The sequence goes on from JAJKFI010000003.1 coordinate 30,193,695, forward strand.
AAAGAGAGTAGTAATAATCTGCATTCAATTTCTTATTCTTACTTCCGTTTTGTCTACTTGGAGTCTATGGTGCACTCAGCTTTAAACAGCAGGAGCACAGCTGTCTATTGCATTTAAGAACTGCTATATCTGAAGCAAGGAGAAGTATTTCAAATAATTTACAGCAGCGTTTCTCAAACTGTGGGTCGGGACACACTTGGTGGCTCATGACCACCTGATGCCAGGTTGGCCATGGAAAGCTGGAAGCAGCAAGCTTGGAAGCTGCAGACCTTACTCTTGCTGTATTCCTTTTGTGTTAACAATATGAATTTTCAATTTTGTTTTTACGTCAGTGTTTTGTCCTAATATTGCTTTCTGTCAGGGATGTTTCATGGCTCTGCCATTGCTGCAGTCCAACAATGCCAGTTTGCATTCCAGGAGTGTCATTTGATTACGTCACAATGCAACATCCAGGCTGTTGTACGGAACTATCCAGCTGGCCGGCCACCAACTCTGCTGAAGTCCTAACGGAATAGGGAACTCATTCAGGCAGCTGACACATTTTGGCCAAAGTAATACTTGGGCATCTCCCTGGCTTATTAGACACTTGTGCATAAAGAGGCAGCAGGATTAATGGCTACAGCATTGGTAGAGAAAGCATCATGATGAATCTAACTGAATGTGGCTCAGATACCATTTGAAATTCTATTTTATTGGCAATTAGTTTTTCCTCCCTCTATTGTGTTCACATAGTCTTACCCATTGGAGTTTCTAAGTAGTTAAAAGATTGTTTCAATCTAACCTTTATCCACTACAAGCCATACAACCTTATTAACATGTTGCGATTTTCCAGAGTGCTTTGTAGAGGAAATTGCTCTAATTGTGTTCTACTTTAAGGAAGAAGGCTATAGCAGAAGCATCCAGGCCCTTCTCTTGTCTAACATGATTGGGTGAGTTTCAGCTGTCAGCAGCTGAGGTTTATTAAGAGAAGGTGTGTGGTGTTGTCCACTGCACTATACGCCTTCTCAACCATTGTCCACTGTAGCTAGTTAAAACTATAAATAATAATCAGGATGAAGTTAATGAATAATGGCATGAAGAACAAGTGCCAGTGAATTCCAGTCTTTTCTTCCCAGGATCCTGCAGGGCTCTACCTCATTTTGCATCTTGTTTTTTTGAAATCTGCATGAAAACACTGACATGAGATGATGCAAGGTTTTGGAACCTTGTTATACCAAGTTACATTTTTCCTTCCCCCTTTCATCGGCAGGGTCCTCCAATAAAGCATGTTTGAAATTAGTAACAGATTGAATGATAGTGAATTAACTGAAACTTAAGTGAGACAAAGAAGAGATGATGATGTGGATGATGACGACTCGTGTAGCCCGGTGTATATGGATTCAGTTTCATCCAATTTGCCAGCTGTGTCCCTTTCCAGATTTAACCATTTGCATTGTCATGTGTGCTCTGGTAACTTCTCACCTTGACTATTTCAATGAACTGTGAATAAGGCTCCCCTTACAGACGACTTGGAAACTTCAATGAGTCCAAAATGCAGTAGCCTAGCTTTTAGCTGGAGCAAGCTGCCAAGGACACATAAAATCAATTTGTTCTGAATTGCACTAGTTACCAGATTGTTTCCCAAGTTCAAGATGCTAGCTTGATCTTGAAATCCTAATTATCCAAGATTCTTCAAGAAGTGCTTCTCTCATCAATATCTTCCCCACCTCACCATAAAATTAAAATAATCTGGAGAAATCTGAAGTTCAGATACCTCTATGGTCAGGAGCAAAGTTATCCTCCACTAAGCACAGAATATTTTCAGCAGTGCCTCCAGTATTATGGAACTATCTTCTAAGCTTTGTCAGGCCTGATCCATTGATATTTTTAGATGAGTAATGAAAATGCATCTTCTCATCCCTGAGCTTGGTGCATTTCATTGCTGAGATGCTACTAGTCGGTTTTTGATGCTGTGGCATTAATTGTGATTTGTTTACAGCAAATTAGCTGTTTTAGGAATGGTATTTACTGGTGCCATAAAGTTGTCTTGCAGGAATGTGTTTGATGGGAAAGGTGGCATATCTACTTAAATAATTAGATAACCAGATTGCAAATGGGGGGGGGAGTTTCCTGTCTGTAGTTTCCTTAAATGTGAACACAGGAAAAATTAATCAATGTTTCTCAGTTATTTTGAGAATTATGCCAGCATTTTTATAAAAGCACATGCCCAATATAATACTCTTCTGTATTAGAAAAAAAACCCAAATTATTGGTTTAACATTCTAAAAACTACTTAACCAGCCTTTTAGCTTTTGAGTTCAACCCAGCATTTCTATTGTAAAGTATTACACTGAAACCACATGATAAAGATATTGGTGTTTCATCATAAAGTGTTCCCCATATGAACAAACTATTATAGGAACTATGTCCAAAGTAAAGAGGATATGGAAAATCCAGTTAATGTGCTTTACATGTATGGAGTTAAACAATAAAGGATGAGAATGTTCTTTAGATAATTACCACCACATGTTGTAGCGTCACACATGCTGTGCACATACTGTAAATGTTTTTAAAAGAAAAAATTCTGGAGTGGCATCTGCTTTTTCCTATGCCCCTTCTGGGCCAAGTTTTGAAGATTCTGATTGCCTCTTATAGAAGTAGGCATGACTGATGATGATCAAGATGATGATGATCAAGTCATTATTTCTTTCAAATGTTAGTATCAACCAAAAAGCAAAAAAACCTCCATAATACATTCATTCATGTTCCAGATGAAAATGAATTTGAATGCCAAGTTCCCCTTTCTTTAGTCCTTTTCAGATTTCAGTATCAATTAGTGGTTGACAGTAGTAGCCAGTTTTGTTACAGCCTCAGTTTTTTATCTACAGTATTTTCGTTTGCTACAACCTGAGTTCCTATAAATTGCTTGGATTACTAGCATAACTTGGAAATACCTGAAAATACCTATGCATGAAAAAATTGATGCCCTGTGTTTCAACAGAATATAATATATGCACCTAGTCCTTTCTATTCTGCTAATGATCTAATACAAGACGTAAGAAATCTGTGGATCCAACAAATCACCTTAACAAGATTAATGAAGCAGCACAATCAACTATTCTGATCTCAACTGCAATCAGCCACATTTAGTCAGATCTATAGAAATACTTCTTGCCCATCTCCAGTGTTAGTGTAGCATTGCCTTCAGGAGCATAGTTTATAAACAGGCAGCACCATCCTACATGGTGCTTAGTGCTGACGCGGGGGCTCCTAGCAGCCCCCCTGTGTCAGTGCTAAGGCCATAGGGGCAGCGCTGTAGTGCCTGCGCAGCACCTCCCTTGCGTCGGCTGAAGCCAACTGGCACAAGGGAAATGTGCTGACAGTGCACCACAGGGAATGGAGGGAGGGAGGCAGGCAGGGGGGCAGGGACATGGGTAGAGTTGGGATTCGGCTGTAAGGCCAAATCCTAGGCCCGATTCAGGCCGCGCAGTCTCCTTGGATCTGCGCCCGCTCTTTAGTGGGCGTGGATCCAAGGAGCACATAGGGGAGGCTGGAGTCTCCCCTATGGTAAGGGAGCACACGCTTCCTTGCCGTGGGAGGCTCCAGCCTCCCCCAATACAGCGTCAGATATGGTGCTGGCCGGCCGGCCAGCCTTGCCATTCCGGCACTGGGTTGGATTGCGCCCTGAGTATTTTTGGCTAAAATCTTAGCCAAACCATTTATTCATTGGCTGATCACACAAACCCTCTCAACCTCAGTAACCCACCTTAAGATAGGGATAACAATGTTGTTCTTTACATGGTCGTCGTAAAGCGAGATCACATTTTGCACGTGAAACGTTCTGAATTAATAATTTGCATTTTTGTATTATGAAGAATATCAACACACATGTTGATATTTCCCAGGCAATAGAAGAAGGTTATCTGAGAAAGTCAACAGTAGAGCTCCTTTACCATGGTAGCTGAAGCGTGACTGCCTAAAAAATCCATTTGCCTCTACTGCCATCTCTCTGTCATTTAAGGCTGGGAAAATAAAAATTAATTTTTAAAAAGAGAACTTTTCCAGTCTGAGTTGATGTGATGCTTCTATAGACATCTGTCTGCCAGCTTGGCTATAATGAATCGAGGAGAGTCTCCACAATACTGAAAGCAAGCTTTTTGCCAGTCTGGGAAGCAGCAGGAGTGCGTGTGGGAGAGAAGAGCCAGTCGAAAAAGCCGACACTTTCTGGCAAGTGCAGAAGTGATGGTAGAAATGCAAAAGCAATTAAAGATATAAAACAAAAATACTAGTTATACTTTTTCAGAACCCTAAAAAAGGGGGGGCATAAAAAGAAAGCTGTAGAAGTCCATGCATATGTTTTCATTCTTTTTTTTCCCTCTGAATTTTCATTTTTTGGAAAAAAAAAATATTTCAAATGTGAAACCAGCAATAATTTCCTACTATTAAGGCATGCAGACACAAGGAATATTCTTGCAGTGGTACAGACACAATATATTCTAAGTCCTTATTATGGGGGAAAGGGTCTGACTACAAAAGGAAAGCAACCTACATGTGGAAGTTGGCTATCTGGAGTAGCTGGAAAAGCTGAGCAATTTGAACCAGTGGATAACAGGAGCTAAGAAGAGATAGAAGCGACAGATTTAAGGAGGACACACAAAGGTTAAATGGAAAACTGGGAACAGTAGGGTGAAAGCAAAAGAGAACAGCCATTTTTAGGACTGGTTGGGGGTGGTGGTGTTGGATTGCAGAACTGAAAAAAGTAAAATAAAAGACCTCCCTAGTCAGTGGAGTGGGGCAGTTATATATTCTGGGAAGTGTTCTACATGGAACAGAATCAGAATGCAATGATATTACATATTAAACCCCATGTTGCTATAATGCAGCAGGCGCTAAATACTGGCCGCAGTTTTAGGGAAAAGCCTTCCCAATGATGAGTGGAACTTACCATTCTGCACAGCACCCTCTTATCTTTCAATCCGATCTGCTTGCAAAGTCATTCCAGGCAGCCACTTCTGCTGCCCATCACCCCACAGCAATCTCTGTACCCGGATTTCTGAGTGAAAGCAACTGGCTGGAGTGACTTTGCAAGCAGATTGGACAGAAAGATAAGAGGGTGCCACACAGAATGGTAAGTTCTAATGATGGGAAAGGCTTTTCCCTAACATTGCACTCCTGTGGTTTGCTATAATGTGTAATATATAACCAGCATCACATGCTATACAAACTGCTGAACAAAAGCACAGCCTTTCCCTCCTTATTTTTACCTTATCATGGTTTTCAATTAGAATCTCCACTACAATATTCTGAAACTTCAGATCCATAAGGGCAGCCACAGTTTCTTCCTGAGGTCTCATTAATGTTGGTCCAAACACTACTCCTAAATTTGCGACAGTCATTAGGTTCTTCTTGGCATGGTTTGAAACGCTTTTCAAGAAGAAAAAGGAAGGGAGAGAAACACCAAAATTATGAGACACTATCACTGATTTTGGAAAATAAAGTATAATGCTTAGGAAAAACACCACAGTTTCCTAAAGCAGATACACTTGAGCCATTTTTAAACCTTTTAAAAACCCTTTTCAAACCTTAAATAAACAAAACATAATATTTTCACGCAAGTATTACAATTATTTTGAACATACACCAACACGTTTAGATGCTAGTAAAAGGGAGGTGTGAAACCAATTTAAATTTACTGACAAATTTCCAATGATCTAAAACAGTGGTCTTCAAAGCCCTCCATGGTAGAAGAAGACTGACTAAGTGTTTGTGGGGGCAGAGAAAGAAGCAGTAATTTTTCATTTTAGAAGTCACATACTTTGAGCAATATATTTTCTTTGCTGAATGACACAATCCCAAACTGCCTGCATAGATGGAGGCTTTTTAAAATTACCTGAAGATAGCACCAGGCACTGTGCGTGGTGCAGGGACCCCTAAAGAAGCCTTCGCAGGGCTCCCCAAGGCTCCAAAGTATGTTAAAATGCTACTGGAATCCACTTACGTTTTGTTATCATGATGATAGCCTGGCGCTATAGCCCCTGAAGATGTTTTAAAAGCCCCATTTAAAAAGCGCTGTGATCCTGGGGATAGTGTCACTCCCTTGCCCCCCCTCATCACCCCTTAAAGGGCAACAGGGCAGTGATCCGTAGGCTGGCGGGTCGCAACCCACCAGTTTGAAGAGCACTGGTCTTAAAGTTTGCAAAGAAAAACAATGTATTTTCACCTTGGATCCCACCTGCGAACAGCAATGCTGCTAAACACACACCTATAAGACTTCACGTTTTGCATTTCAGTCTCCTTTTCCAAGATATACGCCAAAGAAAGCAAGCTTCACATCTGTTTTGCAAATTATGCTTTTACACAGAACATCACTTATCTCTGAACATAATTAAGCCCATTGTGGACACACACACAAATCTGAAAACTAAATGAGGATACAAGATGCTTACTTTGCTAAGTGTTTCACCAAAATATCCAGCATTTCTTTGTTCTTCTCTGGAAGTTTGTGGACCAAAAAGTGGATAGCATTAACCCGGGACTCTGGGCTCCCACTTTCTACATTAGAGAAAGAAGCATCGTTTTAGAAGTCACATACTTTGAGCAATATATTTTCTTGCTAAAAGTTATATATAAATAGTTCTGTCACCTCTTTCTATTCCTAAATTTTTCTCTTTTGAGGAAAGGGGTGGCACTTTTATTTATCTTTAAGATAAATTTTTTCTTTCCTCATATATATTTTAATAATAAATTGATGCTGTTCTTTCAGTGTGTCATTTATATTTTTCTAAAAAAAACACCGCTACATGGTAAGGAAATATAAAAGGATGACTGTCAATTAAATATGCCTATTTATATATAATATTTTTGCACCTACAAACATTTTATGCACTTGCAGGCATGCCAATATATAGAGGGGAAACACAACTTCCAAATAGTTTTCATTTAAAACTTTTCTGTTGACACCATTGCATCTATTAGTCATTTAATTTGTTGAAAGGAACTATTTATTTGAAACTCTTGTACCCCCTAATCTATACCATTACTGTCTTAAGAGGTAAGATTTGATTGTAGTCAAATATTTACTGGCCGGAATGATGAATTCTCCATGTAATTCATATGTCATTAGGGGTTCCGGAAGGCTTCTGTTAAGAAAAATTATGTAAAATTATTACACAGAATTAAAACAGCTATTCATTATTACTATTATTGTTATTTCATTCCAACCACAAACATTCCAAAGAGAGAAATCAGTCTACCTTTCATTCCTTTCCCCTACATTCTCCCACCATTTCACACACTCTTTTTTTCTTTGTGAGAACCTCCTTCTGCTCTCTTTCTCCTCTTCTGCTCTATGGTGACTGTTTATGCTTATGATGTAGCTGCGAATGAATGGCTAAGGATATTTAGACAAATTGCATTGCTTTAATTTGAATATCCTCCATTACTGTTAATTATCCCCACCAGAAAGTTTGTTTTATTGCACCTTTCACCGTCATCTCCCTCCCTCTTTCTTTCTTGCTGAACCATTGAGCTGTGCCATTGGCCGCTACACAGGGTCCCCACCCAAATTAGTTTTCACCCATGTGCACATGTTGCATGTGTCTTAATGCTCACCTAGTCAACAATTAAGGATGCCAAGTATCAAGGTGGGAAGAATCCCTGTTTCATCAGATACCCACTTGGGCAACATCCTTGTGCGGTGAGGGGGTGCAAGGGTGGGGGAAGGTAAGCTTTGGGTGCTATGACCAGGAGGAGGAAATGCGAAATAATCCCATGGACAACTAGAATCCTTACTCCAGGGTTCATGTACTCTGAAGACCACCTCATAGGTTAAGGGTTTGCTAACTGTGCGATGCCCTGGGGCATTGCAAGGCACTCTCTGGGGAGCTGTGAGCCAGTAAAAATGGCCACTCTGTTTGGTGGGCAGAGTGAGCAAACAGCTTTCATGTGCTTGGAGAGGCCCTCCTGACTGCCCCAAGCCTCTTACTGACCATTTCCAGTATTCCGAACCCAAAACTAACTGGTGATGATGGAATTGTCAATCACTTCTGGGAGTTGCATGCTGTGTTTGCAGCATTAGGGGCGTCTCAGGACACCAAAGATTTGGAAGTGCTGCCACAGGTTCAGACTGAAAGGGTTCCATTAAATGGATTAGCAAATACATTAATTTAAAAATGAACTGCATCTTTCAACTGAACAACAAAACATTTAAATTCAGTGGCCTGCCATAACTAAAAATAAAATTGCAACCAAAAAGACATGTTAGTTTACCTCAAGTACTGTTTCATTGCACTGGTTATGGTCTTTACTTCCCATTCCATGGAATTTTCCAGATCAACTTCATTACACGTTTTTGCATCTACAAAATTATAACAGGGGGATGGGTAAGAAAGATTAAAGCTGTGCATCAATTAAGACATTCGGTAAACAAATATACAGATCCAAAGTGTTGTGAAAGGAAGCATATGGATCTTGAAACATATTGTTGCTATTGACATCATGCAGCCCGTATTGTCCTTCCGATCTTGACAATACTGCCAATGCAGATTGCAAGTATCAGTCAAACGTCTGTAAGAAGATCATGTGGTTAGTTGCACAGTGTTGTGCGTTCAGCAGACAACCCAAGGGCAGGGATTCGCACTATTGCAGATGCAGTAATGAGTTGGTCTATCTTCTTTCCACCCTACAGTGGAAAGAATTACTCAGCCTCCGGTTGATACAAGTGAAACTATTCACTGTTGAAGAAAAAAGAAAAGGAATTTTCTACCCTAGTGGAAGGAAACCAAGCTGACTATTTAAACAGGAGACCAGCAAGTGGTAGCATGCACCAGCATAAAAAAGCATTCCGTATCATTGCCCCAAGTGACTTCATATGAACTGCTTGGATCCCAAGATGCACAAGTACTACTGCATTTGTGTAATGGGACTTTCCTGCTTTGCTTCTCACTACAGTCATCTTTGCCCCCACATCAGCTGCTCAAACACAAGGAACCTTCTAGAATGTTGTACAATGGCATAAGGGAGCAGCAATGGAAGTGGGGGCTTAGGAAAACAAGAGCAGTGCCTTCTACCAATCCCTACCAATCCTACTTTATACTCATGTCACAGAACCTTTGGGTTCAAGCCAAGGGTTGTTTGAACATGTTGATGCTTCTAGTCACAAAATTTCAGCTCATAGCAAACAGTTTTTAGCTGCAAGAAATGCAAGTCATTGCAGTTAGACCACTGAAATGAAAAAAGTAAAAAATATATATTCATACTATGATACACTGAAGGGAGAACAATTCTCAAGGAACGAAGAGTAAAAACAAGTTCACGTTGTTATGCTGGTTACTCTATAATAAATTACTTCAAAAATTCACTAGGGCTATGGCATAAAACTAAAACAGGGGAAGCACTCTACTGTAGTCAGAACATATAACTACAAGAGGGATGGAGGCATTTCTTTGCCTTTGGTCAATGTTAAACAATATACTGATCTTCCTATTCATTCTCCATACAGAGAGGTTTAGTAAAACAGAGCGGCAAAATGCCTGGATAATCAAACAAAAGATTCTTTTTGACAAATTCAGGTAAATGAAACTATGCATGTTCATTTTTTTAACAGGTTGGTGGTATTATTTTATCTTGAAGATGACATTTCACAGACCAATACATCAAGCAAACTGACTGTGGCACCTTGTGAATTTTTAATCCACATTTCAGTTTACTATTATGGCAAGTGACAGAAAACATTACAAAAACTACAGCAGTGTTAACTGGTCCTGATTATATATTGATCAGTTCACACACTTTAGATTTCAGAATATAAGTAGGCTTGTCAGAGAGCAATAAATCAGGTTCCCTTATTAAAGGCATGGAGGGTTCTGACAGAAATTAGGTATCTTCTTTACTTTGTCAACCAATTTATTCTCATAGCTGAATACTCACTACTATTTGATCAATTATTTAAACTGTTTTAAAATGCAAGTCAAACATTTTCTTCCAGCTTGTAACTAGCAACCACTAGTTAGTTGCTAGTTACTAGCAATAGGAAAATCGGCAGGGGGGGGGGAGTCTCTCTTATTCCTCTCAGCCTACCAAATCTCTTGGTCCCTTCCCTCCTCAACTCGGTCCAAAATAGTGTCCTAACCTTAAATGAATAGATAACTGGCCCAGTAAACAAGCTGAAAGAGAGGTGGATATGGAACTGCGGGACCTTTTGGTTAAAAAAAAAGGTAGGAGAAAGATTTCCCTATCACTAAATTTGCTGGACATTTAAAAACTGAACAGGAGAGAGGGGGGGGGGTATTGAATAGTTACGAGATCTTTACCCTATTTCTACTATATTACAGTCAATCCTCATTATCCGCTAGGGTTAGGTTCCTCAAAATCCTTGCTGACAGCAAAGTTGCAGATAACGGACCATTGATCCTATGGGATAAATGGTGTTAGTTACAAGGGGTACCTTTTCTACCCTCAAAAATATTCAGCAGAGACCCTGAGGGAACCAGTAGAGTGCAGCAGGAAGTACCAAAATATCTCTGAATGCTGCAGAGACCTTCCAGATGCTACAGGGATCTTCAGAATGGCACCCTTTAAAATGCTGACCCCTTTAAAATGGCCAGGAGAAGCATCCGCCAGCCATGTTTAAGGGGTCCATGTTGGTTGCAGGTGCCATTCTCAAGGTTCCTACAGCCTTTGGAAAGTCTCTGCATAGTGGATAACGAGGACAGAGGTGCAGATAGTGAAGAAGCAATTCTGCCCCTTGCAGAGAAGCGAGCTCAATAAATCTTTACTACCATGATTACTAGTTCAGATTTCCCAATAATGTATCAAGGGGAAATGTATCAAGAATGTTCAGATTTCCCAAGGGGCCCAACAATAATAGAAAATGCTCTCTGTGTAGTGCTGTGAATAAAAAAAAAGTTACTTAAAAAACAGAATAATTTTCATTAAAAATTATGAGTTTCTCTCATTCTGCTGCCATATTATGCCTGTGCTCAAAGATCACTTGACTGTCTCATTCTTCAATGCTTTGTCACTTGTGAAAACTCGCTGTAATTTAGGGCATGGAATAGTTTATTTTTATTACTTCACTGTGTAATGAAATAACAGTTGTAAAGTGCCTTTATCTATACTGTTGACATTGTGAGCAAATTGCAAGATAGCTGCAAAATAAATCAGTTAAAATTTGATACTCTCTACATCTGTATTTTCATAGGCTAATGGCAGCAGTTTCAAAAGAGCATATCATTAACAGACAAAAAAAAGGTAATTCCAAAAAAATTTGAATAGTTTTTTTTTTCCCCAGGAGATGGGACAAGTCTAATTTTGTCTTCAAATTAAATACAGCTGCTGCTGGAATTCATCAATCTATCATACACCAAAAAGAAATAATTCATTACATGGGGGCCCGTCTTCCTTCAAGGAGTTGCTCAATTTTACCCTCACAAGCTCTGTATGAAGGCAACTGAGCTGTAAGGTAGCAATTTGCCCAAGGCACCTAGAGACAGTTTTGATCAGAGATTTGAAACCACGTCTGAAACGTGATTCTTTACATCACACTGGCTCTTAGAACACAATCCAGACTGTTCAATAAAGCAACAATCCATTACCCGCTCAGTGTCATCTAAATGTACTGTAAAGTCAGTTTACGCCGACTTCAGCAGAAGGTAGGCAACGCATTTCTGTGCTTTGGCCTCCCTGCACCAACCACCGTGCCTGGCAATACCCAGGTAAAGCCAATCGAGCTTGGCCAGTGTGGGGGGCTGGCGGGGTGGTGGTGGAACAGGGCAGGGAGAAGGCAGAACGGAGGCGCAGGTGGTGCCAGGATCCAGCACTTGGGTTGGATCCTAATTCCCGGCTCCGGCCTGGTCATCCCAGTTCAGGCCACTGCTGCCTTACCCAGGGGAAGGGGCATAGATTCCCCTTGCCCCACATTGCACAGCAGCCAGTTCCATCTTCGGGCTGGATGAGGCAGGCCTCTCAGTGACATAGCAGATACAGATGACATAGCAGGTGGCATAGCAGCCACAGTATTATTTCTAATTGGAAAAATAATCTATTTTAATTTCTGGAGAATACCTTAAACACCAAAATGCAGTGTTCTGTGTTTTTATTCAGATATTTTAATGTTCTGCATTTTTAAAAAAAACAAACCCACCCTTAGCCACGGTACATACTCAGCTGAAAAAAATCTTTCATTCCCCCCCCACCAATAGTTTTTGCCACTGATAACATGGTAGAGCTAAATAAATGTGGTCCAAAGTAAATTGCCCAGAGTATAAATAGTTGTTCAACTTCATCCACAAGGAATACACAATCAAATATAAACCCTTTTAAGGTTAAAAAAAATGGAAGGTTTTACTGTAAGGAGAACTACTTTTAGCCATTTGCATGATAATTAAAACTGCTCAAGTTCCCTCTCTCGTAAACATTAACAGAAGGTATGGACTGATGGTTGAGTCGCCTGAAGCGAAGTAGGAGAATTTGTGATCGTGTTTTTGGATGGGAGATGGATGCCAGGCTCTGATGAACTGCAGTACCTGCTGTGCCGGACAAAGTAGGTGCTGAGTTGATTAGCCACGCAGTGAGAGAAGCATGGAAGTATGGGAGACGGCCAGCTGGCCAAGAATGGAATAACAACCTTGAGGACCTGTCCAGGCTTGATTTACGATAGCCTGCTAAAGCTTGATGCATGCAGCCAGAAAGAACCACTCTGTGAAGGCTATATCTGGGACTGAGGATCTGGCAAGTCACAAGAATACTACACAAGAATAGTCACAAGAATAATACTTTTTCCAGTATTACAGTATTTCCAGTATTCCAGTCACAAGAATAATACTTTTTCCAGTGGTGTTCCTCTTATATTTAGCAAGGGGAGAGTAACTGTCCCTCTTCACCCCTGCGCAGTCTTTCTAGTGGCTGTTGCTGGCGATCTGCCTTTTTTTAGATTGTGAGCCCTTTTGGGACAGGGAGCCATTTAACTTCATTATTACTATTTGCCTGTAAACCGCTTTGTGAACTTCGTGTTGAAAAGCGGTATATAAGTACCGATTGATTGATTGATTTTTGTAAAGCTACTTAAAAAACGGTGGTTTAGACTAGCCTGCTCATACAAGTCACCTTGGGCATTTGTTTCAGCATGGAAAACAGGGTATAAATTCTTCAAATAAATAAACTAGAAACAAAAGGAATTCCTTACAAAATCTTTGATTACCACCATATCCAAACTCATTTGTTTTATCCCAATGATTTTTGGCATCCTTGCTTTTTCATCTCCTAATATTTTCTCAATGATGTGATGCTTCAAGATAGTGGATGCAGTATGCATTCCTTGAACACCACAGAATTACTAACTCTGATTAAAGGTATCCGATAAATGAATATTTAGCAAGAGCATTATGACAAATTGACACCGCATGGCATGTCGAATCTCAAGCCTGACGTCCTATCATAACTCCTGAAGAGACAGCCTGTTAAGAGAGAGTCATACAGGTGGCAAGGAACTGACAGCAGCATATAATACAAAAGTGCTTTGCCATTCACATAATGTCTGGGGTAATGAAATGAATTCACTTGCTGGCTTCCTCTAGTTTTCTCTGCCAAAGAACACTGTGTTATCAGCACAGATGGAGCATGCATGGTTCTGGAGAAGAGCCTGTTGCAAACTAGCTTCTCTGAATATCAATGAATCCTCAAGAATCATTCCCATGCTGCTGTCAAGTGACAGGTTTTGGAGATTCAGAAAACTGAAATAATCTCAATGGACCCATCTGACTGCATGTACTGTCAAGTGCTCTGGACAAAAAAAAAGACTGGAAATATTGCAGGCTTGACTGTGACAGTGTCACTGGGTGATACACAGGTAAGAAGTTTCCTCCGAGTACCCATACCTTAGTGAGGATGATAAGGTTAGTCAGAATTGTCTATTGGGTCTAACAGAAAATTAAAAACTGAGAGAGAGAGAGAGAGAGAGAGAGAGAGAGAGAGAGAGAGAGAGAGAGAGAGAGAGAGAGAGAGAGAGA
>JAJKFI010000003.1:30209503-30303947 GCA_029204185.1 Lerista edwardsae
ATCATCATCATCATCATCATCATCATCATCATCATCATCATCATCATACATGGAACGTGTATGTATTAGTATGATACAGGAGATCCTGAAAGGGAGCTCCCAAACTTTTTTTATTTGCTTAAAAGCATCTTTAGGAGGATCTAAGACTAGATCAAGGAACAGCAGAAGCATTTCTTTCCTTTTTAATTCCTGCACTAGCAACTGTTTCTGCCACAATGAAGTGTTGCACGTAACTGTATCTGAATTGTTCCTCTATAAGTTAAACATTAGGAATGATTATTATTCTGATATTTCAGGGCGCAACCCTAACCTAGATTTAGGCCAGCACAAGTCCCTTTCCTGAAGGGAAATAAAAATGTATATGATTTAAGTGGATGCTTAGCAGTCTTGCAAAACACACACACACAAATTCCACATTTTTAGGTTCAGTCACTGCAAAAAAAAAAAAATTAAAATCACGGATTGTGCCCATTTTTTCTTTTGGTGAAGTTCTTCTATTTCCTCACCAAAGGAAGTAAATGAATTTTTAAGACAGTACAGAGAATGACGGCTCACTGCTGCCATCTGTCTTCATAGCAAGTAGCTATTATATAACAAAATGTAGAAAATGAGTATAAGTTCTTCAGGTAGGCTTGAGCCATATTTGATTCAATGCAATTCAGCTCATTTTCCTATTCTTTATCCATTTCCAAAGTGAGGGAGGCTTACACTTACCCTTCTCTAGCCCAATGAACTGCCTAAGCAGATCACCAAACCTGTCATTAGGCACAAATAATCTTTACCCCACCCCATTTATAACTGAACATTTCAGGGTAGGGTGCAAAGCATGTACACACACATGGGTTGGTCTGGCAGGAGCTGTGGGAAACTCAGAAAGACGGCAAACCCTGGAGTTCAAGCTACTGCATTCTCTATCAGGCAGGAAAACAAAACATGCACCACTTGGTCACTTGGGGCCCAATCCTGTCCTCTACTCCTGCTGCTGATGCAACAGTGCCCCCCAAAAATGTAAGCTGCATCATGGTGTGTGTGTGTGTGTGATCAGTCAGCGAACGAGAGGCAAGTATAAAACATTTATACTTACATCCCAGTAAGCCCTGTGGCTGTCTAAGGGTTTCCACGGACATATACCACACTTTGGTGGTGTATGTCTGGAGAGAAAAGGGGCAGGGAGGCAGCGCAGTGGAATGTGTGGATCCTATCCCATCTGTGCAGGAGCTCCCTGCCCCTCCCACATCCCCCACTGCTGCCTTACCTAGTCTGGCAAGTGCGGTAGGGGCCAGCAGCAGAGCTGCAGTGCTACTGCCTCTTGTAGCAGAGGTCACAGAATGGCCGCCAACGGAATGCTGTCAGCTCCATTGGCAGCCATTTTATGACACCAGAAGCAACTTCTACATAGCAACCCAATCCACCATAGAGACTGGTCTGTTAAAGTCATAATAGGAATAGACACAATAAACAAAACTGTTTTCTATAATGCTACATACATACATTGTGATTAAACCATGTCCAATGATACATGCAGACAAAATACTTTTAACTTTTTTGGCTTCATGATTCAAGTTATACAAAAGAAAGTTACCAATAGTTGGTTAAGTTTATATGCAATATCTACTTTTTTGTGTTGTGTTTTGCATACCAGACTTTCCTCCAATATGACAAGACTATTATCAGTTTCCACCTACACTAGACAGCCCAATTTCCACCCACACCAACCTCATATCCATTAAAACTGAAAGATAAAAACCTGGGATAGAGACAAAGACTTTGAAGAGACATCTGCCCTTAAGTTTTTTGAGTTGTATAAAACATAGCCTTGGAATATGTATGACAAAAGTGCAAGATGATTAGAGTTGTGCTAAGGACAAAGCCTTTCACTCACTAGTATACCACTGGGTATGAATGGTATGGTTTTTTCCCCCCCCATGCACACTTCATGCTCAAAGACACAAATAAAAATGTTAATATCACAGATAGTTAGCTACTCTTATTTCAATGTGTAGCTTACAGAAGACAGAATAAACAATATTTCTCTCTAGAATAGTTTCTGTAAGTCTCTTACAGCACACAAGAAAATGTTTAAACACATTCCTATCAAAAGATTAACACAAGTTCAAAAATTCACAAATAACAAGGAATTTTATATGTAAAAGACGGGTGAATGCTAAGGCTTGTTTAAAGCAGTGCCTTACACTGCACTAATCTCCAATACTGTGATCTTCAACCTTGGGGTTGGGAAGCAAATAGGATCGCAGAGCCTCAGTTGTGGGGTTATGGCAACTTAACAGGAATTTAAAAAGGTTGAAAACAATTGGACTAGCGCACCACCTGGTAGAGAGGGAAGCAGCTGGGGACCCCTTCAGGTACCAGGAGATGGTGTTCCAGTCCTGCTCAGTTGCTTAGCAATTGTTCTAAAATAGCTTTTACAAGTGCCAGACTACATGGTAACTTTTTCTATTCTCTCTAGTAAGAATATTTGGTTATAATAAACAGTGATGGGAGGGTATTTCAGGAGCAGGGAGTGGGCAGTAATGGGGGCATGGGAAGGAAGGCAGGATCCCAGGAGAGGAGTGGTTCAATGGTGGGTCCCCAGTCTCATACTGTATTCACCAATTCATTTTTATTGGGGTCATGGCGCAAAAAAGGTTGAAGTTCACTGTTCTAACATACACTGAAATGCTCCTCTCATAGGTGGCATTTCAACAATATATAGGATCAGGACAAAAACTCAAGTTCTCACAACACTCAGTGCAACTGATCAGGGCTGCCTGGCTGAACACCACTTTACCTTTAAATGCACCAACGAAGTGGTACACCAAGCAGTTGCACCTTCTCCCATCCAGTTTTCTTCCAGTTGTGTTGTCTGTAGCAAGTCCTGCTTGCTACAGCAGATGGGGGTGCAGAGTAGGTGACAGGTTCAAGTGCAAATACAGACAAGAGAAGCTTTGGATGCTTCATCATGTGCTCCATGAATGGATTCATAGACTGAATCTCCAGGTTGCAATCTGGCAACCATAAACAGAAAATATGCAAAGAGAAATGTTGAGGAATCTGCCACCACAACATTCTGCTACATGCGTGGGAATAAGATTGTCGTCTTTAATAAAGTATTTAAGAATTAAGCGGCTGCACTAAGAATACTGTTCAAAGACATATTGAATCTTCATTAATTTCTAGGACGTACATATGGCACAGTGCTACAGTTCTAATAGACATGATACTGTATATGTGAAGGTATGTTAGAAAGTCATACGAAGCATGCAGCATGAACCATTAGTCCCACTGCCATATTGAACACGGAGAATAAAAAGAAAACATTTATGTATTTTTAACAGCTTTAGAGAAGAAAGCATAAAGATGGCTTGCTTTCCACATTTTTAAAAAACATTTTCTACACGGGATTGAAAACCTGTAAATGTAAAAATTATGGCATTCCTCTTCTGCGGTAGCATTGCAATTAAACACCTGAAATGCAAATTGGAAAACTCTCAATTCAGCCATGAGGTCACTAAAGGCACAATCCTAACCTGCGCTGGAACAGGCAAGCTGGCCGGCCTGCCCCATATCCAACGCAGGTTCGGCGCGCACTCCATGGGGCAAAGGAACAAACATCCCCTTACCCCAGGGTAGGCACCAGCCGCCCTGATGGGCTTGCTTGGATCTGCACTTGCTGTTTAGCAGGCAAAAGAGAGAGCACAACACACAGTTGGAACTGGGGCTGCAAGGCCCAGGGGTGGGGGGTTGCATGCAACCTACTGGCCGCATCTTGCCTCGGCTTGTCCTCTTCCCGCCACTGCAGGGCCAATGAAAGCAGCTTGCATCGGCCCTACAGTGCACTTGGATTGCACCCTTAAGGACTGTTTTAAAGCAATGAACAAGAAGGCTGTAAACAGCTGAGAAACAGCTGACAAAACAGCAGTTTGTGCTATGAAACTAATAGCACAATCCTATGCATATCTACAAGTCTCAGAATTCAATGGGACTCCAACAGAAGGCAAGGAAGTGAACGTAAGATTACAGTCATCTTCTACATACTGTCCTGAGAGCCAAATTTTCCAGCCCTGATGTAGCCATCCCAATGGGGGAGGTGTGGAATTCTGTGTTGGAAAGGAAGTCAGAGAGGCCTCCTCAAGGTAAGGGAACATTTGTTTGCTTACCTTGGGGCTGCACTGCAGCTGCATCAGTAACAGAAAGTTAGATAGGATTGGGCCTTAAGCCCACTGAACTATGAGACTATGAGACTTACTTCCAAGATAAAATGCATAGGATTGCATTTTAGTATTCTTTATTTCTCTCCTTGAGCTGTGATGATCACTATATTCCAGCATTACAAAGACATTTGTGAAAAGAATCATAGTAGTCAATCATGAAAGGGCAGAGTGGAATAGAAGCAGATTTGTTTTTTCCTGTTTTGCATTGTCACCAGATATGGCTGTAAAGATAAGACTCTCTCATTTCTCCACCTCATTCTCAGTTCAGACCATGAACCCTCATAAAAAGCAATACTTGTCTGAGTTGGTCATTACCTCTTGTTTCAACAGCACTGATGCATTTTCTGAGAATTGTGAACCCACTGTTATCCAACTGTGCACCTAAAGGAAGGAACAGTTGAATACATTTCAGGTGTAATGATACATTATACCTCCCTTACAAGAATACAAAGGTTAACTCTTTAAAGAAATGGAGTAATCAAGCTTATTACTGAAATTTTGCAGAAATACAATAGTGCAGTTATCTCTTGAATTTGAAAATTATAGCTTTCTGCCACCCCAACTGCATGGCTGAAGATGCAATCCTTACCTGGAGTTAGGCCAACAGTCAGGGAGGATGGCGCACGTCTGTGTGCTGGCCTCTCTGACTCAGAGAATGGTCCACACATATTTTATGGTGTCCCTTGTGCTGGCCAAACTTTGCTGGCCTAACTCCAAGTTAGGATTGCACCCTCATCTCATTTTACTGATAAGGCTGGGAAGCTGTTCAGCAGGTCAGAGACCAAAGCTTCCAAAGACCAGGGGAGCTTGCCAGATGAGAAGTCTCTGGGAGCTAAGCAGGATGGGGTATAGCATCAACAACTAATAGGAATCAACTGAGCAGCTATAGAGTAAGTCCTGCCCCCCCCACTCCTTCCCTGAGCATCAACAGAGCCAAAGGGTGCTGTGTCTTCAGGTCTGGGAAAAGAGTTCAAATAGAATCCATCTTTGCTCCTGGGGCTCAAGGGTAATTTTGGAGGCTCTCGAGCTGGAAAACAGGACTAGTCAGGGTGCAGGATCCACTGAATCTGGAACCTGTCCAGGTTGAGCAGTGGTTCCTAATCCTTTTTTGGGATGCTACCCCCTTAAGGAGGGCCGGGACCCAATCAGGGACCTATAGTGCCATTTGCACAACACTTCCAGAGTTTTCTGCTGCTGAACGTAAGTCTAAAATCCTGGTTTTTTTAATTACCTGTGTCGGCGGTGAGGGCAGCAGCAAAACCTGGAAATATGCTACCCCCTTAAAGGGGTAGTGCCCCCCCAAACCATGCCTGCCTTAGGCATCACAACCCCTAGGTTGGGAAACTGTGAAGTAGGCAGGGGTGCCAACTTGAGTTCAACATTGGGGATGCCCATTGCCGCGTCCCCTGATGCAGCCACGCTGACACAGCAGTAAAATGGCACCTTCAAATCCCTCCGTCGCTCTTGCTATCTCTCCCTCGCGCTCCATTGCTCCAGTCATCTCTCACAAAGAAAACCAATAAGCCCTGGGCAGGCACCCCAACCCCCTCCTAGCCACAGCACACAAGCAGGACTGCTTTTCAGTGCTGCTGGCTGGCTGTGAAGTTAACAATCTTGTCTGTGTTCTCCCAACCCAAGCACTTCATCCAATCAGCATGTGACAGGTGGGACCTACGAGAAACCAATCCAAGGCCCATATTAGCCTTGTGACCAATGAAAAGGAGCGTTGGAAACCATGCCTTCCAGCACTGCAACAAACTGGAGAGGCCAAACGGAATCTGGGTAGGTTTACCCGCGTGACCAGGCCAAGGGTTGCGCAGGCATGGGGGTGATCTGGTCTGTGGGGAGGCTGGATATTGGGGGTGCTGAGCCCACACAAGAAATTATTGTGGGTGCTTTCTGCCCCCTGGCACCCACAAAGGTGGCGCCTATGCAAGTATGGTATCTTCCTGGGTGGTGGTCACAAGGTTTATCAGTGCAAACAGATTCCCCTTGAGTCCCATAAGCAATAAAGAGATGGGCAGCCCGTTCCAAAGATGCCGGGCTCCAGTAGGAGCAGAGGTGCTGAAATAGCCACAGCTGCTTCCCACTGGGGTCTCATCAGGAGAAGAGGACTTTTGTTCCCTTCCTCCAAGGAAAGCTGCGAGCCCCACAATGGGGATATTCCAGTCTCCACCTGCAAAATAGCAGGCAGATACAAGAGAGCTTCCAAGCCTCACATGGAGGGTTGGGGATGTGGCAACAAGCACCACTGCCAGTAATATCCTCCTCCCTTCTGCCCACCCAGTCCCACCTTCCCCATGCCCCCAAAACCCACACTGCTGGTCCGTAGTGACACTTACTGCAGTCCAGCAATGCAGTATTGGTGCTATGGCACTGAGACTCCACTCCAACGGCACTGGTTCTACCCCCTCATCAGGTGCCATAAATGTGCTTTCCAGCACGTTTACGACACCTGGAGCCTGCGCTGAGCAGCAGTGCAGGTGATACGAGTCTGCAGGACTGGGCTCTTATTCTAGTTCTGGGTTAGTTTGGTCAGGAAGATTCACCATGATGGTGACAGGGCACAAGCCACCCACATGAGCAAGGCTTGGTCTTGCAAGCATCTTCTCCCTCTTTCCCTGGACAAACCGAACTGTGATTTGACCTTGCCTTGCCCTTCAAACCACAACTACCTACAAGTTTGATTACATTTGCTGGAAAAGAAAAAAGTATAAGAGGCACAAGGGAAGGGTGAAGACTCGAGCCTAAACTGTGGTCCAGCATTACATCTGAACATGCCCTACTTGTTTTGTTCTCTGTGGTTACACAGTGTTGTCTGTATTTTCCAAGAGTGGACATGTTAAAACTGAACAAAGGGGAAATTTTTGTCTTCATGTATTCAAAGCTTTCTAGTTTATCCTTTTAACAGAAAGTTGAGTTAAGTGGTTTCAGCATTGTAACCAAGAGTGCCTTCTGAAATGTTTTTAGATGGTTCTTTAAAAATATTTTTAAGTTAATTGCAATTTTGACACAAGTACTTACTTCTTTCCTGTTTTGTGTTAGCTCTGTTCAAATTGAGAAACACCTTGAAAACAGAGAAAGACAAAAGTTTAAGTGCACTCAGAGAAGGCAGCTTCTTTATAAAGAATCTGACTTTTTTTTAAAGGATTCTGAGAAAAAAGAATCAACATATTCCTTGTAAAATATCAAGACACTATAAGAAGAAATCAGGTCTTCCTTGAAACAAAATATTAGAAATGTCCGTTAGTTATATCATGATCCATTTCAATATGCTTTAAAGATTTTAGCTACAGCAATAATAAAATAATGGTATGAAGATTTATCGGAAGGTGATAGGTCACCAAGACACTCTTATAACATATAAACTAAGAATGGAGAACATCCGTTACTGATTTTTAAGCTTGCAGTCATGAAATAACCTCCCTATGCCCCAGATCCCAAGTACTTTGCATTCTCTCATTGCTACTGAACACTTCAAGATCATTCCTTTGGCTACCAGACTTTATCAATTAGGAACCTGTACTTTGGGATGCGGTGGCGCTGCGGGTTAAACCCCTGTTGCTGAGCTTGCTGACCGGAAGGTTGGCAGTTCAAGACTACGCAACAGAATGATCTCCCGTTGCTTGTCCCAGCTCCTGCCAACCTAGCAGTTCGAAAGCACCTAAAAATACAAGTAGATAAATAGGTGGGAAGGTTACGGCATTCCATGTGCCGGACACATGGCCACGGAAGCTTGTCCTCGGACAAATGCTGGTTCTTCAGCTTAAAAACAGAGATGAGCACCACCCCTTACAGTCGGTCATGACTAGACCATTCAGTCATGGGGAAACCTTTACCTTTTTTTATTTTCCCAAATAACCCGTTTTCTATGAATTCAGCTTCTGGCCATGGGTCATTTTTGTTGGATTTATCTATTGCTCTGTTTCACTATTAGCTTATCGGAAAAACACAAGTTCTTTTTTCTTGAGATGACTCATTGGATGACTTTTGTTCATGCTTGGTATCTGATTGATCATCTGGGGGAGGGGGGAAAGTTTGGGAGAAGTTCCCTGCAAGTTAAACCAGCTAGAGCAGTAGGCTACAATCATAAGATAGTTTAATTCCCATCACAATCAATAAAAACATTCATGGAGGATCAGAACTGGCACGGTTAAGGATTGTAAAAAAACCTTATAATAAAGTTCTGGACTTGCATTAACTCATGTTAACTCATACTAATACAAAATTGGTCCTTCTCCCAGGACCAACATTGCTGTAACTTCCATGGGAATACTGTACTACTAAGCGCCGTTGCACAGATAGCTGTAAATTAAGCATTAAATTAATGCCAGACTGCATGTTAAATGTCAGATACCATATCAGATACAGTATGTCCTATGCAGATCTGACCTAACACATCAGTTGTGTGACATAAACACAAAATTAATAGCAAACACAACAGAAGTATGTCCTATGCAATACAAATATTTTGCTACTGATTTTTTTTAAAAGAAAAAAATCATAGTTCTTACAGATTCTTTTCCATCCAAGACCTCAAACCACAGATTTCTGTCCTCTTCTGAGAATGCTTGCATGGTTACAGGCATGCCTGGTCTACAAAAGCAGAGATGTCAGAAAATAATTAACAACCATTGATAATAATCATTTTCCAAGTATATCTTAAGTACCTTCACAATTGCAATTTAGCAAAGTCTGCATATCTGATATCTCAAATCAACATTTGGAATCAACTATAGAATCAACTAATATTCCATTGTTAGCCATAGTACAACCCATTAAAAATGAAGATACATAGATCAGACTGAAAAGGGGTTGGTGAATAAGGGAAGGAATCCAGGACAATCTTTGTAATGTAATATTTCTGGCTGTGACTAGGTTAGGTTCTGTGTGACCTGCACCCACAAGAAGGAAGCCATTTGTTTGCTGTTTGTTGTTGCTCCACAACCAGCAGCAAACAAGTGTAGGTTGTAAAACTGTGGCACCTCTCCACGTTGAATGGCGGTCACTGGCACAGCTCAGCCATACAACTCAATAGCAAACTGCTCACAGATTCTAGTATGGGAAGGAAAACCCATTTGAATTAAATGGATGAGCTATCTTGCAAACCTTTTGTGCTAAGACAATCGGGGTGAGCAAGTGTAGTTATGAAAAAAGCCCCAATTCTTGCTGAATCACAAAAAGTAGATAAGAGTAGAAAATCTGTGGAACTCCTTGCCACAGGAGGTGGTGATGGCATCTGGTCTTGATGCCTTTAAGAGGGGATTGGACAGATTTCTGGAGGAAAGGTCCATCGTGGGCTATAGGCAATGATGGATTGTGCAACCTCCTTACAAAGGTGGTGGGCTACTGGTACCGGGTGCAAGGGAGTGGCAACAGGATGTAAGCATCTTGTTGTTACATGCCTCCCTGGGGCACCTGGTGGGCCGCTGTGAGATACAGGAAGCTGGACTAGATGGGCCTTTGGCCTGATCCAGCAGGGCTCTTCTTATGTTCTTATGTGTTCAGTGTATGTGACAGAAATGTTCCTAGCAATACTCCTATTATAGGGGAGATCAATTTCAAGCACTGCAGTATTTGGTGTAAAATTAGTCCAAAATGAGATAAAAATCAGATGAATTGTCTTTAGCATATCTTAAAAGTAAATGTCCAAAAGCTTTGCTTATAAGAAAAGCTTTGTTTCTATCTATAAGAATTGGTGTTAGATCAAGGAAATCTTCATACATACATACTCCCAAATTTTCAATACAAAAATAATTCAGATAGCAAATGCCACACATTAATTCAGTTCTTTGAAAAAGGATCTCTTTTTTAAAAGCATTAACTGTTTTCTGAGCTAGTTAGACAGGATAGTCTCCTAGAGGAGAACTATTTCACTGCTGCATATTTGAAAAACCTTAGAGGTGAAATGCATTATATGAGCAAACAAGATTTACCAACATACCTATCCACTGCTTCCACGTCAAAACAAAATCGCCGATCTATAGTATCTGTATTCTTTCTGGTACAGTATTTGAGGAGAAGGACTTCCAATTCGCCCTGAAAAAGACTTCATTATAAACAAACTGCAATAGGAGAGAAATACCAAAACCTTCAGAAAGCAAGTCATACACCAAGTAAGACGCTTACTATTAAAATTGTAAATTCTAGATTTACGGTATTTTTAAACATTTTTATTTTTTGCAGATTTTATTTTTCCCTTCCAAGGAAAAAGTGCAGAAAGCTGCGTTATGTGTTTTTATTCCAAGGGCACATTTTTATACATTATAATTATGAATTATAATAGCTTTATAAAGTGTATTTGGTAGGTGATATAGATGCTATAGTGTCAGTAGATGCAGCCACGGTCATGACACAGTCAATTTGTTGTCAGAAAATTGTGTGTTTTTTTGCTTTACAGATTTGGATGGGGCTTTTTAAAAAAATAAAAGAAGTGGGATAGCAGTGTTGCTTTTTTATTTTGTTAT
Organism: Lerista edwardsae; assembly: GCA_029204185.1. NCBI lineage: Eukaryota > Metazoa > Chordata > Lepidosauria > Squamata > Scincidae > Lerista > Lerista edwardsae. Next base: position 30,220,182 of record JAJKFI010000003.1, read on the forward strand.
CACACACACACACACACACACACACACACACACACACACACACACACGCACAAAATCACACCTCTACCCATTGCTGTCATTCTTTTTCCCTGTATAAACACATTCACTGCTGCAGAACTCATAGAATTGCCTTAAACATTCAATATGCAATATCATCAACTGCACTGTCTCTTTCAATTACATAGAAATGAAGGTGCCTGTAGCTGTGGCTGGTACTACTAGAATGGGAGAGCAAGAACTTCACAAGGGATGAAATAGTACTAGTCTAATGTGGTCCGCTGCAAGCTTGTTACAATAGGCGCAGGAAAGAACAGCATCTTTCCTGGCATCAGAAGGTCATGGAAATGGAAGGATGCTTTCATGCTGCCCCTAGCTGCCTATAAATAGCTTGTGCTGAATATTATTTGGGGCAGGGAGGGGGAGAGTAGACAACACTATAAAATGAAACACTCTTCTTACTGAAGCCCCACTGAATGCCGTGCTCATGAAAACCAACAATTTGCCAGATGTTTTAGACACTCAAATCGGAAACTAGTAAGAACTTTTGAGAGGAATGTACTTTTTTTTACTCTCATCGGTTAGTTATTCTCAAACTAAACTTAAATCTCTTTGGTGATAATGAAATACTCTAGATAAAAAAGGACATTTTGGGATAACATGTTCTCTCTACCAGTCATGCCCCCCCCCAAAGAACTTTTCAGAGTTCTTATCTCCAGTTCTTTTATTTTAACTTACTATACTTAAAACAAAAATTGTTTAACTGCACAGAGAAGAGATACCGGACATATCTTATCTCTCACTTTCTCACTGAGATACAGCGCATGCAGTACATTGAAAAGTACTCACAATTTTCCCTCCTGATCTGTGCTCAAATGGTATCATAGTAAACTTCTTTGTTTCCTTTTTGTACATGCAGTAGTGTTTTATCCAGCTGGAACCAAATGGAGCGGGTCCTTCAAGACAATAGTAATAATTAGCATACGTAGTATTTGATACACTTATTGGCATATGGCCCAATTTACAGAAAATGTTGTGCTACATGGAGTATCCAGAATGTTTTGTATAGTATTAAAAAGTTTCTTAGAAACTCCTAGACATGATATTTCAAACTACTCATTTGCTTTTAGGAAAGGAAATCCCTAGAGAATGGTTAATGTGTGGACAGTAAAATTAACTACCATGCAAGCACCAGGCTTTCGATTGTGAACCCAGAAGTGGGTCGCAATTTCTTCTTTTCAGGTTTCCAAGGCTTGGGGAGCCCTGTGGAAGCATCCGCGAGTCTCCCCACAACCCCAGGACAACAGCACTTCGATTTGTAAGTAGATCAAAGCCCCTGTCACCCCAGGCAGCAGTGCGAACCTTGGGATTGCACTGCTACCTGCTCTCCTTCCCACTCTCTTAAGGGGGTAGGACCAGAGGCTCTCTGGGTGGGGGGTCGTGAGACCCCAGTTTAAGAACCTCTGACCTACAAGATTAAGCACTACTATAAATATCAGAAATTGGTACGTGAATTGTGTTATCTTGTTTCTTTTGTGACTCTTGAGGAGCCCTAGGTGCCTGTATGTCAAGAAAGAAGTCACTTTCCCATATTAGGTAGTCCTGACATTCTTCCAAACCTGCAGAGGTTGGAGCTATTAGCCTAGTCATGCCAGTGTATAAAAGACAATCCCAGCACTTTTTCTATCACAAATATTTGTGTCCCCCAAGCACTCTGTCCTTCTATTCAAAAGCTTGGCCTATTGTGAATGGAAATGAGCATCTTACGTTTCTCTTGCACATAAAGGTAGCCTTCCTTTGCAAATTGATTCACTCTTTTATGTTCCTGGGGATTTCGCTTGATTTTATTCATGAGCTCTTCCACTTCTGACCTTGTTCCTTCAAAACGATTTCTTGTCTATGTGAGAGAAGAGAAGAAAACCCCTTTACAAAAACAGTAAACAGAGGATCTCTATAAAAGAAAGAAAACAGGAGGATGATTACAATGCTTCTTAGTGTGACATCTCTAAACATGTTTGGGCTTTTTGTCATTTTTATACCTTTAGCTTTAGCTGCAGAGAGTTAGATTAAAGGGATTTCCAAGAACTCCACTCACCTGTTTCAGGAAAAAATTAGACAGAATAATCAATAATCCTCTCAGAAACTGTTTCAGATTGCAGATACAGATTCAGATTGCAGAGGGCAGAAGATTTAGCCGAGAGGGTTAATGCCTCCGTTTGCCCGAAGATAACACCTGAAGATCTCAAGGTCGTGAGCTCGGGACTGCCGGAAGTCTCTGCGAGCAGCAGACCTTGGAAACTGCGGCTGATTAGAAGCTGAGTTTCAGCTGCCTCGTGGGAGGAGGACTGTGCTGAAATCAGCTGCATCTCTGGTGGCAGCAGGGAAGCCTCATCAGCCAGCAGACGACAGACGGGTGGCTAAAGAAAGAAGGCTAAATCCAGAAAGAAAGATCTGTAGGAGTGCTGTTCTTGGAAGATAGAACATTCTGTAAATTGTAAAAACCTTCGGGTTTGTGAGAAAGTCTGCCTATGTAAACCGCCTTGAGTTCAGTCATTAGAGAAATCTAGTGATCTTAAGAAAGGCGGTATATAAATAAATGTATTATTATTATTTTATTATTATACACACTGATCAAAGGGACAGTATGTCTGAGAGGATACCTTGATTAAAAAGGAGCATCCACAAGATAGACAGCCCAATCCTAACCTGTGTCTATGTAGCCAGGCTGCATGGCCTGCACTATATCCAGCGAAGGTTAAGAGACAGTTGAGTATATTTTTCCTAGTTAGGATATTTTTCATCTTATCCCATGTTGAGCCCCAGCTGGCCCTATGGGACTTCTTGGATCTGTGCCAGCTATATAGCTGGAGCAATTCTGGGAAGCCTGGAATAACACCAGGAAGCAAGAAGGCTTCTGCTGATCCCATACCCAATCTACCACCCCTGTTCCGCTCTCCTCCCGTCAAAAAATCCCACCTCTCTGCCACTCTCCCCTACCTGCACTGTCCAGCTGATCTTCTGGATGCAGCATTAGTGGGGCGGCCAGGCCTCCCTGCCAGTGCAGCATCCTCTTCAGGTGCCATGCCTAAGGCACCTTCAGCAATGCAGGCCCAAAGTAAGGGAAAAAACGTTCCCATACCTTAAGGAGTCCTCCATGCGTGTGCCCCCCCCTCCCGGATTCAGGGAATGTCCCATTGGCATGGTTGTATCAGAACTGGAAATTTGGATAGTATTTGGCCCTCAGATAGGTCAGTTCACTAGCATGACCTAGACTGAAATTGAAAAAAAATCCCAAGTCTAAACACTGTTATCAGAGAAACGGCTGAAACTTGCCACACTCATAGAAATAAATCCTCAAACGTTCATTAGACTTTAAGGCAACTGTATTTTTTGATACTATGTTGTTAACCACTCAAAATATTTGTCCATAACACTGTGTAATAAGCATTGTTTATGTTGAATTTTTAATGTTTCTTATACAATTCAGAAGCACCGATTCCAACAGTAAACTTGTCTTGGTGATACAAAAAAACTTTGTCATGTTAAATTTTGTGTTTATATCTATCCCTATTGCAGTTCTGCCAACCTAGCAGTTCGAAAGCACCTAAATGCAAGTAGATCAATAGGGACCACTTCGGTGGGAAGGTAATGGCGTTCCGTGCGCTACGGCGTATAGTCATGCCGGCCACATGACCACGGAAGCTTGTCCTCGAACAAAAACGCCTGCTCTACAGGCTTTGAAACGGAGATACATGTGATCAATTAGGCCTTTTTATTGCCTAATGCAGTGTTTCCCAAACAGGGGGTTGGCACCTACCAGTGGGTTGTGAAACGATTTCTTGTGGGTCAGCAAAGTTTTTGAAACTTAAAAAAACACTTTGCAAGCATCCTTGCCTGGTTTATTGAAGAAAGTCATTAGCTAGAATAACAACGTACCTGTGGTATGAGGTAATTTTCATGCCCTCAAATTACAATGTCACATTCTACGATTTTCTCTAGTAATTGGCATGCCATTGATCACATTAACCCAATTTCAGCTATTTGTTTGAGTGTACAATCCCTAACTGTACATTTTGCTTTCCAGTTCAGCTGTGGGTACCCTGGAATGACTGTAAGGATTTGGAGGAACAGTCCTTGAACTCCATTTCTAGGGACAGTCTAGCAAATTGCTATATTGTAAGGTCTGTAGCAGCATCAGGACCAAAGGACCCCAATTATTGTTAATAATGTATTAATTACTATTAATAAATAAAAATCTTCCAAGATTTTTTTTTTGTTTAGCGGGTTGCAACAGACTGTCATTTTAAAAAGTGGGTCCCAGTGTTAAAGTTTGGGAAACACTAGCATAATGCATTATAATACATGTTGTCTAATACAACTGATATAGCGTAATTTGTGGTGGAACTATTTACACTATGCCAAAACTAGGAGCTTAGGATTGGGCTGCAAGTCAATTATTTGAATACCACATTTAGACTACTACACAGTGTCTGATAAACAGAAACACAGGTCCACATTTCATCTGATCCCATAAGCATATGCTTACATAGCCATTATGGAGAAGCAGTTTCAAAATGAAATGTGTTTATACATAAATAAATGGCATTTGTGCAGTGCCTTCCAGGGTTCATGGATACAGGCATACAAGCAAATGCAGATTTCTTTCCACATTAGACCATAAATGCAAACTTCTAGTAACTTAATTGTTTCCTAAAAGTCATAGGAAGTTGCCTTATACTGAGTGAGACCACTGATCCATCTAGCCCAGTTCTGTTGCCACTGATGGGCAGAGGTACTCTAAGGTTTTAGGAAGGACTTTTTCTCTGCCTACCTGGGGATGTTGGGGATCAGGGACACAGTGCATAAAAAAGTGCTCAACCACTAACCACTAAGATACAGTCCTTCCGATAATAACTAGAAGCAAATACATAAGGTAAGAGGAAAAAATATTTCCTTTTTCATCTTTTCCACTCGTAGCAATATAGTGTTTGGTTACTGCACAAAGGCTCAATGTTATACAGCCCAGCAGCCTGAAGATGGCAATATATCCCACTAAAGCAGTGATGGCAAACCTTTTGGGCTCAATGTGTCAAAACTTCAGAAAATGCTTAACTTGAACCTGCTAGTGTGTCAGCCCCACTCCCAAACAAAAGTGAAACAATTCTTTATATCCATTTATTTAAACAAAAAATACAGTCCAATCATGTGTGGTACTATGTATTATATAAAGAAACAACAAATACAAAAATGAAGAACAAGTTAAATAAACTTAATTTTTATCAGGTATTGGTGAACGCTGGTGTGTCACCCCAAATGTTGTGGTGTTTCGCCTTTGACACGTGTGTCATAGGTTTGCCATCACTGCACTAAAGCAACTCCTGAATGCAATTGCTCTGCATTGTAAAGCTACAAAACAATGCCCGTTATAGTATGAACAAGGTGTAAAATGCAGAATTCAAAATACAAAGCTTAAATTAAAATAAGAAAGAGTACCTTCACTTACATTCTGGATATTGATCTGCAAAGCCATTTTATAATGGTTGAAGTCTTTGGCAAGTTCATAGCCCTGATGATAGAAAGTGAACATGCCCTGAAAAAATGATAGGACCTGAAATACAATTAGTTTTTTTTAAAATACAGATAGTAAAGAGTAATTTCTTCTTCTTACTCTAGGCTTTATAAAAAATTGAAAGAATTTTCATCAAACTGCAAAGAGATAGCTACTAAGAATGTATTATACAACAAAACGCCCAAGTAACATGAATATTCTTAAATAGAAGTCAAAGGCAGCTATACCTAAAAGTGAAAATGGAGAAAACAGCCTTTGGACTAATATAATACAGAACAATCATAGGCGTGTCTACTTAGAAATAAATCCCACTAAATTCAATAGGACTTGCTGTCAGTTAGGTGTGCATAGAAATGCAGCCAAGTTGGGTTTCTCTGATCTTAGGCCTCACTCACAAAGGCCTTTCGGGACCCTTTCGGGAGATGCCTCTGGAGGCCTCTGTAATGCAACTGGCATCACCCATGTGGATGTACAGAATACCATCATAGCTGTATAGAACACCATCAGAGAGAAACATCTCTCACACAGAGGGAGGTGTGTGAGTGAGTCCAGAGTTTACTCTGTTGTACATTCCTCTTACCTACTCAATTTGCAAGTGAAGAGTTTAGCTAAACTGATGTAAGCATGCTGTTGCACTCTCAGCTCTCTTGACCTAAAGCTGTATTTTTTAGAGAAGATTTTATAATACACTACTTACAGGTTCAATAAATTCAAATTTCTTTCGCTCCTGTATCTCTTGCAGCTTACACACATATTCAAGTGACAGCTCATAGAAATGTTTTCGATTTTGTTCCACTTGGTTGTCTGCCTACATAAAGAAAAAAGTATGAGTACATTACTGAGCTTTACATTTATAATAAAAAGATACTCCACGCCACCTCAGGTAAGTGAGAAAGCGCCAGCTGAATGCGACTGGCATGGGGAGCAGAACAGGGCGGGGAGCGGGAAGGCCTGGGGACAGACCAGCCAGGGGAGGGTGGGGGTGCCAGGATCTGGTACTTATATTAGGCCAGATCCCAATCCCCTCCCAGGCAGCCCGGCCTCATGGCAGGCTGCTCAGATTTGCGCCACTGATTTTGATGGTGTAGATCCAAGTAGACCCATTCGGGCTGCTGCTACGTCACCTGGGGTAAGGGGAAATCAATTCCCTTTGCCCTGGGTTGCCCTGTAGCCAGTCCAGCCCCAGCCAGTTCAGTCCAGCCCCAATTGGCCTGCCTATACTAGGATTAGGCTGTCAGTAAAATAATTTGATTTCAAAGTATCAGTACTGTTGATACTTTGTCCTCCTTTAGGGACATTAACATGTTTGACAAGACTAGGTTGTTAATACCTCTAATAGCTGTGCTTCCTTCTTTTTAGCCGACATATTTAAATGCTTGTCAAGTAAACTGTAGTTCTTTTCTGTTTCTTTATCAAATTTCTTCTTTTCCTCCTACAAACGTTTTGAAAAAATAGCAAACATTTAAAGAGTGAAAACACCACATTTGCTTTTACAGCCAGACCCTGGTATCTAGAATCCCACCCCCACCCCACCCCACCGATATGCAGTGCATTCTGGGGCAAGCCTGGGAGAAGAAAGGAACCTCCGGTAACCTGAAAGTGAGTCTTTCGGTGCTGAAAGAAGCTCTACAAGCTTGGAAACAGCAAGATTTTGCAGCAAAAAGGTAGGAATCCCGATTTTGGCACTTTTTTGTTTTTAAAGGGATTTAAATTTGAACTTCCTGTATCCTTGGTGAATCAAATCTGTGGATGCCAGACTCGCAGATACCAGGGTCCGACTGTATTACTACAGTATATGAAAGCATTTTCTAAAAGCAACATAATTTTATATAATTTGAATTTACACTCTCATTTCAACACATGTTAAATTGCATGTAACAATGTGTTTAGAAATATGATCATATGAAACAGCTCTGAAAAGAAGGCACTCACGATGAGAAATTCTGCTCAAATTCAAATGTTCTCTGCTCACAAAGAAAAAGGCCAGAAATTGTCAACAGACCTTTACAGCTCCAAGTTGTTCTTTCCTGAATCTTTCCAAAGGTTTGATTAGCGTTTCAGTAACACTAAGAGCCTTTCAAGAAAAGAGAAAAATAAATATTAGTCTTACAGCTTTCCCCTCTGTACTTGGAGAAGCATAAATATTTTAACATGGAGAATGATAATGGTGTTGAACAACTATTTGCAAAGTAAAGAGCTGTTTTGAAGCCCAGGACAACCTCCCCCTCTCTCAGGACAACTGCTGCTTTGCAGCTCTAATTATAAAACTATGGCAATACAAGTGCATTTGTTTTATCAGATACAAACATTTGTTAAATGGGATGAAAGAGCCCTGCCAGAGTATATACTTTGTGCCCTGCAGCAGGAAGGTCATTGTAGGCACTGATGCATTCAGAGGAGCGCAAGTACCAGATCCGAATGAACACCCAGCTCTCCTGGGCAGAACTAATCTCATTTCCCCAACTAGCTTAAAATATAACTTTTGAAATGTGATGAGTTTCAAAGTTAGCTTGCCCTCCAGTTGGAGTCCGCTGCTTTCCTTCTTCAGTGAAAAGAGGAAGAAAAACTGCAGTCACACTGGTATAAACTGAAGCACCTGAAAAGTGGCGTCATCTTATATTTAGCAGAGGGGGTGCAACTGTCCTTCTTCAGCCCAGCATGGTGTCTTTTCTTGCTGGTGTCTTTTGTGCATTATGAGTGCTTTGGTTGTTGATTTATTTTGCTGTGTAAACCGCTTTGTGAACTACTTTACCTTTCAAAGGGAGGCAACCTATCCTACTTACAACTTACAATCTAATACTGCAGTATTATTCCTCCAAAAATAAAATATCCCTGCACCAGAAGTACTTCCATGAGAAAAGACACCTAGGATCTCTGCAACATACACATAAATTGCAGTTAAAAAATACTCAGAAAGGTGTTTCTCTGTGGGTATCTTCTAAACCTGTGACAGCACAGAACATGTGCATGTAATGTTTAAATACAAGCTACATGTTATTTATTATTATTATTATTATTATTATTATTTATTAGATTTATATCCCGCCTTTTTGCCTGAAGGCACCCAAGGCGGCATTACAACATAAAATATAGAAATTTAACATTAAAAAAAACCATTTAAAAAACAATATTAAAATACAATAAAACAAAATAAAAACAAAGCAATAAAATTTAAAAACAAGAAACCCTGTGGATCATACGGTATATAATAAAATAACAAACCAGCCAGCCAGCCTATCAACAATTAAAAGCTTTTTGAAATAAAAAGGTCTTTAGCCCCCGCCGAAATGTTAACAACGAGGGAGCAGTTCTCAATTCTAAGGGGAGGTTATTCCAAAGTTGGGGGGCCAGCACCGAGAAGGCCCTCTTCCTGGCCGCCGCCCCTCTCACTTCTCCTGGTGGCGGCACAGTCAAAAGGGCCCCTCCAGATGATCTAAGAGTACAGGTAGGATTATATGGAAGGAGGCGGTCCCTCAAATACCCTGGACCCGAGCCGTAAAGGGCTTTAAAAGTCAAAACTAGCACCTTGAATTGGGCCCGGAACAGAACCAGCAGCCAGTGTAACTGCCAAAGCAACGGCTCAACAGAGTCAAACCGACATGCCCCAGCAACCACCCGAGCCGCCGCATTCTGTACTAGTTGTAATTTCCGGACCGTCTTCAAAGGCAGCCCCACGTAGAGCGCATTGCAATAATCTAATCTAGATGTCACTAGGGCGTGGGTCACTGTGGCCAGGTCCGCACAGCTCAGGTATGGCCGCAGCTGGCGAATCAGCCGAAGCTGAGCAAAGGCTCCCCTGGCCACAGCCGCCACCTGGGACTCCAGGTGTAGCTGTGGATCCAGGAGAACCCCCAAGCTGCGAACCTGCTCCTTCCGAGGAAGTGCAACCCCATTCAGAGCAGGACGATAGTCCAATACCCGAGCTGTGGATTTCCGAACCAAAAGCACCTCTATCTTATCCGGATTTAATTTCAGCTTGTTCGCCCACATCCAGCCCCCAACCGCCTCCAGACAGCAATCCAGGACCTCAACCGCCTCCTCAGAATCAGGGGGAAAGGAGAGATAAAGTTGGGTGTCATCAGCATATTGATGGCACCCCACTCCAAACCCCCGGATGACCTCTCCCAGCGGTTTCATGTAGATGTTAAACAGCATGGGGGATAAGATGGAACCTTGCGGCACCCCAAACCTAAGAGGCCGGGGTGCCGAACAAGCGTCCCCCAGCATCACCTTCTGGGATCTGTCAGCCAGGAAGGAGCGGAACCACTTCAAAACAGTGCCTCCAAGCCCCAGCCCGGCCAGCTGACCCAGAAGGACACCATGGTCGATGGTGTCGAAAGCCGCCGAGAGGTCCAGCAGGACTAACAGGGTCGCACTTCCCCTGTCCATCCCCCGGCGAAGGTCATCCACCAAGGCGACCAAATTATGTCTTTGTATTATGTCTATGTCTTTGTATTTATACAAAGACATAGATGACAGCCTGTGGTTACTGAACATTAAACATTTTAAAAGACAACTATATACAGAAAAGCTAAATAAAAATTAACAAGATCAAACTAAAACTTCTTAACAGACAAAAACTCAAACGCCTTTTCACTTATAAGAGAGTCAATTGTATTTATGTGACTCGATGGTATCTTCATTCTACCTTTACATAAGCAAGACATAATTCTCTGGAAACTTCCTAAAAACAAGCCATATGGAAATGAACAGGGATCATGCAAATGCGTATGCTAGTAATCAGTCCATAGGCAGAGGAGAGGGGGACCGCTATGCTCACTGTCATATGCAAATATATAGTCTGCCTAAAATGAAGACATACCAACGTCTGCATTTGATCGAATTAGAAAAGAGTAATATTACCGTTTTATGGCGTATAGAACCCAGAAGGTCTATAGACACTAAGCACATCCATCAGAAATTAGCCAAAAGACTAAAGTTGCTTCAACAGGCTCTAAAGGAAGGAGATTACAGGGCCTTGTGCTTCAAAATTATTAATAATTCCAGCATTTTCTCATATATGGAAAAAGTGGGCTCACTCTAGGTTCATTTGAGGCTAGATATTAGGAACATGATAGTTTTTGCCCATTAGACATTCTTCAGAGTGTATCCCACGACCCACATACTACTCTGTGTTCCACTCTAAAAGAACATGTTGCACATATTTCATTGGCAAAGGAACAGCTGACCTTTAGTTTGTTAGCAAAGTACAAAGAGAAGAGAAAATCTGTAATATATGCAAGCTAGCAAACTTCATATGTATAATTTGTCCTACCACAACATTTAGGATTCCAGTACAATTTTAGATTTATTTGGGAGAAGCTCCATGAAACACAGAGCTATGGTTGTGCACATGTACATATGTAAAAAACAAGTACAGGCATGTTCCAGTATCCATGGTGGATAGATACCCAGGCTCCCAGTGGATACCTGAAACCACGGATAAGACGGAACCTAAGTATAGGGTTCTCTCCTGCCCCCATCTCTAAACAAGATTTTTTAGCAATCCAAAGTAAGAATAAAGGAAGGTAGGGGGGCCCACCGATTCATGGATTACTGAAACAGCAGATATAGCATCTGTGGATACGGGAGCCCGCCTGTACATTTGGACTGGAGCAGAAAGTCTATTCAGTTTCACTTTCATTACTGTCCATTTTTTGGTACACTTTGAAATTCCCCCCTCAAATTTTAGTTTTGGGGGGAAGGGTGCCTCCAACTCTTGGGTGCTAAAGACAGTTCAACTGGAGCAGCAAAAACTCGCAAGGGCTGATCATTCAGGCTAGAGAGAACTGCGCTGACCCTGATGCGTCTCAAAGGACACAGCTCAAAAATGCTTCAGAGACTCAGCAGCAAGGGAGCGATACAACCCCTGATCAAGCTCAGGGAAGATCCCCAACCTGACTAAGTTAAAGGAATCAGGCAAATGTGCATGAAACTTATGATTCACTAAGTCTTTGTAAGCCTCCCACTTTCGACTTGCAAGCGTCTTGCTCCCTACTCTTCCTAAAACCACACAGATCGTTCCCCCTGCTTATTGTTCTTGAATCAAATCTGCAAAATAAGAAGAAACAGGGTCAGAGGACTTTTACACAAGTTTTCTTATTTTTTTTTTCCTGAACTCGGTGATTAGTGTCCTGTACATTGGGCAAGGCAAAAAAAAGTTTTCGATATTTGTGCAATTTCTTAGGTTGTTCAGAAGGAGACTCTTTTCAAACACAAAACTCAGGTTTAGAATCTTTATAAACGAGTGTACACAAGTTCTGAATTATACAAATATAAAAGGGAAAATGACTGAATGTACAAGCATGCAGAGAATGGGGGGGGGGATTAAGAATTTTAATCCTTTACAGTTCCAAATGAACTATGTTCTTCTAACCTTAAAATAGAGCATTAAATTATTGACTGTTAAAACAGTATGAAACAGACATTTTGCAAAGATTATTGCAAATGACCTTTAACAATAGTCAGTCTTATATGTAGCTAAGGAAATACTTTTAAGTTATTTAGAAAAATGTTTTCCCCCGTTTCACATTATTTAGAAGGACTGCATTCCTGCAAGTAACCAACAATAAACTTCCAGCTAAACCAGCTAAACTTGACTTTTTGGATTTCATTCAAAAATGTCCCTGAGGGTCAAAAATATCCTTCTCAATATCTGTCCTGGGAAATTTAACTAAGTTGCATGGTTGTTTTGTTCTGCTTTATCCAAGGGTTCCAACAACAATGTGTGGGAATTTCTAAATTAATCCCAAAATTCTCTTTCAACAGCATACTCCATACTTATATTCCACTGAAAAACACTAATGAACATGATCCGACATACACTAAACTCACTGCATGACAAAACTACATTTTTCTAAATTTGTCTAGCTGTTCTTGAATTTGTAAGTATCACTGCAATGAGAGGAAGTCACCAGCCTTTCAACTTAATTTCGGATCTCACATGTTATTTAATCTGAATAAGAATAAGACACTTGGATTCACATTAATATATTTGCATGAAGGGACTTCAATCGGCCACTCTGTGCTTTTTATTGAAAACTCAAACATGGCCTCCCTTGAACTAAAATACAGAAATGAATGGAGTAATGTGAAACATGAAAACACTTCTTCATGAATCATCAAGCTGTCAACAGTTATAATGTTTTGTTTAATCAATTTCATATTTTCATATCTACATATACTATAGCTAGTTTGAACAGTTTTGTCAATGAATAAAAGGTGAACATATACAGCTACCATATCCAGAAATCAGACCATTGGTCCACCCAGGCCATTATCATTGGTTTTCTCCACCATCTTTGACTGTAGTGGCCAAAACTGCCCAATCACTTTCTGATTGAAACTGTGTTGCATTATTGATTGAAGTTGACAAAGAATCTTGTGGCACCATATAGACAAAAGTTTCAATGAGGCAAAGGGGAAGATAAGACTAAAAAAATAACTTGCAAGAGATTCTGCTGGATGAAGAAACAACTTTTGGAGTTCTGAAAACTAAAAGAGGAATATATACAAAAGACAGAACAAACAGAACTACGTTCTGCTGAGCATTACCAACAACATTCCTCTCATCATCAGCATAGATCAGTGGTTCTCAAACTTTTTAGCACCAGGACCCACTTTTTAGAATGACAAAATGTCCAGGACCCACCCAACGCAGCTGGACGTGCCATCATTGTGACACCAGAGCCTGCTGCTTTCCTAATAATGCAGCAATGTTGGGTTATTTCTCAATCATTTCGCAATAGCCAAGTGAATCAAAAAGAAGTCTATTTACAACCCTGTCACCAACAATCACACACCCCTCGCCCTTTTCAGCATCCCATCTTCTCATACTGAAAATATGGGAGACCTAGGTGCTTTGTGACCCACCTGAAATTGGCTTGTGACCTACTAATGGATCCCAACCCACAATCTGGGAACCGCTGGCATAGATGCTTCCATTATAAAAAATGAAAAACAATAAAACCTAACTATAAATACTCTTTTTATGAATTGTCTTCCATTTAAAACAAACAGGACTTACCATTATTTCTCTTTGTTCTTCTAAATTTTTCAGAAAGTTAGAGAATTCATGAAGGGATGCATCTGTAAGGAACAATCATCAGGTCATGGTGGGGTACAAGGAAAGAGAAAAGAACATTAAAAATGGACATTGCACGTTCATTGCCACTGCAAAACACATACCTATGCATCGCTCATCATCTGTTTCTGCATCACCAATAAATTCAAATTTGAAGTCTCTCAGTGAGTGGGCAAACTTTCTTTGGGCAGCTGAAAGGCCTAAAAAATACAAATACATGTATGTTCAAACAGCCTTTTAGAATCAACTGACCTGTAGTCATTGGGATTAAGTCAGTTTAAAACAAGCATTGCTTCTTAAGAGAATTATATGAGTGCCCTATGAATATCTATTCAGAAGTAAATTCCATTATGCCAAGTGGGTGTTACTTTCAGAAAAATGTATACAGTACTGCAACCATATAGACCAAGTGTCTCCAAACTTTTCAGTTTGAGGACCACATCATGTATTTTACACATTTTTGCAGGCTTGAGCTGAAAAAAATCAGTTTTATAAATGAATGAATTTTAAATACATAAGTTTTACTTGGGCCTTTTTTTGTAATCAACATGATATGATTCAGAAGAAAAGAGAAATGTGACAAAAAAAATGCTTAAGCTGAGAAATGATATATAATGAGTAAAAATGTCAAATATTTTTAGTTGCTGCAGGTCAGATAAAATCTTGCAGCTGGCCAGATTTGGCCACCAATCTGTAGTTTGGAGACCCCTGATGTAGATCACAACAAAAAGTTTCAAGTGTCATGAGTTTGTGCAACTTTATACTCTTTAGTAAAATATCAAAATTGGCTGTTCCATTTTCTCATTTTAACTGGAAGATGAGAACATTTTACTCTGCACACTTAAAAAATGAATCTGTTTAGCTCAAATGTATTACAAGTTGAGAACCATTTTCTCCAAAAGTTCTTCTCTGGCTCAAAATGAGATTCTGCATATGCACCGTCAACTTTCAAGAAAGCATGCACTCGAAGTCAGCTGATAAGTAAAGAATAGGAACATTTGCAGATAGTCTTGAATGTTAACCTCCTACCCTTGTTGAAAATCTCCTTGATTGCTTAAAAACATTATGAGACCACCTAAGAAGCCTTTTCTTTACCATCTTCTCTATGGTAATTCTGGGTCAATTCTCTCTATTTTTTCCTTTTCAACATGTTATGTAGTTGTTGACTACTATGCAGATCTAAACTATTCCTACTTCCTGGTGCACTTGTCTGAGGCGTGGTCAAATTTTCAAGTGGCTGTGACTGTGGTGCTACAGGGTGGAAGGGAAAATCAGATAAGACCAAACTACAATTCCCAGGAGCAATATAAAAATGCTCATGTGTGTGGCACCGTCAGCATGCATAAACTAAAACTACAAGCAAGGGAAAAGTATCAGAAAGTAGGAAGGTTTTTTCCAAACCCTTGCTGAGAAATTCATAAATATGAAGCCAATCTAGTCTGAGCCAAAGCGAGTTTTCCAGTCCCTACATAACTATACACGTATCCAGAACACAAATAGTTGTAATCTTTCATGAAGATTGTGGACTTAAAGAATAGCAGTGACCTTAATTGTGGCCAGCAATTAATTCATTGTAGCTGATATTCATGCAGCTAATTGGGAAAACAGCCTTTTCTCCAAGGGGGTATATACAGACATGCCCCTGTATCCACAGTTTCAGTTATCCACAGGTACCATGGATACTGGGACACCTCTTAAAAAGATTGGGGAGCATTAAACAAATCTCTCTCTCTCTTTTTTTTTTTACCTTGTGCAGCAAACCCACTGATGTTCCCCTATCTTGAAAAAGGCATGTCCAGTATCCATGGTTTCATGTATCCACGGGGAAGTCTGGAATGGAATCTCAGCAGATACCTTGGCATTCCTGTATAATGGTTGATGATTTCAGCTACAGGCAGCTTGAAAGGCTTTTTGGTGTTTATATTGGCCTTTGAAAACGCATACCACAGCAGTAGGTGAAACATCAGGTAAAAATGGTTTTATTTGATCATGGCCTATTAACCTGAATAATTTTAGGAATAATTTTAGGAATGTTGACCATGAAAGTCTTAGTGTTTATATTATTTGGTCTGTTTCCCAGCCAAAGTACATGGCTGTTGCAATATCACCTGGAAGGATTCCATATCACAACTGGTCCCAAAGACAGAAAAAGCAGAACCAGAAGGAGAAACCTTCAAAAGTTGTGGGTCCAAGGAAATGGACATCCCCCACCCCAAATAATGAAGATGATATATTCACATGGAATATGGGGAAAAATATTCAGGTCTGAGACTAGGCACACATCATGCTGCAATTATTTATAGTTCAACAGGACACAGCTGAAAGTGATATGCTTTAGAGTTATGCAGACGCAAAAACATTTTAATCCTGCCTGGAAGTCCGAAGGCAATTGGAATTACTATCTTCTCTTTACACACAGCTGCAATGGTAGTGACAAAATTATGAAAGAGAAGCTACTCACTTTGAGAACTGGCACAGAAGCCCATCAGCTACCCCAACTTATTCTTCCATGTGATTTAATATAATGTAAACTATAAGAACTGGATATGCTATGAACTTATTCTATCAACTGGATTTTTTTCAGTGAAAGCCCAAATTCTTAAAATTCTGCAAGACCATCAATATTCCACATCCAAAGGTCAGATTCCATGCCATACCAATTACACCCATACACATTTCCTGCCCACAGAAAACAAATGAAGCTTAGATTGTGAGCCCTTTTGGGACAGGGAGCTATTTAGTGATTTTCTTTGTAAACCACTTTCTGAACTTTTTTTGTTGAAAAGCTATATATAAAAAATATTCTCATAATAACAACAGGCAGCGTTCATGAATTCAGCACCTAAAAATTCCATGGCCATCAATGAACACAAATTCTGCAGTGCATGTTATGCAAATACTGTGCAAACATGTTCCACTTGTATACAACTTAAAGTACTGTCTTACTGTGGTATTTTAACTACTGTTGTGAGGTGTGCTTGCAAGAAGCAAAGGGGAGGAAATAATGGCTGAAAGAGCCAGTAAAAATACAGTACATACAGAGAGAAGCAGAATGTATTTGTCTTGTTCTCACTGTAATTTATCCAGCATGACAGGAAACCAGCAATAAGAACTGTGATTGTGCTTCCTAAAAGTAAATTGTTATGATTAATAAAACTAGGACAAAAACATTTCTTGAGTCTAACAAAGAAACTAGGGTGAGGGGGGAGAAGAAAACTGTTACCATTGTTTAATCCATAAATCCTATAGCATTAAATAAAAATAAGTGCAATGATCAAACTATACATTTCATGGGAAATCAATAATTAGGAACTCCTGAAATGTTTATTGTTTGTGAAAAGCAACTGTGGGGAACCCAAATTTTAAAAGAACAAGCAGCATTGATTGACTGGGGGGGGGATCTCATTTTCCATTCTGAATCTGTCTTGCAAAAATAACATAGGGGGCAAGAATGCTGCTCCACTGAATTTAAGAACTATCCACAACTGCTTTTCAGCACAAATAAAATCATTCAGATATCTGAAAATGAACCTCCTGCATAATATGCCATTTGGCCCTTGTTATACGTATCTTCCCAGTGCTTAGTAAAGAGACATGAAACTAGCACATAAAACCAAATACAAGATATCTAGTTGTCAATCATTCAGTTTTGATTGTTAACACTTGTTATGGTTTTCTATTTGCACCTTGCTGCCAAATTCAGACAATTTTTAAAAATAGAATTAAATGCCATACCCCATAAAAAACAAAAGTTGGGCATTTATTTGGATGTCAGTGGCCTTAGTATTGAATGTTAATTGTACACTGTATATGTATGCGGATACTCTGTACCACCCAACAGCAGTGAAAACACTGAGAGCCTAATTATTCTCCTGCCTTCTGATGCAGCTACATCAAAAAGAGTGCATTCAGCAGGAGAGGAGAAAGTGGTTTAGGAAGCTTCCGAGAAAGGAGAATTTTCCCTTACCCCTCCATAAGCCTCCCATGCTTCAATGAGTCTCCTCCAACCTATGGCAGCTCCCTAGCTGGTGCAGGACTGAAGAGAAGAAGGGACAAGGAGGCTTGCAAAAGAGGGGATATGATCTGCTGCATCCATTGCTATGGGATCCACCCCTCCCTGCCCCATTTCATCCCCACTGCTGCATTACCTGGTCCAGCAGGTGGGCGGGGTCCAACATTGGAGTTGGAATGCTGCCGCCTGTTGTGAGCACTCGCAAATGTCCGCCAACGAAACACCATGCCTTCCATTCGGAGCCATTTCACAACAGCAGAAAACTCTTCTGCTGTCATGAAGTTCTGCCCCCAACACCCTAATCTTTGATAGGATTAGGCTGTGAATGTAGTTTCCCACTCATTTGTTCAATTTAATATTTTTTTCCTCTAAAGCCAGTGTTGTATTTTCTCTGCCTAAATCCTCTAATTTTCAACCTATGTGTGTCCATGAAAGAAACAAATTCAACATATACAACCTTTGACCATGAACGCAAGCCAGCAAGTAACCTTTAAGGCAGAAACTGCGGGGAGGGAGGAGAATTTTACAGCTATCTATATGTACTTAAAACCTTCCTATAATCTTTCACCCTAATCTTAAATATCTACAATGGTATGACTGTCTAGAAAGTGGATCCACCTTAACCACAGTTCCAATACCCGTGAATCATGGTTCTCACATGACCTTCTGGATGTGACTGGAAGGCCTCCCTGAGCCTTTTAAAGGGCACTTCCATTTTTTCACCAAACTGGAATTGTTTCTCAGAAGGCTCTGGCAGGCGCACAACGTCACCTCAGAATGCCTGCTGGAGCCTTCTGACACGCACTTCCAATTTGGTAACAAACAGGAAGTGCCGTTGAGAAGGCTCCAGCAGACCTTCTGAGGCACAGGGAGGCCATATGCAGTCTCTGTGCACTTTAGAAGGCCTGTCCAAGACTACTCAAAGGCACTTCTGATTTTTTGGCCCCCACAGATTGAATTATCTACGGAGACTGATATCCACAGGCGGTCTGCGAAACAATACCCGCAGATATTGATGGCCCACTGTGCTGTTGATATATAAAGTTGAGATACTATATATCCTAACCATTTATTATACAGCATAATTAGGATTGGGGGTTCAAATACGCTTTTAGTCAAGACAAAGGTTGTTGAGAATTGCAGTTTGACTTTCTGGATGCGACTTTTGTCCAGTCCCCTCTCCCCTTTATTTTCTAGCATATTTGATTTTAGTTAAAGTTTATTCAGGTTCTTCAAAGGGTAACTTTCTGCCCATTTCCACATAATTATACATATGCTTTTTTTTTTTAATAAAGGTAGAGCTTAAGAAGGAACATTATGTTAATAGTAGTTATGGAATGGCCTCACAGAACCAACCCAGACAGCAAATTTACTACAGCAGTAACACATAATTAAGTTGTACTAATTAAGAATGTCTCACACAAGGCCTAGATGTAGTATACAGAATTCCTCGAATAATGGACAGGACATAGCACAGTCACATTATGGCTGCAATCTTAAACGCACATTCATGAAAGTAAGTCCTACTGATCTTATACTTCAAGACATTTTATACAGTCATTAGCCTACTGAAACTGCAGCCTACAAACCATAAACTCCAGTAATCACAACAGGTTCTCACTAAATTCTAATGCAGTCATCTTCTGCAATACTTGAGAGTGTTGTCAAAATGGAACTGTTTTGGGGGTTACAGCTACTCTTACTACTGTGCAATCTTGTGTCCCTAAAACAATCTTAGGGCCCAATCCTATACCACTTGCCAGTGCCAGTGCAGCCGCAATCAAGCCCTCAGGAAAGGGAACAAATATTACCTGGAGGAAATCACCATGACTGCCCCCCTTCTGCAGGGTGCTGTGCATACTCACATTGACAAGGCTGCATCAGCACTGGAAAGTTGGATAGGAGTGGGCCTTTAATCCAGTCAATACAAAACAGACTTAACAGAAATCTGGAAGAGCAGAACAAAAAGATAGCAAGCAACCTAATGCTGCTATTTCTTAGTTAAGGGGAAATGACAATAATATGAAAGTTGATTTCACTTTAAAATGTGTAGTAAAATGTAGACCGGAAAGATTACCATAATGCAAACGTGTTTCACACTGTCAGCACTATCCTATGCACATCTACTCAGAGGTAAGTCTAATGAGTACTATGAGTAGCTTAATCCTAGGTAAGTGTGTATAGGATTGCAGCCTGAGTCTCTGTAGTCCAAATCCTATCCAGAGCCTGTTTCTTTTCTGAAAATGTAGCAATAAGTTGGGTTACATCTGAGTCATTTTCCAATAGCAAAGTGAATCAGAAAGAAAAAAGCCTATTTGCAACCTTGTCACAAGCAAAAGCCCTCTCCCTTTCCAGCATCCCATATTTTCAATATGGCTGCCCTAGGTGCTTCGCAACCAACCTGAAATTAGTTCATGACCCACAGTTTGAGAACCACTGTACTACATTTTTAAAGTATTTAAAATTGATAAAAATTAGAACTTAAATGAGAACTTAGGATAAAAACACATTTTTGCCTTTCAAATAACAAAGTCTGTAAAAAAAAAACCCCTGCTAACTGGGCAAGAGGCACTTTTTCAAGTGGCATTCCTCTTATATTTAGCAGGGGAAGAGTAATTGTCCCTCTTCACCCCTGCACAGTCTTTCTAGTGGCTGTTGCTGGTGGTCTGCCTTTTTTAGATTGTGAGCCCTTTGGGACAGGGAACCATTTAACTTTATTATTATTACTATTTGCCTGTAAACCGCTTTGGGAACTGCATGTTGAAAAGCGGTATATAAATACCTGTTGATTGATCGATTGATTTTCAAACACCCTTACTCATTATGTAACTGGGGGTGGTCTTTCTTCCCTACCTTGAACAGGCAAGATCCATTTTGCTTTGGCCAGATGTTTTTGCAACTCGAAGAAATTTAAATCAACAATGGTCTAGTTTGAATCCAAACATGTTATTATAAAGGAATGTAAAACTCTCGCCCCTTCTCACAACAACAGAATAAAGACTACATTTTAAAGGAACATGGCTCAGGTCACCGACTGACATGATTATACTACTTTATGAATAACACTTTGCAACAAGTGCCACTCACTGAGCTGAGAAAGATTTGGAACAGTTTGCACATTGCTGAATATCAATCTCCACCCAGCAACAGGAAATAATCTAGAAAATAAAAAGATCCTAATAGGCTGCTACTACCATGCATCTAATCAAGAATACATACAAGTTTCCATGCATACCACATTAAAAAATGGAGAATGAATAAACACAAACCATAAACTGATGGGATCAATGACTAGCAAAGTGGTGACCAGCCTTCTTGGCAAATCTACTACATGACAAATCCATATTACTACACTAGTATGTGTAGTAAATAAACCACCAGGCCCTCAGGTTACTGTTTTGCTTCAAACCTATTGGAGCTAGAGAGCAAGAAGCAACACAAGCGTGAGAACGCAAGCCTGAGTTTAGTTCAGGTGCAACACAAAACTAGGACTCATCACTACAAGAATAAGCCTGGAAGGAGACAAAGTATACTCCTTCCTCCGTCCACTTGAATGCACAAAGCACCCTATATATTCATGTATAAGTCCAAAAACCTATGCCTGAAAATTGACCCTGAAAATATGGATCGATTTATACACAGGTCAATATGATTAATAAAGCTTCTAACAGCAGTTGGGGGCGGGGGAGGCTGGGCTAAGAAGAAAACAGGGAAGTAGAAAAAATGGAGCAATTTTACTTACCAGTAATTGTTCTCAGGCACCAACAAGCAGCAAGCAGAAAAAGGTAGCCATTTTCCTTCTTCTCCAAATAGGCAGAGAGGTGAAAGTACTTGTGGGAATCGTACACATTATGAGGGCTGCTGCTATGAAGTGCTGTACTGTATTCCTCTCAAAGCCTACAACTCCCATAAGCACCTTCATCTCGCTTCCTTCTTGTTTGGAGAATATTTCCTTTACTGCCTCAGAACAAAGTGAAATGGCTCTGATTTTTTTTTGGGGGGGGGGGTTGGTTATCTGTTGCTGCCACAAAAAAATTACTTGTCATTTTCAAAGAATGTCATACCCTCCTCCTAAGTTTTATCCTAGACTTTTCCACAAGTCATAGCAAATTATATGATCTTGGGCTTAAAATCTGCTGAGTTATCAATGAGATAGACTTATAAATGAGTATATATGGTAATTTGTTATTTTCTCATGTTTTTTGTACATCCAAACCAGCAAGTATAGAATGGTAGAACCCTACCATGCAAAATCAAGATTAAAAACTAGCATTTCACTTTGGTTCACAATCCTAGTTTACAGAGAAAGCAAACACACAAAAAGCCATGCTTGCCAGTTCAGATGTAAATGTCAAAACCACTGTTTGCAAGAAACCAAGAAGCAATGCTTCTTGTGGAGGAAAAGGAGCACATGAGCCTGAATCTCATTTCCAGACAGTTTCATAATATAAAATTGTGGCTTTGCATCTGAAATGAATCTATCACAATGTTAATACACATGAAGCTTCTGCATCAATACTCTGCAATATTAATATGAAGCTTATATTGATCACAATGCTCATTCTCTTTACAAATGTTTCTCTCTTTCACAATCTCTTTTGTATTAGTGATAGATGTTAACCTACATTGTAGAAAGGTGCTAAAAAGCAATAAGTTTATTACATTTGAATATTCAATGAAGAATATTTTTAAAAGTTCATTTTCAAAGCATGCTCACTAAACGGAATTTCAATAATTGTGATGAGTTTCTTTTATATATGAACAACAACAACCGAGAAGAAAAAATGAAAAGAGAAGGGTCGGGAGAGAGAGAGAGAGAGACAAGATTGCAACACACAGTCAAGATATTTAGATAAACACACATGCCAGAACACATATTCAGCATTCTTTATATTTAGTTTGAATCCTACAATACAAATGCTCAACAAGCTGATGTCCAATGATCTTTTGCAGGCAGAATAACACAGATAACTGTTCCTCAAGGAAGACATGCATATTATTGTATTACACTATGATACTAAAATCCAGCTAACAAAGTTCTGTGACCCCTTTAAGATTAACTAATGTATTGTAATGAAACCAGAGTTTTCTTAACAGATGCTGCAATTATGTATCTTCTCCAGACTAATAATGCAATTCTGTTTTATGCAAAGATGGATAGCTCGTAAGTAGCTATTCCATTATTTTTACAGAAACACATCAGAGAAAACCTAAGTCCTGCTTGAAACAATCACCCCACTTGTCTATATGCTGCTCAATATACGTAGTTTATGTAGCAAAGAAATTAAAATATGGCTCCCTAACCCAAAAAGGCTCACAGTTTTCTGTCACTCAGAGAAGCATTCCTTTTTAATATTATAGCTCTTCAACACTTGCTTGCTTACACCTACTTTTCTGCATGTATATGAGACCAAAGGATGGGGTAGCTTTATTGTGACTTAGGGTCACGGTGTCCTCACCAACAGGGTATACACTGCAGCCTATGGTGGGGGGGGGGAGCCATCATGAACGTTGCCTCAAGGTAAGGGAAAGTTTGTTCTCTTATCATGGACCTGCACTGTGGCTGCATCAGCACTGGAACACTGAGTAAGTTTTAACTGTGTTACCTAAGTCTTTGGGCTGCAAGATAAAATAACATGAGATTAAACTTAAGGCAACTATAATCAAGCTAACTCCCATAAACTACAATGAGATCAGTGACTTAACTCTGGCACTGTTTGCATTAGTATAGGTACTTCGAAAAAACACTTTTGACAGAGAACGCATTCAACATTATAATGTATCAATGTAGCCCATAATTAGTTATATGAAGAAAGCAGAAGTCTGCAGCGCAAATGAGGAAGTGGCCAGAAGAGAAGATTCCAAGGATAGAGAAAGAGAGAGGGAGAGAAAGGAAGATAGGACAAAGTGAGATCAGAAAGGTACGACCAGCCATATATTTAAGATGAGCATCCCAATACAATGAGCATCCCTGGAAGCAGGGTTGGCATTAAGCCAATGTCATCACATTGGGCCCTGCACTTTGGAGGGCCCTGCACTAGCACAGCAAACAGACTGCCTTCTGCTGCAACCGGAGCAGCTTTACCTTGGGCCCTTCCACCTGCCACCACCTCCAAATGGTCCAAAATGGGTCTCCTGGAATTAGTTGGTGGTAATGTAATCATGTCACCACCAACTATTTCCAGGTGCTGTTTGTGGCACTACAAGGGCTTTTCTTGGTGAGGGAGGACTCCATGGGGAGAATGAAGGGCCCCACGTAAATGACCCGCATTGGGCCCCACTGCTCCTAGCACCGGGCCTGCTGGGAAGTAGAACCAATCCTGCCACGTAATGCTTTGTACAAAGAAATTTTTTGTAACTTTCAAGTTTATCAACAATTCTTCTCTGGAGTCTGATTCAGAATCTGAATGAACTGACTGCCTCTTTGTCCTGCCCAATCAAGACTGAACGCTAAGGTTCATTTCTCTTCCTTGATGTTTGCATGAGTGATCTACCGAGGAATGCAAGTATGGTTAGTTTAGAAATTACCATTACACACCCACAATGAGTTTTCCAACACTGACAGACAATTTAAAACTATAATTAGTTTCAACCATATGAGATGAGAATGTGCCGCCAAAGATAGGCATAAACATGTTTTGTCAAGTCACATTTTAGCCAGCATTAAGACGTACACTCTCTTTTCTTCATTTCAACCATGTGGACATTCTCATTTGTTCACATGAAATACATTTTTATAATTATAAATACTTTGTCTAAAGGTGTATCCACTAACACCTGAAACATTTCATTTCATTTTTGTTTCTGCACGTCTAGAATTCAACTTTGTGTATTTCCTGGGCATACTCATTTCCTTCATGCAAAAATTTCAGGCTCTGAATTTTATTTATTTCTCCTTAACACCATCCAGAACACTTCCTTCAGGCTAAGGGCACAATCCTATGCTGGGGCAGCACCAGCAGCCCACACACTGTCCTGGCAATGGCCGTTGCAATCCTGCCATAAGGCACTTTGTGGCAGCTGGGAGGAAAGAAACACCAACAGACGAGGCCAGCGCTAGTTGGAGCTGGACTTCCGCACCAATCAGGCGCCCACAGCAGAGAGTATCCCGCCAATCAGCAGGAAGGTGTTCTCAGACAGAGGTGGGGGTAAGGCAGGGATGAAGAAAAACTGGGTTGGGGGATGATGGCTGTACCATGGTGTCAGCAGCCAGCATACGATTGGGTTGCCCAAGTTCTCGCTCCAGACAAACGGAAAACGTGGGTGCAATCCCAGGAAAATGTCAATAGAATTTTTTTTTTCCTGAGATGTGGTCATCACCATATTAGAAATAGTTGGTGCAATCTGCATCTTGCCCCAGGTAGTGCCCTTACAGAAAGCCAGTGCCTTGTGCAAGGAATACCTCCTTTTCTACAATATTCTTCATGATGTCTGGATAGATCTGAGAAACCTTGCCCATGAAAGCTTTCTGTTGCAACAATGCACTGGAACACCCTTTCATGAGGCAATGTCCTTGCAAGGAGGCACCAAAAATATGCTTTGTCTCCCTTTGCATATGCGTACTCCTAAAACATAATACAGGATTGAGCAAATGAGAGAGAAATGAAGAGCAGATTAAGACAGAACCAAACGAAAAGGCAACAAGAGATTATGTTGGGCAATACAGACATAAAAAGCATTCAAAACAGAATATAATACTTATATTCTAGCAGAAAATACCACCAGACGATTAAAACTGCTGCTGTTTCTAACTGCTAAGAAACTTAGAGCAAGATATTTACTTCAATACTGTATAAAACCAGAATTTTGTACTGGTCCTCGTCCAGATGAAAATCTAAAAGCATCTGAACCAATAATGGTTTTTGTTTCATGATTCTGATACAGCAACTCAGAAATGAAAATTGTCTGATTTGGCTCAGTTGCTCCCTCCATTCATTTTGACAACTCAGGCATCTTTATCTGTTGACCTTTCCCTTGCTTTTCCATTTTTCTAATATTTTACCACTTCAGTCTCTTCCTCGGGCTACAACACCTATGTCGAAACCCAGAAACTCAGATCAGTGCACTTACATTGGTCAGGGTGGACAATTTGTCCAAGTTCCAATGGAGAAGTGATGCACATTGGGGCCAAAAACCAAAACTTCACATATAGGCTTATGGGTTCTGAGCTGTCTGTGACAGCTCAAGAGAGAGATCTTGGGGTGCTGGTGGACAATTCAATGAAGGTATCGACCCAGTGTGCAGCAGCAATTAAGAAGGCCAATTCCATGCTTGGGGTCATTAAAAAAGGGATTGAGAATAAAACAGCCAATATTATCATGCTATTGTACAAATCGATGGTAAGGCCACACCTGGAATATTGTGTGCAGTTCTGGTCGCCGCACCTCAAAAAGGACATAGTGGAGCTGGAAAAGGTGCAGAAGAGAGCGACAAAAATGATTATGGGGCTGGGGCACCTCCCTTATGAAGAAAGACTGCAGCGTTTGGGGCTCTTCATAAAAAATTATGCACGGAAGGGATAGAGTCGATAGAGGGATGTTCTTTTCCCTCTCTCAAAACACCAGAACCAGGGGGCATCCGCTAAAACTGAGGGTTGGGAGAGTTAAAACAGATAAAAGGAAGTACTTTTTTACCCAGCGGGTGGTTAGTCTTTGGAACTCTTTGCCACAGGAGGTGGTGATGGCATCTGGTCTAGATGCCTTTAAGAGGGGTTTGGATGGATTTCTGAAAGAAAAGTCCATGATGGATTGTGCAACCTCCTTACATTAGTAGTCGGCTACTTCAGAGTACCAGGTGCAAGGGAGTGGCAACAAGATGCAAGCGTTGTGTGTTTCGTGCCTCCAGGGGCACCTGGTGGGTCGCTGTGAGATACAGGAAGCTGGACTAGATGGGCCTTTGGCCTGATCCAGCGGGGCTCTTCTTATGTTCTTATGTAAGTAGTTGTTAGAATTCTTCATCACCCAGCCACCACAGCCTCTATCCTGCGCTCAGCTCCAATTTTGTCAGCCTGGTCACAGGTGTAGTTCTCAGCCTCTCCCCAGCAACCTTCAATAAGGCACAGCAAGCGCCACATATAGCCCACATTCACAAGATGTTTGGGTCCAGTGAAAATAGCCACGATTTCCCAGCTGCTTCCCTGCCCCAGGCCCTGACAACCAATTCCATGCATCCTTTGCCAAACAGAGCCACCTTGCAGGTTGGTGCCCTCAGGGCATCAGCCCAAGTCAATCACCAGTGTGCATAGGTGTTTCAAGGGGTCCTGAATGAGGATGGGGCGGATAGATTTGTACATGAATTTTGACCACATGCATAAAATACCATTACAGTAAAAACTCATAAAATGAAATAGAAAAGGGGGCAAAAGCCAGCAAGCATAGCTCACATTCTACTGATACTTCAAACAGTGTAATATGAAATGTGGAGGAATGAACCAGTCATTTCTACCGCCTAGTTAAAGAAAGTGAAAACCAGTAAGAGATCTTCACCTCTGTCTCCTAATCCACTGTCAACATTGCATCTCAACTGGTAAAAAAGGGAAGTATATGCTATTCCAGAGCTGTGGTTGGAGCTAAATAAAGCACTTTCTACAGCGAATGCTAAAAACAGAACAAAGGGTAATTGCAGGAGGTTGTCACTTCATTCACTACAGCTGACCAAACTTTCTTGTGTGGTTAACCACATTTTACTCAAATTGCACAGATGGCAAGTTATAGTAAAATGCTGTTTCAGGCCAAATCACTATTTTGCTAGTCTGAGGTCATCACTTTTTACAGACTAGCATTTTTACCAAGGACAAATCTTTACTTCCTTTTTTCCAACTCTTGATAACTTGAGATAAAAACAAACACTTCATTTGCAGTTGCAAAGGTTTCAGAAGGCTTTATCACTGAAAGTCTTAAAGTCTACCAACTAGCAGTCTACCAACATAGCAGATCACTGCTTATAACTATGACTCAAAAACTATAGTATCTTCCATATCAGTGTAAAAATAGATAGCAAAGTCATGCTTTCACCTTTGTGATGTTTGAGTGCATACATCTAAGGTCACATCAGACATTGCCCCCACTGCTACTTCTATACAGACTGAGAGTGGTTCTTGGACTCTTGTGCTTCTAACATTGTCCCCTGCCCAACCACAACTTGTAAACATTAACAGTCAAACTGGAAGGAAGAATGCAAGACTGAGGTCTGCTCCTGTTCACGCTGCATACAGAAAAGCTATTAAGTGAACAGGTGGGGCCTAAAGGAACTGTGAAATTTCTAAGGTGGAGTGGGTGGAAGTAGGGGGGGGGAAATGTTATAGTATTGTTTTCCACCTCCTATTCCCTTCAGGAAAGAAAATTGTGATGGGGAAGGCAGAAGATTTAGTCGATAGGGTTAATGCCTCAGTTTGCCTGAAGATAAGAGCTGAAGATCTGAAGGTCGCCAGTTCAGGTTCGGCTGCCTTGTGTGAGGGGGAGTTGTGCCGAAGTTCAGCCGCTTCTCTGGTGGGAGCAGGGAAGCCATTTATCAGCCAGCAAGAAGACAAACGGGTGGCCAGAAAGAAGGACTACATCCAGAAAGATCCATCTGTATGTATGTAGTTCTTGATAGAACATTTCTGTATACATTGTAAAAACCTTCGGGTTTCTGAATAAAGTCTGCCCATGTAAACCGCCTTGAGTTATAGTCATTAGAGAAATCTGGTGACCTAAGAAAGGCGGTATATAAATCCTATTATTATTATTATTATTATTTACATGACTAATTTTCAGGTGAAGAGGTTTCTGAAGGAAAATTGGCAAGAAATGAGATAGCAATGAATGTGAGTTATGTGATTATTTCCAGCCTTTGTTGATCAATGTAACTAGAGATGGAGACAATATGCAAAGTGTCTGCATAGTAAGGGAATAAAGAGGGCTGCCCAGTAGAACCTTTGGCTTCATCCTTTTAAGCAACAGTTCCTCATGCTACAACACAA
Source organism: Lerista edwardsae (assembly GCA_029204185.1). NCBI lineage: Eukaryota > Metazoa > Chordata > Lepidosauria > Squamata > Scincidae > Lerista > Lerista edwardsae. The sequence goes on from JAJKFI010000003.1 coordinate 30,248,803, forward strand.
ACAGCTTTTCAAATTCTGAGGGAAGTCTAAAAAGCAGTATGTGATAGGGCATGATTTTGCATTGTTCTGCACAGAAGAAACGAGACTGGTGAATACTGCAAGTGCACAGAGAGGTTGTTTTAGATCATATCGCATAATGTGCAAGCAATCGTAAGCAAATCTAAAACCTACTTCCTTTGCTGTATTCTTCAGAATTCAGTTTACACTGTAAAATGACCTTTGATTACAGTTATCTTCTAACCTGAAAAGTGCAACACAGTATAAAATATGGTGGTTGTACACAGATCAAATATTTCAGTTCCAGTCTTCCCCCACCCCACCCCATATCTAGACAACTGTCAAAGGTGGTGTAAACAGTATGCTATACCTTTCCAAACTTCATATGCTTTGAACCTCTAAGTTGCCCAGAAAAGGAGCAGGCCATGTTCATAATGTGTTTCATTCACATGCTGTAAATGCCTGAAAAGCAGAACCTGCTAGATGATGTCCTCCCACCCTTCTCACAGGGTAGAGAATGCCTCTTCTAAAATGGTACCTGCCAGGATAGATGTGGGCATTTAATTATCAAAATACAAAGTTTACACACACACACACACACACACACCTCTATCTATTCATATGCAAATACATGTATATTTAAGTAAAGCTCACAGGATTAATCAACTAAGATTTCTTTAATCTCAGCGACCATGTGGGGAATGGCCACTGGCAGGGCCCATGTAGCCACTCAGTACCATATGGCACCATAGAAACAGCAGCAGCTACGCCAATGTGGTGATGGTGGCATAATGGAAGGGGGGAGGGGGCAGTTCAAGGCCAGGAGGGGAGAGGGGCGGCAGAGGAGGTCTTTGCTGTATCCTAACTCCCATCTCAGTCCTGAAAGCCCTACATAGGGCTTCTCTGACTTGCGCCAGCTATTTTGCTGGTGCAGATCCAAGTAGGCCCACTGGGCAGACGGGTTCAACACAGGGCAAGGGAACAACTGTTTCCTTAGCCTGAGGAGACTTCCAGCCTGCCCAGTTTCAGCACTGGATACAGCACAGGCCATGCAGCTCCACTGTGCCAGCGCTGGTTAGGACTGGACTGCCAGTCTCAAAATATTTCAGATAGTGTCTCAATACTCTGGCTAATATTATTAAAAGCTGTGAGCACAACTCTGATGACACTAATGCAGGAAACTAAAGTTAGAAGTACAGTAAATATTTTTACTAAGTAATTCTATTTCCTGTTGCACAGACTGACAGGTAATATACCAAAGGCTTCTGAAAGAATTTTGCCAGATCCACAAATAAGCCCAGCCCATGCAATGAGTCAGAGACAAAGCAAACCCTTGTAACAATTGCCAGCAGATAATGCTGCTTTACTGCTTCCAACCATGTACATGCAGTTCTCCAAAATAAGCTGTGAAGCAACTTAGCAAGTACAACTCCTGACTCTCAAGCATTCAAGAAAGAGCGTGGCAATGTAAATACATAGATTTCACAAGCAGGCCATAGCTATGCAAGCAGTCACTTAAGGCAACAATGGAACTATTCACATAAAGATTGGTTAGACTGAGCCACAGAATTACTGCCAGGGTGCCTTTATTTGAAAATAAAGTTCAGGAATACCATTATTGTCCCTGTGCAAGCACAATGGAGCCAATTACCCCTATATTTTTGTTGCATTTTCCAAGCACATTCAGTGCATTGCATTTGTTTCTGCCAAGATGAAGGATACAGGAAAAATGAGGAGAAAACATGTTCCGTTCAATATTATAAGTCTTCCTACATTCACAGCAAGAACTTTACAAGATTTCTTTCTTGTGCCATTACAGGTTTTTTACACAAATTGGAGGTAACTTGCAAATAACATTGCAATCCTAAGTTCCTGTATTAGCGACATGCCATGGAATTTATTTCCCTAGAAACCTTGACTAGAACGGCAGTACCTCTAGTTCTGATTATGTAAAATAGTAATGGCATCCCTCCCTTTATGGAAGTGGTGAAAAAAGTGAAAAAAAGATATGTTTACTTTCATTTGTCTGAGGATACAGGGGTTCTTTAACATTTAAAGTAAAATGCTGTAGTTTTAGCCACATAATGCTTTAAAATGGCTATGTATATATAAATCCAGTTGGTACTTGCTGTAACACTTCAGTTTCACGCAATCTTCAGAAAGGCATGCATAAATCATTCCCTAGATTTTCATATGCATTTAATAAATAAAGCTCTTTAAAAAAAAAAAAAGCTGTCACTTCACAGGAGCAGCATGTACAACATTAGGTTCAAGATTCACCCCTGGAAGTTCATACCAAGAAGTAAATAATGATTCAAGAAAAAAGTTCAAAGCATTATTTTTCCTGATGTTTTTCCTTCCCTGCCCCCCCCCCAGTTTTCCAAAACACAAATGCTTTTCTAAGTGAATAATCATGTTTGTTGTTCATCAGAAATAGAAACCACACATGCTCCTAATTTGCTACATCACACATTTACATTTCTAATTTAGCTGGTTTTCACACTGCAGTTTTTCCAAGCCAATTTCCACCATCAAATTACATGTGGCAGGCAGCATTTTAACACAGACACATATTGTGTGCATGGAGCAGAAGGGTGCCAGGAACCCTTTTCTGCTAGCACAAACCATAGTTCTAATTCTCCTGATGTATGTTGGAAAGGTAGTGTAACAAAAATTGCAATGCACACTAAGGAAAAATAGGCTATGTCTTCTTCTTCCTCCTAATGGCGGGAAAGTTGCAGAAAACTGCCAGAGGTCTGTGTCCTCTTGGCAGCCAGTCTTGCACATCAGTTCAGGCACCCAAAAATGTGGTTCTGAAGGATACAAGCATATCTTTGTTATTGGGTCATGTCACTCTTTGTTCCTAGCTTCTATTCCCCCGTTGAAGTATCGAAACGCCATCCTTTGGTATCTTCTTACACAACTGGTTATACAATCTTCTCCTAGTTCCCCAGTATTACTGCTCCATGCTTCAGAAAGCAAACTTATGGCTCAATTATCACATTTGCCTGACTCATTTCATCGTTGGCATAAATACAAACCCTCCATTGCATAGACTGCCATAAACAGCAGGTACTATACAGGAAACTATTAAAACTATGTTCCAGAGTTGGTTTGATCTCTAAGGGATTTAAATAAAATTAATGTATTTTTCATTATTATTTTTACCGCCCTTCCTCCAGGAGCTCAGGGTGGCATACATAGTTCCTCTTCTCCTTTTGTCCTTACAACAATCCTGCAAGGAGGGTGAGGCTGAGAGTCAGTGACTGGCCCAAGGTCACCCAGGAAGCTTCAGGGAAGGGCAGAAAAGGAACTTATTCCTTCACACAATTCTATTCAGCAGGACACTGCACTTAGTCTCAAACATGCGCCAACGTCTAACTGGTATATCAGTGATATACTGGTAACTGGTATAACCAAAACAGACCTAGTTTATGCAACTCATCAGTAATCATTTGACAAGAACTATACGACTGACTCAAATTCTATGATTGCTCATTTAGATATACTCTGGAAAAGCAGGTTATTAATCACCTGATATGCAGACTTGCTGATTCAACAACAGTGTTTTAGACAGGCCATGCCAAGCTCTAAGCCAAGACCATGTCCCAAACTATTATGACAGCAACCCTGAAAGAACTTATCTTGGCTCATGCTATCAGTTTACATATCTCAAATGGGAAACTGAAAGTGGGCCACAGTAATGTTCAATCCCACAAATATTCCAAAAGCCCTCACCTCCAAGCATACTGAGAAACGGTACCAACATATTAACTCAGAACACTATTCAGAAAAAAGACATCATGTGGTAACTACAGCATGTTGCAAGACATTTAAACAGACAAAAATCAAATAATTACATGTCTCCCTGTCCCAAAAAGGCTCTCACAATCTAAAACGAGGTGCAGAAAAACACACCAGCAACAGCCACTAGAAAAGTGCAGGGGTGGGGGAAGAGTGACAGTTACTTTTCCTCTGCTGGAAAAGAGGAGCACCATTTGGAAAAAGTGCCTCCTTGGCCAGTTGAATGTACACCCTCTAAAAAGCAGATTTGGCACCAATGGCGATGGTTTTGAGGACTGTTTCGTGTAATTTGCTATTTCATTTTAGCTTCACATAAATAAATAACTACAAAGATTTGGCCCACTATCATTTACTTGTTGCTTGCCAGAGTACAACTTCTGTTTTATTGACCTTCATGCAGTCCATAACATCTAAGTATAAGTTCCTGAAATCTATTGCTGCTCTTCTGGCCAATTAAAAATACACAGATCTAGATGTCACCCCCACACTGATGCTTCTACACTACCCAACAACTAGCTATTTCAACCAGCAGCTTCACAAAGGTATTAAACTCTGCATACCAGACACTGCATTCTGAAAACAACCATAACTCTCAGGGGAGTAGCACAGCTGTCCATCAATATCACCCTTGAGACCACTCCTATAGGTAGGAATAGAGTTGCTGTAGAAGATGTGCGGATGTGCACATTTGTATATGAACGAACATAAATTCTTTGAACTTCATCCTGTTTTTGTTCTCCCAACCCCACCAGAAACTATATACCATATTTGGAAGCCTATTTTACAACTAAAAACAGGTTATATAAACTATACTTTTATTGGATCATGCTTGCTAAATTTGATTTTCTTTACGTTGTATGATTCCCTTTTAAATAGAGAATTTCACGGACCAACAAAACACTACCAGACTGATAAGAAGAAAAACAGTGATCAATGGAACAGTGCAAGTATTGCATTGCATCTTTCCGTAAAAAAAAAGGCATACATCCCATTTGGCTCTCTTGTAAACAGAAGGGCACTACATACTGGTCAATTATTCAGCCTCATTCCTTGCCTGAGCATGCTTACATGAGTGCCAATTGTGTAATGTTTTGTTTCCAGTCAACTGTCTTCTCTTCTCAATTAAGGGCATAGACAACCAATTACAACTAAGCAATTATAATATGTTGTTATATTATTCAGCATATGTTTCCTGGCACAATTCCTGCAGGAATTTTGGCAGCACACTTTGCTTAACTTCCTTTAAACAAAGTGACTCGCTCTTCTACACACTGCTACTAATCCATGTCACAGACAGATGATTCCTACACCAGACATTCAGAACTTAGTTCCTTCAGAACCAATTACCACATCAAGGCTGACAAGATCCTTTGCAGGATCCCATGAATGATGCTTCCGAGCTGGCTACAGCAAGTAATTGAACCTGTAGAACTGTCAGGAACTTCATAAGCTTCACTGTCTTCTCCCACAAACACGTAAATATAGCAATATTCAGACAGATTTAGCCTGTCATAACCAAAAAGTGGAAAAGTGGCACTTAAATGACAAGTCTCATTTTGAAAGTTCAGTTATGCAGTTTAGCTTGTATTGGTATAACCTTGGTTTAGGCTGCAATATTATGGGCAAATACCACCAATGATGGACAATAATATTTGCAACATTTATTGATCTGACTCAGCGGTCTCTGTCCCAAAAAGCTCTTCCCTAGCACGAATGGAGCAAACTATTCTGCCAGGGAGTCTCCTATCAGCTCCACCGATCATACCCTAAACATTGCCGCAGCAAGCAGCATCTGCCCAGAAATCCAGGTGCAAACCTGCTAAACCAATGGAACCTGGAAGCAGCTGGCCACACCGATGTATCTGAGCAACGAGCAGTGCAGATTGCAATTAGCAGGCTGCCCAGTGGAACAATAAGCTCTGTTCACCTGGACTACAGATGCTGGAGAATGCAGGATCCGGTTTGCAGGCCAGGGTATGGAGCCAGCCAATCTGACTGAATAGTAACCATCCCATCAGTAGGATGTTTCCACTTTGGGAGGGTTGATTTAAATATTTCAAGATCTCACTGTTGACTACTGAACCACTTTATCCATAAAGATAAGGTTCCCTAATAAAAGGCCAAGTATACTTTCTCTTCATTGAAGATAGTACAAGTCCTGTTTTTATCCAGATTAAAATCTACATCAGAAATTCAGACACTAGTAGAATGAGTAATTAATACAAATGCTAATAGGCAGAGAAAGACATTGACCGGAATTCTCTTGATCCTCTCTTACTGTCTCCATCATCTAATCCTGAAGAGGTCCAGAATGTTCCAGAAACTCATATTGGAGAATGTTCCAATGTTGAATGTATTTGACATACATAATTTTGCTTTCAATATGACTTCTAGCCAATCAAGTCAATTTACAACACTTTTTAATGTGGGTTATGTGTACTTTCGGTTTTAATTTCTCCCCATTTACAAATAAATAGAACTAAGATAGCATCCAAACTAATGTTTTTTTGTCATCAGAACCCTCATAAATAGGAGGTACACTACCTCTGTTTCTGCAACACTACCACTAGGATGTGTCAGATATATTCAAGGCACATGCTTCCTGGGATAGTCACACACCCCTCCCCCCAAAAAAGCTCAAAAAAGTTACATTAACTTTGAAACTGCTTAGTTTGACTTTTATTCACTGCAAAATTAGATAATGTTCTGAAACAATGCCTTTTGAAAAAATATCAACAGAAAAAAAACAGTCTATACAGAAAGCTTCAACCTAAATTATCATTATTCATGTCATTAGCTTCTCCTATCCTTTAGCACTTTATTACCAGGAGCTGGCTTTTAAATATATTAACTTGGGGGGGGGGGCTACTCTTCTGACTCAAACATAGTAATGCTATACTGTTTGTTTTAGATGTAATGCTTTAAGTTGAACAAAATTAAAAGCCAGGGCTTTAAATACATATATTTGCAGACATTCATATTCTTAATTAAAAACCCTCAACTCGTCAGCTTCAAATATATAAGCATATATTTTTGACATATTTTCTTCATTAAGAAAGCTTGTTTTCTGCTGGCCCTTTCCCTAAACATGCTAAAGTTCAGGTTAGCTTTTTGGGGAACAGCTCCATTCCAGAGGAGACAACACCAATGACTTGTGGTATCTTTGTAATAACAGGCTTATGTTTGTAGAAGCAAGCACATGAAAGCAAGTGGCAGCATCAGTCCCAAAGCAAGAACAGCACCCTAAATCAAATTTTCTCCAGCCATCTCCACAGACTAAACAAACTAGTTTTCAGCTTTCGTTCACACTGCAGGCAGATATGAACTGACCATGGCCAAAGGTTAACTTCCTGCTTCCTGTTAGCATAAATCTAGTTTTTTTCAACCATCCAGACTGCCAGTAGGCTGCTTGTGCATCACTGTAAGCTTGAATAACATGTAAAAGGAAGAACATATGTGCCCAGGTACATAAACTTAAAATAACGTAAATGGGAGTTCGTGGGGAACAGACACAGGGTTCCCCTGTATCTACAGGTTTACACATCCATGGAAGGTCCCTGGATCAGATTCCCCATGGATACGGGGGAGGGTGCCTCTGTTGGAGTTTTTGTTTATGTCATTTAAACTGGATTCCTTCCAAATATATCCACACTTCTCAAATTTTGATTGTCTTCTAGTTTTGTTTTCTATTTTTAATAAAAGGGCCAAACTTACATACCTGAATCTTTAAATATAGCCTTAACTCCATTATAGTTAAGTGGAGGGCAGGATGCTATTTAAAGGGCCAACAGGTTGCATCCCCAGCCCATAGTTTTGTCTCAGTATTTGAGCCCAGCTGGTGAAGGAGCCTGATGGGAGGGGCTACAGAGGTAAGAGCTATGGAGAAGAAATCACACACATCATAGGAGAAAAGGCAAATTTTACCATGCAAGGATTGAAAATAAAACTGCAGCGCCTTTAATCTATGATGCAATCGCGTGTAAAGTTCTGGTTGCACTGTCTCAGCAAGAGTAATTTGTTGCACAAGTTCAACACAATCACGATGCATAAGTTAAGCAAAATGTAACTGACAGTAGAGACCCGATCTTCAACTGGTACATCAGAATTCAAAACCTGAGTAGTGCTGAGGGTGCAACTCTCATTTTTTCTTTTATGAAGTTTTTATATTAAAAAGAAGGGAGCAAAGTGGAAAGAGGAAGAGATGGCAATAGATAAGAAAATAAGTTTGGAGAGGGAAAACAGTGAAAGAAGATACTATATAAAACATTCAAGGCATCCCATTTAGCAAGTTGAAGTTAATGTGTTTTCCCCCCCCCCCCAAGAACTTTGAGGACTACTACATAACTAGAACTGTTAAAATCTCACTGAATAGCTCATTTACAGTCTACCCTTCTAAAGTGGTATAGAACAGCCATTCTCAATGGGAGCCATATTGTTCTCTGGGGAACCCCGTATGTCAGAAGGTTCAAGTTTTCTTGATGCTCAATAATCTTAGTTTGACAGGGTGGGGGGGCCTTGGAACCTCAGAAGAGCTCCTAAGGGACCACAACAACAACAAAAAAGAACAGATTGAGAATGGCTGGTATGGAACAATGAAGCAAAGAACCTAGTTCTTGAAGGCCAGATGAATGGTATCTTTGTTGTTGTTCAGTCGCTAAGTCGTGTCCGACTCTTCACGACCCCATGGACCACAGCACGCCAGGCTTTTCTGTCCTCCACTAGCTTCTGGAGTTCACCCAAATTTGTGTTCAATAATTCCCATGATGTCAATGTTTAGTCTTGACATCTCACATTTGACCACATCTAGCTTACCTTGATTCATAGATCTGACGTTCCAGGTTCCTATGCAGTATTGGTTTTTGCAGCATCGTACTTTCCTTTCCTTTCACTGCCAGACACATCCACAGCTGATAAGCTTCCTTCCAGTTTTGGCCCAGCTACCTCATTCTTTCTGGAGGTACTTGTATTCGTCTTCTGCTCTTTCCTAGCTCATCTTCCAGTGTCATATCTTTTAGCATTTTAATACTATAGTCCATGGGATTTTCTTGGCAAGTATACTGGAGTGGGTTACCATTTCTTTCTCCAGTGGACCACGTTTAGCCAGAACTCTCTACTATGACCCATCAAGGGTAACCCTACATGGCATAGCTCACAGCTTCATTGAGCTAAGCAAGCTCCTTCACCACGACAAGGCAGTGATCCATGAAGGGGAAATGACATCTTGCATGTCTCTTAAATCCGAAAATGACAACTACTCAGGATCGTCAAACCATTACCTTTTTCAAACACTCTTTCCATAACGCAACATTAGCAACACGTACTTAATAAACAGATGATGCATAGGTTTGTTTTTTTTAATCAATCTGAAGTTCTACAAGGGGTACTTCAAAAACCAAGAAAGCTCTTGAATAGCAATAGCATCCTCAAAATACTTGGTGAATAAGTGGTCAAGGTAAAGGATAATGGGGAGTCTAAACTAAGCAATGGAGCAACTATAGCAGTTGGAAAAAAACAAGGGTTCTATAAAGCCAGAGAGGTATGGCTCAATTAACTACTGGCAACTACTATCACAGTAAATTCCAGAATGGCTACACCTAAGGCCCTATACTTACCACTTCTGAGATTCCAGACCCACCCATCTAGTGAGTCAATATGAAAACCATCAGCTGTTCACAGCTCTCTCAATCATGACACTAATAATAGTTTTCAGGAAGTAGCATTCCAATGAAAGCAGCGATTAATAACCTCATGTCATGGAGGCCAATTACTATTAGGAAGACCAAATGAGTAACAAGGCACAGATTTTCTTTCCATATTAGCAGAAACCAAAACAAGGGTTTCTAAAGTTGCACGACAATCAAACATTTTCCATAAAAATGTGCTTCACAAAAGGTGACAAATTCTTCCCTGGCCCTTTAAATAAGAACCAAACAGTTAAAAGAGGGAGGGGAAGACAGAGAGAGAGGGAGAAAAAGAGAAATCCCCAAGGAAAGAAATAAGCAGCAATGGGATAAAAAAAAGTGCCTTCGGAGCAAAATAAAATATTCAAAATACTTGGATCAAGAGAGATGTCATAGAACAAGAAAGTTCATGCAAGCAAATATGTTTACAGAAGGAAAAGCACAAGAACGCAAACAATTCTAAAGGGAACTGTTTCTTCTCTCTCCTTCTCTCTCTCTCTCTCAACTTGTTTTCTTCCCATTTTCTTATGTGGTATTCCTAAAAATAACTATGAAATATTTCTGCCATGCAAGGGAAAAGAAGGGGAAGAAAAACACAAACACAAGTTATTTTAAAATGCTTTTAGAACAGCGATTCCCAAACTGTGGGTCGGAATCCACCAGTGGGTTGCGAGTCAATTTCAGGTGGGTCATGAAGCACCTAGAATAGCCATATTGAAAATATAGGAAGATCAGATGCTGGAAAAGTGGAGGGTTGTGTAGGTTTTTCTTTCGCTTGTGTCAAGGTGGTAAATAGGCTTTTTTTTCTTTTTGATTCACATTGCTGTTGGAAAATGACCAAGAAATAACCCAACTTATTGCTGCTTTCTCAGGAAAGATGACTGCACTTCCAACCATGACATCACTTCTGGTAAGTTCCGGACATTCTAAAAAGTAGAGCCTGGTGCTAAAAAGTTCGAGAACCACTGTTTTAAATGGCACTAATTAGGGGGCAATAGTTCATGTACACAGTATATATAGTTTATTGCTTTCCTGCTCTATTCCTTCATTGACTCCAGCTGCAATGCTATGCACACTACCGGGAACATAATCTTTTTGACCAGTGAACACGCAGAGGATTAAGCTGTCTGCATGGCTATGTATGTCTGGAGAAGCAGACGAACAGTCTGAGCTAATATTCCATATTTTCTATTCTGTGCATTTCTATTGTATCTGAAATAAAACATGAAGCAGCCTTGGACCATTGGACCATCTAGCTCAGCATCTTCTCCTGCCTCACCTGGAAATGCTGGGAATTGACTTTGCCATGAAATCTTGTGTGCTCCTGCTGATTTATAGCCCTACAGCACAGGGAGATGCAAGAATTCATATTTTGAATGTTATCGGAGATACAAGGAACAGCAGAAACCAACTTCCATAGACAGAAAACAGAAAGGGAAATATTCAGACAGGGCTGGTCAGCCTGCAATGACCAGTTGCCTTTTTATTCCCCAACTTGAGATAGAGAAAGGGACTCTGATGGAGGACTGGGCTGAGAAGTGCTGCGCCAAGTGAACAAAAATCCCAAAACACTAAAACCGCTATTTTCAACCTCTCTCATTTCACAGCACACTGACGAAGCAGCGCAATTGTCATGGTACACCACCAATTTTTTGATACTTGACAAGGCACACTGTGCTGCGGTGGGAGTACTCACATTCCACAGTCGCCCTGCTAATAAATGACCATCCCCCAAACTCCTGCGGCACACCTACAGACCATTTGCGGAACACCAATGTGCTACAGCACAGTGGTTGAAAATTGCTGCACTAAAAAGAAAAAAAAACATGCTTTAATTTAAATTCTATACTGAAGCCTAATTTCCTACCTAAAAGAAAGAAACCATGATGAAAAGCCATCTGATTTCTAAGATTAAGCATTCTGGGAAAATAGGTCATACATTGGTTTGGCTGGGCTGTCTGAGGGATATGGAGCAGAATGTCTTTCCATGCTGGGGTCCAGATGATAGGGTTGCGACCCAGAGAACTAGAAGCAAAAAGGTGGAGAGATTCTTCCTAAAAGGAAGAAGCAATTGACTACAGGAAATGTACAAAGGCCCAAGAGATGTTTTAACAGGCACCTGACTTAAGATAAATCTTTCTATTTAGGCAGCACATGGTATTTAACCATGTAAACACAACTGAAAAGAAGTCCGTATGCACAGTAGGACGGATCAGTTATTTTTCAGTGATCTGTGAAAAGAAAATGTTTTTAAAATGTCAGGCAGCGCCTTCCCACCAGAATAGCATGGCGCCACATGCCACTCCCAGCTGCCATGCTGGCATCAGTAAGCCTCCTCTGGGTGACAGAAGCAACTCAGGATATTCTGGAGTGGCTCTACAAGAGCAAAACTGTTAAACCCATGCTATGGTGACAGGGATGCCGTGCACTGTGAGACAGGACGTGCGGTGAGAGAGAGAGAGAGAGAGAGAGAGAGAGAGAATCTGGGTGGAGTGCAGCCAGAGATTTTAAACCTCAGCTGCAGCCTACGATGAGGTGGATGGGGCTCGACCTGAGGGCTGGACAGAGGCTGTACTGGGAACTGGGCACAGTGGAGCAAGACCTCGCGAATGGCCCTGCTTGCTAGGAGGAGAGCAAGAGTGCCAGCAAACTCCTCTACCTTTCCCTCTTCCAGAACAGAGCTGGAGGTGGGCTCTAAAGCAACCTTCTTTTTCAAATATACTGTAAATAAGAGTGAATTGTTAGATAAAGACTCAGGGCACCATCCTAAACTGAGTTAGGCCAGCATAAGCTAAGCCAGCAAAGTTTAGCTGGCACAAGGGCCACCATAAGCACATCTGGACCACTCTCGGAGTCAGAGAGGGCAACACACGGGTGTGAGCCATCCTCCCTGACTCTGAGAGTAGTCCAAAAATGCTTTATGGTGGCCGTTGTGCTAGCCAAACTTTGCTGGCTTAGCTTATGCCGGCCTAACTCCAGTTTAGGATTGCACGCTCAGTTAAAAACAACAACCTGATAGCTCAATCCAAACATGGTGCTGCGCTAACAGTCTTCCTATGCCAGCTTCCAAGTGTCACAAACATGCCGTGAAGCAGGTTTGTTCCGACTTGTGAGCCCGCATGCTGGCAAAAAGATGCACCGGCCAGGGTAGATAAGTTTTCAATGGATAGCGCAGGAGGTGGGACAGCACAGAAGGGTTTTCTGGGGGTGGGGAAGGGGCATATTTTTGAGGGGGAGGGTGGAATGAGGACAGATCAGGACCAAGCGGGAGTGAGATTGACTGTGGCAACTAGCACCAAGCCAAGTAGTCCCACAGTGCAGGCTGGAGTGTTACTTGGGATAAGTGGAAACATATTTCCTTACCTGTGTGGATACAGCACAGGTTAGGATTGTGCTGTAAGTTTTTTCTAATAATTCACACTTATTTTCATCCTGACTCTAAGATTGCTCTAAAGAAGGGTTACTGGTAAATATTCTGTCATAAACTACCTTAAAAACAAAAACACATAGTCTTCAAAGTGAGATCTAGTTAATGTTACTGCCTTAGTAATTTGTTGTGAGCCACCCTGAAGGTCCATATGGATAGAGACACAAAACTGAAACACTTCAAACAGAACAGTGGTTCCCAACCTGGGGGGCGCAACCCCTCCTCCCTTAAGAGGAGTCAATGGCAGAGATCAGCAGTGCAGGATGCTTCCAGGTTCTCCCTGCAGCAGCAGCCACTGCCAGGGAGGTAAGAAACATGTTTTTACAGGGCTTCTTACCTCCCTTTCATTGGTAACATGGAAAACCCAGAAGCAATGGGCACTATTACTACAGGTCCTGAGAAGGTTCCAACTCCTGCCTTACAGACGTGGGAATCACTAAAATAGAAAAAGAATATACAGTATTTAGAAGCTTCTTTACATATGTGTTCATCAGCATCTAACACTTTCCATAATTAAACTATATAGATCTGGAGCTATGAAAAAGCAAGCATAGCATTGTTGTTTTCCTTGGAGTAAACTTCACAGAAAGGTTCAAAAAAGTTAGGTGCCTATAAGTCAGAAAATGTTTAAAAAAGGCATTTCATACATCTCCCAATATACAAATGCACAGTAAAATATCTTAATATTCATCTTCTTCTAATCACAATCTTTCCTCATTAAGACATTCTTTAAATTCCCCACTAGTTAAGCCACAGATTTCAAAAATAAAAAAAATCTTGACATTGCTTTATTACTTCCTGCTGTAAACATTAATGCCCCCCAAGGTACTGAAAGATAAGACAAACGAACGAGACAGGAGCTTGAAGAAATATGGTTTTACAGGCTTGTATCTTTCTGGTGAAGGCTCACAGACTATATAAACTAGCCAGATGCTTCCAAGCAGCTGTTGTGTAACCATAAGGGCTAGACGCTAGTGATGTATGTCAGATGCAGTACATGCTTGGAGAATCATTTAATGAAAGAAAGGTACATCTCCAAATACTGAAAGAATTTCTCATAATGTGCCTCTCAGTCTAAGCCAGTAGTTTCCAAACTCCCTTGGAGCTTAAAAACCATTGTAAGTGCATGTAGGGAAGGACAGCAGGCAGCAGCGCGATCCCCAAGATGACAGGAGTGACAGGAGTTTCTATCTACTTACCAATCGAAGCGCTGTTGTCCTGGGGTGCATCTGCAGGGCTCCCCAAGCCTCCAAAAACTATGTTTTTTAAAAAAGATTGCAACGCGCTTCTGGTTTCATGAACGCAAAGAGGAAATGTGTCTCAGTCTTCTTCTTTTTTTTTAGTTTTTTGAGGTTCCCTGCATCCCTAGGACGACAGTACTTCAATCGGTAAGTAGATCGAAGCCTCTGTCGCGCCAGCAACGTGATCCTCAGGATCGCGCTGCCGCCTGCTCCCGTCCCCGGCCCTTAAGGGGACAGGGCCATAGATTCTCTGGGTGGGGTGTCTTCTCCTCCTCAAAGTCATATTCCTATCAAAATCTGACCATAAAATTGAAAATCTACATATCAATGTTCTCACAGAAATACAAATATTTCTCCAACCTCTGTATAGTCCAGGTCATCCCCTGTGGTCATCTGGCAGTTTTACCACCATCCAAGGTGAAGGAGATGACAGTGAGAAACAAGGTCTTCTCTGTTGAGGCACTGCATCTCTGGAACATGCTTCCAGAGGATTTTCGATCAGCCCCATTTGATCAAAGCATGTGGATTTCATGCCAGAGTCATTCTACTGGAACTATAGTGTCGTCAACAAATATAGTTTCTTTATTACTTTCAGTGGTAACAGAATCTTCAAAGTCACAATACATTGCTTTGCTTCCTGCCATGCATGCCATTTAACCACAGATTCAAACAGAAAGCCCTAAAGTCAATGTTTGACAAAGGATCCTGTACACTGTTTCTTTAAAGTCTAACCAAAACATACATGAGAGATTATGACTGCTAATAGAAGGAAGGTGGGTTCCTTCACACAGCCTTTTAAAATATCTATTTCTTTATCAAATGGTGGTGCACCAGCTGAATTTGGTTACCTGCCATTCCTTCAATAGCCATTTTCTGGTCATTCAAAATGCTGCAGACAGATTGCTAATGGAGGCCTCTCAATTGGAGCATCTTACTCCCATGTTCTTTAGAAACAATTATGAATGGTATGAAAGAACATGGATTTAGTAAATCCTAGAAAGGACACTACTAAACACCAAAAAAGAATAAGGCTGCAATCCTACACACATTATCTTAGGAGTAAGCACCATGGAATCCAATGAAGTTTGCTTCTGGATAGATATGCATAGGATTGTGATGTAGGAGAATTTAGGCCCAAATTCTATCCAACCTTTTTGGTGCTGATGCAGCTGTGCCTACGGGATGTGCGATGCATCCTAAGGTGGGACAATAGTCACAGAGCCCTCCTCAAGGTAAGGCAATATTTGTTCCCTTTCCTGGGGGTTGCATTCTCTGGGAAGTCAGATGGGACTGGGCTCTCTTTCATAGAGAGACAGTGTGACTACACACAGGATATCATATTCCATTCCTCAGGACCATTGTGAAAATTACTGTGTGCTTATGAGGCTGTTAAAAAGGAAGTCCTGTAGGGAAAAAAACATGTCATAAGTCTTGTGTACACAGAAGAGGAAATGCAAGGAATCTTCAAGGGCGTATTACAGGTTAAGAGGTGACAAGTTTACAACAATAGTACCAATCTGCAGTAACATGACATAAGCAAAGGGCTTGGTTGTCACACAACTCTATCATTAGATTAGAATGGCCAAGTCAAATGTATCAATATCATCAAAAAAGAAAAAATGCTTCTGTTAGGGTAATTCCTAAAATATATCATCAAAACAAAATATATCTGGAAAAAGGTTTTACTTCACAGAAAAAACCTTTCAAAGCTTTAAATCCACATATCATATACCCCAACCTTTTCCTTCATTATTGTGAAGCACTGTAACATTTTTTGTCATTTACAGTATTTTAGTATTAATGAAGTAGTGTCTGTTAAGTATAACACTGAACAGATTTAGAACAAACAGAATGATACAGTGAAACAGTTTTCATTCCAGTTCCACCTTCTTAGCCAGATGTATGAGTTGCAGTCAAGTGTTGAATTGATTTGTTGAATTGTTCAACTAGCAGAGCAACTTTGTACAATTGCACCATAAGGTATTGTGCAAGTCAGATGAAGGCAGGACAGGGGCGTGGCAACATTAAGCATAATCATGTATCTACATCAGCAGGGCCAGACCACCCGCCTCTTGATCTGGTAATGTTGCAACTAGGGAACATAACTATTAATTTATAAAAGGGCACCAACCACCAAGATCCACAATCGTGATAACTCACAAGTTTCAATTCCATCCTGCCACCCAGTATGATACAAATATGTACCACTGGACACCCACCCACATATCTACTGACTACAAAAGGAAAGAGAATAGGAAAAAGGCAGAAAGAAGGAAGAAAACACTGAACAAAGGGGCCTACACAAAATACCAGGCCACTAAAGAGCCTTGGATGGTAATTAAAATAAGTCAACTAGCTTGCTCTAAGCAAATGCTATGGCAGTCCCTTGTGGCAATTCATAAGATTTGGAAGATGGTGTTCTCTAAAAATGGAAGTCTTATAGATCACATCTCAGGCCTGAAGTAGATATCTTCAGATCTTTTGAAAAACAAGCAACATGCACTGAAGGTTTTACATCAATTTTTCTTCTGCTCTTTAGCATACATTCCAAACTTGTATTATTCATGTATTTGAGCCTCAGTTCCAAGAGAACTTTCCTATAAACTAGAAATTGCAAATGTTGTCTAAGGTAGCATTCAATTACTCCAGACCTAGAAGACAACGTACACTTCACCCTCGAACCAGGGAAACAAAAGTGTATTCTAGAAGTAAAGTATCTACCATACTTGTTATATAAACCACAGCCAAATCAATTTCCACTAACCAGTAATGGGTATTTACTGTATAAATGCACATATACTATTTTAAAAAAAATCTGTCTCAACACAATCAACACAAATGCCACCTGGAACATAGGACAAAAGATTAAGAAACTCTCAAAGTTACAGAATTAATAAAGACAACACATCCAAGAGTTTTCCTTTATCCACCAAGATGCATATGCAATAGTAAAGACACATTTAGTTATACAATATGCACATAGGTGTATGGATTTACATACAGTGAAATCAACTATGTATACTTTTTCCAAGTAGAGGGCAAACAGGACAGTGATCCTAGGTGACTGAAGTCCAGAGTTCTAGCCTATTGTTTTATTGAATTTATGACATGTTGAATTTTTCCACATTATGATTGCATCTTCCTGGTTTCAGAACATATTAAAATACAAGCATATGTTTGTATACACAGAGTTGTGAACAACACAAACTAAATTGCAACAAATTATACAAGCACTTCTGGGATGCCACTGAAATCCATTGACACAAAACAGAGAACCATTCCAAGGTAAACAAGCCACAGTACCCATAAAATAATCACATTTTGCCTACATAAATCAACCTCAAACACAGGATGGGGATATGAAATTAGAAAGTCACTGACAGCACCTGAAGCATAGTTGGACAAGTATCACATGTGCAGTTATAGCACTTCCCAAAAGAAAGCAGGGCTTTAAGTGGCATTCATTCATCCATTTCCCAGCTACAACTGTTGCTATGAAGAGGGTTGGCATGCAAAGATCTTCCAATCACCAGGAAATCTATTCCTGTCTATGGAAACTCCTTTTGGCGTTTGTAAACCTTGTATTGTATGCTCAGGAAAGCATGTCCGTAGAGACCCAGTTTTTTAAATTAGTTATTTACATGGCAGTAGGAAATTCAATTTGTGTTTTCAATTTATGGAAACTCCAACAGGGTAAGGAAAACGACTTTATTAGCATTTGCCAGTCTTTAGCAACTACATAATAATCAATGATGACCACCAAATAAACTTTCGATCGCGCCATCACTAATGCAAAGGAGGGCACGCAAGAAAGGAGCCTGAGGCTTTCCCCCTCTCTTTACACGCTCTCGCGGACGTGACTTTCTCACACTTTTGCACCTCAGCCAGGAAACGCCAAAGCTGTTTGCAAGATGCGCCGCTAGCCGCCCTTTCTGCCCCAAGAAACGGATTTGCGGCAGCCCGAGCTGCCGATCGCGCCTTGGGCGACAGCAAGCAGCGCCTGCAGACCTTGTAGGGGCAAGGAAAGCTCTTGTGGTATGTCTAAGGGTGGACTTTGCAGCCTGCTCAATCATCCGCCTTGGCAGAAGCGCTGCCAAATGGGTTTACACACACCAATTCCCCCCTCCTCCACCGTCCCCGATCCCCGCCTCCTTTGACTCACTCTTGGTGGCGGCTATGAGGTTCTTGCCATCCTTGAGCAGCTCCTTGATAAACTTGTTCGTTTTTTCCAGCTCCGCTTCGTGGGCTCGGATCCTCTCGCGGAACCAGGGGCTGTCCAGGTAGCAATCGCTGAACTCCAAGGGCTGCAGCCCCATGGCTGCGGCGGCGGCGGCGCGCGGCTACAGCAGGGCACTCTCGGCAGCTCCTCTTCGCGAGGCGCTTCCAACCACAGCAAGCGCCGCCGTCTCCTCCTCCCTTCTCTGGCCCAGACCGGCTCCCCACAGCGCCTCACCAGGGCAAAGGAGGCGGCAGAGCAGCACGCCACCCCCCTCCCGCAGCACAGCGAAGCCGGGCGGCTTCGGTGGCAACGAGCGCGCCAAGGAGGAGTGGGTCGCTCCCCTGCCAGAAGGAAGGCAGAAAGGACGAGAGAAAGAGCCGGGCGTCGCTCTTTGCAAGCCTGGGAGGCGCCAGGCGGGGGGAGTCGAACCAGAAGTGGGGAACCCGCGCAAAGCTCCGGTGGAAAGTCTCGCTCCGCTGCCGAGCTACAGCGGGAAACAATCCCAGCGCGCTCCTGCCCGTATCCCAGCCCGCTCCGGGTAGGGAAGAGGAGGGCTCCGCCCCCAGGCACCCAAGCCCCGCCCCAGAGCCCACCCAGTCCCTGCCTTCGCCTGCTCCTCTTCCCAGTGGAGACGCGGCCAGCGGCGACCTTCTGCCTCGGAAGCTCCTCCTCGCCGCTGTCCAGGTCTTGCAACTCTCACGCTCCGGCTGGTGGCGAAGGTCGCCTCCCCCGGGCGCAGCCAAGCGCGGGAAAAGCTTCTCCCCCTGACGCCAAGCTCTCCCCCACCAATCTTCTAGCGACCAGTGCTCGTGTGCATTGTCTTCTTCTGGGCACATTCACGTCCGCCGCCGACACACAGCCCAATCTTATGCATGTCTACTCAGTCCCTTTGTTGTCAATGGGACTTACTCCCAAGTAAGTGTGGATAGGAATTGTGGCTTTAAGTCAAATGCGACCTTCATTCCTAGTCTTTTAGTATCCGGTGTGTTTTTGGTGCTGTTTTTATCCCTCTCTTTTAAAACCTATACTTTGAATTGGGTTTTTCCTTTTTTTTTAAATTATTATTACTGTATACTGTATTACTGTATAGCTGGTGTAGCACAGTGGATCAGTCATTTTGAGGATAATTTTGCTACCCGGAAAAATACGTTGTCCTGTATTGTGCAGCTAAATGGCATGAGCCGCTCAGGCAGCAGACCAGCTTCTGTCAACTCTAGCTGTGTAATCCTATGCAAGTTTATTATTTATTTTAAAGATTTGTATTCCGTCTTTCCTTTGCAGGAGCAAATGCTCAAGGCAGCCAACAATATAGAATCAAAAATGAACAATATGTAAAAAAAAGGTTTGCAAAAGAAAAAAGAGGGGGCAGTAGCTCTTTAGAATAAGGAAAACTACAAAAACCAAGCTATAGAATCACAGGGGACAGATGACACATCACTGTTGTTGGAGTGGATCCCTGTGGATGATCTCGTGGTGTCCCTCCGAATGAAGGCTCCTGCTCGGCATGTAACCTGAAGGAAAGAATCTAGTAGTCACCTTTCCGCAATGCGGACCCTCTAACTGGACAGCGAATGAAATTAAGAAAACACCAGCACTGGATTTGATGTTAAATTGAAGCTTCAAAAAGCAGACTTTAATTAAAGGACACAAGCAGCAAAATGCACAGCCCCGAAGGACTGGCTTGTGTCAAGATCTTACATTTGGCATGGCATTTTATAGGTTTTTAACAATGTAATCTGTTGTTATCAATCCTTCCTCCTAAGGAGGAAGGGGATTACAAAGGCCCAATTCCATGTTACAAGAAGTTTACAGAAATGCAAAAAGAGCAAACACTTAATTTCATCAAGCAATACAGATACAATGGGGTGCAGCAAGGTGTGTAGATTCAAGGTGGGCGGCTTCTTAGCAGAGTCTGAAAAGAATTGTCCAGGTGAGCCTAGCTCCTAGGCAGATAAGAACTTGATTTAATTTCAGGCAGGACTTGTCGTTGTATACACCTTTTGTCAGAGACCAGATTTGCATTTTTGAGGGGAAAGGAGACTTACATATGTTTCTGGCACCTGGTCTTAATATAACTCTCAGGATGAGATCCAAAATGGAGTTAGGTCTGTATATGTGTTTGGGAAAGGGAGGGTGTCCACAACCTTCCCCCCCCCCATGATATGGTCCTATGACATCCTGGTCTGACCTTCCCCTTTCCAAGCCCTGCATTATGTGCATCTGACCATTGACCATCTGACCATTGAGCCAGAGGCAGATCTACAGGGAGGGCAAAGCTCTAAGTGTTGCAAGAAGCCTTACTGTGTCATGTAAATTCCTCCTCTCCCTGCTATAGCCAGTAAGCAACGCCAAGATGTTGCTGTTCCCTGTGAGGATTGGCTAAAACGGTGCAGGAGAGGAGTGATTTCCACTGCAAGGTAAGGCTTCTTGCAAAACTTAGAGCTTTGCCCTCCCTTAGATCTGCCTCTGCATTGAGCACAGCAATGCAAGTGTTTCCTGGAGGGCCAAAATAACCACAGTGGGGTACAGAGCCACATTAAGGAGGCTCTCAACAGTTGGACTCCAGCCAAGAAGTGCTTCCCACCAAGAATTACTGCTGGCCGCTTACTAGACATTTGAACACCTTCTACAACAACACAAACACAAGAAGGAACATAAATGTTTTGAGACCCTACCAAAAGGCCATGAGGGAGTAACAGTGCAGTGCCTTGCATGGTTCAATGACTTCATTGTATATAAGTGCGTATAGGCCTGATCCTATGCATGTCTACTCAAAAGTAAGTCCCATTATAGCCAATGGAGCTTACTGCCAAGTGTGTATAAGACTGTAGCCTTACTCCCTTATAAGTGTGTTTAGGATTGCAGTTCCAGTCCATCTCAAGAAGGGGAACGTGGGAACACACAGTAGCTGCAAATATACTTTTACTGTTTGTTGCCCCAGAAAATACATCACTTTTATCTTGTGCATGACAGTAAACAACATAAGCCATGCGCCAGACTAGACATAATGGAAAGCTAGGTCACTTAGTTGGCCAGAATAAGGAAGTAGATCTGAGGTAAGTTTCCAGGACAAACTCAAGGTTGCAACAGTGGAGGACTAAAATAGCAGCTGAAGTTGATTCTGTTCTTCAATTGTACAGGTCTGAGCCTGACCTCCATTTTTAAACAATGGTTAAAACATTGGACATTCATTACAAGAGTGCTTTTCTTGCCTTTACAGCCTGAGTCCAAGGGCGTGCCTCCTCCACATGTATCCACCCACACATTGAGATCTATTAAGGACTGGTTATTCTAAGAGCGTACTTCTGAAAAAAAAAATTACTGGTGACTGCCCAGAGTGCTATTTCCAATAAACACAAGATTGTGCAACTAGTTTACCACAAGAATAGTGCTGTTCTGTGCATATCTTCTTGAATGTTAAGTCCCTTTGAATTTCATGAATTTTACCAATTTTTTTTCCTACTAGGCCAACATGGCTACCTGCAATTTTGGTGTCTTTTAAGGTCCATCTAAGCAGGTCTTGAACGTCTTTTTTATTCATTCAACTATTTAAATCATCAATCAAGCAATCCATACTTATATACCGCCTTTCAACAGGAAGTTCACAAAGCAGTTTACAGGCAAATGGTAATAATAAAAACGTTAAATGGCTCCCTGTCCTAAAAGGCTCACAATCTTAAAAAAGGCAGACCACCAGCAACAGCCACTAGAAAGATTGCACATGGGTGAAGAGGGACAATTACTCTCCCCTTGCTAAACACCACTTGAAAAAGAGGAACACCACTTGAAAAAGTGCCTCTTGCCCAGTTAGCAGTGGTACCTATTTATGTGACCTATTTATGCTGAAATAGTCAAGGACTCATTCCATATGATTCAGTAAGAGCACACAGTGCTTTACAGATACTTGTCTTTCAGTGCCACAGATAAGAGTATTTTCTTCTCTTTTCAACACAGACAAGTATATTTTCTTCTCTTTTCTCTGGAGAAAAGTCTTTGCAGGAATAATTTCTGTCCCCCAACTATTGTACTGTTTCCTTGTTTCATTACAAGCACTTTCCATGGGTGCTAGGTTAGCAAACTCTTGAAATGTATGTAAACAGTGATATCTAGAAATTCAAATCCTAAACAGCCTGCAATTCTGGGAATAAATCTCATTGAACATAGTGGTGCTTAATTATAAGTAAACATGTATACATCCTATAGGATTGCACATTATCAGTGTCATAATTTTGTTCTTGGGGCCAACTGGGTCAAGGTAACGAGCAAGCCTTTGAGTTCCACACTACTCAGGTTGAGTCTAAAGACAAAGAGCTGGGAGAAGATGCTGATGGGTGCGGCAGAAAAGCTCCGGTCCGTTCTCTGTAATATTGCAAAACACACACCCTCTTCCTTTTTAAAGCTGATACAAAAAATGTAGACTCTTCCACCACCCACTATCAACCTTTTTCTCCATCTCTCATCTCCCTCTTTCTTGTTTAAGCACAGCCAGAAGAAGAGGTCTGGAAAACTAAAGTTTCAATTCATGTAATATTGTCTTTAATAAAGATAAGCCACTATTAATGCTTTGGGGAATACGTGGGCATAGACGTTTTGAGTTTTTGTTTTAATGATGAATCAACACGGCTACCGGAGTACCGCTGTCAACTTTTCATAAATACAAAAGTTTACGGCAGCAGCCGCTTCGTCTCTTTTCTCGCTCATGCGCAAACCATCGGCGGGGAGGTTATGCACATGCGTAAAAAGGGAAACACTTGTATGACTTGATGCCAGTCCCTCCCCCCCGCTCAAGTGTTTACGTCATCAACAGAATCTTCAGGTCCACAAAGGACTCTGCAAGCCCCAAAAGGTTAGATAACGGGAGAGGACATGCCTTAAGAAGAAATAGGAGCCAAGTGAGGCCAGGGGGCGGGCTTAGCAGCCATGTTGGGATACTCAAAACAATCCTTATTCCAAGCATTTCAGATTGCTTTACTCGTACTGTTTAGGACTGAATAGTTTACTCCTGAAATAAAAACTTACGAAAATAAAAACGTGTGATCGTGTAGAAACATCATTGGTAACCTTATTATGATTTAATATGCAATTACAAGGTTAAATTCCTCATAATTATATTACTGAACATACCGGACGAAATGCTACTTGCTGTCTATTTAAACTCGGATTGCACTGTTTTCACAGACTCATTTTTTGAAATCTACACAACCAAAAATAAAGTGTGAACGGGAAGGAAAGAAAAAAAGGGGGAGGGTGGGCAAAAATTAGATAAATATATCGGAAAATTTCATTAAAATCTCTTCATAACACAAGTAGTTGTCAATATGAGAGTAATTCTTTTTTACTTCTAGACTATTAAGAGTATTTTTTTAAACTTCTACACTCACCCCTCCCCATAAAACAAATTCTGTTAATGTTCAGAATTTCAAAAATATTACAGTAGAAAAAGGAAGGTGGGGAAAAAAGTGTAAACGGGAAGGGGGAAAAAAGGAGGGGGGGAAATATTTTTCTTTTACCTTCTAGACCATTAACAGTGGGTGTCAGAAAATGGTGAATAAGACTGCTAGGAACAACAAGAAATTACACAGCTTCAAAAATTCTGTACTCACTGAACGGTAGTTTTATTGAACCGATGTAATATGAATACATGAATCATTCCGTGGAAATTAAATCCCATTTTTCGTACAGCGATTCGTGCACCCATATGCAGAACACGCAGGCATTATTAAAGAGGTAGATATTAACACGTGCACACGTGCAGGGAGAGTTTTATTAGTGAATTCGCGGCAATCCTTCTTGGCGGGAAAGATCTGAGTCAGCCATATTTGTTTACCCATGGCTTCAAGAAAATGATATCATGTCGTCTCCTGTTATCTAACCTTTTTGGCAAGCCCTTCCCTATCGACGTTAATCCTGTTGATGCTGTGAAGTATCTCGCGATACTTCGTTTCATTTCGCCCCAATGCAAGATGGTGGCTTTTAGCTTCCGTTGACCTAGCTGGCGGTGCAACTGCAAACGTCGCCCGGAGGGATCGCTGAGGTGACTGAACGGGCAGCTGCGTCTGCCACTCGCGTTGAATGTGCCTTTTTGCTTGCCTCGTTCGGTCTCCCTGCACGCACCGTATATCCAAGCCCGCAGCATCCCTTCCCGCTCCGTGGCCTCTTTGTGTGAGCGGGTTGGCTGGCGCACGCTGAGTTTCTGCTGCCAAGTGTGCCTGGTGGATGCTCCGTGCAGCAGAACACGTTGGTTTTTGGGAAACGGGATGATGTGCGACGAATGAAATGTGCACGTTTGTCGTCTCCCAGTACACTTGTTTGGGGGAAACTGTCAGCTTAGCAGCTGGCTGCATTTTCATCATCTAAGGTTGCCAACTCTGATTGAACCCTATTCCTGGAGATTTGTTTGTTTGTTTCCCCAGCGTGATGTAATGTTTGAACTTACTAAAAAGCTCTGTGAAGATCAACAAGCTTGATTTCTCAGTAGTCCCTTAGAGAGCAGTACTAATTACTTGAGACTTCAGGCCAGTCCTGCTTGGTTGATAGCAGGATTGTGCGCCCAACTACAGCTCTATGGCTAGGGGTGGGGTTTTTTTTTACTGCATAAAAACACAAAACACTGCTTTTTGGTGTTTAAGATTACTTTTCCAATTAGAAATAATACCGTGGCTGCATCTGCTGACACTATATCACCAATATCATCTACCTAGTACACTTCTAAAGTACTTAAAATTAAGAAAAAGGAGAACTTGGAATGAGGATGTAGAATAAAATCACATAATACTGCAATTTGCTATTTTAAGCAATTTTGGGGAAATATCAACAAAAAATGCACCCCTACCTAAGGCAGTAGTTACCATGAGTCCTGATAGTATCATGTGTACATGAAAGTAAAATTTATTTATTATAATGGGATTCATTCCCACCCCCACATGCTTAGGGTTGCAGGCTTGCATCATTATCATAAAAGAAGACCATGTAGGCTTTTGCTGAATGGCATATTGTGTGTATATCCTCTCTTCTTGTATTCTAATGGAGCAGCTCTTTCCTCTATCGCACTCTTCTACCCTCTATTGTGAAAAATAACCTGCAGTTGTCCCACAGCTCATGATGTACCATGCCTCTAGGTTTATACTAATCATTACTGCTAGTATTGACTTAGTATTTTAAAGAGTTTGATTGAAGTTTCTCCAATGTGTTAATGACTTTTGTCATGATGATGAGCTTCTGCACAAATTACTGCATCTATTTACGTGATCTCTATCCTACAAGTTAACAGCAGCTTACCCCTGCATGCAAGTTCTCGAAACACAAGTTATTCCTTGGTTTATAATAAGAAGTAAACAGTGAAGTTTCCTGTACTTCTGTTTAATTCAGGGTCTTGAGGAAGAGTCGTCATTATCAAAGCAGGAATAATATGAGGTTGCAGAACCTTTCACAAACAAGTTGCAGCCTGGGTTGTGCCCCACTAGTCCCACAATTGCACATCTCTGTTATGAACCAATTTGCATCCAATATTCAACACGCTGTGAACAATCCTTCAAATAGTACCTCTTTCATGACATCTTTGGTGAAATTGTGTCATGAAAAGAAATAACAAATAGATCTGCAAGAAATGTTTCTGGTGTGTGTGTGTGTGTGTGTGTGTAAACTATATGTCATAATATAAATATATGCGTAAACTGAATCCTAAAGTTTGCTTACATTTTCATTTGTTTGTAGCTTTCTTATCCTACAGTAAACCTTGTTTTGCTTTTGGTAGGGAAACCTTATCAAAATGCCTAATAGCAGATCTCGTCGCAGGCACAAAGTTGGACAAGAAGCTGGGAGGCGTGAATTAGTCTCTAGATCTTTACAAAGTGCTCAGCATTGTCTGGTGGAGCAGGACTTTGGAACTGCGTATGCACACTATCTGTTAGTACTTAACCTAGCTCCTGAGCTAAAAAGCGATGTCAAGGTAAGAAGTTCTTATTCAGTTGTTTCAGACTGCTAGAAGTATGCATGTGTGCACCAATAGACAGACAATAATGTGCCCAAAGTACATTGTGTGATTCATTTATTCATCAAAATATTTTAATGAATACATTTTTTTCTCTCAACTTGTTATTGATTTATTTGGTTTTCATGCAGGCAAATTTTCAGTTTACCCTTTTTAAGTGGGCAGAAGAACTGGATTCTCTGGCACGAACCCAAGATTTATTTGACTGCTATGAACATGCCCTGGAATTGTTTCCTAATGATGAAGTCATATGTAACAGCATGGGGGAGCATCTTTTCAGGTAGTTGTCCTTGTTGACTTCCAGTATGGCATACAATGCAATTTTTTGCATGATATTCAAAAGTACTGGGTCCCACTATTCAGTATCCAGGTACATGTGTGTAGAGCTGCAGCCTTAGTATTCTAACACAGTTAAGTGGTTCTCAAATCCTTTAGCACTGCAATCTATATATATATATATAAAAGTGAACGTGTGTGTGTGTGTGTGTGTGTGTGTGTGTGTGTGTGTGTGTGTGTGTGTGTTCCAGCATAACTCTGGAATGCCTGGAACAATTTACACCAAACTTGGTACACATATGCCTCACGATCTGGAAAGAAATAGTGTGGGGGTAAGGTATCCCTAGCACCCCTGGGGTGGGGGTGCAAAGTGGGTGACATGTAAAAATCGAAAATGACCGACATTAGTGTCGAATTCATAGTTTTAGGGGTTGCTGAGATGAACAGTGACACTCCTGATGCCGTGTAAGTCCAAGTTCAGCCCCCATCGGCATGGGGGTTGAGAAGGGGTGCAAGATACAGTGCTTGGAAATAGAATACCCGCAGCATGCTGATGGTGGCGTAGAGGACACCATTTGATTTCAGATTTCAAAACTCATCCCACTTCTAGAAATACTGAGGGTATAAGACACCCCTAGCACCCCTAGGGGTGGGGGTGCGAAGGGGGTGACATGTAAAAATAATAGAAAACGGCCAATATTAGTGTCCACTCCATAGTTTTCGGGGTCGCTGAGATGAACGCTGACACTCTCGATGCTGTTTAAGTCCATGTTCGGCCCCCATCGACATGGGAGGCAAGAAGGTGTGAGCAATAAAATGTCCAAAAATGACCGACATTAGTGTCAAAGCCATAGTTTTCAGGATCACTAAGCTGATTGGTGACAGTTCCAATTACATTTAAGCCCAAGTGTGGTTGAATAGAACAAATAGAACTCTGTAGAACCTTCTGGAAATTTTTAGAAATCATTATGCCCCGGTCTTGGACTCCAATCCAAGGTGTAGTCACTGAATACAAGTCTATCGATACCGTAGTAGATGCCTATGAGGTCGTCAATTTCCCATCAGACTTCCTAAACTCACTTGATCTGGCTGGATTGCCACCACATTATCTTTTACTTACAGTGGGATCTGCAATTTTACTACGGAACCTCGACCGCCAAACCTTTGCAACGGCACAAGGCTGTGTGTCAAGAAGATGCTGGGTACTGTAATTGAAGCGAGTATCTTAACAGGAAAGGGAGAGGGTGAAACAGTTTTTATCCTACGGATACCACTCATTCTGATGGATCTCCCTTTTCACTTTAAGAGATTGCAATTTCCAGTGAGACCTGCATTCTCGATCACGATCAACAAGTCACAAGGCAGTCTATTAAGTACTGCGGAGTGGATTTGAGATCGCCATGTTTCTCCCACGGACAACTTTATGTTGCTTGCTCAAGGGTGGTTTCACCCAAGAATTTATTTATTCTTGTTCCTGGAGGTGAAACTGAAAATGTTGTTTATAATCAAGTTCTGGTTAAATTAATATTATAGTGAATTTGTAAAAGATTTTACTTTATAATTTTTATACTGTACTTATACTTTTAATTACCTGTACATAAAATTACTTCGATTTTACAGTATAGATAGAATTCATTCCTTTTCCTATCTAATAGAAGCTTGGGATACATAAATACCCGGGCAACGCCGGGTAAGGACAAGGTAGTCCGAAATAAACTTGCTGAGCAGTAAGCTTGTTAAAGTAAACATGCATAGGATTGTGTCATATGTATATTCAATTGTACCGTTTGCTAAGTATTTAATTGAATAGAATGCAGATAATTTTAAATACTTTTCCCAACTATAGCTACAAATGTGTTGATATCTTCTACTTTTGCTGTTAACATTTTTAATTTCATGAATATACAATGTATTTTGTAATTCTGATCTTAAGATCTGTTTGCATGACCATTCTGCATGTGGGTGACTAATGTTTTTACCAGCTCAGATTCCACCATGCTCATATACAACATTTACTGAATAGCTTGTCATATACACAAACAATGCTTTGGCCACTGCAATTATTTTGGTTGACTAAAAGACTGCCAAGTTGCAATATGAGCTAGTATCAAACCTTATTCATTTTCACATTTCTCTCTTGCTTTGAACCTGAAGTGGCCTACAGTACAACCAAAATAATCTACCTCCACTTGCAATCCCAGCTACCACGTGTCCCAAAAGAGTGAATGTAGATTTATTTTTCAGACATTTAATATCTAACTTTATGCTTTTTTTCAATTGTGTCGTTTCCCCATCAGAATGGGTTTTAGAGATGAAGCAGCTGCATATTTCCATAAAGCTGTGAAGCTAAACCCTGACTTTCCTGATGCAAAGGAGAATTTTTACCGTGTTGCCAATTGGGTGGTAGAACGATGGCACTTTATCATGCTGAATGACTCTAATAGGAATTTGCTGTATCAGAAAGCTATCCAGAAGGCTGTCCAGTCTGGGTGTAGAAGCATTCTCGATATTGGAACTGGAACAGGAATTCTTAGGTTTGTTGTACATTTACAGCTAATATTTATTTATGAAGAATGCAAAACAGATTATTCAAATTCACTTTGTTTTTCTAGGCCAAAATATACCTAGAGAAATGCATGTTTTGACCCTCTGTGTGTGTGTGTTTGTGTGTGTCTTTCTCACTTGAAAAGCAGTTGTTGGAAGATTAGGAGTGTGGCAAGAAAGGGTTAAATGCCTTCTCTGTGCATGCCATGGTCCCAGTTCTGATCCCCCTGATGCCTGTTTTTTAACTGAAAAAACAACCACAACCTGTGCAGGACCACACTGTTTAACATGATATGTCATTTGGTCCCGAGTCTTACTGCTTTGATTTCATTAGAAAATTGTTAGATCCCAACCAGAACAGACTCTTGTATTCTTGCATCCTTCATAGTGGATGCAAGGAGCATTGAGCATCAAATCTCTCATCATTGCTCTGTTGCAATTTGTCAGCCATCTTACCCCAGCCTACAGTTTCTGTAGTGTTTGAGGCTTTTGATTCCACAGGTGAAAAACTTAGGCAGAACAGCATTAATATATAGGAACTGAAGAGATAAATAATCCACTTATGTCCTGCTGAAGATCTGCCAGTCATGGCTTATTTAGTTGTAACCTGACAAATCTGAATACACTATAATATAATTTTCTAAACATCTGTCGTACTAGTGGATCCCAAATGCTAAAACAAGAATCTTTAAAATAGTTAAATTAAAATTTAAAGTGATTTTTATCCACTTTTTGTCTGAATTTAAAAAACCAATAATTTTTTGTTGAATTCTGTTTCAGCATGTTTGCCAAACAAGCTGGAGCATCTTCTGTATATGCTTGTGAATTGTCAAAGACCATGTATGAATTGGCTTGCGAAGTGCTAGCTGCAAACCACTTGGATGGAAAAATCAAGCTTCTTCATATGAAGTCCCTTGATATAGAAATCCCAAAGCACATATCTGAAAGGTTACTACTTACATTTTATTGTGAAATCATTTTGTTTCAGTATTCACTGAGTTGCGTGGATGGCTTTGTTTTTTCAGCATAACACAACCAGAGTAGCTTGTAATGTAATGCTTTTGTAGTGATGCATTTATGTAGTGTATTAAGTAGTGATACATAATAAGTAGTGATACATTTTATGAAATGTCAAGTTTGGCCATTTAGCTTCTATGAGAGAAGTCACTTCTCTCATGTAGCATGTAGGCTACAATCTTACATGCACTTTCCTGGGAGTAAGTCCCTCTGTACATAATGGGGCTGACTTCTGAGTAAACTTGTGTATGATTGTTCTGTTAATGTGTAGGTTGTAATTTTTACTAACATCTCCACATATTTTCTCCTTTTATTCTTTTTAATATTTATATAAAATTAGTTTCCAGTTGTCAGGTTATGTATGTATTCTCAAAGATATTAAGAGCGCAATTAAATCCTAAACTGGAATTAGGACAGCATAAACTAAGCCAGCAAAGTTTGGCCAGCACAAGAGCCACAATAAAGCATGTTTGGACTACCCTCAGAGTTAGGGAGGATGGCTCATGTCTGTGTGCTGGCCTCTTTGACTCCAAGAGTGGTCTTTTTTTTTTTTTATAAGATGATTTTCTTGATTTTATAATTATAAAGATACAGGAAAAGGATAGTCAGTTACATAGGATGGGTATACATAGGGTTAAACAATAGGAAATTTGAGGCAGTACGAGAGTAACATCTAAATGCAAAAATTAGTAATTTCCGTTATAATATATTCCATCTGAAAGGACATAATCATTATGATTCACCAAACTACATCAATTTTCATTATTCATTCAAATCTTCAATAATTTCAGTAATTTCACAGTTACTTAGCAAACTCAAGCAAGAAAAGTTAATTATACCTATAATTATCTATCTCTAATTTATAGTAAAAGTCAATAAAATAGTAAACTAAAAGGGAAGAACCTACTATATAAAACACAGAAGTAGAATAAACATAAGTGAAGCTGGGAAGTCAAACTATTTAAACTAGCACTCTGTTCATCTCTTCATCTCTATTCATATTGCTTATATTATTTTTCAATCTTAATCTTTAATCTTTGTTACAAAACTCATACTATTAAAATTAAGACAGCCCATCTCAGAAAAAAAAATACGCCATAAAAATAAAGAGCATAAAGATATAACATGACATCCATCACTTCGTAATCACCATTAGGCCTTAATAACATTTTTTTTTCTAAAGTCATATCTTAATGTAAGCTTGAGTTATCACGTACCTTTGTTAAAAAAAGAAAAAGAAAATAATCGCTTAGTTATATAATCTGACGCAAAATTACAAGCCTACAATTATCGCTTTTCAAATCAAGGCTCAATGCTAATTATTTCTTTCTATCACAAATCTCACAGGAGGGAATGAACTTTGTCACCTTTTAATCCTCATTTCTATTTATACCATTTATTCAATTTTTAAATCATAAATTTCATTAATCAAATTTCCCCCGCCCATTTATTATAAAAAGCCAAAAATTATACAAATCATTAAAAATTAACATCTGGTCAAAACCTTCCCCTCTACTGCCACCAGAGGGGAGCCTGCTGACAATAAACACTCTCACTGTATTTGTCAGCCGACCATAAGAATATCTTGTTCATAGTCTCTTTCTCTTAAATCTTCTTAGTTTACAGACAGGGCTGTCCATCTTCAAAAAACAAACAAACAAAAAAAAAAACAGCTTGCCTTCTTAAGCCGTCCAGTTCCATTTCTTATTACACATTCCTCTTGTCCTTCCACAAAGTTCATTTCTCCAAGTCCTTAAACATGCTTCAAACATCTTTCAACTCTGATTGTAGATCTTTCGGTTTCCTTCTCATTAACGCCATGTTAAATCAGTTGCGCAGTAAAAAATTCAAACTTTCTTTAAACATACAAATCAAAATACTCCCTATTTTCGTGTTCTCTTATCTCATTAATAAATCCTCTTGATCTGCAAATAGGACTGTCCGTTTTCAAGTAATTGAGCTCCAATTATAAATCTGCTTCGCTTCTCGACGCCATGTTTAATCTGCTACGCAGCAAAAAATTCAGCATAGAACAGAGTACTTTTTTATTCCATATTTCAGCTTCCCACGCCACATCAAAGCATTTAAAAAAGAAAATAGAAACAGAAGCAAAAAAGAAAACAGCGATGCACTTCAGTGGATATCTTGTGTTGAAGATTAAGCAGGTTTAATTCCACTGACCTCACTGGCCCGCAGCCAACTCTCCAGTGCACTTCACGCCAAGATGTTAAACATTTACGCCTGCACACCACTTCTTCTTCCCACACGATTGTCTTCATTAGGGGGACCTCTGAAGACCTTCCAGAAGCTGTAATCCATCATTCTCTCTCCGGTGTTGTCACTCTCCAAGTCAGAGACTGTCCACACGGTCTGCCAGAAGGCAGAGTCTCTTCTGCTCCCCGGTCACAAGCGAATATCATTCACCTCCGGAGTTGGCCACTATCCAGAGGCTAGATGTTAATGCTTACCCCCAACCCAGTTCTACTACTGGAATTGGGCCCAAACCCCTTGCAGAGATTCAGGAAAGAGCAAAAGCCCCAGCCACTCATAAAAAACGACTGCCATGTTCAAGTCTCTGGCTCCTCCCCCGACTCCAAGAGTGGTCTAACATACTTCACGGTGTCCCTTCTGCTGGTCAACGTTTGCTGGCTTAGTTTATGCCAGCCTAACTCAGTTTAGGATTGTACCCTAATTGTGCAAATCAGCCATAAAGCATAAACAAAGGCTTCTAAAAAGCATGCAGTTAGAAGAAAAATCTTTCGAGTTCTTGCTAAAACATTACAGGCTCTGGGCTGTGCAAGACGTCATCCATTATCACTGTTCTGCAGAACTCGCCACCTGTTTTACTCTGTAAACAGGAGTCAATCCGCAGCTATCTCACACCTCCCTCCATGCAGGCTCTTTAAATGAAAAAGGAAATGCAGGATGCACTAAGGAAGATCCCTGTTTACAGAGCAAAGCGAGTGGTGAGCTTTACAAAGCATAAATGCCTCCTCTTCCTTAGTCCAGTTCTGATTTACATAGAACTTAACTTACATAAGGGAGTCCAGAATAGAACTCTAAAGTAAGTTGGGGAGTGCCTGTATAACTAGTGAGTTTAGAACGGTAGCCTAAATTACTTCACACCAAACTTTACTTTAGAAATGTTTTGTGCCTGCTGTCCTTTAGAATGTGCTAATGTCATTGAGATGAATAATTTCCTATTTACTTACACAAAATTGTTTTGAAACTCTACAAGTAAAGATAATATCAAAGTATTACTCTGCGAATGAGTAACATTCATAGGGTGGGTAGCATGTCCAAGACCATGTTTGAATTGCCTTGTGAAGTGCCAATTCTGGCTTGGAAAAGCTTCTGTTTTTGTTCAAGCAAAGGCAAAAAATCAAGCCCTTGAAAAAACTAGGCTGCCCACCATTTATCAAGTTATTGCATTTTAAATCCTACTTCATTTCCTTTTGCCACTGAATAGTGTGGCTCTCAAAATTCTGGCAAATGAACTGCTTTTCTTTTTTCCTCTGTACATTTTAAACTTTTAATAGAGTTTCCCTGGTTGTCACTGAAACTGTAGATTCTGGCTTGTTTGGAGAAGGAATTGTGGAAAGCTTAATACATGCATGGGAACACTTGCTTTTACCACCAAAGGTAAGCATGTGTGAGCCAACATTTATTTTGTGGTGTGATTTATTTTGTGGTATTCCAGTTACAGAGTTGGGGTGACACGTTGCTGTGAGAATGTGAGAAAAAAAATTCTGTTGTTGTAAAGGCTAACTGTCACATTCAGGCATGAACTTGAAATGTGAAACAAATAGTATCGAAATGGGTGTGCTAAGTCACATAGGAAATGTCCTTGCTAGTGCTGCGTGTTGGCATGGTTATTTCCACACAATCCAGCAGACTCACATGGGAAGAGCTTTTAATGGCCCAGGCCTATTTGCTCAGTACACCACTGCGACAGCCTCTCTGCCAGTCTGAGGAGTGCTGCTCCTAGTGCAAAACCCAGAAGGCCGCATGCCACTGACAGCACCCGGCAGACTGGCCACCCACAGAATTCTGGTGGCAAAGAGGTACATGGGGTGGTGGATGTTGGCAGCATCAGCATCTGTGGAATCCTGTAGCCCAGGAGGAAAGTTGGGGGTGGTGCCAGAGGCTGCCACTGCATCCTATTTCCCCTCCTGAGCCTCGGAGCCCAACACGAGTCTCTTTGGTTCTGCTCTAGCTAAATAACTGGCACAGCTCTGAGCAGACACATTGGGGCTCCTGGGGCTCTACACGGGGTAAGAAAGGGAACCGACGTTTGAGAAGCTATATAGGATGGTAACAATTAGAAGACGATAATGTGAAAACTTTCTTTTCAGTAAAAACAATAAATGTCTAACTAATCTTTTCTCAAGAAAATAACTGATCTTGCTATCATTTCCAAAATCACAAGTTTTTTTTTTTTAATATCCTCAGAACAATCAAAATAGCTGTACATGTTATAAACAAGCCCTGAGTTAAGCACCAATTGCGTACCTTTTCATATCAGAGCAAAGTTGATCCCAACCTTCTTGGGACTCATCTGCATTCAAATGTCCACTTAACTTGTTGGTGCCTAGTAGATGAACCCTTGTACAGTTTTGTGTCTGAATTTGCTTTGCAGCCTAATGGTGGCAGCACTGGTGCTGAAATCTATGGTAAAGTCATACCAGCAGGAGCTACAGTATGGGGCATGGCAGTGGAATGCAAAGAGATACGCAGACATCACAGGTACGTTTGCTGATGTGTGTTGGGTACATCTTTTCAAATTTTGAAGACAGATGAGAGTATCACATTTTACAAGGAAAAGTTTTTGTTTCTATAAAGGTTCTCAGCCCTGGGGAGACTACTATCTCCAAAGCTCTACCCCTTCATCCCTGGAGGTGAAGGGCCAACTTCTCCCAACAATGTAAAATTTAGTGTAGTCCCAACCTCCTTCTGTTGGCTTATTCCCCTTTACTCCTTTTAGACAATCTCTACTTCTCCCCCAAGGACGTTTGCATGCAAGTTGCTAATACTGCCACAAGTCTTGTGAAAAGCCTTTTACTTCCTCAGTCCCAGGTCATTAACTGGGGGGCTCCTCTTGCCCTTAAATTACAAAGATTGCCAATTGGTCTTTACACCCCATTTGCTAGGTGTACATGTCAGCTCTCCCAGGAAAATAATAATAATAATAATAATAATAATAATAATAATAATAATAATACTTGTATTTAGGTCACCAGATTTCTCTAATGACTGTAACTCAAGGCGGTTTACATAGGCAGACTTTATTCAGAAACGTTCTATCTTCCAAGAACTACACACATACAGATGGATCTTTCTGGATTTAGTCCTTCTTTCTGGGCACCCGTTTGTCTTCTTGCTGGCTGATAAGCGGCTTCCCTGCTCCCACCAGAGAAGCAGCTGACCCGGCACACTCCCCCTCTCACAAGGCAGCTGGAGACAGCTCAGCTGTTAATCAGTCGCAGTTTACAAGGTCTGCCGCTCACAGAGACTTCCGGTAGTCCCGAACTGGCAACCTTCAGATCTTTCAGCTCTTATCTTCAGGCAAATGGAGGCATTAACCCTCTCGACTAAATCTTCTGCCCACAAATATACAAGACAGAAAGATTATTTAGGTTATGGTAACACTAAGGAGAGCAAAAAGCTCTCATATAGCATAAATCACACACAGAATAAACCACCCATCACACATCAAAGAAATATGTCTAACTAAACCTGTCTCCTTACGCACTTATCTTCTATTGTTGAATTCTGAGTGTCTCATATCTCAAGCCCAGAGCAATTTGGGCTCCTTAATCCATGAACTGCTGACCTGCAGCATCCCACAGCGCAGATAAGAAGGGAACAGGAATATAGCCCATTTCCCTTTTTTATACGTTTCCCACCCCTAAGTAAAAAAAGGGATGTTGCCATAGCCACCATGCAGGCCCATACACAAGCATCAGGTGGCCATAAAAATAGGTGGCCATAAAAAAAAAATAGATCGTTACCTTGTGACTATGGGCCAGCAGCTAGATCTTAATTCCTGCCCTCTTCTCTGACCCCAGCTGTGTTCCTCTTCTGCTGAGAGTCCATTGGCGCCAAAAGCATCTTCTTCCAGATAGGAATAGAACTGTCCTCTTACCTGATATCCTGACCTGATTGGTATACCATGAAAAAGCAAAATAGACCCCAGATCTCAACCTTGCTCTGGTAAGGGAGATTCCATCTAGCGTCCCTTTTGGCCTCTCCTGACCACAGTCAAAGTAATGTAGTTGACATTACTCTCTCTCTCTCTCTCTCTCTCTCTCTGGATAACATCCAATATCTTTACAGTTCATGATAGATTTTACACTCAACAAATATTCAACAGCTTCCCGAAGCACAGATTGAATATTGCACCATGTAGAACCGTAAACACATGAAGCAATTTTTCTGACTTTTCTGCTTTTCTGAAGTTGAAAAAAATGGAAAGGCAGATGCATGTGGAGTGGGACAGTCCATCAAATATCCTGGTCCCAGGTTGTTTAGGGCTTTAAAGCTTATAACCCTCACTTTGCATTGAGCATGGAGACATCCTGGCAAACAGTGGTGATTCTACGAAATGGGATTTATATGCCCTTAAACATGGGCCTCATCCAGAACCTATGCAGCTGCATTCTATGTCAGCTGTCGCTTGCAGAAGCTCTTCAAGAGCAGTCGCTGGTAAAGTGCATTGCAGAAGTCTAATCTAGCTGTGAAAAGGGTACAGATTACACTGGTGAGACCTGCCTTCCTCAGAAGGGGCTCAGTTGCCACACCAGCCAAAGCTATGCCCACTTATTCTGAAGCCCTAAGAAGTGACCAGCAAAATGGACCACTATTTTTGGATTTGGTGTTTTCTCTCTGTTATATGCTGCCCTGAGCATTCCATTTAGTTAGAGAGAAAAGGACATTATAAATCATTTACATAACTAAATAGAAAACTACTTTTTTTAAAAACAAAACTGGAGTACTCTGAAAAGACTGCAGAATCATGTTATAGTTTTACTACTTGTTTGTTAATTAACTAGTGTTAGAAGAACAAACCAAGGTCAGACTATGGTTTGTTAGGGTATCTAGCTCTGATCACTCTAACAATTACAATTCCACAAATTTACACCTGCGGTTTGTTCTTAAAGTGAAAGCCAAGTTTTTTATTGTCCTCCTCATGAACAAAAGGAGAGAGATGGGAGAAGGGCAAGGCTTGCACCCCTGACTCTTACGCTTTTCCATGTACTACTGAAATATGGTGAGCACTGCATCTTGAAGTGGGCCAGTGAGTGTGTGTTAAATCTAAGGTGTGGATACTGGAATGTGCTGTAGTTCTATATCTTAAATGCTTAAAATATATACTTTTACTGTGGGCACAATCCTGCCCACAGGATTTAGTTAACCTGGAGTTAGGCTGGAACAGTTAGGACAGCAAAGTTTGGCTGGCACTGTAAAGTGTGTTTGGACCACTCTTGGAGTCAAGGAGGATGGTGCAGGTCTATGTGACTCCGAGAATGGTCCAAACATACTTTACAGTGGCCCTTATGCCAGGCAAACTGTGCTGGCCTAACTGTGCTGGCCTAACTCCAGGTTAGGATTGCGCTCTGTGTCTTATATTGTTAACTTTTCTTGTAAAGTGCCTTGCTTGAGGAAAAAGGGACGCACATAATAAAGTAACTAGATAGGTTTTTAAAAGTCAAGTCTCCTCTGCCAGGCTTTCCTTAGCCAGTGCTTAGTTAGGCATTGGTCACTGGATATTGTACATTAGTTTATTGTGAAAAGAGGCATTACTTGGCTGTGTCCTGTCTAATAATCTCTGTGTGTGTCTTTCCTTCCTCAGGGTGGGTGTAAAAGCTGTTGCTGGTGTGTGTATTCCCGAAAAATTGAAGTTTTACAGTCCAACATATGCTTCAGAAAACTCAGATGAAACTATTGAACCTTACACCACTGAAAAGCTCAGCAGGGTACCTGGTGGTTTTACAGCCCTCACAGAACATTTTCAGATCTTGACAGTTGATTTTAACAATTTGCAGGTAACTCTTTTTGTTCACTGAGGTTGCAATTCTGTGCTCACTTACGAGGAAGTAAGTCTCATTGACTGGTATGAACAACATGTATAGGAAAGCATTGTGTGTGCAGGAAATGTTTAAACAGTCTTTTGCAAAGAGGCTAATGCAGAATCAAAGGAGGAGTTAATCTGGTTGTGCGTGCTTCTTCTCTATGGCATGTGCACATTTGTCCTCACTTCCATGGCATTTTATCTGAAGGCTTGTCCTCTCATACCTCTTCATCACTGTGTCACTGAGTTTCATCTTGATGTGCATATATGAATAAGCCAATACAGCGAGAACATTTATATTGCTTCATACACTGTGCTTTTCAGTGGTGTCAGTTTGCCCATTCAGTAAAAATCAAGCGATGTACAGCTGCACAGGCTTCCCCAGGTCTCAGAATATAAGGTATAATGATGTCACTTCTAGTTTCCCCTGGAAAAGCGGAAGTTGCATTTTTTTAGGCTGAAATGGTCATTCTGAGGCCCACAGAGGATGTGGGAGGTCGCATGCTGCCTCTGTGGGCCTCGGAAAGCCCTCCAGACCCAACCGGAGCTCAGGTCCGGTCAGGTTTAGAGGGTGGGGGGTAGACCCCGAATCTGCAGGTTTCCATACCCATGGATTTTGGTGTTTGCGGGGGTTCCAGGAATGGAATTCCCGTGGATATTGAGGGCCCACTGTACATATATGTGTGACCTGACTCTGTGTTCAACGCTCAGGAAAATGACTTGGAGATAGAAAAACTGGTTGAGGTAAGGTGCATTGTGAAAAAAGAGATGACCAAAAATATTCTGCGATGTCAGAGTGCCCTTAGCCACTAGATGCATTAAAAAGAAAACTCTTACACAGGGTCTGGCTGCCCATCAAGCAGAGTGAAATACCAATTTAAGACAGTTGGCTGATGAGGACATCATATGGACACTCCATGTCATCCCACCAGACCACTGTCCCTGTCAGCCCCAAAATCAGCTGCTCCCAGGACCTGTTCCTATTGCGTTCCCAAACTGGTTATTAATCAGCTGGCTCTTGAGTTGTTTCCATCTCAAGAAGTGGCTAGTCCCTCACCTAGTGCATGTTTCTCTGTAGATACTTGGTGCAGCCTGTCCTGGGCCCCACAAGGAAAAAGCTCCAGCAGCAACTGAAGAATGAGCTGATTCTCAAGCTTCTTTCTGCCTAAGAATCAGCTCATTCGTCAGTCATTGTTGTCGCTGGATCTTGAGGCTGGCAGAGCTTAGAGACTTGGCAGGAGCAGGGGCATGTTTTTTCATTGGGGTGTGGGTGCATGTTGGCTAGTGCAGATCAATGCCTACAGGCAGCAAGGGAGCACCCAGCTTCCGGTTCTCTGGGGTTTGGGGCCAGTCTCCTCTTACAGGTCTACCAAATCATTTGTTTTTCTTTTGTCCGCAGTCTATTTTGGATATCACAACCTTGCTGTAGTTACTCCAAATAAAACTTCATTGGGCTCTGAGCCAATGATGATTTAAACCTTCTGAAGGGCTAATGTGTTTTGTCCCATCGGCCTTATTTTTTCAACCCATGGATAAGTGTTTGCAAGCAGCATCTTAATATACATCCTGTTGTACACATGAAGTTATTTTAAGCTGCTTGTCTTGGTGGGAGTTGTCATGCTCTAGCTCAATAACTCTCCTTTCACCTCCACATTATCTGACATCTGAGATTAATAGCTGGAGTAAAGCTGTACTTAGCTGTACTGTAATGCAGTGATCTATTGTATGTTCTGTCTGGACTATTAAATACTTAGCATTAGATGCTTAGTTTTTAATACTTCTGTGCAGAGCTGGTGTAGGGCAGATCTGAGCTGTCATCGGATCTTTAGAGGGTAATGCCTGCCAGAGAAAAGCAAGCAAAGAGGCCATCTAGGGAAATAAGAGGCAAGAGAGCAGGGCAGGAGGACTCGGCCTCTAAATTTCACTCTGAGCTTCGTCAGCATTCAGTGTTTGACGTGTGCATGTCTTGCAGTATTTCTTGGTGCCGGGTAAAAAATTATCTACTCCGCAAGAATATAGAGAGAAAGCAAATAAAATAAACAGTGCTTCACGTAAGAAATGAAAGCTGAAATTGCTGGAACAGAACATTTCTGTTCCTGATTCCTTGCAGCTAGTATAGAAAGGATTGTAGTATTTATGGGTGACAATCTTAAAACTCCATTATGCTTACAATCTAGCTCCTCCCTTCTACTAACTGTGCAGATGGCCAGGCATCAGCAAATGCCAAGCATAGCTGAGATTTTAGATACCACATGGCCCAGCAGCTATACAACGTCCACCCAAGCCTACTACAACAACTAGACGCTAACAAAGAAACCATTGTCTTGTAACTTCCAGCCAGGAGCTGTTGCTGCAGCTCTTGGGCTGCGTTGAGATCTGGGCTCAGATCACAATGTAGCCTGGTGTTTGCTGAAGCTCAACGTCTTGTTAATGCCCCAAGATAAGTGCTTGTAGTACAGCTACTGACAAATTGCTAAAAAAATCTACAATAAAAACTATTCAAGATAGAAATAGTTTTCTTTCTTTAATAAGGCCACTCAATGTTTGTAGATGTTACAAAATGGAAACATAGGAAGTACCTTCTACTGAGTCTGTCTAGCTCAGGGCCATCTCAGGGTTCCAGACAAGGTTCTTCCCAAACCGACCAGGAAATGGCAGGGACTGAACTTGGAACCCCCTGCAAGGCAATACAGGTTGAGTATCTCTAAGTTTCTTTTTCAGGGCTGGGAAGAAACATAAGGAGCAACCATATTTCACTGCCTTTTTCATTCTTGATAGGAGCTGAAAAGCTTTTCAACTAGTAAGCCATCCAAGATCCATGTACCTGCTGTTAAAGAAGGAATACTAGATGCCATTGTGGTCTGGTTTACACTACAGCTTGATGATGAACATATGCTTTCTACAAGTCCAAGCGAAGACACCTGTTGGGAACAGGCAGTCTACCCAGTACAAGGTCTCTTGGGTATGTTTTGGGGATTGCATTTTTATAGTCTCATTAATAAAGAGACTACGATATGGCTTGGGGCATATTGTGGGACCGGGGGGGGGGCGGGGCGGGGTAGGATTAGCAGTGCCTGCATGCGCTGTATTCAAACCTCCTTCCTGGGTCTGATGTGCCTGCATGGATCAATGCAGACTTGCACCAGAAGGTTCTGGGACTTCCCCTGTGATAAAGGCACAGGGTGGGCGACAGGTCTACTAGCTTCTGCACTGGCCTCCAAGTAAGGTCGCGTGGCCTTACTTGGAGGTCGGGAACTGGTGGCAAGTGTTGCCGCTGGTCCCACCCCAGTCCGTCCCTCCCTCCTGCCCCAGAACACCCTCCCACTCTGCCCCAAGCAGCTGCATCGCTGGCAAGTGGCGAACTCACCGGTGACCGGTGCTCCCTCTGGGGTGCACGCAGCCGACATTGCCATGGCACTGCCCCAGCACTGGCAATAAGGGCTTACCACGGTTGTTGGAGGCACTTACAGCACCTTGCGCAACATTTGCCTGGACGGGAGAAGTGCCTGTTGTAAGACGCATTGGATTGGGCCCTAAATTTTGCAAAGAGAGGTCAGGCATATTTTTATTTTTACTTTTACAGATATAACTCTGATTTTGGCACACTCCCAGAGTTGAACTATTATTTGAAATGTGTGATTTCTGGTTGATAACATCTAGCTTAAAATATTCTTGGAGCCATAACCGTATATGTTTTTAGTTCTCCGTCTTTTTATTTGGCATCCTATAAGAAGAACCAATAACCTGCCTAGTGAGACAGGATATCCCAATATGTTTTCCATTAGAATGTTAATCCCCCCCCCAAATACATTTTTGCCCAACTGTATGATAAATCAACTTTGAAAGCTTGGCAGTTCCAGCAGGTTAAATTATACTTGTTGTTTTGTGATTTTAAAGATTATTCTGTGAAATCCGGAGACTCTGTTTCAATGGAAATAGCCTGCCAGGACTGCTATCTAAGAATACAAAAAGTTTCCCTTGTGGCTTCAGAACGTGGGATGGATGTGGAAAGGAACTTCGGGGAGAAGAACAGTGAGGCTGAGCTCTGCAGTGCTCTGGCCAGTCTCCAGACAGCGAGCACTCTGGAGAGGGTCGGGCAGGAGTGCTTACTGGACTCCCCTGAGATTGCTTTACT
The DNA here is from genome assembly GCA_029204185.1 of Lerista edwardsae. Lineage (NCBI taxonomy): Eukaryota > Metazoa > Chordata > Lepidosauria > Squamata > Scincidae > Lerista > Lerista edwardsae. Next base: position 30,291,205 of record JAJKFI010000003.1, read on the forward strand.
GAACAATTTGCCATATCATGAATGTTTTAAAGCAGCAATAGGCAAAGTGTTGTCATCATTAAGCCTCCAGGAACAATCCCCATCAATGGATATAGATCATAATGCAGATGGCCAAAAGGATGAGCTGAGTCCTGAGAAGAACCAATGTAAGAACTCTGTTGCACCTGATCCTCTGTATGTGTTGGATGTATTGGGGGGGCTTTTCCATTTTGCCTGTAATTGCAAGCCAGTTTGGGCCAGTGAAGGCATACAGCTCTGTTGAGAAAGAGCAGCACCAAGTTGCTCTCAGCCTCATTTCAGAAGCCAATAACTTTCCAAAGGAAACATTAGAATTCTGGCTAAGCCACCTACAGGACGAGAGCATGGTATTGCAGAGGCCTAAACTGGACAAATTGTGGAGCATCATAATTCTGGATGTCATAGAGACTTCTGGTCTTATTCAGCAGGATGTAATGGAAAAGGCAGCAATATCCAGGTATTGTATGATTTGCTAACTTTCTAGACTATGGTATATTTTACCACTTTTTTTCAATTACAAAACGTGTTCAGATTGATTGATTGATGATTGATTGATAATATGTATTGACCAGGTATGAGTACCATACTTGGAATTTGATTTCGGCTAATGGCTACATACATACTAACACTAACACATAAACAATAGACAATAAATACAACAAAAAACAAATAAGGACATTCAATTCAAGTTAGGACACTGCCTCAGTATTTACTCAAAAGTCACCTCAGCATAGTTATGAATTCAACCATTTAATGGCACAAGGAAAAAAAACTATTCTTGTGCCTAGATGTTTTAGTGTACAGAGACCTATATCGGCGTCCAGAAGGAAGAAGATCAAACAAGTTGTGTCCAGGGTGCAGAGCGTCCGCAGCAATACTCACTGCTCTCTTCTTAACCCGAGCAGTATATAAATCCTCCATAGAGGGCAGATCAACTCCAATTATTTTTTCTGCGGTTCTTACTGTCCTCTGGAACCGATGCTTATCTAGCCTGGTTGCTGTACCAAACCAGACAGTTATAGAGTTACAGAGGACAGAGTCAATATAATAATACCTTTATAAAACTGGATTAACAACTCCCGAGGCAGATTTAATTTTCTGAGTTGACACAAAAAGTACATCCTCTGGTGAGCTTTTTTAATATTACTGCTAATGTTAGCTGACCATTTCAAGTCTTGGGAGATTACAGAACCCAAGAACTTGAAGGAGTCCACCACTGAAACCATATTAGTAAGGATAGAAAGTGGAAGAAGGGGGATACCTTCTAAAATCTACTATCATCTCCACAGTTTTTTGTGAATTAAGCTCAAGATTATTTCTACTGCACCACAAAACAAGTTCTACTTCCTGTCTGTATGCAGATTCATCACCGTCTCTAATGAGACCAATGACCGTTGTATCGTCTGCAAATTTCAAAATTTTAACAGAGGGGTCCGTTGAGATGCAGTTATTTGTATAAAGGGAGACAAGCAACGGAGAGAGCACACACCCTTGAGGAGCTCCCATACTAATTGTACGAGTACTAGATGTAATTTTCCCCAGCCTCACCTGCTGTTTCCTGTCTGTCAGAAAGCTGTATATTCACTGACAGACAGGAGCAGATACATTAAGGTGGATCAGTTTAGAATACAAGTTAGATGGAACAGTATTGAACAATATTGAACGTTGAGCTGAAGTCATTGCTGAATATGGTCATTGCAATGTAATTTGGAGTGAAAGCCAAGAGGTAAATTGATTTGTCTGTTAATTCAGTGCTGGTGCCTGGTTCTGCAGGACTTTCAGGCCCAGCCCTGTATGGGCCCTTCTAATTTGCTTACTTGTACGTACACAAACTGCCCCCACCCCCTGAGGTGATCTGGATGCTCCTCCCTCAGCTTCACCTAACAGAACTGAGAAAGGAGTTACGTGCAGAGATCACTCCCCTTTCCTAACTTGGACAACTAGGAAAGTGGGAACGATCTCTGGATCCTGAGATAGCATCAGATATCATTCCCCTCTCCTTCCCTGACCTATCTGGGTTGAGAAAGAGGAGAGGAGTGATCTCTGGCTGCAGATTTCTCAGTGCCACTAACCTCCCCTCTTGCCCACTCTGCAGGGGCTTCCTCAGATTCCCCCTCATCACTGGAACAGCATCTGAGAAAATTGCCAATGTGGACTGTAAGAAAAAGCAGCAACACTCAATTGACTAACTCAAGCCACATTGGAGGGCTTCGGGGATTGGAACGTTGCATTTTCGGGGACCCTCAGCCTGTGCCTAATCTCACTAACTCCTGGTGTTGACCTTGCATAAATCCATATGTTATGAGCACAGTTCTGATTAAATCAGGATGTTATAGCCACGGTGTTCCATTTTTAGAACTTGAGAAGTTTTTCCTCAGGCATAAATATTCACATCAACTTTAAAGCAAAATAAATCCAATTCTTAATGCCTAGTCAGACTTGCTGCTCAAACTGTGAACTTCTGATAGGTAGCCTAAATTTTGTCAACATGTCAGAGGGAATGTGAGGACAGTGTTGGCTGTTAACAATTTTATATTTTTCACGTATAGATGTTTGCTTCACTCCGGAGGGAAGATATTCCCACAACACGTGATAATGTATGGGATGCTTGTGGAATCGAAGTCTTTAGTTCTTGAGACAGCAGTTCAAGGGACAGATCCAACCCTTGGTTTGAACATTGCACCTTTTATCAACCAATTCAAGGTTTGCAGTCAATAGCATGCATCTGTATTAGTGTTCATTGTCATTGACTGAAATATTGTGTACCATCTCAAAGATTTAAGGGTGCCAGGAAAAAGCTGCAGTGTTTTATGGAGGCCACAAACCAAAGAATGCCAGAGTTCTGTGTGTGCTTGGCAAGGTTTTTCAAACAGCTGCTTATGCAGTATAGAGTGTTTAAAATGTAGTTGGCAGTGTTGGGGGGGCTGACCAAATTAGAAACATTAGAAAAATTAGAAATTAGAAATCCCTCTAGATGTGCCAAAGTCAATGGGTGACCCTGACATAGCCTCATTCAATAGTGCACTGCAATAATTACAATATTCAAAAATTGTATTCAATAATTACATTCAATAAATATTCAATGATTGCATTCAATAATTACAAATATTCTGTGACTTTCACAGTGACAAGGACATCCAGTTTAAGCCAGGTAGAAGTATATTTTATTGAAAGTAGGAGAGATTCTGCAAGTTTCAGCACTTTGCAGTAGTTATCGGAGCAAAACTGATAGTTTCTTTTGTATAGGAGACAGTTTGATTTTTGGAGTTGGTTTTTTTTAGTGTTAGATGTGCATGCTGTTCTATACATTCCTGCTTTGTGAACTGGAAATGCTGCTTATGATTGTAGCACAGAATGTGGAGGCAGTGTGACACAGCTCACCAAGCCACAAGGCAGCTTGAGCCACCAGTATATTATTGAACACAGGAAGGAAAACAACACAGATTCTACCCACACATTAGTGAGACTTAGAAATACAGAACCTGGTCAGGAAGGAGCAGATATGAACTCTTTCCATCCCAATAATCTTTTCTAAACATGACATTTTGTTTCAGGTGCCAGTCCGTGTTTTTTTGGATCTGTCCACCCTACCATACGTGCCTTTAAGCAAGCCAGTTGAACTTCTACGCGTGGATCTCATGAATCCATATGTGAATAGCTCCAGTAGAGAAGTTAAGGTAAATCCAGAATGCATAATAATAAAATACTATAGTCAGACCTCAGCATCCATGTGGGATCTGTTCCCAGACCTACCATGGACACTGCAACTTGCGGATAATGAAATCCACAAGCTGGGGTCCAATATGACCTCTAGGCTTGACCAGAAATGTTCTCCAGTCATGTCTGGAGATGTTTTGATGCCCATAGAGGCTACGTGCAGCCTGTACAAGTTTCAGAAAAGCCCCTGGAGGTGCTGAAAGGGCACTTCTGGTTTTCATCAAAATAGGAAGTGCTTTTTCGGCATCTCTGGATACAGCCAAAAAACACCTCCAGTTGCCAAGTTCCACCTCCTGGAACTTGGATCAGGTCATAGACCACAGGTTTGGAGCACACTTTGTTTAGTTCATGGATAATGAGGTTGGACCTGTACACTCGAGTTGATCCACTCTCATTTTTCACTAGAGAAACTAATACTGCTGTTAATTCAAGCATGTTCTTTGCTTGGTACGTTTGTCATTAAACTACAATGTGCTTCACTAACAATGCAATCCTATGCATCTCTATGTGGAGGCCTCATTGAGTTCATTGGGACTTTGGCCCAGATAAGTGTATATAGGACTGCAGCTTTAAATTACCCTCCACTAAAGAATTTACAGTACAGATACATTCAAGGCAAAGAAATCAAGCTATTTGTATTACCTGTCAATTTCAGTTCTTGATTTATTCAGTTGTTTCCAATTTGAGGATTACCCTCTTTCCAGTCAGAATAAATGAAGTTTTGGCTGGGATAACAAATGCATCAGTGCCATTTCCCCATTCAACAAAACTAGAAATAGGTTATACCTGCTGTTTTGTAAACCAAAAATCACAGATTGCATGGCTATCATTCTTCCCTTAACATTTCTTGATGCCTGATTTTGTTGGGTGATTATTTGGCATTAAATGTGTCTTTGATAAGTACTCTTATACTTAGCAGCCTTCCAGCAAAATGGGAGAAGTGCCAGGAGTTAACTTGTATACCTAAAATACTGTGAGAACATCTAGGTCACTGTTTAATTTCTACTTGAGAAACCAGCAAAAGAATTTTAGTTTCACCTGGAGTAACTGAAAAACAGTATTTGAATGAATCTGGACTAGTGCAACTACTTTGATACTCATAGAGATAATTCACTCTTTGTGACCCCATATCTGGATGATTAAAGAGAATAAAATAGAACAAGTTAAAAGCTTCAAATATCTGGGGATTCATTTTCAGCATAACTCCTCCTGGGTCATACATTGGAATTTGGCAGTTAATTTAGCCCAATCCACTTCCCAGAGTATCATCTGGTTTTTTCATAATCTTGGCAATCATTACATCCCTGCTGCAGTGAAGATATTTAATGCCAAGGTGCTTTCACAATTTCTTTATGGCAATCCTATGTGGTTTGGGTCTATCAACTAAACTCAGGCCAAATTTCTTAGGACGATTCTGCATTTCCCCAGATGTGTACCCTACGCTGCCATGTGTTTGGAGGCAGGACAAATGACTGACAACTACAGCGTGGTTATTGACGTTACTGGTTACTAAAGCGCTATTGGCTTCAAATGCGCTTTAATCCAAACCCTGGTAGCTTTTGGATTTAATGCTAGCTGAATCTTGGATTCTCCCATGGTATAATCTGGTTAGGGAGATAATTGGTTTCTTATTGGACTCTCTGGGTGTGTACTCATATCCAGAGGTTTATAAAATGACTAAACAAAGATTGCTTGATATAGAGTTCCAAAATTTAACTGATCTGGCAACTAGGGTTTGCTCTCCCCTAAATTTCTCTATTCCACTCAACTACAGACAGAGGGCATCTTATTTGCTGTTTATGACCGACCCGCCAGCAAGACGTGTGATTTCCCTAGCACCATTTAACAAGTTCCCATCCAAGGTCACCAGTGGGAGGTATAACAAGATGTAATATGAAGAGCATCTCTGGCCCTATAATCGGGGATTTGTTGAATTCATCTCCCATATGTTTCATTGCTCTCCACGCTAGTGCTCACTCGATTTACGTGCACCCATTCTTATCTAAAAGAGATGGCTTTCCAGATTTAGTAAACTTAAATTTTTTTTCTTGAATGATGGGCCATCTGGAGCTATGAAGAGGCTTCCAAGTTCCTACTTGCGGTGGTTTATAAGAATGTACAAGATATATTGAGCTAGGAATTTTTTTAACTGGTATTTAGAGCTGAAATATGTTTTAGACTAAACATTGTTTTTTTCTGTTACAGCCGGGTGATTTATTTTACTTTTTCTTCTCCTGTTATTCATGCCAATAAAGCATAACTCATTTTCTTTTTGGTTTTGGGGATAAAACTGATTTGCTGTGTAATGCCAAAAATCTTTTTTGTAGGTAGAAATTTGTAAATCAGGTCAAGTGACTGGTGTTCCATTTTGGTATCATGTGCACCTAGATGAAGATATCTATTTGGATACATCAAGTGAGACTTCCCACTGGAAACAAGCTGCTGTTGTATTAGATAATCCCATTCAAGTTCAAGCAGGAGATGAACTTGTCCTTAGCATTCAGTATCACAAAAGCAACATCAGTATTACAGTAAAACAGTAAACTGCTATCTTCTGTAGCTGAGTTTTAATTTAAATGTAACAAGAATCCTAGTTTTCAATATTTATACATACAAAAGAATCGTGCTCTGTGGCACAGAATATTGTGCTGCCTTTTCTTCGTTCTTAGAAGTTTGTTAAATTCAATGGGACTTACTCTCAGGTAAGTGTACATAGGATGGTACCTTTAAAATCTGCTTAGAGTGCACTATTATGCAATTTAACACATTTGCGAATTTTACAGTGGAAATTAGTCTTTGGCTAAGACTTGATTTTTATACTCCATGTTACCATACAAATGCTGAAAAAGATTCCTTGATGAATGACCATTTCTATCTAAAACAGAGTTATATTATTCCTTGTTGTGTTAATTTTAAGACCTGTCCCCTTTCCAAATCTGTCTTCAGGAAAGGCAATATATGAATACAATGAATAAAATTTAAAGTGATCGACACATGCCTGGTGGGTTTTCTTACGCTATTAAATTTATTATACAGACTATATTAAACTCTCGTCTAAGTAGCAGAAAGGATAGCACTTATCATCCTGTAGACTTACTCCCTGCATTGTCCTAAATAATTAATGCACTAAGTGTTTTCAGATGCTTCATTTCCTGAAATAATGCAATTATTTTAAGGTCTGGGGGGCGAGGAACAAGCCTTATTTAAAAAAACAAGAACCAAAAGATGTAACAAATTACAAAGTTGCTACACATGCCACAGATTCAAAAGACAAACTCTAGATATTCTTTTGTGAAAGAATTTAAAGGTACAGATCAGGTAATTATAGTTTCGGAAAGGATGAAAAATCTCTAGTTTACAAAATCATTCAGAGATGGCTAAATTTGTTTAACAGAGCACAATATTTAAGCAGCATTTACATTTTAAATATTCACCATGAACTTTAAACTTACGTTTTGATCCAGTGTAATATCTATTTGCGAATTTTTAAAATACTTTACATTAATTGTGATTACTTCAGCCACATATTTCTTAGAACTGCACATGTCAAAGCCATGGTTTGGCCACCCCTGATATAGATAGTATTTTAGTTCTCATTTTTCTGTATCTAGTAATAATTTAGGAAACTGAGTGCATGTAAGGTCCAACCTTTTCATCTGTGGATTTAATCCGTGTTGAGGCTAAACATGGCCTGTACCCTCAGGATGTAACCAGATGTATTCTCAGGTTGTCTGGAAGGTACTCTGAGGCACCTGTGGGAGGCTTCCAAGACACTTCTGTTTTTTTCAGGAAACAGGAAGTTGCCAGCATAGGTCAGCCACACATCCTATTATCTAACGATTTTGACATTTGTGGGGGTTCCAGGAATGGAACTCCCACAGATGCCAAGGACTAACTAATGGTTGTGGACTTAATTCATTAGCTACTTTTCCAAGGTGCATATTCTGAAAACCAGTATTATATGAAATGGATTCTAAGAAAGGCTGCCACCAAGGAACACCAGCTGCACTTATGCAGCCCTGAAATTATTTGTAAAGGAATTTTTATAACTACTCTGGAAGTGGTGCTACAGCTGCTGAAAATGAAACCTGGTGGTCTTTTGTTCAAGAACCTCATACCAAATTCTTATATTGCTTTTTTAATGCTAGGGAAGTTTAAAAAGCAGTTTAGAGGTTCTAATAATTCTGATGATGCATGTAAAAGACTCCTGTGAGACAGACTGTTGCTACAATTTTTTTTTTAAGTAGCCGTATAATGAAAGAGGACTCTACAAAATTACTTTTTCATCTCAATATTCAGGGCAACAGCAGGATTAAAACAGAAAGTTTAAATAAAATTTTATTTGCTTATATACAATAAAGGCAATGAATAATTATGATTTGCCCCATTTACCAGTTTCATTTAAGGATGCACTCAATTTAGTCAAAAAATATACAGCCTAGTGAATAAGGCCAATTATTTACAAGACACACTAGTACTGCAGAAGCACTTGTAGGGATGAATTCACTGTAACAGCCACAAATCAGTTAAACTCAAGGTCCATAAAGGGCATCTGAATGCTGAAAATAATCTTGAGTTTTCTGAAGATGCCACTTACAGATGCAAACCTTGCTGCAGCTTTTTACATGAAGGTTAAGACAGCAAGCATGCAATGCAAGTACAAATGTAATGAGGTCAGAAAAGCTCTTTCGGTAATCAGATGTGTAATAAAATCCTTAGCACAATACTGATTAATAACATTCTTGTATCTTAGCATCTTTAGTGTTACATTAGTATTGCACATACGACTTGATTCTACTTTGTCAATGGTTTTGAAAGGCAAATATGCTATGAAATTCAAGAACAAAGGGGAAAAATATTATTCACATTATAGAATGAACACAGACAACTTGACAAACTACTGGGACATATCCTACATGAAATCCTTGAGATTTGTTTACCAGTCTTGATCAACTTTTTTCAGTAAGCAAAATAATTCTAATTTCCTTTTATAACACTAATTAAAATGCTTTTATTATAACTTATCCACAGTGGAGCAACTTCCACTGCAGAAGGTAAAGATGCTCTTAACCTGTGTTAGTGGATTGTCAAGCTAGTGGGGTATGCAACATCTTAAGAGGCCTGAACAGCAGGCAGAGGCCTGAAATCGCAGAGCTATTAAGTGGACACTAACAGGTCATTACCACCAACAGGTCTCTTAACAACTGGTTCTGGAATGGGACAAGTTTCAGTCTGAGAGGTTCATTGGCGAAGGCCTTCTGCCTTGCCCCTCCATAGAGGAAGAGGCATATTTCTGAACCAAGCCGAGCATTCAGCTTACAGCAATTATTTTGCTGCATGCCTAGCTTACAACTTTCAAGTGCATACAGCACATGTTCCATGAACTATTTTCAGTTACTTTTAACAGTTCAATTTTTTCTTACTATATTATAGTACAAGACTTAAATTATGTTCTATATGCATGTTTCTTCTTAGCATATTGCACTCTACTCCATTTATGGTTCAGAGATTAAATATTTAAAACCGACCTTCCAAGCATGTATCTTGTTTGTTTTAGCTGTACCAAGCAGCATGACATCCTTCCAGGAAGAACAGGTTGTCTGAGGCTGAAAACAAACATAGCAATAAGCACTCAAGCAAATCCCATGGCAGGTTTAACTTTTATCCACGAGTTTCACATTTGGGACTAGGGAGATTCTCCATGTCTTCCGCAGGGTTAAACAGGCCATCAGCTATTGGTTCAGCAGGCATTGTTGGAGTCACAGTATGTCCAAAGCCTTGATAGTGACCAGCAGGTGATGATGGTACAGAAGAGGCAGCCGAAATTGGGTCTTGAGTGGATGATGACAGCAAACTTGTATGTTCATTCTGTTCATTATCTTCTCCAAAAAACATTTTCCTTGGTTGTCCAAAAACTGTTCTTCCTAGAGACAAGAAATTAATTCTTTAATTCTTAACATTAATTCTTGTCACGCTGACACTGCAGGTTAAACTACAACATTTGCAAGAACTATCTGAGCAGCATCTTTAGAAAGAACTTGGATCACGTACTAAGTTCTTATTTGTTTGGAGAGAAATTTTCCGCTGTAACAAGTGTATCTGACTTACCAACATTGCGCACTTGTTCAGTCACATCTGCCCTGATATCAGAAATATCCCACATTGCGAGAAAAGAATCAAAGCATGATCCTTCTTCAGCTTCTTGCACATAAGGTTTGTAGGAAAAACTGTAGTGATGAGCAATTGCAGCAAAGAACATTTCCACACAGATAATGAAATCCTGAAAGAAAGAAAATTCACTCTTAATTGATCCTGGTATTGCAGCTGTGTCATGTACAGTAACTCTAAAAGAAGCAGTCATCAGGTTTAAAAATAATCAATAGATTCCAGAATATGGATGTGTAATATGCAAATCTATCCTAGTTGGCATGGTCAACCAAATATATAGTTGTATCTAATTAAACGAGAATTGAATACTTTTTAGCAAATCAAGCTTATGCTTCAATTGCAGATTAGTCAACCCCGCCTGTTTAAATCAGCAGACCTGACAGAAAGCAAAGTCCAGCAGTGTTGAAGAGCTGCAGTCATAGGCCACACAAGGCACCAGTAGGCCAGTGCTATATAGCCCAACAATTGTTTATAAATTGATGGTGAGGCCACATCTGGAGTACTGTGTCCAGTTCTAGTTCTGTGCATTTAATGCTTTCTCTCTGAAGGCTACCAAGACCATTTCTAGTCACACCAGAGGACTGTGAGGATTTGGAGGGGGGGACTTATGTTCAGTACTGCTAATCCTATGTAATGTACTTACTTGTAAACCAGTTGCCACAGCTTCTACAGTTTCCCACTCCCATGTGTGCTTCTCGGAGATAACACCAACTTTCACCAACAATGCAATAAGTACAGCTTGCCTATAAAAAATTGACATTATCAGAAGAGATTGGGAAATGACACCAACTAAAACCATAGTCCATAGACAGACCCTGACATTGAATTACAGTGAGTTTGTTATAAACTAGTCATAAAAATGAAAAACAAATGCTAAGATGTGAAGTGTATTGACATCGCAAAGCACATCAGTAAAGAAATCCAAATACGTCTTTGTAAGCCCTGCGATAACATGGGTACAGCAAACATTTCTCAGCTAAAATAAGAGCAGCTCTGGTGAGACAGCAGTGCTCAAACAAGTGGCTTCTTGCAAAGACAGCAGATCCCTTTATTCATACTAACAGAGTTGAATGTAAGCTGCGATATCAGCTTACATGTAAAGTTTTGATTTTGTGTCTATTTACTGGACACTCAATTACTTTCATATTTCTGGGACAGGCCAATCCAGCATGTAAGCAGTACCACTGATTTCAATGGGCACATATGGGCAGCCCAATCCTAACCAACACTGGAACAATCAGGCTGCAGCGGCCGGCACTGTATCACAGGTTAGAGGCTGGCTGGAGGAAATCTCATGGTTGTTGTTCAGTCGCTAAGTCATGTCCGACTCTTCGCGACCCCATGGACCACAGCACACCAGGCCTCCCTGTCCTCCACTAGCTTCCGGAGTTCGCCCAATTTCATGTTCATTGTTTCGGTGACACTATCTAACCATCTCATCCTCTGCCGCCCCCTTCTCCTTTTGCCTTCAATCTTTCCCAGCATGAGGGTCTTTTCTAAAGAGTCCTCTCTTCTCATGAGGTGGCCAAAGTATTGGTAAATCTCATGGTAAGGGGATATTATTCTCCTAATCCCCTATTTTTTCCCAGCCTCCCCTAAGAGGCTATTCAGATCTGTGCCAGCGATTTAGCTTGTACAAATCCAAGCAGCCCATGTAAGGCTGCTCAGGCCGGAAGCGGGCATTAGGATGTGGCCTGCACCACCATTGCCAAGCCCTCCCTCCAAGACCCTACTTGCTTCCTGTTCTGTCTTACCCTCGCCCAAAAACATCCGTAGACAGATTTGGCCTGGGGGAGTCAGTGCAGGCTTCTGGACAGGCCCAGCCAGCTCTCAAGTCAGCGCAAATGTGCCTTATGGCACATTTGGGAGCCAGCGCAAGGGGCCTGCACCAGCTCAATGTCAATTTTGGATTGAACCTTAAATATCTCCCACTGGAAAACACAGTATATGAAAGTGCTAATCTTTGGCTGGATCATGGCCTTGCAGCTCAATCCTATGCATTCCTACTCTGAAGTAAACCCCAGTGAACTCAATGGAACTTATTCCCAGGCATGTGTAGGATTCTAGCTTTGGTTGTTTTGAAGTCATCTGAGCATTTTTTAGATAATCACATAACGCAACTGTAAGCCTAGTGACAGAATTGGTCTTTAATCAGTCTAACACCTATATCATCTAGGCTCTACACAGCAGCATAAAGCAACATGACCTTTTATTGAGAGTCGGTTTGGTGTAGTGGTTACAGACCCAGAATCAATTCCCCATTCAGCCATGAAGCCCCTTGGATGACTCTTGGCCAATCAGTCCCTCTCAATCAAACCTATCTCACAATAATGTTATGAGGAAAAAAATGAGAAAGGGAGAGGGAAGAATGCATACCACCATGTACTCCTTGGAGCAATATAAATGCAATATATATATCCTCCAATTATGTATTTATAATATATTTATATGCTCCAATTTTATCTTGGAGGATATAAATGCAATAATTATATTAGTTCTGAAACTGTAACAGGTGTCATAATCATAATGCATTTTTGACTTGGGCACTACAAAACAAGAACACCACAGCCACACCAAATATTTCACTTACCAAAAAGAAACAAAAACCACCATCTTCACACACAGAAATTTGCCCACGGGTCTGATGGGATTTAGTTCTTCCCGTAGCACTCTATAAAACAACACGAGGCAGTACATGGCAAACTAAAATAGAGAGATACAAATGCTTAGTTGCCTGAAAAAATATTTAGAAATTAGGGCTTTTTTTTAGACAGTTCATTTCTTAAGCCTATGCAAAAAAAACGTGGGTTGTAATCCTGTGTAGCCCAAGGACAAGGGTG
>JAJKFI010000003.1:30308947-30327659 GCA_029204185.1 Lerista edwardsae
ACACACACACACACACACACACACACACACACACACACACACACACACACACACACACACACATATATTGGACATGAATGTCAAGGACGCAAAAACACTGAACGCAAATGTCCAGAATTGCCAATGACCGGGACACAATGGTCCTGTCACATTTTTTAATATATTAATTTTAGCAAAGACTTATATGAACATATACAGCCTGAATACTGAGAATAAGCCAAATTGACATTCTCCCTGAGGCATCTGGTGGGCTACTGTGGGATACAGGAAATTGGACTAGATAGGCCTTTGGCCTGATCCAGCAGGGCTCTTCTTATGTTCTTATGACACTCCATATTTTACAATCAACATACTGTATATCTAAAATATGTTCTCTCAAATGGGGGTCACAGCTCAGTGGCATATCACATGTTTTGCACGCAGAAGGTCTCAGGTTCAATCTTTGGCATCTTCGAACAAAGCAAGAAAAGATGCCCTGGTTTAAAATTCTAAAGCTCCTGTCAGATAATGCAGACCTTTGCATCTTGTTCAAAATGCCAATTAAAAAATTGTTAAAAATTCCAATGATTAGCCCAAACAGACACTGTTAATGTAGGGCATAGCAGGCAGTATAGAGATAAATTCTGAAGTGCTCATGACAGCCTCATAGTCACGTCCCCATAGCCGCACCACGCTAAGATCAACATCGTAAGCAACATCACCATGCTAAATGCAACATCATAAGCAAAATTTTGTTCATTAGAGCATTTTAATCTCACTCATCACCCACTATTTATTCTTACTTTAAATTTACTATACTTCATTTAAGGATCTAGGTCATTTCATCCCAAACTCTCGGAATAGACAACAACAGTTTGCCAAGCGTGTCAAATTCATTTCATACAACAGGGCAAATAGTATCTGAAGGCCAAAAGCGATATCATTAAGCAGATGATGACCAGAAATAAGCACTTTGTCCACACCTAGGTTACATGGGGAAGGGCATGGAGACTAATTTCTCAACTCTGCACGATACAGTCCAAGGCAGCAACTGCTCCTGCAGCACTCTGATACAGCTGCAGAGGGGAAAGCACCGGAGCAAGCAATTGTCCCTAAAATCTAACCACTTGGCAGCACTGTCTCACAGCCACAATCAGTGCAAAGTCAAGTAAGCTGCACTGCACATGTTTTCACGGGGATTTTTTCTTGCGTTGGATTGCTCATGGTGATAGGAAAAAAGGCAATTCCATTCAGAGAAATCCTATTTTCGGTGAAGAAAGCTTGTCCAAATTATTTTGGAAAATGAGATCTTGTACAGCATTCAAAACATCTCTCTGTAATAGCCACTAAATCTAGTTATACAAATACGTCAAAGACAAAAGTCTAATCTCAGGTTATAGTATGCCAAGAGGTAATATCCATTATAAGACACAAACACAGCTTAGAAAAAAGCTGTGTATGATGTACTCACTCTCCCATGGCCCATGGGGGGCAGCAGCATAGAGGCGGTAGATGTCTCTGCTGATCTTTGGCTTCGATGATTAACACCAGGTTTGGATAGCGGTTGGTCAGGTAATTGGAAAGAAAAACCATGAAGTTGTAGATGACGTATGCTTCATAGCATTCTCTACAAGTATCCACATATATGGCAATCTTGGGATATTTCAGTGCTATCCACTGTGAAAGGAAGAGACATTAAAAAGATAGATAAAAATACACTCATTGCAGACAAACCAGTTTATAATGGGAATCAGATTTATGTTTTAAAGGAATTTTCAGAATTATAGCTAAGTATTCTCATTCATTCATTTCTCATTTTCAGAACCTTTATTGGCATTAAAGAATATAAACAAAAAACAGAATAGTTAAATTAAACAGTTAATTTCAACACTTCAGCAAGAAAAGTTGCTACCACAAGAGTGATAGGAGGACATCTGTCACTCAAAAGGATAGGAAAAGGGTCAGAGAAATCAATAGAAAGAAAGCCAAGGCTGGAGAAGGGAAGATCGAAGAGAGAGATGAAAAGTACAGTGTAATAGAATGTGTGGAAGAGAGTCTGGAGCTAAATGACAGAAGAGACAAAGTCTTTGATCTAGAGGAATTTTAGAAAAACGACCAAAATGATAAGCTGAGGGAAAAATGTTTAAACGAGCAAGTAAAAAAGCTCTGAGCATAAAGGGATTAATTAATTGTACAAAATAATTGGACGGACGACCACCGGAAAAGGAAAGACCAAAGAAAGTGGGAGAACAGAGTTAAGATTTTCATTTAGATGCTCCAATTCAATCTGCCAGAGTCTAGATTTTATACGAAGATGGGCAGTTTGCAGAGGGGTATCAGTTAGTGACTCAAGAGTAATGCCTAAAGAAAGGAGCTTAGAGTCAAAGAGTTTAAACCATGAGGATGAAAAAGAATCTTTTAATAAGTCTGATAGTAAAGAATTGGGGGGGGGGGGGTACATAAAAAGTCGAAGCCAGTATTTAAAAGAAATGGACCAAGCTAAAGTAGTGGGAAGATGTATTCCCAATTCAAGAAAAATAGTGGATTTTTTTATAGAATTAGGAATACCTAAAAGTCTCCTAAGAAAAACCATGACAGAAGAATCTAGTTTATGTGAAGCTGCAGAAATCCAGATAGGTACACCATAAAAGAGGTGGGAGAGGAGTTTTACATGATAAACATTAAGAGCAGCTGGGATATATTGGTTCCCAGAAGAGTAATGAAATTTGGAAATGGCTTGAAATTGGTGGGAAGAAGAAGCTAACACTGATTTAATATGAGGAGATCAGCAGAGTTCATTGTGTAAAGTAATTCCCAAGTACTTAAAGGCTGAGACCTGTTGATATTCCTGGGACCCAATTTTCCAAGTTGAGGGAGACCAGGATCTGGAAAAAACTGTAATAGCTACGTATTCAATAACTAAGAAAGCCTTAGAGCTCAGCCCTTAGCAGGTTGACCTGAAGTCCCATCCAGCTCAAAGGGACTTATTGCATCAAACACCCTTTAGATTACTGCTGATGTCTTCCCTCCTTATGTAACACGAAGGCACTAGGAGCCTACCAAACAAGGAAACAATGGTCCCTACCCACACTCGGTACAGATGTCCATTATAGTTGTTTAACATGCTATTCATTGTAATGTGCAAAAAAGGCAATACATTCACAAATGTTCATGTGAATTCCCTCTTCCTGTTCCCAGGTCACCTCCACAGAGGGCTCACATAGGAATTGGCAAAAAAAAAAAGTTCCCATGACAATCAAGAATTGTATTAAGGTGATCACAATTGGCTTGCAGCCTCTACTCATAGCATTTTTGCTTCTTAATTACTATTTTTTGAACAATGGGCTATAGCAGTTTGCTAGCCTAGCATCTATTGGTGCTGTCATGCCTCTTCAGTTCTTGGATTACCAGACAGGCAGTGCAATCCAACCCTCCCCACCCAAACCAGCACAAGTCCATTGTGTCAGCTCCCGAGTTTTGCAAACGCACCACAAAGCACATTTGCGGCTACTTGGAAGGAAGCTAAGCCTGTACATGGATGTGCATTGGTTTAGTAGCATCAGACCTGTGCCCGGAGCAAGTAGGTTTGTGCCAGACTAGGCAGGCAGGCACAGGGGGCAGGAAAGGGTGGCAGGAGGGCAGAATGGAAGTGGTTATGAGCAGTGGAAGGTGGGATGGAGGCACGGTACGTGAAGCAGGTAGGACATGGGGGGCAGCCTGGGCGACGTAGGCCAGATCCTAACCTGTTTCTTGCTCAAACCAGTTACATGAACAGCTCAGATTTGCGCCCTCAAAATCGCAAGCACAGATCTGAATAGCCCAATAGGGCTGACTGGCACACGACATGGGGTAAGGAGAATAAAATCTCCTTACTCCAAGTTGTGCCCCAACCTGCGTGCCCCAATGTGCATGATACAGCGCAGGCCTGCCTGTTCCAGTGCAGGTTAGGATTGCATCCTGAGGGGGAGGAGGGAAGCGGTATTTTTAAACTTTAGCTCCATGCATGTCTTTGAGCATTTGCTGCTCTCCTGTGCCTCCACCATACGCAAATACAGCAATTAAAATTTTGGCAAAAAAGTTCTATTAAGTGAAATTAGCAACACAGAACGTTCACCAGACCTGCCAGTGTGCTTCAACAGAGCAAGAAGAAAACAATAAGCTGAAAAGGGCACTTACACTGTCTAGACTGTAAATTGGCACCATCCATAGGATCCTGTCATAACAAAACAAATGCAAAGTTAATCAAAAGGTTAGGACTGGTATTAGGGAAATCCAGCAGAACCCACAGATGAAGAGTTACCTTATTATTGGTTTCTGTAATTCAGGCTGAGTATAATGAACTAAATGCTGTAATATTCCCCAAAGGGATATTGGTATCGTCATCAATAAAAAAATTCCAGCAATAAACCATGCCTTGGTATGGATTCCAACCTTGAACACAAGAAAGGAGAGCATACATTTGAGAAATTCAAGAAATGTATACTTGGAACACCAGAGCCCAAAAGTAACTGAATCCACCACCCACAACTCATTCAGTGCCACTATATTTAGGGGTCTCCTCTTCCATGAACAATACAAATGTTAATGATCAGGTTCCTACAATAACGTGCTTTAGAGCCAAACATAAAATATCTCATTTAAACCCAGATCCAGCAGCAAAAATACTTGAGTAACTCAAGCATGGCACAAGCATAAGAGAACACAACATTCTACACCTAATTTAGGAAGGATGTGTTCTAAAGGCCAGGAAAATTCATGCTCACACCTTTCCACAGCCTGCCACCCCTTTAAGAAACAAAAATGCATGTATGGAATCAAGCAGGAAATCTGCACCTTGGACATCCAACACCGCAGGGCATATTTCTTGTGTAATTTTATGCATATATCTTTGTGTTATAGTAATATTTAAGGACTGAGACATATGCTATGAAATACACAGCAGAAGAAAATGATACTACTAAAGTCCAGAACCTATTAGCTATTCTGAGCCCTTGGGATATGGTGAGTTACAATTAATGACATAAATTAGTCCAGCATCACTTGGGGTGAACCTGACATCACCCTATTTCATGTCCTCCCTCCCTCCAGTGGAACATAAAAAGCAAGAGATAAGCAGAACCCGCTTGAGCGTCATTCATTCTTGCTCCTAATGCTGTTTCCTATCTGGAACTGTCGGGAATGCCATTCACCAGTGGTTCTCAAATTGTGGGTCAGTACCCACCAGTGAGTCATGACCAGAGGAGGGTCATGATATCTGACAAGGAAACTGTGTTGAGATCTATGGAAGCAACATGTGCGCATTTACTCACAAGTAGGCAGCCTTGCTTCGGCTCTTATCAAAGGCCAGGTGAAGGGGAACACAAGGCCACTAGAATGGTCCCAAACTGATTAATGGGGAGCACAATAAATGCTCCAGAAGGCGGTCATCCCACCACCTTTCTAAAGAGGATAAAAACAGAGGCTTGAGGGGCTGGTCAAGTGAACTTTTTTTTATTTTACTCTTGCAAACGTAGGTGGGTCCTGACAGACAGGGTGTCGTTTTTAAAAGTGGGTCCCAGTGCCAAGAAGTTTGGGAATCACTGCAGAGAGCCCTAAGCGTCCCACCTAGAACTCTGCTCCATCTAGGATACCAAAACGCCACTCTGGAACCCTAGCCGAGTCCCGACCTGATCTGCAGAGCTATAAGGCGGGGTGAGTCACTTCCTTTCGCGACATCAGTTCTGAAGCCCTGCTGAAGTTTGCTGGGCCACGAAGGAGAATGCCTCGGCAGGCCGGCTCCGATAGGCCACAGTGGCACGCTGGGCCGCCTTCCTTCTTCTCGGTGCAGGCATTAACACTGGCCTTGCCATGGGATGATGATGATTCATCCACCGAGGCCAGAGGGACGCGGGCTGGGCGACGGTCCGGCTCTCGCGTGCTGCTTTCGCGCACCATGACTCCTCCGGCCGCGCTCAGCCGAGAAGATAAACAAGGCGCAGTCCTGCCTGCCCGTCTCCAGGAAGGCCCGCGGCGAAGGCAGCCGAGCCTCGCTGCTGCGGCTCGTTCCACCCACCGGCAGTTCCCTCCCAGAGGGGGCCGCTCGCTGCTGGCCTCTCTGCCACGCCTAGCTGGGGCAGGCGGGCAGGCAGGGGAGCTCTTTCCGCAGTCCCCGCGCCGGCTTAACGCTCCGGGCGCTGCAAAGGTCGCGCAGGCAGTTGGGGCGATGCCCCTCCTGCACCCGCGCCGGCGCCCGCTCTCGGTGCACGCAGGCGGCCCGGGGCGCCTCTCCGGGCTCCGCCTCCGCCTCACCTCCAGCTTCTGCAGCTCCCACACGCACAGCGGCACCGCCACCAAGAGCCCCACCACGTAGACGGTGGCCACCAGCGGCCTGATCCAGCGCCGCCAGTTCCCGCAGGTGCACGGCATGGTGCCGCTGGCGCAGCGCCGGGTTAAGGGCCCGCCGGGTCGGCCCGACAACTGTCCGGCGGCGGAGGGGGACGCATCGCCGCTGCCGCGCCTGTGGGCGTTCTCAGCGCCGGCACAATCCCGGCCTACCGCTCCGCCCACCTGCCGTCCCCCTCGCGCGAGCGAGCAAGCAACCGGCCCGCTTCACGCCCCCCCCCGGAAGCGTGAAGCCATGGAGGTATAATACAACCTCCTTGCGTGAAGCTGGCCGGAGGCCCCGCCCCGCACCCCCCCCACCCCCCCCCCCGAGCCTCAGAACCGCCGCGGCGCCTCCTTCACCACGCAGGTGTGAACAGTTTAAGGTTCTTCTTACCTGGTGGGGTCTGCAATTCAAAGGGCTGGGTGGGGTGTGCGCGCATGATTTGCTCCCACAAGGGAAAAAAAAATTGCTTTGATAATTTCTAGGCTTGAAACTTCCTGTTGTATTTCGAAGTTCCCCTTTTTTAGAATTGGATTATAATATAATGAATGAATGGCCTACATTCCGTGCGATTTTAGAAAATAGTGAATACTAAAATAAATAAAGAAATAAAGGCAGCTCTACTTGGAACAGCACATATTCTGCAGAAATACCTTTAGATATTCTAGGATTTTGGAAAGGACTTGATATCACAGGTGATTTGTGATTAACTTGATGGTGATGATGATAAAATAAATAAACAAAAAAGGCATACTGAAGAGTTATGCAGTTCAAAATTCTCTTAGCAATGCATGAAGCAAAAAAAAAAACCCTCTAGGCAAAGTATCTGCCAAAGAGATTATGGTAATCAGGGGCAGCCCCTGATGATTTACCACTTGAAATTGTGAATGTACACCTCCCTTGTTGCCACTCCCACCAATGCCCACACTAGTACATACAAACACATATACATACAATTTCACCCCAATTTCATTGCTGCCTTCTCCGAGTTGGGCATAGTGCAGCCCCAGCACAAGGCCCCATCAGCCTAAAGCCAATGGTGTTTACAGTATACCTGCAGTGCAATACTGTACTCTATATTTTGCTTGCCTGAATAAGATGGGGAATGCTTGGGAATGGGTGCTGATGCTATTCTATGATATTGTTTTAATTGTGTGTATTTTATGTTAGTTACCTGGAGTGCCTGCACCAATGTAGGAAGGCCATCCTGCACACAGGCTACTTGAATTTCACTCGAGTTGAGAGGATATTTATTTGTGTGTGAGTGTTTGCATGTGCCTATGTATAAACTATGTCACGCCTAAGCAGCATTGCAGTCTAAAAATTGTACATTAGTTATGTATAGATGCAATTTGGTTTTGCCCAGCCGATCCGTACTTATCTACTCTCTTTTTAGCCCCACATAAGGAAAAATCATTTTTTTGATTGAAGGGTTCCTAAATGTACATTCATTTATATAAACCTATAGCCTGTCCAGCCTCTAAAGTTCCTGGGCAGATGGCATAAATATGTACAAGCCAAAATTTTAGAACGTAGAGAAAGATAAAAGGCACAGCGAAAGATCAAAAAGCATAGAGTTCTCCATTGAACATTTGACAAACAGCCAGTCTTCTTTGACAGTCACCCACATAGCATCTGACAGTTGTGGTAGAAGTCTTAGGAAAGAGATGCAAACTCTACCCAGTTGTTGATTGATTTTCTGATTGAGGGGTGGGACATATCAATAAAGGCATCTGACTGATGTGATAGAGTTCTTGATGAGAAGGAAGTTCAAGCTCCCAACCTTTCCTGCCTTTCAAGCCAACATTCCTGCCGATACATTGTGATTCATGACTCTCAAGTCATTTTTCAGCGATCCACTCCCAAGAATTGTTGGTGTGCTAATTACTCAAGGGCTGCCCTATGCATGTTACCAAAATTCAGTACTATACAGAGAATAGAAGATATAATCCAGAAATAGAGGAATCGTGTGAGTGTGGCAACTGGGAATTAAATTGTTTCCTGTTTAGCACTCTCTTTGATAAAGTACTTAATTAGTTTGGTGAATGTTTCATTTTCCTCTTGATTATAAAAGGGGTACTAGAGAATTCGGAGTCCATTGATGAGGATAATTGAAAGCATTCTTGAACAGGTATAGGCATGGTGGAATCTGTTCTCAGGGCTTGTGTGTTTTAACATATTAGTATTCTACTCTTCCATCATTCTGGATACACAAAACAGCTTAACAATGTCTTAAAAGCAATATCATTAAAAATTAATAAAACAGTAAGGTGATAAAATGGTCAAGGTATATGATATTGCTAGTCAAGGGATGTGATATTGCCAGATGGGGCATGGATGCAGTTAATCATCTTTTGTCCCAGATGTTCTCTGCAACAGCAGAATCCGGAAGTGCAATCTCAACCTCACCCCCCCCTTCGGCTGCTGATGTAAGGCTCTTGCGTCAGGAATGGGACAGAGAGAGGGCATTCCAATAAGTGGTGCAATCTGGGGAGGGGGAGGAGCGTGGATGCGGCTGTTAGGTTGATCCAAACCTCCATCCCCAAGCTGCATGGCCCCAATTTGGGCCACTGCTGCTTGTCAGACTTGCATCTGTTAAATAACAGGCACAGGTCCAAGAATCCCCATTGGCCTGGCTGGGGCTTATCCCGAGGCAAAGGGACCAATGTGAGCTTGCCGCTCAGGTTAGCTGTTCCAGTGCAGGTTAGGATTGTGCCCTTATTCAGTCATTTGAACTCTGTCAATGAAGGAACCAAACAGGATTGTTTGTTTGTTTGGGGGAAAGTCTAAGCACCTGTCAGAAAGTTCTGACTTGCATAGGCATTATTGCATGTCAGAATGTGGCCTTTCATGGCCAGACCTAGCGTTCCAGCACGGCTGGATCCTTTATAGCGGTGCAAAACCTGGGCCATGATTGTGCACTGCCACAAATGGCGAGAAGTTCAGTGTGCACAGCAGTGGCTCTGAGAGACTATGCAAGTGCTGGTAGCATGGGCTGGAAAGGGAGAGGTATGGGGGTGTACTGATGTAGCGTGGGCAAGGGCAGGGGGCAGGAAGCAGGCCAAGGGGGAGGATCTCAACAGCAGTTATACATGCTGGATCTTATCCTGCATTTTTCCACCCACTCTGCCCTCTTTCTTCAGATATACGCCAACAAAATGGCTAGTGTGTGTCCAAGGAGATTCAAGGAGACCTGCACAACCTACTAGAGCGGAAGAAAAAATATGTTTACTTTCCTCTTTCAGGCTGTCCTATCACATCCCTCTTCCCCACCCCAACCATAACATTTTTTTAATTCAGTCTGGAATAACAGGGTTCGAGCAACACTGACATGAAGCTGGTGTAAATTACAATGCATGGTATGTTACAATTAACACTTTTGCTGTCACATACTGGACCATTATTTCTAAACATTTTTCAAAGGCAGTCCCTTGTAGCAGGAGTGTAGCTAAAGAAGAGCAGGGGGTGCAATTGCACTGGGCAACAAGCTTCAGCGGGGCAACAAGCTTGACACTAGTGGCCAACATGGTGAAAATCTTGGTATGTATGAATAATACCATCATATACCATTGGAAAGGTAATTTAATGCAGAATGCCTGAAACAAACTAGAGTGTAATATCTTTACTGTATCAAACTTTATGGCCAAAGAAAAAGAAAATAAAAATACAACTGTCTTGTAAAAATTGTGGTTTGTTAAAATAGCAGGTTTTAGGAATAATACTGTCATGTTATATATCATTTGATGTGGAATGTCATGAAGAATGCAATGGAACAAATTGGAGTGCAATATCTTTATTCTATCAAACATTATTGCCAAATAACCCTAGAAAATGAAAATACAACTGTGGCTTCACTTCCTGTTGTGACATCACTTCTGGGGCATCATTTTGCCCTCTGCACTGGGCTACACTTTCATTAGCTATGCCAGTGTCCTGTAGAGTTCATTACAGCTATTTAGTCTGGATGTTACCAGACCATGAGTGATGATGCCCATATTTTTCTGTAGCAAGGAGTGAATGGATAAGAATGTATAGGAAATATGTCTTTCTTCCATGACCCAGGTCCTGATGCAGTACCTCTTTTGTTTGGCCAAAACATAAGTAATATTTTGATCATAGGTCTATATACTGCTAAAGTTCTTAACTGTTTTTCTCCCAGAGCATCCTATCCAGTGTGCGTTAGAAAAAAATGTGTTAGTACATGTGCGTTGCCATCACTGTCCCAAACACTCCAACGGCGAATGGGGGGTGTTTTCATGGTGCAGTGCGGCACCTGCTGTACTTCCCATGCCACCACCCTTGGCTATGCTATTTTCTGAACAGATCTCTCCCCAAAGGCTGGAGACCTTCAGAGCAATCGCTTACGCAACTGTTGGACAAGGAACTTTCTGTTTCACAATTTTATAGTATGAAATTCCTGTTTATACAGTCCTCTCCGCCACCAGTTCCAGTTTACCTTGACAGCCAGCTGTAGCTTTATTATCCAGCTGCCATTTAGGTGTCCACCCCTATGTGTTGTGTGTAATATATCTCCTTTTCCTCTACCTCAAAATCAAGGTGAGGGGGTGGTAGAATGGAGCAGGCAGGGAGAGCAATGGGGCAGAGCCTGGGGCAGGGAATGGCAAGGTCAAGGGCAGGAAGGGGTTGCTATTGGCGGAAGCGATGCCTCTGGTATCCATCCATCTATCAATGGTATTTATATACACTGCTTTTCAACACAAAGTGGTTTACAGGCAAATAGTAATAATAAAGTTGAATGGCTCCCTGTCCCAAAAGGGCTCACATTATAAAAAAAAAAAATGCAGAACACCAACAACAACAGCCACTAGAAAAGACACTGTGCTGGGGTAAAGAGGGACAGTTACTCTCCTGCTGCTAATTATAAGAGGAACACCACTTGGAAAAGTGCCTCTTGCCCAGTTAGCAGGGGTATCCTCCTCACCAGCTTTGATCCATTTTTCTTGGTTCACTCAGGCTTGCACCAGCAAAATCACTTCTGCAGGTCTGAGTAGACCCATTACAGCATCAGATGCTTACTCCCGGGCAAGGGAACAAATGTTCCTTTACTCAGAGGAGACTCCAGGACCTCCCCCTCTGCAAGATGCAGCAGGTGCTCTTGCTGCAACTGCATCAATGGGGGTGGGAGGTGGGTAGACTCCTTTTACAGGAAGCGGCCTGTAAATTTAGTTCTGTATAATAGATGGTAGTTAGTTCCACCCATCAGGATAAATTAGAGTAATTCATACATAGCAATCTCTAAATACTATTTATTTATTTATTTATTTATTTATTTATTTATTTATTTATTTATTTATTTATTTATGAAAGGTATTTTGAGATGCAAAGCAAAGTTCCTTTGCTTCCACTTCCAGCTTCCTCTTTCCCTGTTCCATGACAACTTCCTTTTCTGCCTTGTTGTAGGATGACAAAACAGAGACCAGTCCTGAAAAGTTTAGTATATGCTTTGATGAGTTGCTGAGCTGCCTTTCAATCCAACACACTCCATGCCTATTTAGCGGATAATGGCCTTCGCCCAACCCAGCTCCAGAAACATGTCTGCTTTGTATCGAGCTACTGTACTCTGATCTCTGTGCCTGTCACTTGGGGAAAATTGCGGGACGTTCTACACTTTCTATTACTAAACTGACTGCCCTTTTAATCATGAGTTCCTGACACAGTCAATTATTGTCTCTATTTTCTTGATATGGTATTGGCTTCATTTTGTTTATTTATTTGAAATATAGGGGATGCAAAATGTATTATGCCGTCAGAAGAGCAGGGGCTGTGTAACACAGAACTGCTGGCCATAAAACAATCAAAAATAAATAACTCACATGCACCGAAGTCATTTCAAGGGCTCATCTGTCATTACTCTGACTTGTTCAAATGTTCAGAGAACGAGCGCCAATGCTCTTGTGCTCCACAGGCTTATTTTGAAGTCTGGCCACAAGGTGCTTGGAGGATGCATTGGCCCAGTTTTGTGAAGCCCAGTAATGCGAACCTCTCCAAAGTTTCATCATATATGCCCGGCAGAATAGGATAAATGACATACCAGCTGTTCTCTAAAATCTGATCTGTGAAAATCTCAAGAGATGTGTAGCTCACTCAGAAGAGGCGATGTGGGACAACAAATGGTTTCAGAGGATGCTGGGGGGGGGGGTTCCCTCTTTTTTGGCATAGAAAACTGTTTGTCACAGTTTTTCAGTAATCTAAAGAAATGAAATCCTACTCACGGTGACACAAGAAAATGTGTACTGCTGTCTGGATGGTTACCAGGCCCACAGTAAATGAATTGTTACCAAAAACAACCACCACCACCAGATGGGGCTTCCACATTCTTCACCTGGTAATGACCATATTGCCAGGCAATGAAATCCCAGGAGATCCGGCCAGCATCACAGCTAGCCATAGTTTTGCTGATAGGGAGATAGGCAGGGTGGATGCCAGAAAGTGTAAAGGGATGGGGGAAAGGTTAAGGAGGGATGTCAATATGGGAGAGAAGGAGGACAAAATGATGAGGGAGAGAGAACCTGACGGGTGGGAGGACCAAGGAAGAAGATGAGGCTGCAGGGGAACAAGATACTTCTGGGACAGAGGCAGGGAGGAATGGAGGAGTCTGGTGCAGTAGGAGCAGAAAAGAGAGAGAGGAAGAGGAATGGGGAAAGAGGGGGAGGCAAATACAAGGGAGGGTCAGGTGCAGTGGTGTTATTCTGCCAGAACGCTGGGTGGGATATCTGGGTGATCGACAGCCAGCCCGTTGCGTTCCGCAGCGTTCCGCCGTTTGCGTAAGATACGCAAGCGGCGTAATAGGTTACGCAAACGGCGTAATGCTGCGGAACGTGATGGGCGGGCTGTCGATCAACCGGATGTCCCGCCCAGCGTTCCAACAGAATAACACCACTGGTGTCCTAAAGCCTTCCCCTAGTGGGACTGGCAGGTAACCCCTTCAGCCCCTAGATCTAGGTCACTCCTGGACTGTAGTGACATGTCATAATGTTCTGTGCTGGTGAGGCACTGCTCCATGGAGCCCAGTGACCCAGAAGTGACGTAGCATGTCCGGGTCACAAACAGGGCATCCTAACATGACCAGAACCTTGTTTCAGTCATGTACTGAGCCTTGCTGAAGCCTGCAGAAGCCTCTACGGGCCTCAGAAATCCTCCAGAAGATTAAAAAGAGCACTTCTAGTTTTCAGTTAAAATCGGAAGTACCCATTAAACACCTCCAATCATTACTGGTCTGAGGCCCGTAGAGCCTCTGTGTGGCCTCTGCAAACCTCAGAAAACCTCCTGGATGCTACCAGAGAACATCTCTGGTCACATCCGCTCTGCCTTCCCTGACTGTATGTCCCTACTGGACTGTTGTCCTTTGGGGCAGGCACACTTGCACACCTTGGCCAATGCATCCTGGAACTTGTGGCCAGGTGCCTCCAAAGACCCTCTGTGTGAGCTCATTCACAGGGAGATCCCTGAGGTAGCAGAGCTCCTCACCCTCTCATCCCCCGAGCATGTATTGAAGAAATAAATCTCTGTCAGCAGCCATTTTGAACCTCTGTGTCTTTTATGCCTCAATACCTCCAATCCATTCTCCAACCCATGTGATGTGGAACTTTCCCTTGGCAGAAGCAAGAGGGGGTGAAACTCCCACACCTGATACATTTGCGAGTCAAGAGAAATGTGGGGCCAGTTCAAATTGAATTGCGAAAGGAGATGGTTTGTGGAATTTTGATAAGAATATACTATATGAAAGGGAATGAAACTGAAGACACCAGAGCAAGAAAGAATCACCCCATTTGCTTGGTATAGGACACTACGGAAGCTATCCTAATGGAAGCCATTCTCTTGAACTCATATATAATGAAAATGTTAGTTCAGTAGTTCGCAAACATTTTTGATTGGCGGCTCCCTTGACCTACTGGGTTATTGGCCATGGCTCCCCATTAGGGCTATATAATCCTATACAATAGTTAGGGTGGCAGGTTTTCGCAAGGATTTTGTGATTCCCCTTGCTGGCTTCTGCGACTTTCCAGGGAGCCATGGCTCAAGTTGGGAACCATGGTGTTAGTTCATCCCTATATTATCTAGTTCCTTTTCTCCTGGAACATGGTAATGTTTGGTACTGCAGTGATATCATTGGCATGCTTTAAGATCCGAGATTGGAATTCATCCTACATTTTTCCCAGCAAATATTACTCCATAGTTCATGAGAACTTTTAAAAGCAAATAAAAGAATTTCAGGTAGTATTTGCAAACTCGAATCTCCATCAAGTGAGAAAGTTCAATGCTCTCTTTTACCACTAGGGTGTGCTATAGTTCTAAAATTGAAAATATTAATCTAGGACTCCTAGTTGGATTACTCGGAAAAAAATACAGAATGCCGATTTTTGTACAAGGAACTGTATTGGAAGTGTTAAGGAATGGGATGTTTCCATTATAATAATTTTATTACTTATTTATTAGTTTTCTCAATTACTCTCATCAGAGGGATAGCATTGTTTTAATTCTGTGTTCAACACATGTCCATCAAGTCTTGAAAGACATTATATTATATTAATGGCATATTTACAATATATCAAGATTATTTTGCAGCAGATGTTTGAAACGTTCTTGTGTAAAACCACATTTCAGATACTGAGGGAAAGATGGGATATAAAGGAATAAATAAACCCCCGTAGAATATAAAACTCCCACTGTTCCATGGAAACACTAAGTTTGGACAGTATAATGGAAAATTAAAGAGACAAATGTTTTATTGATATGGGGAAGATATATTCTGATCATACTTCCAGCTAATGCCAGCCAGCCTTTGCTTCCCCATCTATTCCGGCAGTTTCCACCTCTCACAACATCCTTGTTATTGTTGTTCAGTCGCTAAGTCGAGTCCAACTCTTCGCAACCCCATGGACCACAGCATGCCAGGCCTCCCTGTCCTCCTCTAGCTTCCGGAGTTCACCCAATTTCATGTTCATTGCTTCGGTGACACTATCTAACCATCTCATCCTCTGCCGCCCCCTTCTCCTTTTGCCTTCGATCTTTCCCAGCATGAGGGTCTTTTCTAAAGAGTCCTCTCTTCTCATGAGGTGGCCAAAGGATTTGAGCTTCAGCTTCAGCATTTGTCCTTCCAGGGAGCAATCAGGCTTGACTTCCTGGAGGATTGACTGATTGGATCTCCTTGCAGTCCAGGGGACTCTCAAGAGTCTTCTCCAACACCATAATTCAAAAGCATCTATTCTTCGGCGCTCTGCCTTTCTCATGGCATCCTAGTAAAGAACAATTCTCACATTTACCCACAATTCCTACAAAACAAGGGCCAGTTTATCCATGAGGTTGAATGAGGTGGTCACCCCAATGGCAGATTGGGGGGGGGGACCTTCCTCTGCCTTCCAACACAATTTCACTGCTTTTCTTCCCTGTTCTGGTCCTTGAGATTTCCTCAGGATTGTAAAGCATCACAGCTATGGCTGGCCTGTCCCCTGTGGAAGAGAAATTTCAGAGTGAGAAATAACATTAACCAGAGTATGTCTGTCAGAAATAGTGACAGAAAAGAAACTGTATAGAGACAAGCTGAGAATTGCTACCCCCATTTCCCCCATGTGGCGCTTGGGCATGTTCATGCTTAGGAGCCTGTTTTCACAATGACAGCACTGCCTGCTCAGTGATATCACTTTTGGCCATGACTTCACTTCCAGGTTAATGATACCATTTCCAACGGGTCCTGGATAGATTGTCATTCCAAAAAGTGGGTCCCAGTGCTAAAAAGTTTGAGAACCATTGCATTAAAGACTAGGTGGCCTACAGAGAGTGAAGTAAAAAAAGATTTTTACTTCCTGGGCCATCTTGTCCCCCGCACCCACCTCTCCATAGCATGCATTGGTGACACTATGAGTGGGCTGTGAATGAATGAATGAATGAATGAATGAATGAATGGACGATTGTGTGTGGTGTAACAGCTGCTGCTCATGACTTCTGGATTCAACCTATCATGTTTTGCTCTTTAATTTTCCTGCACGATGGCAAATCTATGCTTCCCTGTTTAAAACAAAGCTTTTAAAAATAACACTGTGAAGAATTTTGACATGAATTTTCATTGAAAGCATAAAAAAAAGAAAGAAATCAAGTGGCTGATACATGCATGGATTTTCTATTTGCAAAGACTCATTCAGCTGTAGTTACCAGAAGAGCTTGTGCATATGATTCTCTGTAACCAGTCATGGATTGAATGAAATTGGAAAGCAGACCAGACTTTTCAACAGAGGCACGCAGGAAATCCAATGGTGAAAATAGACTTTGAGCCCAGTTATTGTAGCAATGTGGCTGAAGAATATTCTGCTTGCTAAATGCCTTCTTTAAATCTTTTTTTAGGAGGTGAATTTCTGACTGGAAAACTATTTTTGAGCAATCAAAGGAGGAATTTACAAGACTTTCCTGGAATGACAGCATTTATTAATATAATAATTCATAGGCGGCTGTGCTATCTGTTTTGCTTGCGGTTGGCCTTTATGCTGGACACCAAAGTATTGTATAAGCCACAGGAAAGGGGCCCTCTGCAAAAAAAAAAAAAAAAAAAGTCCTTCATATTTTTAAGTGTCTTGTTAGGCCTCTTGGGTTGTTCTGACACATCATTCTCAGACTCTTACAGACTGGGATCCTGCCAAATAGTGCTTTTCCCACAAAACTTTAATGAACTTTGAGTGAAAACGAGACTTCAGTCATGCCTTTTCCCAAGAACTGAGTTCTCACTGAGGTGGTCAATGCAATCTGGGCTGCAGCTTTAAAAAAAAAAATTCTTTTAGAAGTGCATGCCCCTTGCCTTGAGCTCTTACCCTTTCATGTGAGTCTATGTGCTGCTTTGCTTCTGTTCAGAAGCCAAAGTCTGGCCTTGGTATACAAGTTTCTCCTGAGTTTCCTTACTGGGTTGTTTTTCCTTATGATTTTGTTTTAGTTGCTGCTATTTGTTGGCTTGTATGTTTGTACTAACGGTGCTTTAAATTACATTGTAAGCTTCCTTGTGTTCCCCAAAGGGAGAAAGAAGAGGTGGAAATTTGGGCAATAAGGGCCCAATCCCAAAGGGACCTTATTGCCGGCAGTACATGTGTACCACTGGCTAAAATGTCACTAATGTACCGTAAAGCACATCCGTGACATGTGTATGCCTGGGCTGAGGTGGCACTCATTCAGTGCTAGGCTCCAATGCGAGCAGGTGACCGACCAGCACTCCAGCAGCGCCAGCAGCCAGTAAGCCCGTTTGGGGCAGGAGAGGCAGGGAAGGGGAGAAACCGAGTGGAGGGAGGGAAGGGGCTGGCCATGAGGAGGTGGGACCTGGCCAGTAGCGTAGCTAGGGCATTTTGCACCCGGGGCAACTTAATTTTTTTACACACACACCCCACGGCAATTTTTTTGGTTTTTTGGCCATAACTTTTGCTAGCATTAAGGTATTATGCGGGTTTCATTGAATTCCCGGTGGAATTCCACATCCAACGGTATACAGCATGATGGTATTATTCCTTAAAACCGCAATTTTAAAAAACACAATTTTTGCAAAAGAAGTTTTATTTTGGGTTTTTACTTTTTTGGCCATAACTTTGCTAGAATAGAGATATTACACTCTGGTTTTTCCATTGAGTTCCTGGTGAAATTCCACATCCAACGGTATACAGCATGACCATATTATGCTGTAAACTCATGATTTTCAGAATTTGAGGTTCAGTGGTGACATCCCCCCTGAAGATGGCACCTGGTGTGCTGTGCCCCCCCCACTCCATAGGTAGCTATGCCACTGGACCCGGTGGCGGCTTCCATCATCAGATCTTATCCCTGGCGATGGCTTGAGCAGCCCGATATGGGGCTGCTCGATTCACCGCCAGCCAAATAGCTGGCGGTGAGCTGAGAAGCCCCATTTCAGGTGCCGGAGTTTTCTCCTGAGCAAGTGGACAAATGTCCCCTTCTTCTGGGGAGACTCCGGCAGCTGTCTTGCTGCCACTGGATGCAGTGGTAGCTTTTTTGGCTACTTCTGTGCCTACAGCAGTTAGGCAATTCAGGATTGAGATGACAGTTACAGACAAATGCATGTGCGTGTGTGTGTGTGTGCGCGCACGCACACGGAAAACTGTCATTTGGGGAAAGGGTTATGGTAGGTTTGGCCCCTTCTCCTCCCTATTGAAAAATCAATGGAAGTTTTTTAAAAAATTTAAAACTAGGATGGGGATGCAATTGAGATGGCTGAGGATGCAATTGAGATGGGAACCACAATGGGGGCAAAAGCTAATGCCCCCTACCTCCACAATAGTTAAATCTATTTTATGCTTTCTTTTGGTGCACTATTGATTAATAATAATAATAATAATAATAATAATAATAATAATAATAATAATA
>JAJKFI010000003.1:30327669-30389998 GCA_029204185.1 Lerista edwardsae
TAATAATAATAATAATAATAATAATAATAATAATAATAATAATAATAATAATAATAATAAGCAAAGGGCCACATTATGCATCACCGGAAACATGTGATTAGCCTTCAAATAAATTTCAATTATATCTCCCTGCCACCTTTTCAGGTCTCTACAAATATCGGAAAATTAAACCAGTGTCTTTCATTGATTCAGCATTTTCCCACATTTCTTCCTTTAAAAAACAGTTCGCTAGTTTGACATAATTGCCCTGCAAAGGTATGAATATATTTTTCATAGCCTCTTTATTTAAAAAGGTAATTAATCATATCAAAGCCCTAGATTTTCTTCAACACCTTTAGATTATTATAGTGGAAGCAAATCAGACATAATTTTCTTGTATTAAAATTCTAGTAATTTGCACTCATATTGAAAATGAACCATCATTAAACATTTCCAAAAGGCCATAATCAACACCAGCTTTACTGACCTACTTGCTTTAAAATTTTCCTACAAGATATAATTGAGGGAAAGACAGATCTTTTTTCTTCTAAGTCACTGTGATTTAAAAGTTGTGCTTTCAAAAAAAGACTATGAAATACATTATAATAATAGCAATTGGAAAATAATAGACATATTTATGTATTCATAACATTGATATTCCACATTTTACCATATGGCCTTAAAGTGTTTTCCTCAATCTAGCTAGCCACTACATGCATGCTAAAACATGCGCATGTATGGGCCTTTGAAAAATAGTTTTGGGTTGTATACAATTGTGAGTAGACAAATGTTTGTGAAGGAAAGAGTTAACCCTCTTTTCTTATTTATTTTTTATTATTTAACTCACACATACACATGAGAAATAAAGAAAAACATTCAAATTTAGACATATAGAATTTTCTGTAAATTACTGCAAGCATAGAGTGATGCATAGAATGATGCAAGCATCATTTTCATAAAGACCAAGCAACTACCCTAATCTTCATAGTCTCTTTCTTTTTCCAAGTGGTGTCCTCTTATATTTAGCAGGGGGAGAGCAATTGTCCCTCTTCACCCTAGCACAGTGTGTTTCTCGTGGCTGTTGCTGGTGGTGTTCTCCATTCTTTTAGATTGTGAGCCCTTTTGGGACAGGGAGCCATTTAACTTTAATGTTACTATTTGCCTGTAAACCGCTTTGTGAACTTTGTGTTGAAAAGCGGTATATAAATACTAGAGATTGATTGATTGATTGATTGATTGATTGATTGATTGATTGATTGATGATAAAAGTCTCTTTCAACCATTCTTAAAATAACCTGTCTCTCCTGTGCCTAATGAATCTAAACCCCTCCTCCTGACACCACTGTCTCATCCACGCATTGAGACCCCTAAGTTCCACCTGCCTAGCTGGCCCTGCGCGTGGAACTGGTAGCACTTTTGAAAATGTTACTTTTGGGGGCCCACGCCCACCCATGAGGCTAGCTGATGTGGTTGCTTCAGAACGCAGATGGGTGTGTGTGTGTGCTCATTTCTGTCTCCCTACCTGTCTCCAGTGCTCCTCCTTCCACTCCCTGGATTGGAAACGTAAATGGGGGACAAATAGGAAGAGGAACTGTGAAGGGGAGGAGAGTGTTGAGCAGGGGAACAAAAGCTGGTGTATCGTCACTTAAGGCAGGGCAGCATTTGATATGTTGCCTCAGGTGTCAGAATGTCTTGGGCCAGCCCTGGCTTCAGTCACTCTTTGATTCAGAATTAGCAGCTATCCAACTGGCTTTTGAGAGTTTGCTGTCTTTCAACAGGTTCTGCTTATATATTGATACCTAGTACTAAAGAGGTGATAAAGACATTTTACAACAGGTAGCCCAATCCTATGCTGTGCTGGAGCAGGCAGGCCTGTGCTGTATCCAGCGCAGCATTGGAGCATGCAGGAGCCTCCCAGGCTCAAGGACACATTCGTGCCCTTACACCATGGGAGGCTCCTGCCTCCCCAATGGCTTCCTTGGATCTGCACCTGCAAAATTGCAGACGTAGGTCCGAGGACGCCACGTGGCCCAAATTGGGGCTGCGCAGCCCAGAGACGAGGCCTTGGATGCTGCCCAATGGCCACATCCCAGCCACACCCGCTCCTTGGGCTGGGCCACCCACTGGCATGCCCACCCCCATCCCAGCAACACCTCCTGCTCACCTGCTCTCCTCCCAGAATCTCGGCTGGTGCAAGGGAGACTCCCTGTTGGCTCGCTTGGGCCAACATTACTGGTACCCAAGCACTGTAGCGCTGACACAGAGGTGCAAGTCAGTACCCCCATGTCGGCGCTAATGATGTAGCTCCAATGCAACCATGTTGCGTCACACTACGCCAGCTATTGGATTGCATCCTGAATGTTCTACCTCCTCCAAAGGAAGTGAAACCCTATTGCCCTAGTCCTAAATATTTTGCCACTTGGAGCAGTGGGGAGCACGTAACAGGATCCTGGTGTAAATCACAGGCTCATATACCCTATAACCAGCCCAGGGCTCATATGAGCTGTGAACTTTCAGCAGAACTTTCAGTGCTTAAGTAAGTCCTTAAGCACTTACAATCTAAGGGAACAAGGCAGTCATCCTCTGCTACCAGCCTGGGACCACAGCTAAGAGTAACAGCCTCTAAGAGCACTGAACAGCCTCTTAACTGTAAAACTTCCCAGGCTAAACTAGCCCCAACTACAGGGATCTATCCCAAGTTATAAACTTTAAATTGGTAAGCGTGCCAAAGCAGCAAAACTGAATTTAGTCTGGTTCCCAGTAATCACAAAGTCTATAACTTAACTATACTTTATTAAAACAAGCAGTTACAAAATTAGGAAGGCATAAAAGAATCAGCAGAGATGCACTTTAAAATAAAAAAAAGAAACTAGGCTTCTAACACTGACTAGGCCCTAATAAATGCAAGGTGGTTAGCCTTGCTGTTTCACCTTGCTCTCAAGTCCAAGAAGGCAGCAAGTCCAGGCTGGGGCATCTTGGACTGACGTGGAGAAGGTGATCTGAATGTTTGAAGATTTCTGATGGTCTTGATGGTGTGGTGGTCTTGATGGTCTGATGGTGGGTGTTGATGCTCTGTACCCCCAAACCTGGGTATTTTTATACCCCTCTGGCACAATCAATTATCCTATCAGGATAAAGGTCGGCCATCTCCTGATGGGGTGATGGAACGTTCAGTGGTCACAGAATGGTCAGAAAGGTTACATAAACCACTTAAGTGACGGGTCTCAGCTGTGCACAATCTTCCTGTTTGCAGCACTAGCTGGATGGAACCTTCCTGATTAGATTTACTCTTTCTGACCCCAGTTATGACCTCACAACTTTCTGCAGAAACAAAGCAGATATGCAGTTACACTCCTGATTGCATCAGGAAGTGAGCTGATTACCACCAGCTGGTATTTAGTAGTTTCAGCTCTTTCCCTCACACTGGAGTTATGTTTTACAAAATGGAGTCAAGCCATGGCCTAGCCTTCTTTTGCTGTTTACACCTGGCCTATTCTGATAGAAGTGCTGTTTCGCACTTGGGGAATTCAGAATAATACTGTAATTGTGAGAAATATTGTAAGTACTGTGACAGTCTATTCTAGTTTCTAGGAAGAAGGCACAGTTATTTTCTTCCAGCCATTTGTCATAACTTTAATATAATTCTACTGTTTTATTTTTAGGTTTTGCGTTGAGAAACATGATTTACGTAATCTCCTGTGGCAAAGTTGGAATGACTTATCATTGAAGGTCTCACTCTCCAATGTTTTGTTAGTGCAAGCCGTATTTTCCCAAAGCCAGTCAAACTCATCTTTTGCTAGGGGCAATTGGTCACAGGAGATGAAACTTCCAGAAAATGTTGTATGTAAACATTTAAAAGGGAAGCAAAAGGAAAACCAGTCCCAGAAGTTGTGTTCTTTTTGCTAGCCCAGCAATTGTCAACTGGCATGCCATGGCATATTGGTGCACTGCGAAAGGACTGCTTGTGTACCTTGGTAGTTTGGCGTACAGCATTGAAAATCATTGAAAAACTTCTCTGGGTTATATAATGTCCATTGTAATAAATTGTTCTTCCTCTGCCGGCTGTACCAGTGGAGGAAGAGGGACAGACTATGGACAGTTGCCCTAGAAACAGAGCCGCAGAACCCCAACTAATCTCCCAGAAGTGACATTACAAGAGACGAAGAACATAGAGAAGACCATAGAAGTCAGTGAGCCATGAGAAGACGAAGACTGAAAATAGCTGTGTAGTGCTAAGCATTGAAATAGGTTTCAGTTTCACTCTGCGGTTTCAGAAAGCCAGTGAAACTTTATGTAGTCATAATGTTATGTAACATTATGTAATATTTTGTAGTCCATTAAAGGGGAGACATCAGAGGTTGACCACTGACTGGGGGTGAACCTAAGGCACCCAGGGCCCAATACTGTCCAATTTTCCTGTGCTTATGCAGTCATGCCAATGGGGTGTGTGCTGTATCCTGCCATGGTGGTGGTGGTGGGCAGTCATTGAGTCTTCTTCAAGGTAAGGAAACGTTTGTTCCCTTACCTTGGGACTACATTGCAGCTGCATTGGTGCTGGAAACATAGATAGGATTGGGCCCCAAGTCCTGAAGCTGCTGTACCCACTTGGGCTACCTGAGGCAGAAAGAAGAACTGAAGACAAGAGAGGTCATGTTAGGCCACATCCAAGCTCCTGTCCCCTGGCCACGCTGCCCTGATTCAGGCTGTGTGGTGTCCTCGGCTCAGCAGGCACAGATCCGAGGAGCCCATACCACAAATGTGCCCTTGCCCTAGAGCAGCTCCTGCCTGTTCCAACTTGCACTGGATACAGTGCAGGCCCACCAGCCTTGCTGCTCCAGTGCAAGTTAGGATTGCACCCTGAATCTTTCAGAATGTTTTCAGTGCACAATGGGACGTTGTGCGAGGCTTAAGGTGAGTGGGGGGGGCAGTCTGCTCCCTGGCTCCAGGTGGCACACAGCCAGAGACACAACTGGGGGATTCCTCTGGTATAAGGTTTTCAAATTAAAAGAAAAATGTGTTGTACAACAGTGACAACAATGGCCCTGTGAGTTCCCAGGACCAATGGAATTGTGTGGCTAAGAAAATAATAGAGTATTGTCTTAAGAAGGAACTTCAGGGTTCACACTGAATATCAGACACACAAACTCTGATAGAGAAAAATTTTAAAAATTAGTCTTGTTTCAGTAAACAGTTTTCTCCCATAAAGCCTGGACTGAAAGAAGAATTATTTTGTGTTTCCAAAGTTATGCCAAGGACATTTATGATGTTAAGGCCTAAATGTACATGTTGACGCATTTTAAACAGAATTCACAATTTCCTGTGAAGAAAGGGAAGCAGTTCAGGAGTAAGATTTGGAAAAAAAAAAAACTGACTTCAAAGGATGAGCTTTTTGCACAGACCCACTTTTACAAACTGAACTAAAAAGGTGGGTATTCAGTATGGGGAGAAATGTTGTGTGTAGGTTACTCCATAATCCTTATCTAGCTATTTGATTACTCCTCCTGGCCTGGTCTGCTTTGTGAAGATGAAACAGATATCTGATATCTTCTGGTACCTAAGTAAATAGTCATAAAAGCAAACAGAGGAAGCTTGTGAAATAGGTTCGTATCAGATTTGTGAGATAGTTGAATTTTTGCGGGCAGGATGTCTGGCTAGCCTGACAAAAAATCAGTCTAATCCCGGACAAACAGAAATGGGAAATAGGAAATAAAAGATAAGAAACATTTTATTGATGAATCTGGGGAATTTAGAAGTCCCCAATCCTTTATGGCAGGTTCCGAGGTTGTAAATATTTGCTCTTTGAATTTTTGAAGATGCGATAGCCTCATAGCAGAAGCATGGTCTTGAGAGGAAACGTCTACATTATAACCAACAAATGAACACCAGTGTATTGTAAGGAAAAACAGTTGTGCTGAAAGGCCTTCAGCAAAGCATTACATAATTATTTGTTTATATGTGTGTTTTCACTTGAAAGGACAAATGTAGATACAGAGCTCAATCCAACCCCCCGGCTGGAATAGGCAGATTGACGTCGTTGTTTAGTCACTAAATTGTGACCAACTCTTTGTGACCCCATGGCCAACAGCATGCCAAGCCTTCCTGTGTTCCACTAGCTTCCGGAGTTCACCCAATTTCATGCTCTTTGCTTCGGTGACACTATCAAACCATCTCATCCTCTGCTGCCCCCTTCTCCTTTTGCCTTCAATCTTTCCCAGTGTGAGAGTCTTTTCTAAAAAGTCCTCTCTTCTCATGAGGTGGCCAAAGTATTTCAGCTTCAGCATTTGTCGTTCCAGGGAGCAATCAGGCTTGATTTCCTGTAGGATTCACCAATTGGATGTCCTTGCAGTCCAGGAGACTCTTGAGAGTCTTCTCCAACACCATAATTCAAAAGCATCTATTCTTCGGCGCTCCGCCCTCCTTATGGTCCAGCTCTCACAGCCGTACATGACTACTGGGAAAATTATAGCTTTGACTATGCGAACCTTTGTTGGCAGGGTGATGTCTCAGCTTTTTATTAAGCTGTCTAGGTTCGCCATAGCTTTCCTCCCAAGAAGTAAACGTCTCTTAATTTCAGGGCTGCAATCACCATCTGCGGTGATCTTGGAGCCCAGGAAAATAAACTCTGTCACCGCTTCCATTTCTTCCCCTTCTATTTGCCAGGAAGTGATGGGAGTGGTTGCCATGCTCTTAACAGATTGACATGCCTGCCCCATATCCAGCCAAGGGCTTGGATGTGCTGCTGCGCTACCCAGGAAAAATGGAAACTATTCCCCTTCCCCCGGGCAGCACGCAGCAGTACCGATGAGGCTACTTGGAGTTGTAGAGCCAAAATGCTTTGTGGTGCTTGGCATTGAAACTCCAAGAAGCCAAATCAGGGTCCTCCTAGGCTGGGAATGGAGGCCAGAATCCAGCTGAAAGGCCAGATCCTGCCTCCACCTCCCTCCCCAGGCGTGCCCACCCATGGTCCTACCACACTCTGCCCTCCTTCCACAGAGGCCAGCACGCATCTGTGCGCTGATCTAACCCACTCTGGAATTCATTCATTTTGTAGGGAAATCTAACAAAATAACAGTTTGATTTGGTTGCTGATGCACTTACAATCCTTAAAGATACCAACCACAAGAGTAGCCAATTGGATTTGTGGTCTATGTAAGATCCCAATGATATCTGGGGTTTGGATACATAGTTTTGTACAGAACGGCCTCAGGAGAATAACAGTGAAAACAGTTACACACAAAGCTGTGAAAGTGTGAATCAAGCAGCATTTGATTTGAGCAGCAATTATGTTGAAATGGAGGGGGGGAGAATCTTGCGGATGCTAGATGGATGTCTCAGGGGTTGGTTCACTATCTTTTGAGAAAAAGCAGTTGACCTACATTTTTGGATCACTCCGTCCACCGCTGCAGTCATATACAGAGAGTGTTTATCACAGCAGGATTTGGAATCCATATGAAAACACAATTTGCCAAGGCTTCTTTATTATGCATCAGGCACTTCTCTTAAATTATACAAATGACTGCAACTTTCGATAGGATGAAGCAGCATCAATTGGAGATAATGGCTGTCCTTTTCATTAGTACTATTCCCTTGATGTGACAGTAAAAGGCAATGTTAGCATGCAGGCTAACAGACAATGTCCTGTTTGGGAAGAGTGCTATATTTAAACACGCCTCCAATAACAACTTCTCAAAATACACTAAAATAGCAGCTAAACCTCCTTACCCAGCAGAGCATAACACTTACGCCCATGACAATGTTCAAGCCTTGCACTGATGGAAGTGAACACCCAGAGGGCACCAAGGGGCATGGCCCTCACGACCCCGCTGCATCAATGTTGATTAGGATTGGGCCGCCCAAGTGATTCAAAAAGATAATGTTCGAGTCCAATTTTACTTCTCTGACAAAACATTATTCCCAAGCTGCAAAGGAAGTAGACTGAACTTCAAAAATCAAGGGGAACCATGAATGAAGTTAAACTGTAAGACAGCACAGTATATTGAGACTGAAAACTACGGTAAATGCTGATGTGATGTGGACATTAACAGCCCAACCCTAAGCTGCCTGGGCACCATGGGTGCAGCGATACCCATGCATCCAGTGGAAGCCATGCAGTTGCCCGAGGCACCTCAGGAGAAGGGGACATTTGTCCTCTTCCCCTGGGTAAGTCCAGAGACCCACCAATGGGTCTCCTCACATCTGTGCTGGCCATTTTGCTGGCGGTGTTGGACCTCCACATGGCCCAGCACAGAGAATAGGATCCAGCGTTGGAGGTCGCTGCTGATCCCACCCCCACTCCACCCCTCTTTCCATTAAGTTCCACCTTCCCTGCCATCTGGAAAACACACAATTCCAGGGACAGGCAAACTCACCACCCACTGGCCCTGTGTTGCCACCCCCAGACCCATGGCTTGGGTGCTGGGCCAATGCGAGTGGTAAGACCTTACCGCCATCATTGCATATGCCTTCTGGCAGGTTTGTGGCACCTGCGCCTGTAGTACACTCATACCACGGGTGCTGGAGAGCTCAGGATTGGGCCATGGGACTACAGCTGATGCCTTACCTTGACATTTCCATGGGTTTCAGTTACAAGTGCCTTAACAGTTGCCTTGAAACCAAAGGTGTTTTTAATCCTAGAATTGAATTTTTTTTAACCGTAGCTTAAAACTAAAGCTTCAAAGGACAGGGGAAGGGAAGGCTCAAATTGTATATCTGCTCATGGTTGCCGTTAGTTAAGAACTTTGTAGTGCAAAGAGGTGAAATTGGGAGCACAAATACTTTTCTAGATAAATCAATATGCATATTCTCATGTCACAGCATGCTCTACTATGTTGACAATCAAGCTGACTCCATCGAGTCAGAACCTAATATATTTATATTCCCCTTTTACATTACGTATATATTACTATTGTGTCATGTGGGAGCTGCAAAGAACAAAATTCAAAAAAGCTGCATTCACACCAGGGGTTCAAGGATTATTACAGAGCAGTGTCAACACTTTATATGTTGCTTGAAACCATTAACATGTACATACATCTATACAAGCAATCAAGGGCCCTAAAGAGAAGCACGTACCAAAATACATATAGCCATTTACACAGGAGAGTTTCTTCTGCATACCAATTAAGATACTCTCTTCAGTCTGTCTGTAAATGTTTTAGAAATTGTTCAGCACATGTAACTGTAGGCACTTTGCATTTTGACCTTGTAAATTATGCACAGAATTGTGTCTCCCACTTGAAATACAGCTGGATGTTCAGAGCCACATGGCTATTTTCCACAGCTAGGTAAAACAGATGCAATAAATCTCCTGGCAGATTTGGGGTTGCATGCATATTATATACTACAGAACTATAATTCATTTTAATGGCTAATAAAATACTACCTGCATGGCAGTAACAACCAAAAACACTCTGCCACAGAACACAGTTTATGACAATGATGAGGTAGTCATCATGCATTTACATTGATTCAAGACGACTCTAGTGCCTTTCCTTGCATCATTAGGTGGCACGGGGCACAGGAGCAAGTGCCACGCATGACTCTACCAGTCAACAATGGGTCCACTCAGAAGTGGGGAAACGGAGCCCAATCATAGCACGTGCAATTCCACTACCTGCCTCCACAGCACTGAAGGGCTTTTGTTACTGATATAAGTGCACAATTGGTCAGAGTTGAAGTTGTGGATCATACATAAAGAATTATAAGGTAAAGGTTTCCCCACGACTGAATGGTCTAGTTGTGACCAACTGTAGGGGGCAGAGCTCATCTCTGTTTCTAAGCCTGTAGAGCCGGTGTTTTGTCCAAGGACAAGCTTCCATGGTCATGTGGCTGGCATGACCATACGTTGTGGTGCACGGAACGCTGTTACCTTCCCATTGAAGTGGTACCTATTTATCTACTCACATTTTTTTTACATACTTTCAAATTGCTAGGTTGGCAGGAGTTGGGACAAGCAACGGGAGCTCACTCAGTTGCATGGTCTCGAACTCCCAATCTTCTGGTCAGAAAGCCCAGCAGCAGCGGTTTAACCCGCAGCGCCACCACGTCTCTATAATGAATTATACTCGCAGGCAAAATAAGGTGACAACTTTATGGGAACCAAAGAAAACATCAAAAAGCTAGTGAGCAAGTTGTGGATTTCTCCCGAAGTCTTCTTCAGACAGTATGTTAAACAAAAGCGGGGGGGGGGGAGAGCATTTTTCTGTAGTAGCTGATAAGTGCAGCTGGATGGGTGCCAGCATCATCTCTAGATTGTTCCCAGACACAAACACTCTGTCCCTTCCATTGTGTTAGAATCAGTGGTTCTCAAACTGTGGGTTGGGACCCACTTGGTGGATTGCGACCTGATGTCAGGTGGGTCATGGAAAGCT
The DNA here is from genome assembly GCA_029204185.1 of Lerista edwardsae. NCBI lineage: Eukaryota > Metazoa > Chordata > Lepidosauria > Squamata > Scincidae > Lerista > Lerista edwardsae. The sequence continues at coordinate 30,338,019 of JAJKFI010000003.1, forward strand.
GGGAGCAGCCATCTTGGAAGCTGCAGACCTTAGTCTTGCTATATTCCTTTTGTGAGTGTTAACAGTTTGAATTTTCAAGTGAGGGTTTTTTAAATTTTTGTTTTTAGTTCAGTGCTTCTACACAATATTTTGTCCTAATCTTGCTTTCTGTCAGGGTGCTTCATGGTTGTACAATTGCTGCAGTCCAAGAATGCCAGTTTGCATTCCAGGAGTGTCATTTGACACAATGAGAACACTTCCTGCTTGATGATATCACTTCAGGTCATGACATCACTTTCAGGTTAATGGCATCACTTCCGGTGGGTTCCACCAGACACAAGTGCCATTCTAAAAAGTGGGTCCCAGTTTGGACAATAAATTATCTTCCTAAAGACACACATATACAAGTGAATTTCTCTTCCAGAGCTCAAGTTCTTTTGTAAATCTTAACACAATCCTAATCGCAATGAATTGAAGGAATATGTATTAATTTCAACACAACAGCAAGAACATGTCATGGAGCCATGCTCCAGCTAAAACTGCCATCCCCCATCTAGCTCAAGGGAGGTGAAGTCTGCACAGCAGTGCAGCTGGTAAGGGGCAAGGCCACAAGGCAGATAGCGCCAACAACACAGCCACTTCCCTTCCTGTACAGTACTTCATTCCCAAGCCCACATGGGAATGACAATATTCTGCCAGGGGGCAGGAACTTGGCTTTTAATAAAACGTTCTTCCAAGTGAGCATTCAGGATGGTGGCTGGATGATGCCAAGAATCATGGGGTGTCCTTATTTCTGCACATGCCTGAAACATAATCACAAACTATCACAGCACAGTGTGAGATCTACAGTCCTTGTGTACACCATTGTTTTATGGTGAATGTGTTTTTTGAGGCATGGAATTCTAAGCACTCTTGCACAAGTGATCACCTTCTGCAAACATTTGCTAAGTGTGTGCTGTGTGGTCTAGTCTTGTGGCTGTAATCCCATTTCTATTTGCAAATATCACAAATATCAGATTAGTTAGGTACACAAGTTGTTAAAAATTATGAAACATAGCTAGTGAACGATGAATAGGGCTTGAAATGCCCTTTCACAAAGGATGATAATTTATATTGATATATACAAATATACCTGCTTTGTAAAGAGCTTGCATAGCGATTACATGACAGTACCTTTTGGGCATCAGTTTCGCCCAAAGCGTCTAATATTGTTGCTATTTCAGATCCATTCCTATACATCAAATGAATGGTGAGCAAAGTACCACAAATAATAATAACTGCCCAGCTAAAACCTCATTTGCAATATTCATTATACAATGTGGCTCATGACTGGCACATCACACACACATACACCTTTTCAAAATTCATGCTGAGCATACTTTAAAAAGTCAAACACATTTACTAAAATGTTTCCGGTCACACAAATGACAAAGATGTTGATGGCACCACGGAGCATGCACAGGTCCTAATTTTTGACAGTTTGGGGCGGGGAATCAAACATGGTTCCTTTTACCATCGATCTTTTTTTTTTAAAAGGTGCAGATACAACATACATAGTGAGCAGTTTTATCTGGAGCCTGCAAACAGTCTTCAAGACATTGTAGATCTTGATTTCACGAGAAGGTGAATTTCATGTGAAGAAAAAAGCCCCTGTTGGAACATCAGTACAGAACGTCATCTATGCATACTCAGTCTACTTGGTCATCTTCAAAATTAAGTGCCTGGACACAGAGCTTCCGCATACATTTACTGAATACTGATCACCTCCCACTTTACAAGTGTCCGTGGATAATGTTCACCATCATAGAAAGTGAAGAGCTCAGTTTGAGCTGTTCTTGTGGGTGCTCCGGTCTGTAACGTGATTGTTCAGTTCGTTGTTTTTCCACTGAATACTTGTTCCATTCATTGGGACGGATGACAACTGGCTTCTTGGCTGGTAGCAGAAACAGCAGAGGCATGACTGGCAGGAGAAAAAATTCCAAAAAATATTAATTTTTGCATTCCTCTCGGAAAGATTGATCCCTGTCTTCAGTGGAATGCTGAAGCCTACCGAATGAAGTAAGAAGTGGGCATGGACAGAAGAATGTAAAAGTACTGAAACATTGTTCAAATGACACCAGGCACAGGGTTAATTCAGGTATAACACCAAGCCTTAGTTCATACTAGCCACAGTTTAGAACTGAAACCACAATTTGCTGTAACAGGCAAAGGCATGTCTGCTAGTTTTCTGCCAGCTCCCAGCTTCATACATTCCATTCTATTTCCATGCCTCCTCCGCTGGAGGTCAGGCTACAGCTATTACAGGTCTAATCTCGGTACCCGCAAGGGATCCATTCCTGGATCACCATCACTACCCGCAGATACCCACAGATAATTGGCAGACCAATCCTGAGATGCCTGACCACTTGTGCGAGCAGCAGTACCCAAGTGGCTACCGCTGCATCACATCAAAACCAGGCAGCTGCAAGAGGCTCCACAGGAGAAAGGGACATTTGTCCCCTTCCCCCGTGGTAAGGTTGTGGACGGGTGATGGATCTACTTGTTTTGCACTGGCTATTTTGCTGGTGCAGAGGTGAGGCCACACGGCTTGACAGGGTGGATAGGATTCAGCAGCGAGGGTTGCCACCAGTCCCACCCCCATTCTGCCCAAGAATGCCCTCTTGACCCACCAAAAAGCCTGCAATGCCAGCAACCAGTGCACTCTACACTCACTGGCTTGCGTTGCCGCCTCTGGGTGGTGCAGGGCGGGCATTGGCCAAGCACCAGTGGTAATGACTTACTGCTGGCACTGGAGATGCCTTATGGCACCTTTTGCGACAAAAGTAGGGGTGGTATGTTTGTACTGCTCACGCTAAGGCTTATAGGACTGGACTCTAAATCCGCAAGTTATGGAACAACAGGGCCTATAAATGGGACTGGAACCTCGTTTGGGTTGTGTCTGGAGCCTTTCTGAGGCCTGCAAAGGACTATTGCAGTCTCTACAGGTTTCAGAAAGCCTCTCAGATGCAAGCTGAGCAAGGTTCCGGTAGCATCCGGGAGGTCCTTGGTGGGTCCTCAGTTGCGGGTTTGGAACCCACAATGGGTCAAATCCACAGGTCCTGAATCCATGGATAAAGAGGAGCCATTGTACTATAGTTTGTTTATTCTTAGGAAAAAACCAAATTGCCCCCCCCCCATTCCATTACCCCATTTGCAGGCAGTGAATTTTGGTGGGGTATAAAATGGGTAAAACATGAAGGCCTTATGCTGGCACTGTGAGATGCAACACGAGTCTCACATTTCAGTGAATCCTGTCTCCCATGAAACTGAAGGCATCTTTCAAGACAGATATGAAGAGATGGGGTTAATTTAACAGAGAAGAGTCGTTGATGAGAAAAGGATTAACCTCTTTGTAAAGGAATCTGAGAGCAATGGAAACAGGCGGACAAGTCAAGTGGATTAAATTGCAGAAGAACAAACAGGCAAAGCTCACGTGGATTATCCTCCAATCAGGACATGACACTGCAACATTCCTGGGGTCTCCTTCATGCTAACATTTTGCAAAAAGCCCTAAAAGGGACTGTCTTTATGGGAAATTATATCTTCACTAGCATGGGTGCATTTACAAGCCTCCATTGCTGTGTGGCTAGTTTTTGAAATAAAAAAGCATCTCAAAGGCAAACCAGATAGGACACTAGGAGTGCAAGTACAGCTTCTCTCTTTTCTTTTTTATCTTTATGTAACAAATCTTTCTGTGCCTTTCCTTTCTATTAGCCAAAAGGAAAATAGAGTACTAAATTCTGATTTTATGGGGCCTTTACTGTATTGACAGCCTGCAGCAAATTCAGGCAAAGGTTGCTGAATTTTTATCTAGGTAGACTCATGCTTATGACTAAAAAGATCTGCTGGTCCTCCATTTGGTACTTAAAAGTCTGTGACTAGTTAGCCAGTGGGACAGCCCAACTCTATCTAAACCACCCCTGCTGATGCCACCAGAGTACAGGATACATCCTTTGGAAGGGCAGTCTTGGAGGTTTCCTCTGACCAAGGGAACACTTGGGGTAAGGCTCTGAGGTACAGAGGGACCAGCTTGGCCCTGCATCAGCAATCTTGCTGGCAAAAGTCCGAGTGGATACAGAAAGGTGGATTGAGGCCTCTCCCCCAATGAATGGGAATGCATTCCCTGGGCTGACTTACTGGTCTTGGGGCTTTTCCTAGGTCCACTGATGCACAACCATGGCCACAAGCCACTTGCAGCTGCAGCACAGTAAAATGCACTGTGCTGCGAGAATGTACATTCCAACAGTGCAGCAACCCAAAAGGATTCCTCCCCCCAAAGTTAATATTCCTTCAAGCTACTGTACAATGGTATTGGAAAGCGGTAAATAAATCAGCTTGTTGACGTCAACCTGATGGGAGAGGCTGCTAGGAGTGTAGAATGTTGATGGAGTGACACTTGGAACAGTGACAGTCGGGAAGGTAAGAGAATAGTTGCGGACTTTTAAAGAGAGTCCAAAAAGGGTCCCTACTTGTCCCTTCCTGAAGAAATGTATATTTGTCCAGACCAGTTGCGGACCTACCATTGTGCCGGGCATGACACTCCTGCTGGGGCAAGAGGAGAGCAGCAATTAGGCAGCTTGCCTCTTGGGGAGGCGAGCAGTTTTGGGCCCTCCTGTCTGCCCCTGCCATCGTCCGGCTCTGAAATGGAGCCTGGCATTGTGTGGGGGCAGAACAGAGTGGCGAATGGGGGTGGGAAAACAGCGGAGGGGGCAGACCTGTCTCTGGGCAGCCAGCTGGTTGGGTCCACAACAGGTCGAGATTATCAAAAAGGAAAAGATAATCTACAGTCCAATCCTAACACATGAATTACGACAGTTGAACAGAGTTCCATTGGTGTTAATGGTCATATGGCGGTGTGCAGAGCACATAACTGGTGGCCATTTTGGGGCCACTATTGCAAATGGCAGTGGAGTTAGCGGCCTGCTGCCATTATCAGCTACCAGTGGGAGTGCTGGTAAGCCAGCACAGGGGGCAAAGCATACCTGCGTACTCTCAGTCCTTCCCACCAGGTAGACTTCAGCAAACCATTTTACACACCATTTTACACTTAAATCCTGCTTTATCCCACTCTTCCAAATGATCTCCCGCAAATATTTCTTGAGTCGGTTTTCTTGTCAGGACTCTTCTTTAGGACGCCCCAGCCCTTACCTGGAAACAGTTCTTGAACTTCTTGCTCACAAAATAGAGTGCTATGGGATTGATGCAGGAATTGATGGTTGCCAGATTGATGCCGATATAATCCAGCAGCAAGAAAAAGCTGGGGCGAAAAAGAGAAAGAAAATGATGGCAACAGTTTCATGTTGGGAAAGATTTTGCTCTGTCAACTATGACTTTGATTCTATGGAACATGAAAGCCTCTGCTGTGTCCTGTTCAATGTTAGCTTGTGCCACAGGTAAACATGAGGAACAGAAAGTGCTTGTCAGCTATGGTGTGCTTAGTTCAGGCTAAGGCGCTCCTGGTAAAACAAATGAAGCATTGCAAAAACAAATAAAGGCATGCTATGTACAGCTGGCATGGAACAATACTGTGGGACACAGGCTACAATCCTATTTATAGTTACCTCAGAGTAAGTCCCACTGGACTCAGTGGAACTTAATTTCTGAGTAGACATGCCTAGGATTGCACTGTGAACTCAACATACTAATTCCCTTCAAATCCCTTTTTAAATCCACCTTTCATGGGACACTTTTAGCAGAAAACTCCAAGTTCTAATACCTACTATAACTAGGTGTAAGTTTGAGAAACTGAGATAATCTAATTTCCTTACCTCTGTAGCCCAACTTCTACTTTCCTCCAAGTCCCCACTTTTCTCCCTTATATCCATTTATATATTCATTTATAAAGCTCCTTGGGGAAAGGACCAGCCTTGTCAAGCTTTGTAAAATGCCACATTGGTAGATGGTGCTGTATGTATGAATGTATGTATGTATAACAGCTTGATCCTATGGGCTTAAGCCACAAGTGCAGGAACATAACAAAACAACCTTCCGTACTTGCCCGGCAAAACATCCCAACCAGAATCCAACAGCCAAATCCACAACACAGAAAACTGACTGAAAACCATTAATAGTTGATTAACAGCACAATTCTACCCCTCCCTTGTGTCAATGCGACATCATAGCATTGATGCAAAGGGCAGAGCACCAGCGCCCGGGTGCCGAACAGCACCCCCGCGTCGGCGCTCGAGCAACAGGACCGGCACTGCAGGCAGCAGTGGCCTTGCTGTGCTCACGCTGAGCCTCTCTCATGCCAAATGAAGCCAGTTGGCGCGAAGGAGGCTCCATGCCGAGGCGGCACAGAGATGGGAGGGAGGAAGGGAGGCGGGCCGGGACTTGGATGGAACGTGGGCGGGCTTGGGAGGTGGCCATACGGCCACATCCTAAGCCCGTCTGCAAGGCCCTGATTTGGGCCGCACGGTCTCCTTGGATCTGCGCCCGCTGTTTAGCGATCCGAGGAGCACATAGGGGAGGCTGGAGCCTCCCCTACGGTAAGGGAGCACACGCTCCCTTGCTGGGGGGGGCTCCAGCCTCTCCTATGCAGCGTCGGATATGGTGCTTCCGAGTCGCTGCATAGGATTGCGCTCTAAATGTATAGATTTATGCATAAATACATAAAGATTGTGCCAGCCAGTAGTGTGACTAAGGGGGGTGGTAGCGGTAAGTATTGCAGGCATTGCCATGTGCTGTGTAACTGGCCCCTTCCCCTCCCCCCGAGCTATTCTGGGCAGCAATGGCAACACAATACTTACCAAGCTGCTCCCCCTGTAGCTATACTACCGGTGCCAGCCCCTGTAAGGAAGTTTATGTGGATGGCCCTAACAGCAAAAAGGCTGTAAGTTAAATTTCCTTAGGAACATGAAAATCTGGCCTAGCTTCTGGAGTCTCCTGCCTCATAAAAGAGAAAAAAGTGGTATCTTTAAAACGAGCTCCACTACTCATGCCCAACAGGAACTATTAGTACAGGACACACTCATATGCAGATACAATATTTTGAGGCAATCCACCTGCTGGCCTTGCAGTGGAACAAACACCGTGATCCCATGGGGGGCACTTTTCCCCATCTGACTGTAAGTGGCTGAAGGCCAGTCCCAGTGTAGTATTGTACATATTTACTTTTCCTATCACAGACTTTCGACAGCACATTTGCAACAGCACTGGTCCGGCGCACTATAGGATTGCGCCACTATAGGATTGCGCTCTTAAAATGTCCGCTTCCTTAGTTCAACCTCCGCATGTGAATTAGCTTATCATGCTGCTATCTTTACCCTCCATGTTGTATATTGCTAAGAATAAAATCATACCTGAGAAGTTCACATCGCCTAGGATCATGTTGGTTGTACAGCATTTGCTTCAGAATCCGGCTCAAATGGAGAGGAAACCAGCAAAGGGCAAAAATCACGACTAAGCAGAAAACGGTCTTTGCAACTTCTCGTCGCTAGAGAACAAAAGCACAAGTCATAATTTGGACCAAGGCAAGCATAGAACAACTGAGGGAGGAATCCTAACCTAGAGTTAGGCCGGCACAGTTAGGCCAGCAAAGTTTGGCCGGCACAAGGGCCAGCATAAAGTATGTTTGGACCACTCTCAGAGTCAGAGAGGCCAGCACACAGACATACACCATTTTCATTTACTCCAAGAGTGGTCAAAACGTGCTTTACGGTGGCCCTTGTGCTGGCCGAACTTTGCTGGCCTAACTGTGCCGGCCTAACTCCAGGTTAGGATTGTGGTCTGAGAATAAAATCAAAGTCGCACCAATATAGGAAATATGGCTACTCAGAAAAAAAAAACACGCCTCGTTCATTGGAGCCACATCTTTCATCCTCTCTAAAGGTGAGAGTTTTGCCACACTACATTGGGCTACTTCGCCACTGCTTATAAATTTTATGCTCTTTCTGAATAGCCAACAATGTACCAGCTGATCTGCATCAGCTTTCAGGAGTAACCACTGAAAAAAACCACAGATGCCTCCCACATGAAGTATATCCTGGGGAGTAGACATGAAAAACCGTTCTTGTTCATGAAGTAATCATCAAAAATGTTTCATGCAATTACTGTCAAACATTCAGAACAAAATTACTCCATCTGCTGTCAGAGCAGGAAATGTACTGTTCTTCAGACCGCCTAAAGCAGGAAGCACCAGAACATACAATACGCTGAGGAAGAGTAATGTGTCCTTAGGCCAGTTCAGATGATATTTGAAAGCCCAGAGCAGCCCCACACATTAATGAGCCCCACATGCACACTCATGGCAGGCACATTTCCTGGCTCTTCCGTTCACTTTCCCTGTTCTGCTCCTCAATCTCTCTAACTGTATAAACAAGAATTGCTTTTCAGAGCTCAATCCTATCACTGGGCAGTGCTCAATGTTCCCTTACCCCGAGGAGACCTCCCACCGGCTCAAATCGAAAGCTGGATACAGCATGGGCCCGGCAGCCCTGCTGCTCCAGTGTTGAGTAGGATTGGGCTGTCATTTTCAGCGTCCAAGACAGACCTCAAATATATCTTCACGTATATACTCATGGGCCTGGTTCCGGGTTAGAAATATTGTCCAAATTGTCAGACCCTTCTAGCTGAAGCCCAAAGAAGCCAGAAAATAGAACTTAAAGTGAATGAATCAGGGCACAATCCTAACCAATTTACCAGTACTGGGGTAAGGGTTATGCAGCTCCGAGGTAAGGAAATAATCATTCCCTTACCTTGAGGAGGCCATAATGACTACTATTCCACTGCAGAATGCAGAACAGGACCCATTGGCACAGCTATGTCAGTGCTGGAAAGATGGTTAGGATTGCGCCCCCTAATGGTTGCACTTGTTTATTTATTATTACTATTATTACTATTAATATTACTATTATTATTTATTCAATTTATACCCCGCCTTTCTGCCCATAGGCACGCAAGGCGGCTTACAACAATGGAAATAAAATACAATAAAAATTACAATTTCACATCAAAAAAAATAATTTAAAAACATTAAAACTATTAAAATTTAAAACAACAACAACATTTAACTTTCCTTTAAAAAAGGAAATACAGCAACCACGTCTAGCCTCTAAAATAGCAATTTTCAACCACAATACCGCCGCACATTGGTGTGCTGCAAATGGTCTGCAGGTATGCTGCGGGAGTTTGGGGGAAGATCATACATCAGTAGAGCCATTGGAGATGCGATTCTGTCAATTGTCAAAGAACTGATGGTGTGCCTTGACAATTTTTGGTGCCTTCTGAGTGAAAGCTTGAAAATTGCTGCTCTAAAGCATGGTACCTGCATAATCCACTTGCACTATAATTATCAATGTTCTGAGTTTGCCTAAATACCTTCGGACCAAAACTGACCTTAGCCATACTTTCTATTTTCGGAATGTATTTTGAAAAGTCTGTACTCAGGGCCGGCCTTAGGACAATTTGACCCATTTGGCCAAATTGGGCTCCGCACCTGGAGGACCTTTGCGCTGGGGCGGCAAGCAGTGCACCCACAATCACGGCCAGCCCCTCACTCGGTTGCTGACGCTCCAACATAGAATCTTCAATACCGAGGTGTCGAGAGGAGCACGTGTAAGTGAAGCACTGCTGCTAGATTGCCCTCCCTCCTGCCTGCCCCTGAATCTGATTGACCTGAAATCCCCCCGAAGCAGTTGGTCGTGATGACACTGCTGGGTGCCTCACCACTGCTGCTCACCCTGGGGAGTGGCGGGCGCAAGGGTGGGGGACACAAAATTGTTCTGCATTGGGCCCTGAGCTCCTAAGGCCAACCCTGTTTGTACTGAACATTTTTAAAGATAATGCATAGATCAGAGATAGATACAAGATTACGCTAGTGCGATAAGAAGCTCTGGTGGTGATGTATAGACTCCTAAACTTTCTTCCCGCCACTTTGGCAGTTTGGAATTTTTGAACCCAAGTTCAAAAATGAATGCCACTCTCTCAAGGCTCATAATTTTTTTTGAAAGTATGTAAATTTAATGCAAATGCCCATGTGCTTGTACATTTATTGTACAAACTACCATTTTGCATTTGGTAGCCATTATGCAGCATGCTCCATGCCTACTCAGACTGCCACTTTGTGCAGCTCCCAGAAGCCTAAAGTTGCCCACCCCAGGACAACTGATTAAATGGATGGGTTTTCTAGGTGTTTGCTTCATTCCTTACCTGCTTAAGATGTTCACTGAGCGCTATTCTCAAATTGCTCTTCCTCCTATTTAACATTTCACATGTCATCAGACTGTAAAAGAAGGCAGTGCATGCAAGTGGCATACAAAAATAGAAGCCAAAAAGCCACCAGTCCTTTATGTTCGCATAAATCTGCAGAGGAGATAGAAAATGCAACAAAAGGTCAGTAAATAAAATGCAGCATACTCCACAAGTAAAACAGAAAAGCAGGTAGTCATAATGAGCTGTGTAACAAACTGCATTGTGTAAATATTGCTTTATTGCTTTTGAAATTCAGAAGTTTACATAGAAGGAAGATGATTGTTCTTAATTTTCCAGATGAAAGCAAAATCTGAATATTGTTCAGTGCTGTACATCATCAAGTGTTGTTAGATGTTCCAAAACATCTAAACATTATACTAATAGCCCAATCCTATCTAACCGCCTCCTCCATGCAGAAATCATGCAAGGGGGCAATCATGGAGGTCACTTCAAGGTAAGGGAACATTTGTTAGCGCTAATGTCGAACCAATATTGGGCCTTGGATTGCTCCCTTAGTCATTTCTCCATGTGACAACTTCCAGCAGACTCCTGACTTGCTAAAACTGACATTTTAGCTAAAAACTCATTTTTTAACTTATGCATTTTTATGTACTGTATATCCAGTTATGTCATGCAGGGGGAACGCGGGGGAACTCAGTTCCATTAGTTAAAATTAGGGCTGACTCCGCCCACTTCACTCTCCCTCCTCCCCATTCCTCTGCAAAGAGCTTTTCTTCTTGGTTGGCCAGCACTCAGAGGGTTAAAGGGAGCGACTCCGGATTCCTAGGGGAGCGAAGGCAGTGATGTCATTCAGGGGGAACGGACGAGAACGGGCGTTCCGGATCCTAACGGGCTCCGTGGCTGGTTCCAGGTTCCCGACAAGTGCCAATCAAAAGTGAGTTCCTGTTCCAAAATCATTTGAATGACATCACTGTGTATATCCCATTTTATCTTATTAAGGACACAATCTTAACTGGATTAGGCCAGCAGAAGGGACTTGTGCCAGCCCAGGAGTGTCACAAAGGAACCGTAAAGTCCATTTGGACCACTCTCGGAGTCAGGGAAGACAGTTCACATCTGTGTGCTGGCTTGCATCACTCCAAGAATGGTGCAAATGTGCTTTATGGTATGTCTGTGATACTCCTGGTTTGCAATCCTAACTTGGAGTTAGGCTGGACTTGTGCTGTCAATATCTCAAGGCTGTTCAACCATAATTCACAACAAATAACTCTGTAGCATCTTACTGACCAATTTTTTTCAGCATAAATGTTTGCAGTTGACAGTTAACTTCCTCAGGTGACACCCACAAAAGCATACGCGAAAAAAGTAGACTAGCCTTTAAGGTGTTACAAAACTCTGTTATTTGGACTGCAACCAAATAAGCCTGTGATCCCTTTTGGAGGAGAAGCACAGGGCTGCTCATCTCTGTATTCACATCACAAAGTAATCACAGTCTTCATCCCAGCTTGTCCCAGTGAAAAGCCTGCTCTGTTACCTTTTAAGGCTTTTGTGAATGATTTTGATGCCAGAAGGGTCAGGTTAAGAATGTCTTGCAAGCACAATATAATCAGGCTCTGCTATCAGGAGAAAGATTAAGTGCCTTGCTGGTGTACCAGGCAGAAAGAGACCACTTGAGTTCAGCTTGCTGCTTCTAGTGACTTGAATTAGACAGTTGCTTTAACCCTCTGCCTGGAATGGAATGTACCTCTCTCTGGATGGTATGCAGCACACTATGTGACAGGAAGGAGGAAATGTTTTTAACATCCCCTTCTTTTGCCCCAATTCATATTAAAGGCTGTGATTGATTTCGGCTGGTTTGCAAACTCCATTGCTGATACGTAGTTTCTCACCATGTTTAATGATGAACAGAATGTACACACAGAGCCCTATGGGTATGTCAAGTGAAACAATTCCTCTCTCTTTCTTGTTCATCTCTGGCCTTGGATGCACACAAGGGGAATCCTTTTTCTGGGTCCATAATTTCTTTCCCATCAGTTGTTTATTCCTAGCAGATGTCGTATTGCTGGTTCCCACACCAGAATATCATAGTGCTCATAGCTGAGGATTACGTGTGGCTCTTCACTACCATTCTGAGGAGCCAGAAGTTTGAAATCCTGTTTACGTGTGTTTCAACTGCAGAGCGACAGTAGCTTTGCAATATGGAGATGAAAGCTTTTCCGCAAATTAATTTATTCTGAAAGGAGTGGTGTGGGTTTTTTTTTCAATCCTTTCGCAGTTATAGTAGGCATTGTTTACAGGGTTGGGATGGGATGAGAGGGAGAGAGTGTATGTATGAGGGTACTATTCTAATCAACTTTCCAGCACTGACATAACTGTGCCAGTGGGGCATGTGTTGCATTCTGCAGTGTAGTTGTAGTCATGGAGGCCTCCTCAAGGTACGGGAATGTTTGTTCCCTTACCTCCGAGTTCCCTTAACCCGTTGCTGGAAAGTTGGTTAGAATTGCACCCACAGTTGATATTCTGGGAAGGTGACTATCAAAAAATTGGCTTCCCAAAATAAAACAAGCATCTAATGACCAGAAGGATGGCCTTTTAAGGTATCATATGCATTCAATTTATGAGCCCCAAGTGCAAAATGGCCTAGCTACGCCACTGGTCACAGAGGCCTCCTCAAGGTAAGAGAATGTTTGTTCCCTTACCTCTGAGCTGCGTTGCCTTTACCCCAGTGCTAGGATGTTGGTTAGGACTGCTCCCTGAGAAGTAATCTCCTTTAGGTCTTTTAGCTTGAGGGCTGAATGTAACACCTATGTTAATCTATCTCTCACAGTTGATTTCACTGAAATCAATGGCAACAGTTAAGAACAAGTGCTAGTTAATGAAAGGTTGACAGCAGCAATGTTTTGTACCAGCCTCCACCCCACTTCTTTGCTTCCACCTTTACTGAGTCAGCCTCGCTGATTTCTGCTGATTCCAATGTAATGTTGCTATTCCCCCACCCCACACCTCATGTGAATAAATCCCCATGTGGCGATGCAGCGGTGCCGGCATGGCTACTGCTGTATCCCACGGGAATTTTTGATTGCTGGAGGTCTCCTTGGGGTAAGCCCCAGCAGCCTCTATAGGTCCTTGGACCTGTGCCAGCTCAATCGCTGGCACAGGTTTGCATTGACCCAGGAAGATGGATCACGCTTGGGAAGGAAGTCGGGATTTGGCATGTGCCACTGATCCCGCCCCCTCCCCGGCCTGTTTGCTAGAGCGCTTAGCTTTCCGGGTTTAGCATTCTAGCACAAATATTTGAAAGAATGGCTTTTAAGAAACAACAACGCCAAGATCTCTAGGACAGCTGAAAAGGAGACATGGAAAGTTTTACTGAAGTGAGGTGATTGATTACAACATTTGCTATAGTAAACACTCAGATATAAGTTTTTCTCTTTTAGCCTCAATCCACGTATTTGAACCTTTCATGACTTGACCTCCTGCTCCAAATCCTCCTTTTCATTTACACAAGAATAACATTCTGTATTTGGACATTGTCAAAATACAGCAGGAACTGGCTCTTTACAAACGAGGGTTAGTTGTCAGTGAAAGTTGTTTTTGTTTTCGTTTTTTGACTATTTCTGGGAAGGCAACTTCTTTTTTTCCTTCTAGAGAAACTTAATGGTAGACTTCTTTATGCATTTAATAAACTACACACTAGAAACAGTTGTGTAGGTCTTTTTAAAAAACAACATTCTTAACCAAAAGCCGGGATGGGGAGTTGTGATTTTCAGTGAAACAATAATAGAGAGAAGAACTGCTTCTTCAACTTTCTCCTTCTAACTAGTTTTCCACTCAAACATCCACTGCCAGGGGCGGAGGAAGGGTGTAGCGACGGGTGGCGGGAGCCATGGGTGCTGGCAGCGGCAAGGAACCATTGCACGGAAGAACCCACGTGCTTTTTGGCCCTCCCTTGTTTCCGTTTCGCTCCATTATGGAGCTATTCTGGGTGCAGGGAGGCGTGGCAGGGCGATGCACGGGGGTGGGGCGACACACAGGGGGCGCGGTTTTGTCACCCTGCCCTGGGTGCGTTCCGGGCTTCCTCCGTCTCTGTCCACTGCAAACTGCTTTTCTTCATGCAAAAGAAAAGATGCACATGTTTGCACATGATGGATAGTTTGGCTCACAGAGGGACAAAAGGTGTGCCTATTCCTTTTCGATATAAAGCAGTGGTTCTCAACTGTGAGTCATCATGGCTCCCTGGGGAGCTGCAGAACCCAGCCAGGGGAGCCACAGTACCCTCACGAAAACCCTGCCATTCTACACAATGTATAGGATTGTAGCCCTGATGAGGAGCCATGGCCATCGGCCATGTTAAGTCAAGGAAGCCATCAGTCAAAAAACCTTGGGAACCACTGATATAAAGGAATACACATTTCTCATAGGAAAAAAAGGTTAGAGGGCAAAACAACAACAATTTTCAAATACTGCACTCAAAAGGTTGTCTGGCAGAAGCTTGAGAATGACTATATCAGGGGCCATGGGGAAGAACAAAAATGAATGGCCAACAAACTCCCAAATTGGAAGGGTTCAAAAGGTCATACAACAAATTCACCTTCCGCTGCATCTACTTATCAGCTTTTCACAGATCAATGCTTGCAGACAATATGCAGCAAAACACACTGGGTTACAGATCAACACACTCCTTCTTGCCTCCTGGGGAAAGGAAGAAATTGTCCGAAAGAGCTGAGGTGTAGATTGCCGTTTCAGCAATGGCTGAAGTTTGGCTCTTGGTTAATTTTAGTGCCAGACTACAGTGTTACACAATGCATGCACTTCAGGATTGGCTTTTGCAGTCTTATCAAGGAATTTATGCACCCTTATGGAACTTATGAGATTTGAAGCTTGTGGATTATCTCTCTTCTCCCACCCCACCCCCCAAAAATGGGCCATTACCAACAGACAAAGATCCTTTAACATTCCTGTGTGTTTCTGAGCGGTAACACCACTTGGTGCTTGATCCTAACCCAGCCATAGCTACAACTTCTGTTGCCTATGCATTGCCGGCACTGCCCAGAATGATCCAGCAGCGAGTGGGAGGGGCCGCTTACATGCTGCACTGCAGCGCCTACAATACGTACTGTCCCGCCCCTAGCTACGCTACGCATCTCAATGGCTCTTTCTGCTTTTTCTCTTTCCATTTTTCATTCACTCATTCCTTTTCCACTTTTCACTCACTCTCTGCTGCGGCTGATCTCAGTCCCAAGCCAAGGCATGAAATAATCATAGTTTTCCCAACAAAGTTTTCAGGCAGGGCAACAAACAATGGTTACTGAAAACCAGGACACAGAGGAGGGAATTATGAGTGCGCAGAGGGAGGAGAAAGGTGAAAAAGATAAGACCAGGGGTCTAATTATATCCAGGAACAAAGTCTGTATCTGAAAGCAGCTAACAGCTTGTCCGCTACAAGGTTTATGAGAACGCAATCCTAAACTGGAGTTAGGCCGGCATAAACTAAGCCAGCAAAGTTTGGCTGGCACAAGGGCCACCATCAAGCATGTTTGGACCACTCTTGGAGTCAGGGAGGATGGCTCATGTCTGTGTGCTGGCCTCTCTGACTCCGAGAGTGGTCCAAACATACTTTACAGTGTCTCTTGTGCTGGCCAAACTTTGCTGGTTTAGTTTATGCTGCCCTAACTCAGCTTAGGTTTGTGCCCTAAAAGATATAGAAACAATTCGGATTTTTCACACTGAGTTACGCTCTCACAGTATTTCCCCCCTCCTTTGAGAAATAGATGTTCCTTTACCCATATGGTCTTTCTTCCTTCTCAATCTTCTTCCTTAGTGTTTGTTTCTCCTCCCTGTCGACATGACAAAATAACCACTACTGTTCTTATTTTGATACATACCTCCAAAAATCTGTTAGAACGGATAAGCATGCAGGTAACGTGGTTGCGTCCCCTGTAGTTAAATTGTGTAATGCTGAAGCCAATTGCTTCTGGAACAGCAAGGATAAAGGAAAGAATCCAAATGGAAACAATTTCGATAGCAGTGATCAAAGGGACGCCAATTCCTTGAACACGACTCCAGGAAGCAACAGCTCGGTACCTAAAATAAACATAGCAATAATAACTTCCAATTTTTTTAAGTCTGCATTTTAAAGGATTAATATGATAGAGATAATTCAATATTCTTTACAACATGAGAACTTTAGATGCCCATTGGATGGCAATAATGAGTGGATTCAGATGACGATCTCAAGGTTATTATCATGCAGCTGGATTGTTAAAAGGATGTCTCAATTCCTGCCATGTGGACAGCCTACAGTGATGCATATGAACAATTCCTGTGAAATTCAAAGCTTATCCCATGCACCCATCCATCACTGATCTCCTAACTTTGTGATTTGGCATACTTCCTCTTCTCTTCTTCGTTTTCTCTGTTCCTCCTCTCTCCTACATAAACACACCTTTGGTTTCAACAACTCATGTTTTAGAAGTTCAAAAGATGTTGAAAAAATACCACTCCACTGTAACTAAAAATATTTGTCAGAATCTGTCTAATGGTTCCATCCGGGATACTTATTACAGACAGTGGCCGTGCTCTACAGCAGTGGTTCTCAATGTGTGCCCCACAGAACCCTGCCCCCCCCAAGCCAATTGATAGGAGTGGAAAGGGCTCAGGAGACTAAAACATTTGAGAACCGCTGCACTATAGCACGGTAAATCAGACACAAAAACTAAGATACAGTCACAGACCTACCATTGGGTGGGGGGGGGCAAGGGCCCCCAAGCACAGAGCTTCTGGGGCGGGTGGAAGGCAGTGAAGAGGCACCTTGCCTCTTGAAGAGGCACACAGTTTTGGCCCACCTGCCCTCCCTTGCCATTGTATGGCTCCAAAATAGAGCCTGGCATGCCATGAGGATGTGTCAATGGGCGTGGAGGGGGCGGAGAGCTGACGCTTGGGGTGCAGAGTGTCAACCTGGCCCTTGGGAGCATGGGCTGGGCGCACCACTGCTAAGATAGCATTGTGTGCATAAAGGTCACACCACAGCAAAAGAGCTTGGCATTCCATATACCATTTATTGATTTATTTTGTTTCTTCTTCATCGCCATCGCCTTTGAGCGAAGGAAGTCAATATTGTGCTAACTGTCATTGGAGTCCTTGGAGCCTAAAAGCCTAAAGAAACACCTCAACTGTTTGGGCTTTGAGCAACTTACACCAGCTCAGCTGCAGAAAATAACATTACTTGGAACAGCAAGAATCCCACGCTGATATCTCTGTGGATCCCAGAATTTTGGCTAGATCCTGAACTGCAGACTATAGCCAGCCCAGCATAGGCTCTGATGAAGTATAAGAGCAACAATTGGAAACTTCAGTTCATTCAGGCGTTCCAACACATATACAATACAGATGGCCATGAACATATATTTGCCATATACACACATTATAGTTTGTACAGGTGAAATACTCTCTTTTCACCTGCAAAAAGGTTTAATGTGTGAAGTGGCCTTTGGTCTCTCCATATTGCACTATAACCATCTTTTTTTGTTAAACAGTGGTGAAAAGGAAATATTTCAAAAACTAGGAAATGCAGAGGATAGTGTTTAGTCTAGGTGAGTTAGCTGTCAATCAAAGAGAGAGATCTTAGGCACATGCCCAGAACAGGACTTTGTACGCAATTTGTAGAACAGTCACACATGTGACTACATAGAAATAATTCTGCACACATTGGATAATTTTTTAAAATTACTGTATTTCCAATGACCTGCTTGTAAAACTGTCATTTGTTGTTTCTATAGAAAAAGATCTGCTATTTTATTGGAAAGAATTTTACTGTGGGTATCAGTAGTAGTATCCCTATAGGGGGGGCACTAAGTTTTGCAAGCAGCCTTCCTTTGCCATGTAAATTGTTCCTCTCCTTGGCCATTGTAGCCAAATTCTCAAGGGGAAAACAGTGCCTGCTTGCTGGCTATGGCAGCAAGGGTGATTTACACAGCAAGTTAAGGCTCCTTGCAAAACGTAGCTCTCAGGCACTCCATAAGGATGCTACTGGGCTTCAGCACAATCAATAGAAAGGCAACCAGAAACATGCAACATCAGTTACAAGGTGAATTTACAGATTTCTATTCCAGGAACCATTAGAGGAACAATGAATATCATGCCACCTTAATAACTCTATATTGGTCAAGAGCAGCCCATAATTTCACCATGGTTCTTTTATTCACAGGATATTGAGACAAGCATCTGGAGGACAACAAAGCACAGGACAGAGACTATAATCATAAAATTAAACAAATTAAAATTAAACAAGAAGTCAATAGATTTATATGTTCTATATATAATAGATTATAGTTCGCCCCCTCCTGAAGAAACCCTCCCTGGATCCCACTAATCTAAATAACTTTCGGCCAGTCTCAAATATCCCATTTCTGGGCAAGGTGATTGAGCGGGTGGTGGCGTCCCAGCTGCAGAGGGTTCTGGAGGAAACGGACTATCTGGACCCATTCCAATCTGGCTTCAGGCCGGGGTTTGGGACGGAGACTGCCTTGGTCGCCTTGGTGGATGACCTACGCCGAGGAATGGACAGGGGGAGTGCGTCCCTGTTGGTCCTGCTGGACCTCTCAGCGGCCTTCGACACCATCGACCATGGTGTCCTTCTGGGTCGGCTGGCTGGGTTGGGGCTTGGAGGCACTGTTTTGCAGTGGTTCCGCTCCTTCCTGGCTGACAGATCCCAGAAGGTGGTGCTGGGGGACGCTTGTTCGGCACCCCGACCTCTTAAGTTTGGGGTGCCGCAAGGGTCTATCTTATCCCCCATGCTATTTAACATCTACATGAAGCCGCTGGGAGAGGTCATCCGGGGGTTTGGGGTGGGGTGCCATCAATATGCTGATGACACCCAACTTTATCTCTCCTTTCCCCCTGATTCTGAGGAGGCAGTTGAGGTCCTGAATCGTTGTCTGGAGGCAGTTGGGGGCTGGATGAGGGCGAACAAGCTGAAATTAAATCCGGATAAGACAGAGGTGCTCTTGGTCCGGAAATCCACAGCTCGGGTATTGGACTATCGCCCTGCTCTGAATGGGGTTGCACTCCCTCTGAAGGAGCAGGTCCGCAGCTTGGGGGTTCTCCTGGATTCACAGCTGCACCTGGAGTCTCAGGTGTCGGCGGTGGCCAGGGGAGCCTTTGCTCAGCTTCGGCTGATCCGCCAGCTGCGACCGTACCTGAGCTGCGCGGACCTGGCCACAGTGACCCATGCCCTAGTGACATCTAGATTAGACTATTGCAATGCGCTCTATGTGGGGCTGCCTTTGAAGACGGTTCGGAAATTACAACTAGTACAGAACGCGGCTGCTCGGGTGGTTGCTGGGGCACGTCGGTTTGACTCTGTCGAGCCACTGCTTCGGCGACTACACTGGCTGCCGGTTCTGTTCCGGGCCAAATTCAAAGTGCTGGTGTTGACCTTTAAAGCCCTTTACGGCTCGGGCCCAGGGTATTTGAGGGACCGCCTCCTCCCATATAATCCGACCCGTACTCTGAGGTCATCTGGGGGGGCTCTCTTGACGGTGCCGCCACCAGGAGAGGTGAGAGGGGTGGCGGCCAGTAGGAGAGCCTTCTCGGCGGTGGCACCCCAACTTTGGAATACCCTCCCCTTGGAGTTAAGAACTGCTCCCTCCTTGGCGGTATTTCGGCGGGGGCTGAAGACCTTTTTATTTCAGCAGGCTTTTAGTTGCTGACAGGCTGGCTGGCTGGCTTTTTTTTTTGCATTCTTTTTATATATTTTATGATCCTAGGGATTAATTTGTTGTATGTTGTATTTTTAATATTGTTTTTATTGTCTTTTAATACTGTTTTTAATTGTTTTTTACTGTGTTTTTAACCTTGTAAATGCCGCCTTGAGGGCCTTGTGGCGGAAAGGCGGGATACAAATCAAATAAATAAATAAATAAATAAAATATGGTTGTTTGTCTTGTAGTTTTCTGAAAGCATGATCATGTTCATTTGTTTTTGCACTCTTTTGCTCTGTTCTAGGGAAACATGAAACATGGAATGTACCGAGAGTGAGATGACGAATTATTTACCTGTCCACACTGAGCGCACAAAGATTAAGAACTGTGATTCCCACAGATGCCTTCTGAATAAAAGGAACGCCTTTGCAAAGAAACAGCCCAAAAGGAGTTGCTGAAAAGGGCCATTGAGCATGAACCTAAGGGATGGATAAAAAAAAAAAGAATTAGAAATATTGAATATAGTGCAAAAACAGGAACATACAACTGACTGTCCCGAAGTTTTCTATTGGACTACATGCATCCAAGGGTCCAGCTAATCAGGATGCCAAGCTAGAAGCCCATCAGGGTATAGAAAAAGGGTATAGATGTTTTCTTGCTTCCCAGAAGTCACTGATCCACTAATATTCTCTCTGCACCAAAATGACTTATATTTCGTGATTCTAAATCTTCACAAGGGAAAGATTTAGATTTAAAGCCAGGATGGTATAGTGCAGTGATGGCGAACCTATGCCACACATGTCATAGGTGACACATCCCAATGTTTGGGGTGACGCACCAGCATTCACCAATGCCTGACAAAAACTGAATTTGGTTTACTCATTCTTCATTTTGGTAATTATATGGTGTTTCTTTATATAATACAAAGCACCACACATGATGGGCTGAGCCCAAAAGGTTCGCCATCTCCGCTCAGCCATGAAGCTTCCTAAGTGACCTTGGGTGACCGCTGTCTCTCAGCCTCACCTACTTCACGTTCACCTACTTCACATTCACGTTGTTGAGAGGACAAATGGAGGGAAGGAACTATGTACACTACTCTGAGCTCCTTGGAGGAAGGGTGGTATACAAATGTGATAAATAAAACTAAGAATATTCTACAACATTTCTGAAAGCTTTATTACTCAAGGCAATCTGCAGTGTAATGTCTGGCAAAGCAGAATTCCGAACACATACTTATATGATGAAATCAGAAACAGCTTCATGGATTTTAAGCTTCTGGAGCCCAGGAAAGCTGTCCAGACAACCACAACTTCCTGAACACCTCCTCCTCCTGACCTTGATTGTTCTTCCCTAACCCTGGCGCAGCAACAAACAAGGCAGAAGTTCTGACAACATTCCATGTGGATGATTTTAAATGTCATTGAGCGGCTTTCATTCTATTTTTTATTTCCAATCTGTTTAGCATCGTTGGGGTTCTGTACAGAAGGATACAGAACCAGCCCTGGACCGGATCCTGGACACAGGTGTGTCAGCTACTGTCAGAGGTGGTAGCATCCAGTGCAAGTCACCCAAGCTGGGTGCCACCCCACCTCTGTCACGTTTCCCACCCTTCCCTGCTCCACGCCCTCCTGCCCTCCAGCTGCCCCATTTCCCCCATTTCCCTGCCAACTCACCTTCATAGGCAAGTGCTTCTATCCCCACTCTTGTGCATGTGGTCACTTTGGCCCCTCTGATGGCATTCTGGACATGTGCACTGCCAGAGTGCTGTTTGCAACAGCCATAAAGCAAACAACAAGATACGAGATATGCATTTTTAAGAACTACTCCTGCTGCTATACAGTACTACTACTGCTGGAACAACGGTTCCGGTAGCGGTAGCGGTAGCTGCTTTATGGCTGTTGCAAACAGCACTCTGGCAGTGTGCAAAACTGCACATGCCCAGAATGCTGTCAGAGAGGCTTTAGATTATAGAAATTTTGGATTATGGAAGTTGTAGTTTATAGAAGTCTACAGTATGGACATTTTAGGTAATAATCTGGAGAAGGACTTTAGCCACTCTTAAGGACTGTTCATGCCCTGTTCAGACTTCTTATTCATAGAATACCCCTGCCCTATGTCATATCATCACCTGCTTTCAAAATTTTGCAGTTATTAAAAGACAAATAAGAATGGGTTTGGGGAAGTAGCTGGGGATGGGGCCATAACTCAGTGGTGCAACATGTGCCTTGCATGCTTAAGGTCTGCATTCAATTTCCATGTAAGGAATTAAAAGGCCCAAAGGTCTGCTTGAGCATAAGGTAGCTTTGTAAGTTCAACATGCATTTATGATTAAGTGCCTTTAACATAAGGAATGATAAATGGACTTATTGTATGTTTAAAGGGAGAACCTCTGCTCAGCTCACTCATTCCCTAACAACACGAGCTCAGTCCTATGCATATTTACTGATATTTGAATAGGCCTTACTCCCAAGTACGTAAGCATAGGATGGATTTCAGCCTTCCAGTGCACTCCTAAATAGCCCTTGCTCCTAAGTGAGCGTGCATGATTGCAGACTTATGTTATCTGTACTTGTCTCTTCTGTTGACCCACGCCTGTCGTCTCCTTGTATTTTGAAGCAGAGGCTGAAATAGCTGCCAAGGCCCTCCACCAATTAAAATTCTTGAGGTTCTCCACTATTTTTCTTCCCCGTTTAATAGCCAGATGTAGCTTCACAAGATGGTGTTCAGCGCTTCTAAGGAAGCATCTGGCTACATTCCACAGCAATGCTAAGAATCCCAGATGTTGTGCAAAACATTCTGGACTGGGGATCTTTTTTGTAGGGTCTGTTTGATCGGTGGTGTAATTATTTGGATTTTTTTTAGTGTGGTGTTGGCTTTCTACTGAATCATAGAATCAGAGTTGGAAGGGACCTACAAGGTAATCTAATCCAACCCCCTGCCTGTAGCAGGAAATCCTCCTAGAGCATCTCCAGCAGGTGCCTGTCAAGCCTCTGCTTGAAGGTCTCCAGTGAGGGAGAATCTACCACCTCCCTTGGCAATCTATTCCTCTATCAAACCGCCCTTATCGTGAAGAAATCCTTCCCGATGTCCAGCTGGCATCTCCTCTCTTGCAGTTTGTACCCATTGGACCTACTGTCCAAGGCAGATGAGAACAAATTTGTCCCTTCTTCCTTCTGACAGCCCTTCAGATATTTGAAGAGGGCTGAGTTTGCAATTGTTTGCCCGTGCTGATTATTTGTAGTCTTTTGGGAGGGGGAGAATGTGACTTCCCCGGCAAGGACATGCGAGACAGGATCTGAAGCACAAAAAACTTTGCCTGAAATCCTATGCCCCAATCCTTTGTCTACTGAACACAGTGGGGCTTATTTCCAAGTAAACATACATAGGATCGTGCTGTTAATTTATGTCCCCATCAACATCGTCTCTCTTTCTCCTTACCATACTCCATAGGCGTAAGAGAAATTGGGCTACAAGAATTAGATAACAGACATTCTGAAGGGGACACACTTCTAAACCCAAAGCGGCCATGAAAAATAGACCAGACAAGGAATTATTATCAAATTCAGTTTCTTTAACATTCTTGCATTACATAATATTACATAATTACGTATTATTACATGACCTGGTCCCTCTGCTCTTCAGGTGGTACAGCATGGCCTCCACCCATGTCATTCCCCCCTCTTTCAGAAGCACTCTTTCCCATGCATTCCCCCTTCACTGGCAGTACATGACTGCTGTTGATCTTTCTCCTCCCACTTCCTGTCTTTGCAAAGGTCCAGAGCCGTACTCAGATTGCAATGAGCCTGGGGCGGGGCAATGTCACCGTGCTCCCCAGCACTGCAGCCCCGCCACAGTGTGTCGCCCGACCACACCTCCCCACGCCTGGAATCAAACCATTTAAGAGTGATCAGAGTGCAAGGCAGGGCAGGGGGGGAAAGAGTGTGGGTTTTTCCATGCTGCTGTGCCCTGCCACAGACAGCACCCATCACACTCACCTTCCCCTCCCCAGGAACCCTACCTATGCCTCTGCAGAGGTCAGAGGGTAAATAAAGGAGTAAAGGAAGTGGGGAGGATAGTAGAGTAGTGGGTTAGATAATCTCTGCTCTGGCTCACCTCTCTACTTTCCATCTCACTTCCTTCTGCTCTGAGTGGGGGGGAGCAGGAGTAGCTGGTGGGGAAGGGTAGGGCATCTCTGCCACCTGGGCCAGTCTGTCATTCAAGGAGACTGGCTCATTACACCTCATTTGGCCTGCTCTGATGTTTAACAGCAAATACCTCTATTGTTCATGCAGTAGGATTACTTACCTTTTTACTTTGGTACTGGCCCTCTCCTTTCCTCCCTATTTCTAGGTCCAGTATATTTCAAACGGACAGTGCAATATTATTCATGTTTACTTATAAGTAAGTTCCATTATGTTCAATGGGACTTACTCCCAGCACCGTATGTAATGTATAGGTCTGCAGCCTGAGTTGGCCTCATTCAGGGAAATGATCCACTGTATAGCCCGCTGGTGCACACAGCGAGTAATAGTTTTTCAGTCCATATGTTGCTGTTCATGTCTTGCTATGACAGTGTTTTAATTAAAAGGTATCACAAAATGGATGAATGCTAGGTACAGGTGTGCCCCAGTATCCACTGATTCGGTTCCATGGTTTCAGTTATCCATGGATACCATGGATACCGGGACACCTATTAAAAAGGTAGGGGTAAATGAAACAAATCTCCTTTTTTACCTTGTTGCAGCAAAACTACTAACATTCACCTATCTTTAAAAAGGTGTTCCCAGTATCCACAGTTTCAGGTATCCACAGTGGGGTCCAGAACAGAATCCCAGCGGATACAAGGGCATGCCTATACTATAGTATTCAGCTCAGAGTTTTTGGTTGTGTGTGTGTGTGTGTCTCTGTCTTACTGTGTCTGTCTACATTTCAACAGATATGCAGAATGAACAAAAGTGTTACAAAACAGCATTGTGTTTTTTTTTCATGAAAACACTTAGATATGAAGGCCGCAAATGAGTTATGAATTCATGGACAACTAGCCCAGATATAATTTTTGTTGATTGGATAGAACATGCCCATGTAAGGCAAAAGGAATATAATAAACTGGTTCACAAACTTGTCTGAATCATCTGCTCATATAACTAACTCTATACTGTGCTGTATTTTACAAGTGACATGTGGCCTTGATTTCTCAGAACCTCAGCTTTAACTTTTTTAAAAAAATCCAACTCTTAAGAAAATTGAGGCTTGCAAATGTGTATCTTTTCTCTCTCACACACACAATCAGAGAAAGTGACAGGAGGGAATGATCTAAAAGTGGTGTCAGTGGGAGACAAGTAACTCCCATGGGCTGTTGTACAATCCATGTGGGAGGAAAGTCTGGCCCAAGCCGTTTACATCTAAACATTACTCAAAACAAAGCCCAAACTTGTACTATTGCCAGAACTTCAGTCTGATAGGGCTCAATCCATCTTGAAAGAGTGCCAAGCAAACAGAACTTATAATCAGATCTACTAGATTAAGCAAGGAGTCATGAGGAAAGATGTTTTTGGGATATAGAAAGCGCTGGATGTAGACTTCGGGAAAGTCACTTTTTCCTCAAAATAAAATATATACTTCCATGTTTTTGTTGACATTTCCTGTCCAATCCTATCCAGCACAGGAGCAGAGGATGCCAAATGACTACTGCTTAGATCAGAGCAGGCTAGAGATCTATTCAGATAAAGGGGACATTCGTCTTCTTACCCAGAGTCCCAGCCTGTTCAATGGTACTCAATGGGGTTTCTTGAGTCTGCACCAGCTAAATTGCTGGTGCAGACTCGAGGAGACCCGAATCTATGACATTAGGGGAAAGGATTAGGTTGAGGAAGCCATAAAATGCTCTGTTATATCTAATATGGCAATATGATCTGGCTCATACATACATGTTCATTATGCCTAGCAAGCAGGGATGTACTCAAGTCATTAAGCCCAAGTCACAAGTTAAGTACTAGTCATGTTCATTATATGATGACTGTAAACACCAGTGATTATTTGCATCTGTGAATAGGACATCAAAAACACAACACTTTTCAATGGAGTCCATTCATACATTCAGCATCCTTGAGCCATGTAAATGCACCTGCCCAAATTCCCTCTAACAGCGCAATCCTATCTCTTGTGCAGCGCTGGCACAACAGGGTTGAGCCAGCGCTACATGCTTAGGACTTGGGATGGGTGGGTTTTGGATTGGCCATAAGGTCAAATCCTAGGCCCGTTTGAGAGGCCGCGTTTGAGAGGCCGCGTTTGAGAGGCCGCATGGCCCCGATTCGGTCTCCCCGGCTCTGCGCCCGCTCTTTAGCGGGCGCAGATCCGAGCAGCGCATAGGGGATGCTGGAGCTTCCCCTACAGTAAAGGAGTGCATGCCTCCCCCAACCCAGCCTTGCCATTCCAGCACTGGGTAGGATTGCCCTCTAAGGCTACCACATATGCTGACATTCTTAGTGGATAAAATGA
This sequence comes from Lerista edwardsae, assembly GCA_029204185.1. Lineage (NCBI taxonomy): Eukaryota > Metazoa > Chordata > Lepidosauria > Squamata > Scincidae > Lerista > Lerista edwardsae. The sequence goes on from JAJKFI010000003.1 coordinate 30,364,391, forward strand.
ATGCCCAGAATGGTGTTCTGCATAGAGGGAATGATCTGTAACATATTTTAAAATGAAGTTAGTATTTTAAATCTTATAATTTAAATCTTATAATTATAATACCTTCTGAAGCTCGATGGCATGTAGCTAGAGGAGAGAACCACACTGTGAAGGCTACATCTGGGACTGAGGATTCGGGGAATCACAGAATACTGAATATCTGTAAAAAAAAACCCACTGAAAAATGGTGGTTTAGACTAGCCTGCCCTTGTAAGCTGCCTTGGGCATTTGCTTCGGCATGGAAAATGTGGTGTATAAATTCTTCAAATAAATAAAATATAATTTTATCTTTATAATTTTATAACAGCTGTATGCTGTGGAAAAGGACTATAATCTCTGCTACAATTAGTTTGAAGTGGAATTGTATATAGTGAATTAGTGAAGCTGTATTATAAAGAAATTTACCACAACACCAAAGGCCAAAGAGGGATCATTTTACTATGTCAATAAGGCTGATTCAATTAGGAGAAGAAGGAACAGAGAAAGTGGAGCTGAATTTTAAATCAAAGTTCCAACTTCATAAATCAAAGTTCTAACACATTAATCCTGACATTCTGGAAGTGTTAGCCTTAAACAAAGCTTATGTGATTTCTAGGGAACATTCTCGTCATGCATGACAACTTTTCCTGGCCAAGTATTACTTTTGTAATAAGTAAGCTTGTGTGCTCATTTAATTTTGCACAAGTCTTTGTTGGTTGGACAAAGAGCAACATCAAAAATTAAAATGGAATGTATTTGTGTTTTTAAGAGCGCAATCCTAACCTGGAGTTGGGCCTGCACAATTAGGCCAGCAAAGTTTGGCTGGCACAAGGGACACCATAAAGCACGTTTGGACCACTCTTGGAGTCAGGAAAGATGGTGTACGTCTGTGTACTGGCCTCTCTGACTTCAAGAGTGGTCCAAACATACTTTAGCGTGTCCCTTGTACCAACCAAACCTTGCTGGCCTTACTATGCCAGCCTAACTCCAGGTTAGGATTGCATCCTCAATATATAATAAATAACTACACTACACTGAAAATACTATAACATAAGGTAAAGAAGCAAATAATAAAGCAAAGTTAAGATGGTGGTGGATGGGAACACAGCATATAATACCTTTTTGAGCAATGTTGGAAATGTGTCATGCCATACTTGCTAGTAGGGATGGGTACTCGACTCGGGTGACTTGAGACTAAGTCCGACTAAAGTCACTACCCTTGAGGACTTGAGTCGCAGCCATCGCTGACTCTGACTTGACTCAGGACTTGAGGGCAATTACTCAATTTATGGGACTCAAAATGACTTAGAGTCCCTATCCTTTCTCTGTATGTATGAGTGTTCTTGCTAATTTTTTCCCCTTGCCATGCAGCAAGACCTCATGGGTGATCCGGAAGCAGGCATTCAAAGGACAGTGGCAGCAGACATGGTGGGTAAAGGGTTGGTTCCAGACAGTGGCGTTTCTACAGGGATGGCAAAGCTCTAAGTTTTGCAAGAAGCCTTACCTTGCAGTGGAAATCACTTCTCTCCTGCACCGGTTTAGCCAATCCTCACAGGGAACAGCAACATCTTGGCTTGCTTACTGGCTACAGCAGCAAGGGAGAGGAGGGATTTACATGACAGGGTAAGGCTTCTTGCAACACTTAGAGCTTTGCCATCCCTGTAGAAACGCCTCTGGTTCCAGAAGGCGGGGTTGAGGAAAGAAGGCTTTTTTTTTTTTGTTTTGGCTGTGGGAGCGATAAGATGGCACAGGCAAACAGGACATAGGGGAGGGGGCTCTTATTGGTATAGGAAAAGCCTTTTTCTGAATGAAGGAGGGGAGAGAGGGAGGAGGCAGCCGAAGGATGGGAGTTCTTTGACTGACTGGAGAGCAGATAGGATGGGAACATCAGAGGGTGTTAAATGACAACTCTCTCTCTCTCTCTCTCTCTCTCTCACACACACACACACACACACACACACACACACACAACACACCAATTTTTTTATGTGAAAAATTTGATTCAAGGACTTGAGACTAGGCTACCTCAGAATCCCAGGCTCAAGGGAGTGGCAACAGGATGCAGTCATCTTGTGTGCTCCTTGAGGCATCTGGTGAGCCACTGTGAAATACAGGAAGCTGGACTAGATAGGCCTTTGGCCTGATCCAGCAGGTCTCTTCTTACGTTCTTATGACTTGGAACTTAAAATGGACTTGAAAAGACTGAAATTTTGCTAGTCATATCACAAGTGCTATGGGCAGTGACTTGTGATTTGGGTTTTGAGACCTGAGCACATCTCTGCTTGCTAGGCTTAAGGACGGAGTAAGTGGAGTGGGGTAAGACAGAGATGAGGGACATCAGCAGTATCAAAGCTGTAAACCTGGTACTTAAGGGGCAGTGCAACCTTATCCAGAACAGGATAAATACTACTACTTCTCTTTTAACCACCGATATTGCCTGGATTGAGCTCCAGTTTTAGCTCTTACTAATTTCAAAAACCTGTTCCAAACAACCATATTGCACCTGAATCTGGTGAAAAAGACAAAATCTAATGTGACTTCTCCTACCAGTTTTATGTAGATGTTAAACAGCAGGAAAGATAACCAGAATCTGTGGAACTCCACAGCACCAGTTCCAAGCGATACTGCCAAGCCACATTTTCTCAGCGCCACCTCCTGGAATCTTACCAGGTAGGAGTCCACGTTGCCTGTCACATTTTTATCTACACATAAATGTGATGCTGGGTGCTTGCTAATCTCATAGCATTTTTGCTTGGGTAGATGTCAAGGAAGCATCAGATCCCATTGGCCTTCAGGGAAAAGGCCACATATGGGTTTTTCTCAGCGGCTATTCCCTCCCTGCCACCACTCTAGCTGTCTGGCTTAGGAAAAGCCTTCCCTTTCTTTTCAGGAAATTCCATGACCGAGCACACCTTGCTTGATCAGCAGATTTGAACTTGTAAATAAGCCCCATCCTAGAAGCTTCCTGACTTTGAGTAAACAAAAGCTTGAGTGAACACGAAAGAGGTGCTTTCACCCTTGGCTTTTTTTCACCAACTTCATTGTAAATGCAATCAACAGTTGTATAAGGGCAAGCATCCTAGCCAATCAGGGAGCCTGCTGTTATACCCTCTGCACGGAGCAGAATAACAAAGGCACCCGTCTTGCAATAGGGTCAGACCATCAAGAAATAACTGAAACGTCTTGGATAAGCTCACCCCCACAATACTCTCTCTGTTTCTCTATGAGGATGTTACAAAAACACTGATTAAAAAAATAAAAAGCTGGCTCACAGACAGATCTAATGCTCTTAGTTCATTTTTCTACCATTCTTGCTCCAACTCTTTCCCCACAGGCCCTCTCTCTAGCTACAGGGTGTGGCAGAGTAAGTACCACAGGCGCAGTACTGTTCAATGCACCATGTAAGCAGCTCCCCCCACCACTCACCATCAGAGCCACTCAGGATGGTGATGGAAACAGCCCAGAATGACTCTGACGACGAGTGTGATGGGATACTTATATGGCACATTTTGGCAACTTGCAATACTTAAGAGTGCCACCATCCCCCAAGGGATGCTGCTCTCAAGCAGTATCAAGGGATACTACTGCTCTCAAGTACTCTCTTCAACCTTGGGGTTGGGACCTCAGTGGGGTCACGAAGCCTCAGTTTCGGGGTCATGGCAACTTATGGGAATGAATAAGGTTGAAACTACTGGACTAGAGCAACACCGAGTGAAAGGGGAGGCACCCTTTCGGTATGAGGAGATTCTGTCCCAGTCCTGCTCAGGGTCTTAGCAACTGTGCTAAAATAGCTTTCATTCCTAGTGGCAGGCTTCATTGTAACTTTTTTCTGCCCCCTCTAATAAGAATATTTAGTTACAGTGAACAGAGTTAGGAGTGGGCAGTGGGCAGGGATGGGGAGGGGGCGGGATTTACAGTGAGGGCCCCTGTCTCAAACTTTATTCATTTGTTTATATTTTGGGGTCATGGCACAAAAAAAGGTTGAAGAGCACTGCTCTAAGCCATCTCTCCAGGATCTCTCCAGGATGTCTCTCCTTGGCTCCCTTGCCTGGCTTCCCTCCCTGGAACCAGCTATGGCTAGCCCTCCTGAGCTTGCTTTCAAACCCTCGTCTGCTTTTCTCCCCACCTTTGACCCAGGAAACTGCTGCATCTGGGCACCCTATCCCCACCATCTTTGAAATGCTCCAAGCTCGCCTCAGTTGGAACTGAGATACAGGTGGCTAATCTTAACTTCTGGCAATGCTTACCATCGGCCCACAAATCCTCTCTGCCTTCTGTGTCCTGTGCACAGTGAAACTTGATGCCATGCTACGTGTTTTTGTCCCACCTCCTTTGGTGGTTAACTGTGCGGCAGCCTAGGACAACTTGGTCTGTTTTTCACCAGTTAAGAGTTCACCAGTTAAGACCCAGAGATTAGTCCCAGGCCTCCTTCAGCAAAAGGACTACTGCAACCATCATAGTAGCTGCTTGACTAATGGGTAGAGGGAGCACAAAAGCAGCATTAGGGCCCCACTCGAGCACCTGCAGTAGGATAGCCCAGTTCTCCCACTACATGAGAGTGAAATGGACTTCATGGTCTGTTGAGGTGCTTGCTCTTTGCCTGTAGCCCTGGTTCAGACTACAGAGAACCAAGACTCAGCCATGGTCTTGCATCATGGTTGGAATCTTGTTCTCATTTTCTTCCCCCCTCCATCTTTCTCCTCTCCCCATCCTGCTACTGCATATCACCAGTTCTTCAGCTCCTATCCTTCCCTGGGTAATCCTCCTGATGTCCCTATGTTCTGTTCCCCCGCCTTTCCTCCTGTTTTCTTCATTGCACAAGCCCTTCTCCTTGGAAGAATTTCCCCTTTCCTTCTACTGGAAACCACTGACCCTTGTAAGAGTCATTGTTGTGCACTGCATTTTTTTAAATACCCCAATTATTGTACTCTTATCCCCACAACACCAGTCATCTTGGTACATCTTTAACCTTCCTTCCACCCGCACTTTATGCCTTTTCATTTAGTTGTGTCCTGAGCCACTGTACTTGTTCCCTGCACAGGCAACCTATTCCCCACTCCCCATGAACAAGTTGTATATGTTTTAGAGTACACCTGGTGATATGGAATCTCTATTCCAGTTATGTGATCCCAAAAGACACAATATCTAACACTGCTGAAAGTTCTAGGATACTCAACAGAGAAGCAAGCCCTTTGTGACGTCCCTTACACAGGTGAGGGTGATTTCTATTTAAAACCAAACCAGAAAAGCCTCATTGAAATGGGTGCAGAAAATCAGTACAGCCTTCTCATCTACAGTTTTCCCATCCACTGATTTGACTTAGGAAGTAAAATGCCTTTTATTTTGGTTTACTAAACATGTTCCTTTAATTAGCAATCCTTTAAAAAAAAAAAAAGTTTCTCTTACCATGACAAGCATTCCCCAGGGGTTTAGGGATTATTATCAATTAGCTCTAAATAAGACCATCTCCCCTGCCCAAGAATCCCAGTGGAATGCAATTAATCACTTCCATTTTGCATTTTTTTTTGCCTGGCTCCAGGATCTTATCTCAGATTGAAAGGATACTGATCTGTTCTGAGTCTCCTGGAGAATGCCTGCAGCCACGTTGCCATAGTAAGAGAAGCTTTTTTAAAAAAAACGCTGACAGCTAATTAAAGGAACATCTTTGTTTTTTTTAAAGGGATTTAATTTAACACAGTTTTTGGTATCTGTGAGGGTTCCTGGAACAGGACCCTCACAGATAAAAAGGCTCCACCTGGATTCATTTATTTTAAAAAAATTATAGCCTGCCTTCCCTATGCACATGCCCAAGGCAGCTCACAGAAAACAAATTTGTTAAAACGATTTTCACCCAACTGTATCTGGAACTGACCATCTAATGTCCCCTCAATGACATTCCTACAGGGGTTGGCAAAATGCTAATTTTTGCAGGAGCCAGAGCTCCTGTGTAACATGGCCCCTTCGCCTCATCTCCAGAGCCACTCAAGGCTTGGAGAGATGGCTCAGAGGTTTTGCTCTCCGAGCCACAAATGGCTTTGGAGGCAAGGGGGAGAGGCCATGTTATACAGAAGCTCATGCGCCTGCAATTTTGCCCACCTATAGGAATGCCACTGCGTCTGCTTAAGCTCAACGGATTACACACAAGTGAATTGGTTGGCTGTAATGTGGTTTAAGTCATTTGCAGAAACTTCTTAGCCTGGAGTGATGTGGCTTACTGGGTATGCTGTGACTATTGAATTATTGGTCTATTTCAGCCCAAATGAAGCGACAAATGGCCACTTAACCCACTTTTCAAAGTATTATAGCAGCATGCAAAATCATGCAGGCAATTGCTTTGCCATGGGTTCAGCACTAACCACATGCCCAGTAATAACCCACATTCTTCCATGCTATATTACTTGTGTAATCACTCACAGCACAATCCTATTGCGCCCATTGCGTCGACACTAAGTCACAGCGTCAACGCAAGGGGTAGAGCACCAATGTGGGGCCACCAATCAGCACCCCTGCGTTGGCGCTCAAGCAACAGGACCAGCTGCAGGCAGTGCTGGTCCCGCTGCGCCTGGGCTGAGCCTCTCTTGCGTCAGCTGAAGCCAGCGGGGGTGTGGGTGGCTCGGTGTGGTGGGGGCAGCTGTTTGGGGGGCCGGTGGGTTTTTGGGGGGGGGTGGTGGGGGGGACGTGGGCGGGCTTGGGAGGTGGCCATAAGGCCGCTTCCTACGCCCGTCCGGGAGGCCACAGGGCCCCGATTTGGGCTGCGTGGTATCCTCAAATCTCCTTGCGCTATTTAACAGGTGCAGATCTGAGGAGCGCATAGGGGAGGCTGGAGCATCCCCTATGGTGAAGGAGCACATGTTCCGTTGCCACGGGGAGGCTCCAGCCTCTCCTAAGCAGCATCGGATATGGCGCTGGCCTTGCCAGTCTTGCGCTGCTTAGGATTGCGCCTTCAGTGCCTGCAACTGGTAATTTGCTTGTGTGAAAGAGCCAACAAACATCACAGATCAAATAACTTGGACAGAACGTTCATGGCAGTGTTTTCCAGTTAAGGCAATTCACATGAATTCTGCTGAATGCTTAAGATATGATGAGACACTGAGTACATTAAGCCCTTCAATGGGTATGCCTGAGCTGCTTATTGATACAAATACAGATCACAGGGACAAACCATCCAGCCATTTGTCAATCGGCAAAATAAGTGCACAAAGTATACATATTGTGACTTTTTACCTTATATACATGGATAGGGATATCTATGATGATGTAGATGAGGTCTCCTAGGGCCAGGCTAGCGATTAGAGCATTGGGGCCATTCCGCATGCATTTGTTCTGGTAGATAATCCTCAGTAAAGTTGCATTCCCAACCAAGCCAATAATGAAGACGATACAGGATACTGCTGTATTGATGTATCTGAAATTGTAATTTATTACAGTTTGATAAGAGCAATTGATGACCCTTGTCTGTGTTTCTAAATTGGGTTGACTGGTAGTGAAGGGTATTCTAGGGTCCACCCCAGGGTATGTCGTGAAATAGTTTCCAGAATCAGTCAGATTTGAAAAATATCCATTAGGAACATCACTGACGACAAATCCTGGTAAGAGAAGTGCCAAGATCATCCCGAAATGAAAGGACTCCATCTTCAGATTTTCAGGGTCAGAACTTAATACTTATCAGTGTTTCAATATTATCCGTCGTAGTTCACCTATAAAAAAAAAAAGAGGTGAGAATATTTATTTTTCAACATCAGCACATTAACCGAAACAGTTTTCATATTTCATTTTGTAACTGAGGCCGCAATCCTAACCTGGAGTTAGGTGGCACAAGTCCCTTGTGCCGGCCCAGGAGTGTCACAAACACATCGTAAAGCATGTTTGCACCACTCTTGGAGTCAGGGAGACCAGCACACAGATGTGCAATAAAACAGTCCTTTCTGCTCACCAAGCACGTTCTGAGTACATTTCTTTTTAGGTTTCATTCACTGACAGCCCAATCCTATGCTTCCCCAGGGCCAAGGGTTACAGTAACGCCAAAATGGTCGACACTGTATCCTGTGGGGAAGGGAACAGTGGTTTTTACTGCACTTTTATGACACCCAGCAACGGCGGTATGAGTGTACCACCAGAATGGGGCTCAGTAGGTTGAGCCTAGAGTCATTTGTGTCATTTGCCAGCTTATTTGTAAGTTTCATTCACAGACAATAAATCAGGACTGTGGTATTATTTATCATTCATATTCACTAACTAAACAGCAAATAGATCCTTATTGCCATTGATTTCCACAACAATTTGATCAGAATTGCATGATCATGCTTTGACAATTGCATAAGGCTTTGATTACATGCTTGTGACATGTTTGTCACAAACACGCTGGAAAACACATTTACAATGACTTGTGAGCAAGGAGCACTGGCCGGAAGGCCTGCACTGTCCTGCCAGCGCTGATTCTAGCCACACAGCTGCTGGCCCTGATAAATACGGCTTATGGAGCAGCAAGGAGTGGCCAGGAGCACAATGGGTGGGACAGAAGTGGGGAGGGGGTGCTTTGGGGTAGGGGCAGGGGCAGGGAGGGGGCAGTTCAGGCCTGGAAGGAGGGTGAGGACAGTGGAGGAAGCCTCCACCATATCCTAACCTTCTTACTGGACCTGGAAGTCCTATAAGGGGTCCTAAGGAGCTCCATTGAGCAGGCTGGGATGCCACATCTCCAGCCAGTTTAATTCCAGCACTGGATAAAAGTATGGACTGTGTGTCCCTGTTCGCCAGCACTGGATAGGATTGGGCTATTAGATATTCAATCAATCAATCAATCAATCAATCACTAGTGTTTATATACCGCTTTTCAACATAAAGTTCACAAAGCGGTTTACACACAAATAATAACATTAAAGTTAAATGGCTCCCTGTCCCAAAAGGGCTCACAATCTAAAAGAATGGAGAACACCACCAGCAACAGCCATGAGAAAAACACTGTGCTGGGGTGAAAAGAGACAATTGCTCTCCCCCTGCTAAATATAAGAGGACACCACTTGAAAAAGTGCCTCTTGCCCAGTTAGCAGGGGTTATTCACAAACATATTCACAAACATAGCTTATTTTTTATGTATGTTTGTTTACATCAGTGTTTTATTTCAAATACTTCTCCCCTCTAATCCTAAATCCACCCCATCTATTGCTGTATATTTTTATTTACAAATTAATTTCAGCAAAAATTCATTTTCAGATTAGGATGCCAAAAAGAGAGAAATCCACAATTTCCCTTCCCCGGATAAAAAACTGCTTTGGGACTCCTTAAGGGGAGAAAAGAGGGCTAAAAATATGGTACGTGAACATAAATAAATAAATAAATAAATAAATAAATAAATAAATAAGTTTTCTGGAAGAGCGAAAACTGTGGGTGCAAATAATTACATAGGATGCATGCCGACTGGTGAAAACTAAAAGGTCATTGGAAGATCAGAAGGCTTCTTTCTATAAAAACAGAGGTAACTTCTGTATGTAGAGAAATTTCCAAGTCTGATTTCTGCAGAGCTAACCATTAGTCACCTTAAAGCTACGGCTACAACTAAAAAAAAGACCACAGTCTGATGCAAAGTTGCAAGTAGATTCACGTCAACCAGTGAGTGATTCCCTTCCTGTGCATCATAATGCATAATCTTGCCTCAACTCACAGTGGGAAAGTCCCAGGACTCCCCTGGCTGAACCAAGTTAAAGTCAATGGAGAGGAGAATCTCCAGGTATGGTCTCACTAGACATGGGATCCAGTGCCGTTGAATTTAGTGGGACACTTGTAAGTAAATGTTCATAAGATTGAGCTGATTTCATTGAGAGAGAAGCCCTATTCATACACTGCCTCCAGTATGTGAGACACTGTGCAGTCAAGGACAGTGGGATGCAGCAGTGGACTCCATCCTCACGTCAGCATACTCTGTAGCATGACCCCTGCTCTCACCAGGGAGAGCTGGACAGAGCTATGGTGTGGGGGATAGTGTCTGCCAGAACAATTTGCTCTTGGCCAAATGTTGCTGCCCCCTCCACATGCAGGAGGTAATGTAAGACTAGAGATAGAGCTGAGCTGAGCTTAGACCGGATTGTGACTCAGTCACAATCCAGAAGTCAGGTGTGTTTAAACCCACTGAACTCCTGGTCACCTATGCCTGTATTTGCTAACACACGCACACTGCTTTCCATGCACAATCCTCAGTTGTTTCACAAACCCAAACGAACATTCCATGACACTTGTCAGACAGAACTATTTTTATTTCAGCTTTCAGCTCTCCACTGACAGCGTAGCCAGCAAGTCATCTGCCCATTGCCAAATGACTACACATATCAGATCTTCTCCCCTACAAGATAAAAAGCAGCTGGGGTGGAGATAATTTTGAATGGAAAAAACAGACAGAAGGGAAAGACTCAAGCAGCACCTGTGGTTCTTCTGCTGAATCTCACAGCCCCTAGAGAGACTATTTGGGGGGAATGGGTGGGGAAGTAAAAAAAAAAAAAGACAGGGTTAGAGACAAGAGACACACACTTGCATGTAATATGGAGTTTGATAATATGGAGTTTGGCTTTCTGGCTGGATTTCCTCTGGGTGTATTTTTTTTTCCTAGGGGAGACTTATTAAATCTTCCTTTCTCCATCTGGCTAGGTGGAATTCAGATTCTCCACCTCCGCTAATCAAGAGCGAGGGAGCAGTCCGGTCACTCCCTCCTTACTACTTAGTGCAACTCTGTGTGACTTTGGTCACATTGTCAACTCCTGTTCCCTTGCCTTTTCCTCTACCAAAAGCATGAGTGTCCCCCTAACTCAAACTTATGGGGTGGTGGTAAGGCAGCAATAAATCTACTCTCTACTGTGGTCCAAATCCTGCTTGGTCCTCCCACTCACCATCTTTATCCTGAAAATTAAGAAGTTCAGTTAAAGTCAATGGAGGCTTTTTTCCAGAACAAATAGCCCGCACGCCAAACATGGATCAAAACTGTGACAGAAGAGTAGGGTTAAACCCTCTTCTGTGGACTTCAATCCAGATCAGGGTTCCTAAGTATGCTACAGATAGGGGAAAAAACAGACCACAGCATTGAACTGATAAAATTCTTGCCTATTTTGGACCTTCGGTTTAAATGGAGTTCAGCCCAGTTGAACCCAGTGAGTTTGGCACTTCAGTCCTAAATGCAATGACCATAGTCCAGTACCTACGTAGGTAATAACTGTGGTAGGGGAGGAATTTATATAAGGAGAATGGCTTGGAGGAAAGGGTTAATCCACACACACATCCAGCACAACAACATCAATCAAATTTGGAGCTGTCCATATTTATATTAAAGCAAAAATAAAAACAGTGGGAAATCCAACCATGTCTCTCTTGTCTATTGTGTAGTTGGGCCATTATTGACAGTGTTAAATACAGATTCTAAGTACTCCAAGAACTGAGTCTAGGATCTTGTGTATGCAAAGCATGTAGTTTAACACTGAGCTAAGGGCTAGATTCATTTCATGTTCCCAGGATATCAGCATGGAGGATACATGGAATTGGCAGGCAACACTAATAAAATTCCCGAGTCCTCACAAAATATTCTATGAAAAGATAATAAACAAAAATAATGATTTCAACAGAAATGGATGCTTGTTCATTCTAGACAAAAGGGGCATCAGGTAAAAAAGAATGCACCTTCAGAAATCATACCTTTTAAACAGTGGGGAACACAGTTCAAAGGAGCTGAATTGCCAGTAGATCTTATGGCATTTACTCCAATTTTCTGATAAAGCAAATGGAAACTAAATGTTCCAAGTTGTTTTGAAAATCTAGCCCTAATGACGGGCTCTGAACACTTCGGGCATGATAAGGAAAAACTATTGATACATTTCAGCTGTTTGTCATAATAGAGGTGCCTGGAAAATGGGTTGGGAAGAAAGAGGAAAATTAAATAGAAAAAGCCCAAGAGGGAAATATTCATATGGAAAATCACAAGAGTAGTTCCCTCCATTACTTTTCTTTCCCAGACTAACTACTTTGTCCATGCTGCTGTATCTTTCCTCCTATCTTTCCTGCTATATTTTCTCCCTTTCCCACAACCCCTAATAATCACACAACAGCCACTACCAGTTCACAACATCCATGGATCCTCAATCCTGGGACAAAAGAGACTGCATTATCACTTCCTCTTCCCAAGAGCTCTTGGGTCACAATATCTGATTTTTCAGGTGCATAAAATGATAGGTCTCTGTCTGTTGTGTCCTTTATTTGCATATAAATATGAGATCCCCCCCCCATTCTGTTTCTACTCACTTTTTTGAACTGCTTCAGAGCTGAAGCAAATGTGACTCATATAATTTACAAATCAACTCCATATACATTCATATATACGTATAGCCATATCCTTTGTGTAAATTATTTCCCATGCACACATATGGTATTACTAACCAAAGAGCCCACAAGCTATGGACTTGTTCGTAAACTAACCTGGATTTAATTTAAACTAAGCTGGAACAGGATCTTGATTTGAGATACAGTACTTGCATTTCAAATGAATTGGGTTCTGTTGACTTTAGTGAGGCCAACCATCAGATCCTAAACATACTGGATGCAATTCAGCGAAAGCTAGGGCCAAAGCAGTCATGAACCTACATGTGCAATGTGGGGGAGGGGGTTAGTCTTTTTTTATGAATACTATAAAAGAAAGCTTTACAGTGTGGCAAAAATGTGGCAAAACCACACCAGAAATGGGGGGATTTATTATTTTGCCCTGTCCCTAGTTCTCATCCCTTCAAGCCTAAGCACAATTACTTAAGAGTAAGCCCCACTGGGATTCAACTCAGAGTGCAATCCTAATCTGGAGTTAGGCTGGCACAGTTAGGCCTGAAAGGTTTGGCCAGCACAAGGGCAACTGTAAAGTTTGTTTGGACCAGTCTCAGAGTCAGAGAGGCCAGCACACAGACCTGCACCATCCTCCCTGACTTCAAGAGTGGTCCAAACACCCTTTAACAGTGGCCCTTGTGCCAGCCAAACTTTGCTGGCCTAACTCCAGTTTAGGATTGCACTCTCAGAGATGTACTGTACTTCTTTGAGTTAACATGCATAGGGATTAAGCAGCATGACTGCAAACAACCAAAGGCCCGGACTGTGATCCTACTGAAATCAACAGCACAAGTTCAACCACTGGTTTCAATGGGAAGCAAATTTGACAGTTTGCACCCAATTATTGATCCCATCTGAATTTACCTCTAAGTACATGAGTTTAGGAAGGCAGTTCAAAATTAGTAAATTTGCTCTTGGGACTAAACTGCCCCATCAATTCAAATCCAGGCACCGTAAGCTGATCCTGCATTGAGTTAATTTTTTTTTACTTTTAACCCTTTAAAGTAAATGGTTGGGTTTGCAATCCTATACACATATACCTGGGAGTAAGCCCCATTGACTATAATGGGATTTCCTTCTGAATAGACCTGCATAGGATTGGGAACGGAAATTCACTTATCACAATTCTTAAGCACATAACTGTGCTGTGATAATTGGCAAGTAATGTACAATGACAGTTTACGCGCATTTAAGTTGGTTTGCATTTAAGTTGATTACAATGGGGGGGAAAGTCTTGTTTAAAATTCAGATCTAAGTTTTACAAATGAAAAAACATATACTGTAATTGCAGGATATTCGTGGTATCTTGATTCCAACTTATTTAATTAGAAGTAGATCCCATTAGTGGAACATAAAAGTATCAACAAAGAAGTGTGTTACAATCTCAGCCAGTAGCTAACTAGCACTAACTTCAAACCACCACCATCCCACCACCACCTTTAACATACATAGACTAAAGCGCCACTGATTTCGAGAGACGTTTCTACCTGAGAGCATACTTTGCAGTGCGTTCAGCACTGGATTTCGCCAAGTCCGAGTTGTATGGTCTATTTGGCAAACTTGTCTGTGGTGGAAGCGATTCATTTCTGCAGAACATTCTTCCCAGGGTGGCCAGCACGGACAATCGCAGCCGCAGTGCTTTGCCACCCCGAGCCCGGTTCTCTCCCCCCGCCCCAGGTAAGAAAATTGGTGGGGTGTCGTTGATTTCTAGAGCGCCAATCACACCAGGCTTAAGCAGCCCCCCCCCCGCGAAGTTTCTCCCACTCTTCACCGAGACCTCCCCCCCACCCCGTGCTTTTTATTAAAATAAGGGGAGGAGTACGTCGTTCGCGCGCCTCCTTTGTAAGGTCTGGTTTTGGCCAGCCTAAATTCCCCTGCTTGTTTCAGACAAAGCAAAGATCGTGTGTACTTTGTGCGGGATAACGGAGCGTCTGCCCTTTATCCAAAACGCACATGCAGAGCAGACGCGCAGATAAACCGGGGGAAAGAGGGAATCGTCTTTCCCTTTTTAAGCTGTGCGACAGGACGATCTGTTTTTTCTGGGTAACAAAGTGGAAGCAGCCAGTTTGCCCGACTCATGGCACAGGCTGATCTTCTAGAGCTACCCTTCTCACGCGTCCCAAGTCTACCCGAGCAGACAAAACAAAAACTGCTGGAAGAGCCCGATCTTGCCCAAGGAGACACGCGGCTGCGTCCACCCCCGTTGTGTGCTCTGCCCCAGAGAAAGGCGTCAGCCTTACCGTGCAGGCGCGGGGAGAGCACGCTGCCACTCCGGTTCCAAGCCGGCGCACGGAAAGCGGGTGTAGCGGCGCACACGGCGCAAGCGGGAAGGGTTTTCTGGCTGGATTTCCTTTGGGTGCCTTTTTTTTCTAGGGGAGACTCAGTAAATCTTCCTGTCTCCGTCTGGCTGGGTGGGATTCAGACTCTCCACCTCCGCTAATCAAGAGCGAGGGAGCAGTCCGGTCACCCCCTCCCCTCCCCCCTCCCCCAATTTCAGAGGCAAAAAGAAAGACAAACTCCAGCCCAAATGGAGACGCTGCCAATATTGAAACTGGAAGGCAGCCTCCCTCCCTGGCAAACGGGGACGCGAAGTTCTTTAACTGTTTCCTCCCTGCCCTGGTTTGGAGGAGGTGGAGCTGAGCTGACTCGCTGGAGAAACTCTTATGATGTGTGGGATGTCGGCGACTTTTCTGCTGCAGGGCAAGCGTGTGACTAATCCGTGAAAGAGAAGGAAAAAGCAACGCAGGAGACACAACAGATAAATCCTTACAGCACTACTGGGAGGGTCCTTCCCCTCTTACTTCCCCTTTCTGGTGTTTTTTTTTTTTTTTTTTTTTTAAAGCACATGTAGACAAATGGTTCAAAAATGCAGGCAGGAATATGAGGGGCACAACAACACAGTATGTTCCAAGCATGTGTAATTATGGCCAAAGAAGTGTGCAGATTTCACACGTGGTGCTTCACACTGGTGCACATATTCTCCTTGTTCACACCATTTGCACCTGCTGTGTTCTCTCCAGACTTCCCACATTCCGCTGAAAGTGTGTGTAGCCCTTTTATTTGGACAATATATGAATGTGCAAAGAGGGATGCCAGATCATGCACACCTGGCCTCTGTGCAATCCTTCTAAGCCTTGAAAGAGCTCCTGTGTATACAAATATATGTGACCAGGTAGCTTGAAGAAAGGGAAAAAAAAACATCTGGCTTGGACATTATATGAACACATGGAGAGTGGGTGGGATGCACAATTACCTGAACGCACAAGGGGATCTCTCCAAATGATAGGGAACCCTGAAAAAACATGCTTGTCAGTCATGTGGACAGTGTACATCCAAGGCCCACTTTAATGTGGCCTATGTCATCACTTTGGGCCCTGCACTTTGGGGGGGGGGATTCTGGTATGGCAAGTGGATCGCTTGCTGCTGCAGCCAGGATCTCTGTTGGCTGTAAGCCAGTGGGGCAAATGGAGAGGCTGCCCACTGGGCTGTCCCAAACAGCCCAAAATGGGCCTCCTTGAAATAGTTGTTGGTGAAGTCATCACGTCACCACAACTATGTTCAAGTGCTGCACTTCATGTGCAGAAACACATGAGCTCTTCCCACCATAGCTGCATGGTGCGTGAGGGGCAGTGGAGTGGGGGGCACAGGAATAATGTTGGTTGGTTGGTTGGTTGGTTGGTTGGTGTGCATTGGGTCCCACCACTCCTGGGGCTGGCCTTTGTATGGGCGCAATCCTAACCTAGAGTTACGCTGGAACAGTTAGGCCAGCAAAGTTTGGCCAGCACACAGGCCACTGTAAAGCACGATTAGACGACTCTCAAAGTCAGGGAGGATGGTGCACGTCTGTGTGCTGCCCTCTCTGACTTTGAGAGTGGCCCAAACATGCTTTACGGTGTCCCTTGTGCCAGCCAAACTGTGCTGGCCTAACTGTGCCGGTCTAACCCTGGGTTAGGATTGTGCCCTATGTCTCTTCACAAAGAGAGCATTTTCAGACCTCATAAAGAATATACTGAGGTTGAGGGCCCACATTCCCATCCCCCCCCCAAAAAAACCACATTCTAATAATGTGTGGAAAGGCCTTGTGAACAGGGCCGATGCATGTACACTACACACTGTATGCACGCAGACACTTTCTCCATGACTGGGAACCTGATAAAGGCAGGGAACCTGATCAGGCATATGGAGTCTGCACTCAGTTGGATTTGTGTAGGCTTTGCTCAGGATTTTGGCTACATGCCTGGATGTTCTGGGCTGTGACAGCAGACGTGATCCTGATTCCCATTCCTGGTGCGCAGTCCGTCCCCTGGACTAAACGATACAGACATCATACATAAGAAATAATCGCAAAATAATCATGACTATCAAGAGGTGGGACACCACTGAAATTGCATGGGATAAACACGGCTAAACCATCCAAAACAGTGTTCTTCAACCTGTGGGTCTGGACCCCAATGGGGTCGGGAAGCCTCATTTAGGGATTGTGGCCACCTTTCAAAGACTGGACAAAAGGGGATAGATCAGCTCATGACCCCCACCCCACCCAGAGGGTGGCAACCTCTAGGTTGAGAACCACTGATCTAACTGAACTAACAGGCAAGACTATACAGGAGTTATGTACTCTTCTTTTAACAAACTACCAGCTACAGTAGAATCCTGACCAGTACCCTGATTAATGTCGTATTGTAGAAAGGCTTTTCATTGCCAAGTGGGGGTCACGGCCATCCTATGAAAATACCTGTTCACATCTTATTGGATGCAAAGATTGACTTCAGACTCATCCCTAAAACCTATTTAAAATGATGGAAGAATCCTCAGGGTCCAAGTGTAATTTTGGGAAGCCCACAATAATACTCACCGATCCCACCACAATACCATGTATTCCATCCCATCCCATATATACAGTCTCATGAGTCATGAAAGAAAAGTTTCTATTGCCATTCTAAAATTACATTTTCTTCATTTCTGAACTTACATTGTGGCCCACACACTGCGGCTTTTCTCCCAGACTCCCAAACACCCTTCTCTTTTTTTTGCTATATTTATTTGTTCAGCCTAACATCCGGACTGAAGAAGAGCCCTGCAAAGCTGGCTGACTATTTGTACTGCTTTGGTTGGTCGTAATAAAAGTTTTATCCTGTTGATGTTTTGATTTTTTTTTATTCTAATGGAACAACTTGGCTGCAAGCATTTTAAATTCACTTTAAAGCTTTGTTTTCCTGGTTTTTTTCATTGCAAACCAACCAACTAACTCCCCAATACCCATTTCTCTTGCACATTCACACTCAACAGGCAAAATGACCTGGTGGCTTAACCCTTCTTGCCCCGTAACAGAATGCAGACAGTATTTGATAAGCCCTGATTTGCTGAGGGTTCTTTCTGCTTCTGCCACAGTCACTGGCAGTGCACAAAATCCATGAAGCTATGCACACTTCACTAAACATTAGCTGCTGTTATTTTAGTGTCTTTTATCTTTGTCCAGTTACCTTGGTTTAACCGCCTTCCATTCTGGCTGCCTGGTTCATATATATATCCAACAGATATAGCCATAAGGTGTGGGAACTAGATATGCACTAATTTATATTTTGGGCCTGGAAATTTATTTATTTAAAAGGTTTATAAACCACTTCCCTAATCTCAAAATGGTATGCAATTTAACATAACAAAACAATAAAAATAGCTAAGAGCGCAATCCTAGCCTGCAGTTAGGCCGGCGTAGTTTTCTTGGTGCAAGGGACACCATCAAGAATGTTTGGACCACTCTCAGGGCACAATCCAACCCAGCGCCGGAATGGCAAGGCCGGCCGGCCAGCGCCATATCCAACACCGGGTTGGGGGAAGCTGGAGCCTCCCGCGGCAAGGAAGCGTGTGCTCCCTTACCGTAGGGGAGGCTCCAGACTCTCCTATGCTCTCCTCAGATCTGGGCCCGCTAAAGAGCGGGCGCAGATCTGAGGAGACCGCGCAGCCCGAATTGGGGCCGCACAACCTCTCAAATGGGCCTAGGATTTAGCCTTACAACCGAATCCAACACCCATGTCCCGCCCCCATCTTCCTCCCTCCCTCCCTCCCTCCCTCCAATCCCCGGGGCGCGCTATCAGCAGACGTGCGCCATCCTCCCTGACTCCGAGAGTGATTCAAACACACTTTTATGTTGGCCCTTGTGCTGGCCAAACTTTGCTGGCCTAACTGCGTCGACCTAACTCCAGGTTAGGATTGTGTCCTAAAACATATTAAAGATACAAGTAAAATGGTTAACAATACAAGGAAAACACCTCTGATAACAGCAAAAATAAAACCATAAAAGCAGCACAAAGTAGCAAACCCTATATACACTGATTCAAAAAGGATCCCTAGGGGTATCACCCCTCCTTAGAACCCCAAGGAGAATAAATGTGGTTTTAAACTCTGCTGAAAACCATAGAGAGAGGGGGCTGCCCTCAGATCTTCTGGGAGTTAATTCCAGATATGGTGCCACAATAGAAAAGGCCCTGCACTGTGTTGCCATCCTGTTGGCTTCAGACAGCAATTGTATCCTAAGCAGGGCCCCATATGATTGAAATGGGAGGAAATCAAGCCTAGGAAGCGATTTTTCTAAGTCCTTCTTTCTTTAAGAGGTGAGACTGGGCTCCCAAGGATTGAGAGGTCCGTTTTCTCTGGTGTGCGTGCCCCAGTCCTGCTGAGGTCCGCAAAACCTCCAAGCCCACCGATCCCCCACGGGACCCCTGCAATATCTTACCAAGTTTAACGCTGACTAAAAGAATGCCAGCTGGACTTTGAAGTTGTAGAAAGAGAAATACATTTTACTCATGTGTAGGACATTAGTAAAATGGACACAAATGCAATACATCTCCAAGGAGACCACAGAACTTGTGTAATTTGTACATTTTGACTTATCAATTATACAGTTGAACATGCAAATGTGGAATTGACAACAAATAATAACATTGGCAACTTGCTATTGGCAATTTTGGTGATGTGAGACATCTGATTGGTGGTTCTTCTTTGCTGCTACTCCCCCTCCCCTCCAGTGTCACCTCAACCAAGGGTCAAGGAAGGGGAAGGAGAAGTGATTACAAAAGGTGGGCAAATATTGTACATTTAGCAGCAACAATGGCATCAATATTAAGACAAGATTACAGTAGGGTTGGCACATTTAGCCACAAGTGCTTGACACATTTGATTGCTTGATACAACAGTTATCAGTGTGGTAAGTACTTACCCAGGAAGATGCAAACTTTAAGAGTTAGACTCTTCCCCTCCCCACCTGACCCAATCATCTTGATAAAAGGCTACTCTGGAGTAGCCAGAAGGGAGTCTGCATTTGAATAGTACAGTAGTGGTGATAAGATTGACAATGGATAAAGGCAGGTATAGTCTTTTTTCAACACTTCCCTCCCTTTTCTCCTTCTGCTGGGAAAGCACTATTTCTTTCTATCTAGCCAAAACCTTGTTCTTTTTAAAACTGCTTCATGCTTTTCTTAAACACAACATTTTGTTTCTTTTACAAAATTACTCTAATGCTCCAGCCTTTTCTGTTGCTGCTTTAAACTTTGGTGGGGAAACCTTTTGGCTTAGTCCAAAAAAGACTTTCCAGGTTACTTTAGCTCCTGGGCAGATTAGAATAGAGTTAGGCAGAAGTTGTCCTCACCATGCTCTTTTGTCAGATATCCAGATTTGCATTACAAGACCCTGAGGGAAGGGAGACATTCGAATGTCCCTTGGCACCAATTCTTAATGGTCTGCATTGTCTTGTGCTATCTTGTGCCTTGAGCGCCTTTAGGCAAATAAGGCGGGATACAAATCTTCTAAATAAAAAAATAAAAATAAATAAAATCTCCCGAGGATCACCTCCGTGACCTCCTTGCAGGATAGCAGCTCAGAACTCCCAGCATGAAATCCAAAATGGAGTTAGACCTGTACACGTTTAAGGGAAGGAGAGGGTGTTCTCAGCACTGCCCTCCCCTCGATGGGGTCCATACCTGTTCCCATCAAATCCTGGTCTTATCCCTTTACTTCACCTTTCCAGGTCCTGTATTATGTGCATCTGGTTACATCTCCATTTGACCATCATGAGCATAGCAATCACAAGTATTACGTATCGGCCAAAATAACTACAATGGGGTACAGAGCTACATTAAGGAGGCTCTCGACAGTTTGACTTTAGCCAAAAAGTGTTTTCCCACCAAGAGCTGCTGCTTCTACTGTTGCCAGAACCTCTGTTGCTTGCTGGGTACTGTGCTGCACTACAAGGGTGGTGTTTTTGCTTAAAGCTTTTAGCTTCAGAAGCTCATACAGTCCATCAAACAAGACAGGTTCCAAAAATAGACGACTTGTCCCACAACACTAGAATAAATAATTTCACATGAAGGACATACTACCCTTTTCTCAACCTAGTGAACTAGCAGCAATCTAAGCAGTCAAAGCATGTGTGTTTTTGAAAGATTTTTTTTTTGCATTTTTTGATCAGAGTTTTAACCCTACAAAACACCCTCAATTTTATATTATCCTCTCCATCAGCACAGAAACCTTGCACAGGGAAAGTTCTATTTGTTTTCAGCGTCAACAAATGACCTTTGGATAGTCATCATCTCCTGTATGAGGATAAGCCCGGCTATCTTGGCAAAGAGGCATCTTTTGGTGGCCTCCTTATATTTTGCAGGAGAAGAACATCTGGCCCTGTTCATCCCAGGGATCCCCCTCTGTGGCTGTTGCTGATGTCTCCCTTGTATCTTACATTTTTTAGAATGCAAATCTATTTGGGAACCATCTTCTTATTCCTTTGCTACGTAAACCTTTGTTGTTGATAAGTGGTAGATAAATAGTCATCATTAGCATCATCATCTCCTCTGCGGAAACAGAATAAATGAATAAAATTATCTCTTGGAGGGCCTCAAACTCTCTGTGAACATTAACAAGATATAACACCCTAAATTAATTAGCTACATTTGTAGAACTTTATATTAAATGATTATTATTAATATACAGTTCAACAAGCAGAGTTCACAAAGCTGTTTACCAAGCAAAATAAATCAATACATGGTTCCCCCATCCCCAAAGGGCTCATTTCTGAAAAAGATGCAGAAGAGACACCAGCAACAGCCACTGGAAAAGATGCTGTGCTGGAGAGATGGATAGATTGATAGCCACAGTTTTGGCCTGATATTAGTGGCTCTTGGGAAATATGCATTACAAAATACAGTAGTACATGACTGCAATCTGTTGACATTGGTGTTGAAAACCACAAAGAAGGAGTTTGTAAGCAACTTTTTTTTTTTTGCAAAAGTACAAATGTCCAGGACTTGGGTTCTTTGTTTCTGTCTGGAATGACAGAATGTAAAGGCAAACATATAAGGAATACAATCAAGATGTGGTCCTATACATCTGAAATTCCCACTTGAGCAGGTTAGGATCTGGAGTATGCCCTCAGATGCTGGCACAATGACAGCTATGCCAGCACAATGACAATCCTGCCATGGCAGCTCCAGTTCTGTAGGTACTGGCACAATGCCCTTCTGATGTTCCTCTGACACTGGCACAACTACGGCCAATGCAAATTGCCAAATGGGATGGAGATGTGGGGGAGAGATTGGAGGGATGCAGGCAGAATGAGGAGTTGATATACACACCATGTCCAAAAATCCCTCCAGATGCCAACTATGCCCTGAATGTCAGCAAAAGGTTACTCTGATGACAGAGCAGGCATAGGTATTTTAAAAGCTGTAAGAAACCACTGGGAAGGGTAAAACAACAAAAAATCTCCTGCCACTCTATGCCCCACCCACATTCCCAGCTCCACCCCAGCCCCATCACATGATGGAGCATAGGGTACAGGCTATGCCTGATAGCCAATCACAGCTCTTGTTTCTCCTCCCCCTTTCTGCTGAACAGGCTTAGGATATGACAGATGTCGAATTGATGTTGTGCCAACCTAGCATCTATGTCAGCACAATTTTGGCATAGGATTTCCCTGTATATATAAATATTTCCCTGTATATATAGGATTTCCTATATATATAATATAAATCACAATTAAGATTTCAGTAAGAATCCAGTCAAACAGTGAAACGAAGAATCAAGCTATTCTTTCTCTCCTTGTTAGCAAAAATGGTCATATAAGTGTTAATTTCTATTAACAGGAAATAAGAGTTCTGTCTTTGCAAGCTGTGCATTCAACCGGACCGGTCTGTGCTCATCTTTGAAGGCAAATATTTGAGCATAAAGCTCTTTCCCCATTTTATTCAAAGGCAAGTGATAAAGACAAAGATTAATGCAAAATATCTTCAAAGGCCGAGCTCCATAAACTTTATGCATTTGTGTTCCTTCCCCTCAGGTATGCAAAATGTTCATTAAATTTGCTCCAAATAATCTGGCGAACAAGGTTCTAGCACAGCTACATTGGGGAGGGTCAGTCACATCCAGGAATAAATATTTCAACGCTGAAGCCCGAAAGGAAATGAGGCAGGAAGCTAATAGAGAAAGATCAAAATGAGGGTGGTATGTTCCCAGGACCCCGAGTGACTCTGAACTCTGGCAGCTAAGTTTTATGTATCTACGTTAAATGTGAACCAAGTAAATATATATATTAAAAAGCAGATAGAAAAATGCAGTTGCCCTGGCAAACAGAATAGACGTTTCAATGTCATTTTAAAGAGAGATAACCTGCCTATCTTTAACTTAAACAAGGATTACTTTATGAATGGGGATTAAAAAATTGTTTAAGATCTACAGTATATCAGCCATAGCCCTTGATGGATCAGTTAATGTTAGTCTCTATCATCTTTATGGTCTCTTTGAAATGTATTCTGTCTTGCCAGTTCTCTCAGAAATATGACACCCAAGTACAGAAAGTAAAGAGGTATTCATGAGAGCTTCTTCATGGCTGGGAACTTCAGTACTGTCCTGTGGGCATTGTTTTAATATGGTCATAAATTCTGGAAAGATACACACTGATGAAAAATTCAAGGTACCTATAACAAACATAGAGCACAATCCTAACCTGGAGTTAGGCCGACATAATTAGGCCAGCAAAGTTTGGCCAGCACAAGGGATACCATAAAGTATGTTTGGATCACTTTCGGAGTCAGAGAGGCCAGCACACAGACGTGAGCCATCCTCCCTGACTCCCAGAGTGGTCCAAATGTGCTTTACGGTGGTCCTAGTGCCAGCCAAACTTTGCTGGTCTAACTATGCCAGCCTAACTCCAGGTTAGAATTGTGCTCACAGTGTGTTTATTTCTAGTACTTCTCACACACACACACACACACACACACACACACACACACACACACAGATAGAAATAGATTAACTTAGACTTACGGGAACAACATCTACACATGCCTGTTCCTGCATTGATGTCATACAGACTTATAAAGGCTTTTAGAATTCATTGCTTGATTACAAGGAAGAAAAGAGAAAAAAGCTCACGTACGTCAACAAGAAGTCTAAGATTCCACAAGATTCCACAAATCCTTTCCTTGGACAAAAAATGCATGCATCTTACTGCTTGCTCGGATTTTACATGCTGAAACCATTTTGCAGCTATTGGACATTTGCCAGACTCCTCCAGCACAGTACATAAAAATGGGGACTGGGGCTAGTAACTGCCTGAGATCTAGTCAATGGTGGGACTTGAGGACCAAAGTAATGGTCCTGAAATGATGCCAGAGCTCTGCCAAGCAGGACTGGCCCATCCATGAGGCAACAGAAATGGTTGCCTCAGACAGCAGATTGGAGGAGGGAGCCCATCTCTGTCCCACGTCCCTTCACAATTCCTCCACTCCCTGGACCAGTGTTATTCAAGCTGTGGGTTGGAACCCACTTGGTGGGTCATGACCTGATGTCAGGTGGGTCATGGAAAGCTGGGAGCAACCATCTTGGAAACTGCAGACCTTACTCTTGTTATAATCCTTTTGTGAGTGTTAACAGTTTGAATTTTTAAGTGAGCGTTTTTTAAAAAAAATTGTTTTTAGTTCAGTATTTTTACATAATATTTTGTCCTAATCTTGCTTTCTGTCAGGGATGTTTCATGGTTGTGCAGTTGCTGCAGTCCAAGAATGCCAGTTTGTAAATTAATAAAATGACACTCCTGAAATGCAATGACAGCACTTCCTGCTTGATGATGTCACTTGGTGTCAAAACATCACTTCCAGGTTAATGACATCACTTCCTGTGGGTCCCAACACGAGTGCCATTCTAAAAAGTGGGTCTCATTCTAAAAAGTTTGAATACCACTGCCCTGGACGAAGGGAGTGAATGGGGGCATAGAAGATGCTATACACATAAAGAATTAAAAAAATACTATCAGCAATTCAGCTAGAACCCCCTGTCCCTACAGGGGACAAAATGCTAAATGAGCTTTTTGTGTAACATGGCCCCTCCTCCTCACCTCCAGAGCTATTTGTGGCTTGGAGAGCAAAGCCTCTGAGCTGGCTCCCCGAGCAGGGAATCACCCTGGTGGAGGAGAGGGACCACGTTACACAGGAGTTTAGGCTCCTGCAACACTTAACAGTTTGCCCTCCCTTGTAGGAACACCTCTAGCTAGAACTACTATATAGAACTACTAATCTGGAGTGGTTAAGAATGACCTGGAAGTTCCATGCTCAAATATATAATGAAATGGGCCATCCTGTGAATTCACCCTGCTTAGGCAAGGCTCAACCTCCAGATCACTATATTACTTTATTGCACAGATATTGCTTCACTGAATGGCTCATATCATTTAGCGTCAGCCCCCCATCTATAAATATGGGGACAGTAATGACCTTCATTAAGATTTAGGGCAGAAGATTTAGTCGAGAGGATTAGTGCCTCCGTTTGCCTGAAGATAAGAGCTGAAGATCTGAAGGTCGCCAGTTCAGGACAGCCGGAAGTCTCTGTGAACGGCAGACCTTGTTAATTGCGACTGATTAACAGCTGAGCTTCGGCTGCCTTGTGTGAGGGGGAGTTGTGCCAAAGTTCAGCCGCTTCTCTGGTGGGAGCAGGGAAGCCATTTATCAACCAGCAAGAAGACAAATGGGTGCCCAGAAAGAAGGACTAAATCCAGAAAGATCCATCTGTATGTGTGTAGTTCTTGAAAGATAGAACATTTCTGTAAAAATTGTAAAAACGTTCGGGTTTCTGAATAAAGTCTGCCTATGTAAACCGCCTTGAGTTATAGTCATTAGAGAAATCTGGTGACCTAAGAAAGGCGGTATATAAATCCAAGTATTATTATTATTATTATTATTATTATTATTATTATTATTATTATTA